>NC_069404.1:88682596-88830096 GCF_026875155.1 Cherax quadricarinatus
ACACTACCTTCACCTGAAGTGTTCTTCACACTACCTTCACCTGAAGTGTTCTTCACACTACCTTCACCTGGTGTGTTCTTCACACTACCTCCACCTGAAGTGTTCTTCACACTACCTTCACCTGAAGTGTTCTTCACACTACCTTCACCTGGAGTGTTCTTCACACTACCCCCACCTGGAGTGTTCTTCACACTACCTCCACCTGGAGTGTTCTTCACACTACCTTCACCTGAAGTGTTCTTCACACTACCTTCACCTGGAGTGTTCTTCACACTACCTTCACCTGGAGTGTTCTTCACACTACCTTCACCTGGAGTGTTCTTCACACTACCTTCACCTGGAGTGTTCTTCACACTACCTTCACCTGGAATGTTCTTCACACTACCTCCACCTGGAGTGTTCTTCACACTACCTTCACCTGGTGTGTTCTTCACACTACCTTCACCTGGAGTGTTCCTCACACTACCTTCACCTGGTGTGTCTTCACAACTCCTTCACCTGGTGTGTTCTTCACACTACCTTCACCTTGTGAGTTCTTCACACTACCTTCACCTGGTGTGTTCTTCACACTACCTTCACCTGGTGTGTTCTTCACACTACCTTCACCTTGTGAGTTCTTCACACTACCTTCACCTGGTGTGTTCTTCACACTACCTTCACCTGGTGTGTTCTTCACACTACCTTCACCTTGTGAGTTCTTCACACTACCTTCACCTGAAGTGTTCTTCACACTACCTTCACCTGGAGTGTTCTTCACACTACCTTCACCTGGAGTGTTCTTCACACTACCTTCACCTGGAGTGTTCTTCACACTACCTTCACCTGGAGTGTTCTTCACACTACCTTCACCTGGAGTGTTCTTCACACTACCTTCACCTGGAGTGTTCCTCACACTACCTTCACTGGAGTGTTTCTTCACACTACCTTCACCTGGAGTGTTCCTCACACTACCTCCACCTGGAGTGTTCTTCACACTACCTTCACATGGTGTGTTCTTCACACTACCTTCACCTTGTTAGTTCTTCACACTACCTTCACCTGGTGTGTTCTTCACACTACCTTCACCTGGTGTGTTCTTCACACTACCTTCACCTGGTGTGTTCTTCACACTACCTTCACCTTGTGAGTTCTTCACACTACCTTCACCTGGTGTGTTCTTCACACTACCTTCACCTGGTGTGTTCTTCACACTACCTTCACCTTGTGAGTTCTTCACACTACTTTCACCTGGTGTGTTCTTCACACTACCTTCACCTGGAGTGTTCTTCACACTACCTTCACCTGGAGTGTTCTTCACACTACCTTCACCTGGAGTGTTCATCACACTACCTTCACCTGGAGTGTTCATCACACTACCTTCACACATAAGTAATCTCTTTCTATAGTCTACGACTCACTTTGCGTTGTAGTTCATAACTGGAAAAAAAGCCGCAGATAGTCGACCTGGGCTCAACTGAGGGAGTTGATAAATAACTCGAAGACTATTTTGAGGCGAGCTGATAGTGAGCTAAGAGGTGGGATCAGGAAGTTCATCTCATGTCCAGTCAAAATCAAAGAGGTACTTACAAAACGGATCATTACACCAGCAACCCTCCCCCCCCCCTTGAAAAAACTTCACCAGTCAACAAATGCAATAAACAAACTTGTGGGGAAAGCATAAAAAACTGTCAAGTTATTTCTCTCAGTTTTTCTTGGGTGTGTTTGTTTCCTTGGGAATAGTTTTGTCCCCTGGGTGTCACTTCCGTAATGAAAGAAGAAAGAGAGTAATTTTGTTTTTCTTGGGTTTGTTTGGTAGGGGATGAAATGAGTGTTAATCTCGAGTGTAGTTCAGGTATCGTACTTGTGTATTTGCTTCACTGTGGTTATTCTGTCTTACTTGTACGTTAAGTGATGTGTCTTTATGTCACTCTTCTACATCTTCCCCCTCGATGTTTCGTCCTCCTCCCCCATCTTTCCTCTTCGTTATTTCCTCCTCCTCCTCTTACTCCTTTTACTACTACTACTACTTGCATTACTACTGGTGCTATCACTGCTACCAATACTACCACCACCGCTACTACTACTATCAATATTACTGTTTATGATATATGGTAATATATCTGGTGCCTGTAAACATCTTGGTTATAAGATACACGAGTGAGTGTCTTGTACACAAGTGTGAGTCCTGTTCTCACTCCAGTCTCATGGTACTCCATCTTTAAGACAACTTGTCTTCGATTCACGCTCTTATGAGCTCCACACTGTAATACTTTCCCACGAGAAGTGGATACTAAGGAAAACGGGGTGCACAGGGATGTACATAGCAAGCAGAGAGGAATATAAAGTTGGATCTCCTATCTAAGGACTGAAGTTTGAAGGTCAGAGATTCTGAGTGTTTCAGAGTGATGGTCTGTGGCAATACAGAGCCATTAAAAAGTCCTAATATTACTTTGTATTATGCCCTATAGTAATATTCTCCCTCGAATCAAATCAAGCAAAGTTTGTTACGTGGTCTAAGAATGTAAGGGTTTGCATCCACCCATTTGAGAAGAGTAAAAATATGTATTATAATTCCTTTTGATTAACCCGACACTCGTAGCACTCCTGGTAGGTCTTTGCTCTCTTGTCACTCGTATAATCTGTGTGTTATCTCTTCTCTGTATACCCCGGCAATACCTAATTAGTATGCCAGGGAGCTTGGTCCATTTGCATGGTAATTTGGCATATAGGTAAAAGCTATATTGATTAGCACCGAAAAAATCTCCATCAAACTGGTATAATAGCAGTTATCCATGTATGCATATATATATATATATATATAATATATATATATATATATATATATATATATTATATATATATATATATATATATATATAATATATATTATATTATATATATATTATATATATATATATATATATATATATATATATATATATATATATATATATATATATATATATAATATATTATATTTCTTCCAACACACCGGCCGTATCCCACCGAGGCAGGGTGGCCCAAAAGGAAAAACGAAAGTTTCTCCTTTTACATTTAGTAATATATACAGGAGAAGGGTTGCTAGCCCCCTTGTTCCTGGCATTTTAGTCGCATCTTACAACACGCATGGCTTGTTAGGTAAGACAATATGCAACAGTTAGGTATCATTATTTCGAAACGTTTCGCCTACACAGTAGGCTTCTTCAGTCGAGTACATAAAAGTTGATAGAAGTAGAAGATACTTGAAGACGATGTAATCAGTCCATCACCCTTAAAGTTTTGAGGTGGTCAGTCCCTCAGTCTGGAGAAGGGCATTGCTCCATGGTATGAAACAATATAGAGATGAAGTGACAGGATCGAGGGTTATATAGCGCCAAGAGGTGAGACGTAGGTCACTAGGAGAGGTAAGAACTCAGATGTTGGGAGGACAGGTCCCTCTCAAATCCAGCCGTTCTCACTAGTAGAGGTTGTCGAAAGTTGATTGTAGGTCTGTACCAAGATACCCTTGTGCTGCAACGCATGGCTTACGGAGGAAGAATTCAGTTCCACTTCCCCATGGAGATAAGAGGAAATAAACAAGAACAAGAACCTGAAAGAAAATAGAAGAAAACCCAGAGGGGTGTGTATATATATGCTTGTACATGTATGTGTACTGTGACCTAAGTGTAAGTAGAAGTAGCAAGACGTACGCACCTAGTTGAGGTTACAGGGGTCGAGTCCAAGCTCCTGGCCCCGCCTCTTCACTGGTCGCTACTAGGTCACTCTCCCTGAACAGTGAGCTTTATCATACCTCTGCTTAAACCTATGTATGAATTCTGCCTCCACTACATCGCTTCCCAAACTATTCCACTTCCTGTCTACTCTGTAGCTGAAGAAATATTTCCTAACATCCCTGTGATTCATCTGTGTCTTCAACTTCCAACTGTCTTTATCCACCTTGTCAATTGCTCTCAGTATTTTGTATGTCGTTATCATGTCCCCCCTATCTCTCCTGTCCTCCAGTGTCGTCAGGTTGATTTCCCTTAATCTCTCCTCGTAGGACATACCTCTTAGCTCTGGGACTAGTCTTGTTGCAAACCTTTGCACTTTCTCTAGTTTCTTTACGTCCTTGGCTAGGTTGGGTACCAAAACTGGTGCCGCATTGTGTGTGTTGTGTGTGTTGTTGTGTGTGTGTGTGTGTTATGTGTGTGTGTGTATGTGTGTGTGGTGTGAGTGTGTGTGTGTGGTGAGTGTTGTGTGTGTGTGATAGTATGTGTGTGATATGTGTGTGTGTTATGTGGTGTGTATGTGTGTGTGTGTGTTGTGTGGTGTGTGTGTGTGTGTGTACTCACCTATTTGTACTCACCTATTTGTACTCATCTATTTGGTGGTTGCAGGGGTACGAGTCCTAGCTCCTGCCCGCCTCTTCACCGTTGCTACTAGACCCTCTCTCTCCCCGCTCCTGAGCTTATTCCAACATCGTCTTAAAACTGTGTATGGTTCCCTGCTCTCCACTACGTCATTTCTAGCTATTTCCACTGCCTTACCAACTCATGACTGAAGACAACTTCCTACTATCTCTCAGACTCATTTGTTCTTCAACTTCCAATTGTGGCCTCTTGTTTTCTGTGTCCCCTCCCTGGAACATCCCTGTCCTTGTCCCCTGTCTATTCACCAGTTTTTATATGTCCGTTATCATGTCTCCCCTGACCCTCCTGTCCTCCATGTCGTCAAGGCGATTTCCCTTAATCTATCTTACATAGGCCATTCCCCTTTACTCCTGGATACTAACCTTTCGCAAACCTTTTTGTACTTTCTCTAGTTTCTTGACGGCTTATATCAAGTGCGGGTCCAAACTGGTGCTGCATACTCCAGTATGGGCCTGACATAACACGGTTAACAGTGCGGGAAGGAGGCCTTACTAAGTGTCGGAAGCGGTCTCAGGTTTGCCAGGCGCCCATATGCTGCAGCAGTTATCTGATTTGTCTGCTTCCGAGACATGTCGGTGTTATACTCACCCAAGATCTTTCTTCTCCTTGATTGAGTCTTGCGTCTTTGGCCACCCTAGCCTATACCTCTGTCTGGTGGTCTTCTGGCCATGCTTCCCCTATCTTCATGACTTTGCATTTGGCAGGATTAAACGAGAAGCCATTTGCCTGACCAGGTGTCCAGTCTGTCCAGGTCTCTTTGATGTCCAGGCCTGGTCCCTCAATCAGATTTAATTCTCCTCATTAACTTCACATTCATCTGCAAACAGGACACTACTGAGTCTAACCCTTCGTCATGGTCGTTCACAATATACCAAAAATAGCACTGGTCCTAAGGACCACCCCTGTGGGACCCCGCTCGTCACAGGTGGCCCACTGTGATACATTCATGACGTACCATGACTCGTGTGCCTCCCTGTCAGTATTCTCTGATCCATTGCAGTATGCCCTTCCTGTTATATGCGCATATGCCTAAGCTTCTGCGCTAATCTCTTGTGAGGAACTGGTCAAAGGCCTCTTGCAGTCCAAGAAGATGCAATCAAACCCTCCCCTCTCTCTCTTGATCTTACTTCTGTTTTTATCATAAAAACTCCAGAAGGTTTTGTGACACAAGATTTGCCTTGCCGTGAATCCGTGCTGGTTTTGGCATTTATACTCCTGTTCCGTTCCAGGTGCTCCACCACCCCTCCTGATAAGCTCTCCATAATTTTGCATACTATGACACGTCATATACACAGGTCCAATAGTTTTAGTGCCTCTTTTCTGTCTCCTATTTGAAAATGGAACTACATTTGCGTCTTCCCCCATACCTCAGAGTTGCCCAGTTTCCAGGGATGTGTGAAGATCGTGGTAAGTGTACGCACAACATATCGCTCCCTCTCTAAGGACCCAAGGAGAGATGTTGTCCGGTCCCATTGCCTTTGAGGTATCGATGTCCCTTAGCATTTCTTCACCTCCTCCTCATCTGATGTATGCGTCCCCACACTTAGTTGGTGTATATCCCTTGTTGTGCTCCCCAATCTGTCGGTCCCCCAGATCCTTCCTGTCTCTACTGGTAAATACTTCCTTAAATCTCGTGTCTTGAGCTCCTCACATACACTCTTGAGATCGGTTTCGTGTGAGTTCTCCACCTTCATACCTCAGCCTTAATCACCTGGTCCTTGACTGTTGCTTCCTCCTAATGTGGCTATACAGCGTTTTTCGGGTCAGATTTGACTTTTCGATGCTATGTCGTTTTCATACTGTCGCTGGGCCTTCCCTCCTTATCTGTGCTTACTCCGTTTTTCTGGCTCTTCTACACTAATCTCTTTGTTTTCCTGGGGTCCTATGCCTCCTGTACCTTTTCCCATTCTCTGTTGCACTTTATTTTTTTGCCTCCCTACAACTTCGGGTAAACCAAGGACTCGTTTTGGTCTTCCTATTAATTTCTGTTTCCCTTTGGGAACAAAACTTTCCTACTGCCTCCTTGCACTTGTTGCCACATATTCCATCATCTACGTTTTCCTGATTTTCCTACCATTTCTCTGTCCCAACTGAACCTCCTTCAGGAAGTTTCTCATACCTGGTGTACTCCCCCTTTTTATGGATAGTTTGGCCGTCCCCTTCAAGTTCCTGTTACCCTCCCACATGTAACTCACTAATATATCAAAACTCAGAACCACATGATCGCTAGCTCCAAGGGGCCTCTCGTAAGTGATGACCTCGATTCTGAACTGCTCAGGGTGAACACAATATCCAGTCTTGCTGGCTCATCCTCCCCTCTCTCTCTGGTTGTGTCCCCTGACATGTAGATGCATGAGGTTTTCAGTACCACATCCATCATCTTGCTCTCCATGTTTAGGGACCCCCATGTGGCCACAGGTTTTCCCAGTCGATCTCCCTGTGGTTGAAATGCCCATTACCATACTTTGCTCTGCTCTAGTGAGCTCTTCTTGCCATCCCTCAGCCAGTGTGTCCACCATCACCCAGTTGTTTTCTTTCGTACTCCTCTCTTGGCCTCCTGCAGTTCTGCTGGTGGTTATACATCACTCCAATGACACTTTAATGTTCTCTCCGACTGATTGATACCTACAATGTAGTCCTCTTCTCCAACATGTCCCATGCTTCCATTTCCTCAAACCCCATTGGTGTTTTTATGAGCAGTGCAACCCCCTCCTTTCCACTCTACTTTCCTTCTGTTCTTTCCTCAGATCTGATATCCTGTTGGGAAGATTGTGTCTGTTATTGTTCTCACGAGTTTTTGTTTCTGTGACTGCTATGATGTCTGGGATTTTTTCCACTGATTCTTTCATTCCACTCCTCAGGTTTATTCGTTATTCCCATCCGCGTCTTGTGTACAACCTTTAGTTTCTTTTCTACATTGTGTTCATGCAAGTATAAAGTTGGGTTGGAGAGGCGAGAGCCTGTGGGCGGGCCAGATGGGGCCTGTGGTGTAGGTGGGGTATGTGGTGATTGGGGTGGGGTCAAATGCCCATAGAAGGGGACAGCTGTTGGGGGAGTTTTGTGGATATGGGGTTGGTGCAGAGGAACCGTGAGTGGGTTGTAGTATAGGTTGCTCAGGGGTGATGCGGGGGTGGGGGGGATTGTTGCGGGGGGGTCTTTTGGTGGGAGATTCTGTGGGGTGTGTTTGCCCCTTCCTCTGTGTCTGTCCTGCTCATTTTCATTGGCTTTCTCGTTCCTCCTTGCGTCCTCTGTACCCGCTCTTTCAGGTGTAGGTCCCTTTCTCTTGTGTTTCTGTCGCGGTCGAGTATACTCTCATGGTACCATCCTCTTAGGCCTCAGTCCTTGCTTTCTGCTTGCAGAACCTGAGTCGAACTGATTCTTCCTTGAAAGTTTACTCTGACAGGGCCGTAACCTTCCACTCGCAGAACCACCCAATTCTCTGAAAATTTGTCACCTGGGTCATATTGCCCCATCCCCTATGTTTTCATGATTCCTTCTCAATCATTTTTTTCTCCTCCTGTTTTATTACTTCAAAGTTGGCCCCCGTTGGCTTTCTTGGAGCCCGTACACAAACGCCTCGCCCGTTCCTCCTCCCACGAGTCTCACATCTGCTTCCTCGGAGGCATTTAATTCTTCCATTGACATGTTCTTGCTTCAGTCCCGGTCCATATCTGAAACTTCTATTCTCAGTGGACTTGTCTTTCCTGGCCCTGCCCCTTGCCTATTCTGCGTTGGCTGTTAAATCTCTGCATATAACAAACCTGCATTTCCTTCGGACCTTCGCTTGATCTTAGTGTGGCTCATCGTCTTTCCCGGCCCCACGTGGGTCCTGATAGGGCCTTGCTCGTGTACGGCAGTCTACGTTGTTGCTTACACCATCCCCTTTCTGCGCCTGACTTTCGAATTTCCATCATTGTCTCAGACCTGTCGCTGATCTCAGTGTGCTCATCGTCTTCCCTGGCCCCAACGTGTGTGTGTTGTGTGTGTGTGTGTGTATGTGTGTGTGTGTTGTGTGGTGTGTGGTGTGTGGTGGGTGTGTGTGTGTGTGCACTCACCTATTTGTACTCACCTACTTGTGGTTGCAGGGGTCGAGTCCAGCTCCTGGCCCCGCCTTTTTCTCTGAATGCTACTAGTCCCTCTCTCTCCCCTGCCCCAATGAGCTCTATCATACCTCGCTTTAAAACTATGTATGGATTCCCTGCCTCCACTACATCCCATTCAAGCTATTCCATGCCTGTACTACTCTATGACTGAGAAATACTTCCTACATCCCGTTGATCATCTGAGTCTTCAACTTCCAATTGTGACCTCTTGTGTCTGGTCCCCACTCTGGAACTCCCCGTCTTTGTCCACACTGTCCTATTCCGCGCAGTATTTTATAGTCTTATCATGTTCCCCTGACAACTCCTGGCCTCCAGAGTGTCAGCCGATTTCCATCAACTTTCTTCGTGAGACAACCCCGTAGCTCTGGGACTAGTCTTGTTGCAAACCGTTGCACTTTCTCTATTTCTTGACGCTTGACTAGGTGTGGATTCCAACTGTTCCTGGCATACTCAGTATGGGCCTGACGTAGATGGTATACAGAGTCTTAAAACGAATCCTTAACTGAGTATCGAACGCTATCCGTAGGTTTGCCAGGCGCCGTATGCTTCAGCATTATCTGATTGATGTTGCCTCAGAGATATGTTTCGGGGGGGGGGGGGGGGGGGGGTGTTAGACTCACCCCCTAGATCTTTTTTCCTTGATGGTGGTTTTGCAGTCCTTTGGCATCTAAACTAACCTTGTTGTGTCTGCGGCTTCTATGCCTTCCCCAATCTCATGACTTTGCATTTGGCAGGGTAAATTCAAGAGCCACTTGCTGACCAGCTTGTAGCCTTCCAGTCTCTTTTTAGTCCTGCCTGATCCGTGTCCGATTTGATTATCTTCTCATGAACATTCGCATTCATCTGCAAACAAGGAACACTTCTGAGTCAATCCCCTTTGTTATTCTTCAATATACCAAGAACAGAACAGGTCCTAGGACAGACCCTGTGGACCTCCGCTTGTGTCTGGCGCCCATTGTGTGAGTGTGTGTGTGTGTGAGTGTGAGTGTGTGTTGTGTGTGTGTTGTGGTGTGGGTGTTGTGTGTGTAGTGTGTTGTGTTGTGTGTGGTGTGTGTATGTGGGTTGTGTGTGAGTGTATTGTGGTGTGTTATGTGTGTGTTGTGTGTGTGTATGTGTGTGTGTGTGTGGTGTAGTGTGGTTGTGTGTGGTTTTATGTGGTGTGTGCATGTGTTGTGGTGCCATGGTGTGTGTTGTATGTGTGTGGGTGGTGTATGTGTGTTGTGTATGTGTGTATTTTTGTATGTGTGTGTGTGTGTGTATGTGTGAGTGTGGTGTTGTGTGTGTGTGTGTGTAATGTGTGTGTGTGTGTGTATGTGTACTCACCTAGTTGTACACACCTAGTTAGGTATGCGGGGGTCGGAGTCCGAGCTCCTGGCCCCGCCTCTTCACTGATCGCTACTAGGTCACTCCTCTGACCGTGAGCTTTATCATACCTCTGCTTAATTAAACCAATGTATGGATCCTCCGTCCACTACATCGCTTCCTCCCAACTATTCCACTTTACTGACTACACTGTGGCTGAAGAATACTCTCCTAACATCCTGTGATTCATCTGTGTCTTCAACTTCCAACTGGGTGTCCCCCTTGTTACCTGTGTCCAATCTCTGAACATCCGGTCTTTGTCCACCTTGTCAATTCCTCTCAGTATTTTGTATGTCGTTGATTCATGTACCCCTATCTCTCCGGGTCCTCCAGTGTCGTCAAGTTGATTTCCCTTAACCTCTCCTCGTAGACATACCCTCTTAGCTCTGGACTATCCTTGTTGCAAACACCCTTGCACTTCTTAGTTTCTTTACTCTTGGCTAGGTGTGGGTTCCAACTGGTGTCCGCATACTCCAATAGGCTAACGAACACAGTGTACAGTGGTCCTGAACGATTCCTTATTAAGATGTCGAAGGCTGTTCTGAGGTTTGCTAGCGCCATATGCTGCAGCATTATTTGATTGATGTGCCTTTCCAGGAGATGTGCCTGTGTTAATACTCACCCCAAGATCTTTTCCGTAGTGAGGTTTGTAGTCTCGGCTCCCGAACTGTACCCGTCTGCGGTCTTATGCCCTTCCCCAATCTCATGACCTTTGCACTTGGTGGGAGTGAACTCCAGGAGCCAATTGCTGGAACCAGGTCTGCACAGCCTGTCCGATCCCTTTATGCTGCTGGTCTTCGATCGGAGTGGGAAGTCTTCTCATCACCGACACGACATCTGCAAACAGAGACACCTCAGAGTCTAATTCTTCCGTCAGTCGTTCACAAATACTCAGAAACAGCACTGGTCCTAGACTGACCCCTGTGGGACCCCGCTGGTCACAGGTGCCGCACCCTGACTCACCGAAACCCTCGCCACGTACCATACTCGCTGCTGTCTTTCCTGACAATAATTCCCTGATCCATTGTAGAGCCTTCCCTGTTATCCTGCTTGGGTGAGGGCCAGTTTTTGCACAAATCTCTTGTGTGGAACTGTGTCAACTACGCCCTTCTAACAGTCCAAGAAAATGCAATCCACCCACCCCTCTCTCTCTTGTCTACAGCTGTCACCATGTCTTAAGAACTCCATAGGTTTTTGACACAGGATTTCCCGTCCCTGAAACCATGTTGGCTGCTGTTGGAGAGATCGTTCCTTTCTATGTTCCACCACTCTTCTCCTGTAATCTTCTCCATGATTTTTTGTGTGTGTGTCTGTTGTGTGTGTGTGTGTGTGTGTGTGTGTGTGGTGTTGTGTGGGTGTATGGTGTGTGTGTATGTGTGTTGTGTGTGTGTGGGCGTTGTGTGTGTGTGTGTATGTGTGTTGTTATGCGTGTGTTGTGGTGTATGTGTGTGAGTCGTATTGTTGTGGTGTGTGTGTAATGTGTGTGTGTGTGTATGTGTGGTGTGTGGTTGTGTTTATGGTGGTGTTGTGTGTGTGTGTGGGTGTGTGTTGTGATGTGTGTGTGTGTGTACTCACCTATTTGTACTCACCTATTTGTGGTTGCAGGGGTCGAGTCATTGCACTTTCTCCTGGCCCCGCCTCTTTCACTGATTGCAACTAGGTCCACTCTCTCCCCTGCTCCATGAGCTTTATCATACCTCTCCTTAAAAACTATGTATGTTTCCCTGCCTCCCTACTTCACTTTCTAGGCTATTCCACGGCTTGACTAATCTATGAACCTGAAGAAATACTTCCTAACGACCCTGTGACGCGCCTGATCTTCAGCTTCCATTGTGACCCCTGACCCTGTGTCCCCTCTCTGGAACATCCTATCTCTGTCCACCTTGTCTATTTCCCCGCTGTATCTTGTATGTCGTAATTCATGTCTCCCCTGACCCTTCCTGGTCCTCCAGTGTCGCAGTCCGATTTCCCTCAACCTTTCTCGTACGACAATTCCCTTGAGCTCTGGGACTAGCCTTGTGTGGCAAAACCTTTGTACTTTTCCTCCTAACTTCTGAACGTGCTTGTGTGTGTGTGTGTTGTGTGTGTGTGTGTGTGTTGTGTGTTTGTGCGTGGGAGTGGTGTGTGTGTGGTGTGTGTGTGTGTGTGTGTGTGTTGTGTTGTAGCGCAAGAATAGCCTAAACCGCGAGTTAATTCTAAAAACAGGTGTCTACTGCCGAATATGCAGAATGTTATTTTTTCCATAAATCTGCGAAATTCAAGCTGAACACAACAGAAAAATATATCATAAATTTAAATAAATAGTAAATAAACTTGACAAAGTAACCTAGTAGATATATAACATACTCTAACCAAAAAAAAAAGTCGTGTGTTAGTGACATATCGATTGTAAAGTTTGTCCAAAAATTAAAAAAAAATACACAGTTAACAATGAAAAAAATATATCAATCAATTTGAAATTTTTTAAGGGAGTTCGGCCTCTTCTCTTAATCTTCTTCCTCCTCCTCCTCTCCTCCTCCTCCTCCTCCTCCTCCTCCTCCTCCTCTAACTTCGTATAATTCACCAAACACGATAACTAATAATTTCATACCTAATATATTCCCTTTATTAAACATATATCGTAAGTGTCCCAATTTCATCGACACCAATTTACTAATTATACCTGCCAATTATCAGAGAGATCCTGCCTTATACCTCAAGACATTAGTCATGATTTAATTATCAACACGTATGTATAGCATTACAGGCTCCGCTGGTTTTTACCCCCCACACGCCGGGACTCACCTCCGTCTGTTGCTTTAACCAATAACGTCACAGTTTCTAAGTTTCCTTTGATCTCATTGGCTGTTGCCCAAGGGGCTGCGGAAGACTGATGAGTTTCACCGAGACGATGCAACAAGCTTTCATTACCTCCAAGATAAGCTCAAATTTTTGGTTCGTAGCAAATTTTTTTAATGCAAAAATAAATAAATATATTAGTAATGCAACAATATATATATATTATATATATATTAATATAATATAAATATATATATATTATATAAATATATAATAAGAATATATATATTATATATAAATATATATATAATATATCAAAATACAACCACTCTGAAAGAATAGAGAAAATTCCAAGCGCTTCGTGACTACTCACATTATCAAGGAAACTATGATCTGATAATGTGAGTAGTCACGACAGCGCTTGGAATTTCTCATATTCTTCAGAGTGGTTGTTTTGCAATTCTGAAATCACCTGTTTATCTGTGATATTATTGCATATATGATATATTATATATATATATATATATATATATATTATATATATATATATATATATATATATATATATATATATACAGGAGAGAGTAGAGAGAGAGAGAGAGAGAGAGAGAGAGAGAGAGAGAGAAAGAGAGAGAGAGAGAGAGAGACGTGAATGCTCGAATGTTGGCAAGAGGTGTGGAGTTCAAAGATAAAGAATCTAACATGTCGTGTTAGATTCTCTATCTTATAACAGGGAGTTGTCACAGTTGTTTTTTGCTGATGACACTGCTTTTGGGAGATTCTGAAGAGAAGTTGCAGAAGTTGGTGGATGAGTTTGGTAGGATATGTAAAAGAAGAAAATTGAAAGTGAATATAGGAAAAAGTAAGGTGATGAGGAAAACAAAATAAATTAGGTAACGAAAGATTGGATATCAAATTGGAGGGAGAGAGTATGGAGGAGGCGACTGTATTCAGATATTTAGGAGTGGACGTGTCAGCAGATGAGTCTATGAACGATGAGATGAATCATGGAATTGACGAGGGGGAAAAAAGGTGAGTGGTGCACTGAAGAGTCTGTGAAGACAAAGAACTTTGCCTATGGAAGCAAAGAGGGGAATGTATGAGAGTATAGTTATAACAACACTCTTATATGGGTGTGAAGCATGGGTGGTGAATGTTGCAACAAGAAGAAGGCTGGAGGTAGTGGAGTTGTCATGTCTGAGGGCAATGTGTGGTGTGAATATCATGTAGAGAATTCGTAGTTTGGAAATTAGGAGAAGGTGTGGGATTACCAAAACTTTTATCTAGAGGACTGAGGAGGGGTTATTGAGGTGGTTCGGTCATGTAGAGAGGCTGAAACAAAATAGAATGACTTCGAGAACGGATAAATCTGTAGTGGAGAGAAGGCAGGGTGGAGGTAGGTATTGTAAAGGTTTGAGGGAGGGGGCAAAGGAGGTTTTTTGTGCGAGGGGCTTGGACTTCCAGCAAGCATGCGTAAGCGTTTTAGATAGGAGCAAATGAAGACAAATGTTTTTTAGGACTTGATGTGCTGTTGGAGTGTGAGCAAGGTAACATTTATGAAGGGAGTCAGGGAAACTGGCAGGCCGGGCCTGAGCCCTGGGGATGTGAAGTACAGTGCCGGCACTCTGAAGGAGGTGTGTTAATGTTGCAGTTTTATAATTGTAGTGTAAGTGCACCTCTAGGAAAACAATGATGGTGTGAACGATGATGAAAGTTTTTCTTTTTTGGACAACCCTAACTTGGTGGGAAACGGCCGATGTGATAATAAATGAATGAGAGAATGAGACCTGACATGATTAGGTTGGGTCATTGGCTTAAGCCGGTGGGAGACTTTCCTATGTTCTTGTATATATATATATATAATTATTATATATATATTATTATATATATATATATATATATATATATATTTTAAATATATAATATATATATATATTATATCAATAACAATTCTGCGACTAGCTGAAGATTTGAACCCATGTTGTTTTGGCCTGCCTCATGGTGAGCGAAAATCATACATGACGCTCTAACCCACTGGACCACGCAATCCTACAAGAATCAAGCACCCAGCAGAGCTAAGTGATCCGAGGACATATGGTGGTGTGGGTGCCTCTGAGCTAATTACATTCTACTCCCCGTGTGGTGTACTAGCCTCCACGTGCAGTATATTATATTATTGTAACCACGAACGAGTGGTATTGAATCAATCACAACACTGCGACTAGCCGAGGATTAAAGCAGTTAGACTTAGAGCGTCATGTGTGATTTTTCGCTAGCCATAAGGTGGGCCAAAACGATATGGGTTCGAATCCTCTGCTAGTCACTGCATTGTTATTGATTCATTACCACTCGTTCGTGGTAACGTTAATATAAGATACTGCACGTGGAGGCTAGTACACCACACGGGGAGTAGAATGAAATTAGCTCAGAGGCGTCCACACCACCATATGTCCTCGGATCAAGGTAAAACATCTAGCTCTGCTGGGTGCTTGATTCTTGTAGGATTGCGTGGTCCAGTGGGTTAGAGCATCATGGTTGATTTTCGCTCACCATGAGGTGGGCCAATAATTTCGCAAAAATCATTCTGAACCTAACGAAAAAAAAATTAGATTTTATTGTGTTTGTTTTTTAGTAAATTATTGTTAACTGATATAAAATATATTTAGTTGGATTAGGCTTAATTAAATTGCGCTTGTTATAAGAAGGTAAGGTAAGTTTCCTAGGGTTCTTTAGGTACAGAAACATTAATTTTTATACTAATATAAATGAAAAAATATATCTTTAAATGTATAAGAGAAAATTTTAGAAAGGACTCAATTTTAAATGAGTTTTTGCTAATTGACCAGTTTTACCTATTCAGCACGTCATCTATATGACGTGCTGAAATATTATTATATATATATATTATATTATATATAATATATATATAATATATATATTTATATATATATATATATATGAAACCAGGAAACAAAAGGTGTTAATGCAATTAACAAACTGTGGCTGGCCGAGGATCGAACCCGTGTTATTTTACCCCGCCTAGTGGGAAGCAAGTCAAAATTCACGCGTCTCTAATCACTGGACCATTCAGTCCCAGGATTGTATATATCAGTTTATAACTTGTCATCAAACTTATCTTAGCAACTTGGCTTCACCATCACATAATGTAAATTTTCTTAATATACAAAACGAATCTAAGAATTTGCATGAATATAATTAACTGTTTCCATGGGCAGGACTCAGCCTCACGTGACACGACGGCTGCTATACATTTTCCTGGTAATTAGACTGAATTAACGATACAGTGCACAATTAATAATACAAAATTGTAATTGCTAATTAGCAATCATGTTATTAAGCATAAAACTGCAGTTAGGTGTAAAGTTATTAGGGTAATTATGTAACATTATTTGCAAGCATTGATTACGTTTAAAGTGTGCGTGAAAGTAGTCACTTTGAGGGTGGTATTTACCAGACGAAATGCGTTACTCCCACAGCAAACTAACTCAGCGGAAAAAGTGTCTTGGGCGACGTTTTGGTCTGTCTTGCCGTCTTAGTGGTCAAAATGTTCGGTCAGGGAAGTCAGGGATTTTCGCCTGCTCTCCTTGGAAAGTGCCTGTGTCTTGACTGGCAGTGGATGATGGTTGCTAACAGGGCTCCGGTAATAACTTCGACTACATGTGAGTCCTCTGCTCTTAGCGGAGCTCAATTTAATTCTTGTTTTTTTTTTACGTCTGATAGCCAGTCATGGCTGGTCTTGGTTCACTGTCCACTCGGACTCCTAGTATTTTCTACAAGCACTAGTACTTTCTACTGACACTAGTACTTTCAACTGGTACTAGAACTTTCTACAGGCATTAGTTTTGATTTGCTTCTAGAGGCCATCCTGTGATCCAGAAGATTCACAAGTGGCTGATAAGATAAGATTTTGCTCGGATTTTTAACTATGGAGGGTTAGCTACCCAGGATGACCCAAATAAGCCAGCGCGTCATGGTGGACTGTCTGATTTCCATTAGGGTCCTTTAATCTTGTCCCGACAGGATGCGGTCCCCAACAGTGGACTAACACTCAGGTACCTACTTACTGCTAGGTGAACGGGGGGCAGCAGGTGTAAGGAATCACGCCCAATGTTTCCACTGGGCCGGGGATTGAACCACGGACACTCAGTGTGTGAGGCGAGAACATTGCCTACCAGGCCAACATCTACAACCGCCACAAGAACATGAAGCCACCTGGTAGCTAGTGCTCCTGTTCCTTAGAGTCACCTACTAGCTGAGGCTCCTATTCCTTTGACATACCTACTAGAAGGGGCTCCTGCTCGTCTGAGCCACCTGCTAGCTTGGGCTCCTGCCCCTCTGAGCTACCTGCTAGCTTGGGCTCCTGCCCCTCTGAGCCACCTGCTAGCTGGGGCTCCTGCTCCTCTGAGCCACCTGTTAATTGACCCTCCTGCTCCTCTGAGCTACCTGCTAGCTGGGGGCTCCTGCTCCTCGGAGCTACCTGCTTGCTGGAGATCCTGCTCCTCTGAGCCACCTACTAGCTGGGGGCTCCTGCTCTTCGGAGCTACGTGCTAGCTAGGGGCTCCTGCTACTCTGAGCCACCTGCTACCTGGGTCTCCTTGCCCCTCTGAGCTACCTGCTAGCTGGGACTCCTGTTTCTCTGATGTACCTGCTAGCTGGGGCTTCTGCTCGTCCGCTCTACCTGCTAGCTGGGACTTTTGCTCTTTCGAGCTACCTACTAGCTGGGGATTCAGCTCCTCTGAGCTACCTGCTACCTGGGGATTCTGTTCCCCTGAGCTACCTGCTAGCTAGGGCTCCTGCTTCTCTGAGCCACCTGCTAGCAGGGGCTCCTGCCCCTGTGAGTTACCTGCTAGCCCCGAGCTCCTGCTCCTCAGAGCTATCTGCTAGCTGGAGCTCCTACTCCTCTCCTTTGAGCTACATGCTTGCTAGGGCTCCTGCTCCTCTGAGCACCTGGTAGCTGGGGCTCCTGCTCCTCTGAGCCACCTGGTAGCTGGGGCTCCTGCTCCTCTGAGCCACCTGGTAGCTGGGGCTCCTGCTCCTCTGAGCCACCTGGTAGCTGGGGCTCCTGCTCCTCAGAGCCACCTGGTAGCTGGGGCTCCTGCTCCTCAGAGCCACCTGGTAGCTGGGGCTCCTGCTCCTCTGAGCCACCTGGTAGCTGGGGCTCCTGCTCCTCAGAGCCACCTGGTAGCTGGGGCTCCTGCTCCTCTGAGCCACCTGCTAGTCTTAGCCACCTGCTAGCTAGAGCTTCTGCTCCTATGAGACACCTGCTAGCTGAGGCTACCTGGTGTCTACCTGGAGGGCATTCCGAAGATCAACGCCCCCGCGGCCCGGTCTATGACCAGGCCTCCTGGTGGATCAGGGCCTGATTAACGAGGCTGTTACTGGAGGCCACACGTAGTCCAACGCACGAATCACAGCCCGGCTGATCCGGCACTGACTTTAGGTAACTGAGCTTCTCTCAGACCTCTGCAACACAGTTGTCCTGAAAGATTTCTTAAGTTATTCCATTAATTAAATAAAGATCCTAGACTTTACGAAACAAAAAAAAAAAAAAAAAAAAAAAAAAAGAAAATGCGATAGTAATTACTGCCAAGGTAGATAATAGTGGAGAAATGAACATGTTATTAGAAGACAGTGGTACTTACGTGCCCTTTAATAGCCTCCCTTCGCGCAGGAGGACGGATTACCTGGAGTTTACCTGGAGAGAGTTCCGGGGGTCAACGCCCCCGCGGCCCGGTCTGTGACCAGGCCTCCTGGTGGATCAGAGCCTGATCAACCAGGCTGTTGCTGCTACCAACAGAACCCTGGCTGCCATCAAGACGGAGCTCGACAGATGTCTCAAATTAGTTCCTGGTGAGCCGGAGTGTGGTGCATAAATTGGCGGCGGTAACTACTAGCCTGACTGATCAGGGCAGCAACCAGGAGGCCTGGTCTGGGACCGGGCCGCAGGGGTGGTGACCCCCGGAAGAGACTACAAGGTAACTGACAGGTACAGGTAGTCGTGCCTAATAAGTAAAACTTGTCAATTAGCAAGAACTTATTTAAAATTAAGTACACTCTAAAATTTTCTTTAATAGGTTTAAAGATATATTTTTTTTCCATTAATGTTAATGTAAAAATCTAAAATTTTGCACCAAAAGAATCTTAGAAAACTTACCTAACCTTATTATAACAAGCGCAATTTCTTTGAGCCTAATCCAACTAAATATATTTTAGATACGTTTACAACAATTTAATAATAAACAAACAAAATTAAATATAATTTTTCGATACGTTCAGAATAATTATTGGGAAATTATTGCAAACACATATTTTCGCTTGTCTTATATGGCAAGATAAGCGTTGCTATTTAAGCCAAGATCGCAAGTTTTACATATTCGGCACGACCACACGATCCAAGGATTGTGTGGTCTAGTGGTCTAAAGCGTCATGCGTTTTCTCTCATCATGAGGTGGGCCAAAACAGCATGGGTTCGACTTCTTGGCTAGTGCAGTGTTGTTACTAATTAATACCGTTTGTTCCATGGGTACAATAATATTATTTTATTATTATTATCACACTGGCCGATTCCCACCAAGGCAGGGTGGCCCGAAAAAGAAAAACTTTCACCATCATTCACTCCATCACTGTCTTGCCAGAAGGGTGCTTTACACTACAGTTTTTAAACTGCAACATTAACACCCCTCCTTCAGAGTGCAGGCACTGTACTTCCCATCTCCAGGACTCAAGTCCGGCCTGCCGGTTTCCCTGATCCCCTTCATAAATGTTACTTTGCTCACACTCCAACAGCACGTCAAGTATTAAAAAACATTTGTCTCCATTCACTCCTATTAAAACACGCTCACGCATGCCTGCTGGAAGTCCAAGCCCCTCGCACACAAAACCTCCTTTACCCCCTCCCTCCAACCTTTCCTAGGCCGACCCCTACCCCGCCTTCCTTCCACTACAGACTGATACACTCTTGAAGTCACCCTGTTTCGCTCCATTCTCTCTACATGTCCGAACCACCTCAACCCTTCCTCAGCCCTCTGGACAACAGTTTTGGTAATCCCACATCTCCTCCTAACTTCCAAACTACGAATTCTCTGCATTATATTCTCACCACACATTGCCCTCAGACATGACATCTCCACTGCCTCCAGCCTTCTCCTTGCTGCAACATTCATCACCCATGCTTCACACCCATATATAAGAGCGTTGGTAAAACTATACTCTCATACATTCCCCTCTTTGCCTCCAAGGACAAAGTTCTTTGTCTCCACAGACTCCTAAGTGCACTACAATTATATATATATATATATATATATATATATATATATAATATATATATATTATATATATACATATATACTGATAGAAGTTATTTGTACTTGGGTCAAGACGCTTTTGTATTTTTATTCATTTTCGTAGCATAGTTTTGCGTGTTAGTGTTAGTGCGGATGGTTGTATATACGTTCTTTATTGTCAAAAATGCTAAACGACTCGTTGTAATACTCTGGAAGTTCAACAACGTCCTTCCTTCCCGCGTTCTGAAGATGAGAACACAAGACAATGACAGAGGCAAGAATTTTAGGGATCAAAGCCACCGAGAGAGAGAGAGAGAGAGAGAGAGAGAGAGAGAGAGAGAGAGAGAGAGAGAGAGAGAGAGAGAGAGAGAGAGAGAGAGAGAGAGCAACTGACATGAATTAGGACCTGGGCGGCCTCACACCACACACACATCTCCCTCCCTGGCTCCTCCGCGGCCTTCCTTTGACCAAATTAGAGTTTCCATTTGCTTTATTGCTTCCTCCTCTCCCTACCTCCCTCCCTCCCTCCCTTTCTCCCTCTCTCCCTCCCTCTTTTCTTCCCTCCATTCCTCCCTCCCATTCTCATCTTTTCCTCCCTTCATCCCTCTCTAAAATTTTCCTTTGGAAACGGAATCAACTGTCTTATCCAGACCTTGAAGACAGTAAATATTTTTTTTTCTCTCTCTCTCTCCCCCCTCTCTCTCTGTCTCTCTCTGTCTCTGTCTCCTCCTTCCTCTCTCTCTCTCTCTCTCTCTCTCTCTCTCTCTCTCTCTTCTCTTTTCTCCTCTCTCTCTCTCTCTCTCTCTCTCTCTCTCTCTCTCTCTCTCTCTCTCTCTCTCTCTCTCTCTCTCTCTCTCTCTCTCTCTCTCTCTCTCTCTCTCTCCCACACACACACACACATGGAGTTATGGTAAGTGATGTGGTGTCAGAGTGGGCGCCTGTGACGAGCAGTGTTCCACAGGGGTCAGTCCAAGGAGCGGTGCTGTTTCTGGTATATGTGAATGACATGACGGAAGGAAGAGACTCAGACTCAGACGATGTGAAGATAATGAGGAGAACTCAATCAAAGGAGGATCAGGCAGGACTAGAAAGGGATCTGGACAGGCTGCAGGGTTGGTCCAGAAACTGGCTCCTGGAGTTCAGTCCCACCAAGTCCAAATCATGAAGATTGGGGAAGGGCAAAGAAGACCGCAGACAGAGTACAGTCTAGGGGGTCAAAGAATACAAACCTCACTTAAGGAAAAGGTTCTTCGGGTGAGTATAATACTGAACACATCTCCTGAGGCGCACATCAACGAAATAACTGCTGCAGCATATGGGCGCTTGGCAACCCTTAGAATAGCATTCCGACATATCAGTAAGGAATCCTTCAGGACCCTGCATACCGTGTACGTCAGGACCATATTGGAATATGCAGCACCAGTTTCGAACTCATACTTGGCCAAGCACGTCAGGCTAGTCTCGGAGCTAAGGGGCGTGTCCTACGAGGAGAGGTTAAGAGAAATCGACCTGACAACACTGGAGAACAGGAGAGATAGGGAAGATATGATAACGACATATAAAAATACTGAGTGTCATGTAGGGGGAAAATGGATCGAAGCTATTAATTGGGGAATATGTGAGTAAACGGAGGGAGTAGGCAGAGGATAGGCAGGAGAGGTGAGTCGAGTGACGCGCGGCATAGGTAGGTAATGTGAGGTCACTGGCCACTACTCTACCCACCACACTACTTCCCCTCTCACTACTTAAAAAATAATAATAAAATGTAAGAAATAGAAATACAATAACAGGGACAGTGAATATTACTATTCTACTCAAACACAGTTTATTATTAAGTCCTTGAACAATAATATATTTGGAAACAGGAGAACATTATTGGGGTTTAGATAAATGTGGTGGTATTTATAAGCAGTGAGACAGGGAATACAATCAACTTGGCGAAAATGAATGTAACTTACAATATAGTTCAGAGGACAGTTCACCACAGGTCCCAAGACCTATACAGCGCGAGTACTGCTCCAAGCCAGTACTCTGCCCAATGTTTCCAACAGTCTCCTCCAGAGACTTCAGCAGCCTTCTCCCGAGCCCTGCACCCCAGCAGCAGCTCTGCTCGAAGTCTCCCTGATCAGAGCTCTGCACCCAGGCCAGAGCTCCGCACGAATCCCCTCTGCTCAGCTGTTCCTAGGGCTTATATGGTGGTCCAAGCACACCCCACAATTGGGTGTGCACACGTGTTGTTAATCTGACGCCGAAGTCTGATGCCGTCCAGAACAAAAGACCTCAGTCTTAAGCCGAAAAGGCGTGGCTGACAGACGTTTGCCAAGGCAAGGTGTGACCATATAATTGGTTAAATTAGGTCTCCCCAGAGACCTCACAAGCCCAGCTGAACTACAACACAAGAGGAATCGACAAGGTGGACAGAGACAGGATGTTCCAGAGATGGGACACAGCATCAAGGGGTCACAGTTGTAAGTTGAAGACTCAGATGAATCACAGGGATGTTAGGAAGCATTTCTTCAGTCACAGAGTTGACAAGAAGTGGAATAGTCTGGAAAGTGATGCAGTGGAGGCAGGATCAATACATAGGTTTAAGAAGAGGTATGATAAAGCTCATGGAACAGGGAGAGAGACCTAGTAGCGGCCAGTGAAGAGGCGGGACCAGGAGCTATGCATTGACCCCTGCAACCACAATTTGGCGAGTACACACACACACACACACACACACACACACACACACACACACACACACACACACACACACACACACACACACTCACACACACACACACACACACACTCACACACACACACACACACACACACCTCACACTCACACACACACACACACACACTCACACTCACACACACACTCACACTCACACACACACACACTTACACTCACACACACGCACACAACACACACTCACACACACACACACACACTTACACTCACACACACGCACACACACACCACTCACACTCACACACACACACACACTCACACTCACACACACACACACACTCACACACACACACACACACACACACTCACACCACACACACACACACACACACACAAAACCACACACACAACACACACTCACACACACACACACACACACACACACACACTCACACACACACACACACACACACACACACACACACACTCACACACACACTCCAACACACACACACACACACACACACTCACACACACACACATTCACACACACACACACACACACACACACACACACACACACACACACACACACACTCACACTCACACACACACACACACACACACACTCACACACACACACACACACACGCACACACACACACAAACACACTCACAACTCACACTCACTCACACACACACACACACACACACACACACACACATTCACACACACACACACACACACACACACACACACACACACACACACACACACACACACACACACACACGTGAAGCAGTATCGCTAAATAGTGCTCCCAGGATTTAGCGTTCTAGTGGCTGTCCTAAGATATTATTAGCGGTCATCGTACGTGAGTGAATCAGTGAACATACCTATAAGACTGTAATAGCTTTCAAGAGTGCGAATAATGTGATTGGATCAAGAATTTTACAATTTAAATTTGAATGAAATTTGAGTGAGGGAGGGTAGCAGTCAGCTGATCAGGCTACTGGCCGCAGTGTTGACACAAAATATCCAAACAGTTAATTGGGTTAACGGTGTGATCTGAAATATTAACAAATACATATGTTGGTTGATTATAACAGCAGTGTAGTGATAAGGTCATAAAAGAGTGATTAAGTAAATACTGAAAGTAAGAAAAAATTAGTCAATCCCCAGCTGTTGGTGTTGTGAAGGTAGCTAACATCATCAGACTTGTTATGACCATAATACTGTACTAAAGAAAAAAGAGGGAATACCAAGTCTTAAAAGAAAAAGAAAATAAAAACTTGAATGCATGATAAAGTTCCTGAAGGAGTTAGAAAATTGAAGGAGTTGATAGACGACCAGCAGGAACCTCCATTGTTGTGCAGACGACATCACTTGCCTATTTGTGGTTAATTTTGGTTAGTGTCTAAAGTCTCAAGTGTCTCGCCCTGCTGGTTGTATGCTATACCATCTCTCTCTCCCTATTTCAGTACCAGGAGATAGATAGTGGTTAGTAAATTATCTAAATATCGCCAGGTAAACTCCAGAAGAGTTGTGTAGCCTAGTGAACCCCCCCCCCCCGTTTTTCTGAGGGACAAGCTAGTAAACAAGTACGCACATACAAACACACGTGTGCACCCGTAATTATTGTTATAATAAACAGTATATATTAATAAGGAATTGAGTGAGAAAAAATAATCCTATAATCTTCAAAAAGTAAAGTAGCGTAGTGTGCGGAGATCTGGGCCGGGAGAGTACCGGTGAAACAACAACAATAACAAATAGTGTTAACGTAACCCCCCCCCCCCCCCAAAAACAACATAACCCACCAACCAAAAAAAAAACGCTAAAAATAATTTAAAACAAAAAAAAAGGAAAAATTTTTTTTTAAACCAAAAGGTACTACCCCCCCCCCCACCAAACCCCAAAACACACCCCAACACCCAAACACCCCAACCAAACACCCAACCCCCCACAACCCCAAAACCAAAACCCCAAACCACCCAACCCCCCCACAAAACCCCAAACCCACACACCCCCCCCACAAACCCAACCCCCCAAAACCCAACCAAAACCCCCACCCACACACCCCCCACCCAACCCCACCCACCAAAACCCCCCCACAAAACCCACCCACAAAAACCCACCCCCACCCCCCACGAACCCCCCCCCCCCCCCCAAAACCCCCCACCCCCACCCAAAAAACCCCCCAACCCACCCACACCCCCCAACCACCCCCCCCCCCCAACCCACCCCCCCACACACCCCCACCCCCAACACCCACACACCCCCCACCCCCCCCACACCCCCACCCCAACCCCCCCACCAACCCCCCCAAAACCCACCCCAAACCCACCCACAAAAACCCAAAACCCCCACACCCCCCCACCCCACCCCCACCCCCCCCACCCCCCACCCCACCCCCCCCCCCCCCCCACCCCCACCCCCACCCCACCCCTCCACACACACACACGCAACACACACACACACACATATTGCCAACCTCAAACATACACTCCCCCCTCCCCCACCGACATCTCACTCCTTCACCTGATCCCTCCCCTCCCTCTTTCACCCTCCCCCTCCCACCCCCCTCCCTCCCCCCACTTAACCACTTGCTTCCCCTCTCCTTCCCACTCCCCCTCCCCACTACTCTCCCATATAGCCACAGTTCCTCCTCTACCCCCCCCCCCCCACACTCTGACATATACAATACAACCTAACATACAGAATTACATAGGTTTCCCACTCTGAGGCAATCAGGTAAAAAAAAAATTGGGTTGCCAGAGAGCAACAAGAAAACCCAAGGAACAGGAGGAGGAAACTGCAAAGGAAGATTGGGCAGCAAGCTCACAAAAAGGGAACAAAAAGAGGGAAAAGAAACTAGAAGAACTTAGCATGAAATGGAAGAGAGGATAGACATGGAAAGCAGGAAGTGGGAGGTGAAAGTCAAAGCAGCAGAGGCCAGGATACAGAGTTTAGAAGAGGAACTGGAAAAATCTGAAACAGCCTAAAGAACTAAAGAACATTATGGGATTGACAACAGAGACCGCTACCTCAGCCACAAATAAGGGGACTGTAGGGAAAGGAGGAGCAAAACTGCATGTAGAAGCTCTATCAGTGGAGAATGTAGTAAATGAAAGAGCTAAGCTATATGTGGAGGCCCCTAAAAGACCACAACAGAGCCCAGGGAAAGCCGAGATGGAAAATGACAGGCCACTGAGCCCATGTACAGTAGCTAGTGAAACTGAAAAAAGGAAAGCTGCAATGGAGGAAATCAAAATTGAATGAGGGGATACACAGGGATATGCAGTGGGAGAATGAAAGGGTTTGAGGTCAGTCTTTGTGTATGGGCTACGGGAAGTTGAAGGGGAAACATATGAAGCAAGGAAAAACAAGGGGAAAAAAAAGAAATTGAAAGCATCATGAAAGTTAATCGGAAGACGACATGAACCCAGCTGGAAAATTTTCGGAGAATGGGGGGGTTGAAAAAAAAAGAAACGGCCAGTGAAAGTGACCTTCAAAGGCAAATCGACTCGGAACAGGATACTGCAGGAAAAAGCACGATTAAGGGACATGCCGGGAAAACAGGAAGGTTGTTCCCCGACCGCGACAGAACACAAAACGAAAGGCGGAAACTGAGAGAGATGGTACAAAGGCGAAAGGAGGAAAGAGAGGGATGGAGAAGACAGACGGGAGACCAGACACAGGAAGAAGATCAAATACAACCTCCCTCACAGCTTCCTATAGAAAGCCTCCCAACCGGGTCAACCCCAGTGCAGCCAAACATCAAACCACAACACCCATCCCAATATCCAATCCCCCCCCACCCACTACATTACAAACTCACCCCCACACAACCACCCATAGTTCCTTATCGGGTCTCCCACTTCCCCAACCCCAATACACCTCCCAGACCACAGTCTTAGAAAAGAAGTTGAAGGTAGGGTATACAAATGCAGATGGAATAACAAATAAGTATGAGGAGTGGCACGAAAGAATCAAGGAGACATCCCCAGACATAATAGCACTCCCCAGAAACAAAACTCACCAGAATAATAACAGTTTCAATCTTTCCACCCGGATATCAATCTTCGGGAAAAGGGAACAGGGGGAGGAGAGGGGAGGAGGAGTTGCACTGCTCTTTAAAAAAGCCAGTGGGGTTTTGAAAAAATGGAAGGAATGGATGGCAGGGGTTTGAAAGGGACTACTTAGTAGGAAACAATCCAGTCTGGGGGACATAAGGTGTTTAATTGCAGTAATGTAAAACCCCAAACCACAGAACTGCAGGAGACCAAGAGAAGAATACGATGAGAGCAACAGAGCCATGGTCGACACACTAGCCGGGGTTTGGCCAGGAGAGCACACGTGGGGGAGCAAAGTTACTAGTTAGGGGTGATTTCAATCACAAGGAGATTGACGGGGAAAAACCCTGGAGCCCCATGGGGGTTCCGAAACATGGAGACCCAAAGATGATGGATGTAGTACTGGAAAACCTCATCCCTCAACATGTTAGAGACACTACCAGAGAGAGAGGAGAAATAACCAGCAAGACTGGAAACCTTGTATTCACCTTGAGTAGTTCAGACATCGAGGATATCTTGTATGAAAGGCCCCGGGGAGCTAGTGATCATGTGGTTCTGTGCTTCGACTACAATTGAGCTCCAAGTGGAGAGAGTAGCGGGAATAGGATGGGAAAAACCAAACAACAAAAGGGGGAACTACTCAGGCATGAGGAACTTCCTTCAAAACATTCAGGGGGAGGGGGAACGGGACGGGAAAACCAGTACAAGAAATGATGGATTTATGTGGCAACAAAATGCAAGGAGGCAGAGGAGAGGTTTGTTCCCAAGGGAAACAGAAATAAGGGGAAGAACAGAAACGAGTCCTTGGTTTCACCCAAAGGTGTAGGGAGGCAAAAACTAGGTGTACTAGAGAATGGAAAAGGTACAGAAGACAAGACTCAGGAAAATAAAGAGTTTAGCCGAAGAGCCAGAAATGAATATGCACAGATAAGAAGGAGGCTCAGCGACAGTATGAAAATGACATAGCATGGGAAAGCAAGACGACCCGAAGCTGTTTACAGCCACATCAGGAGGAAAACAACAGTCAAGGACCAGGTAATCAGACTGAGGAAGGGTGATGGGGAATTCACAAGCAACGACCGAGAGGTATGTCAGAGCTCAACACGAGATTTAAAGAAGTATTTACAGTGGAAACCAGTAGGACTCCAGGAAATCAGAACAGGGGGGTACACCAGCAAGTGCCTGGATGAGGTACATATAACCAAGGAGGAAGTGAAGAAGCTGCAAATGCGAACTTGACACCTCAAAGGCGGTGGACCAGACAACATCTCTCCGTGGGTCCTTAAAGAGGGAGCAGAATATTGTGGGGTGCCATTAAACAAAGATCTTCAACACATCATTTGAAACTGGGCAACTCCCTGAGTATGGAAGATGGCAAATGTAGTCCCAATTTTTAAAAAGGGAGACAGACATGACGCACTAAACTACAGACCTGTATCACTAACTTTGTATAGTATGAAAGGTCATGGAGAAGATCATCAGGAGGAAGGGGTGGCACCTGGAAAGAAACAAGTGTATAATTGACAACCAGCATGGTTTCAGGGAAGGAAAATCCTGTGTCACAAACCTACTAGAGTTTTATGACAAGGTGACAGAATAAGACAAGAGAGAGAGGGGTGGATCGACTGAAATTTTTTTGGGACTGCAAAAAGGGCCCTTCGACACAGTTCCTCACAAGAGGTTACTGAAAAAGCTAGAAGTTTCAGGCACACATAACAGGAAAGGCACTGCAATGGATCGAGAATACCTGACAGGGAGGCAACAACGAGTCATGGTACGTGACGAGGTTGTCAGAGTGGGCGCTTGTGACAAGCGGGTTCCACAGGGGTCATCCTAGGACCTGTCCCTGTTCTTGGTATATGTGAACGAATAACGGAAGGGAAAAGACTCAGAAGTGTCCCTTGTTTGCAGATGATGTGAATTTTAATGAGAAGAATCAAATCGGATGAGGATCAGCAGGACTACAAAGAGACCTGGACAGCTGCAAGCCTGGTCCAGCAACTGGCTCCTTGAGTTTAAACCTGCCAAATGCAAAGTCATGAAGATTGGGGGAAGGAAAAGAAGACCGCAGGCACAATATAGTTTAGATGGCAAAACTGCAAACCTCACTCAAGGAAAAAGATCGGGGGGTGAGTATAACACAGAGCATATCTCCTGAGGCGCACATAAATCGATAACTGCTGCAGCATACGGGCGCCTGGCAAACCTACGGATAGCGTCCGATACCTCAGTAAGGAGTCGTTCAAGACCCTGTATACCATTTACGTCAGGCCATACTGGAGTATGCAGCACCAGTTTTGGAACCCAAACACTTATCAAGCCCCGTCAAGAAATTAGAGAAAGTGCAAAGGTTTGCAACAAGACTAGTCCCAGAGCTAGGGGGATTGTCCTACGAAGAAAGGTTGGGGGAAAATCGGCCTGACGACACTGGAGGCCAGGAGGGTCAGGGGACATGAAAAACGACATATAAAATACTGCGCGGAATAGACAAGGTGGACAAAGACAGGATGTTCCAGAGATGGGACACAGACACAAGAGGTCACAATTGGAAGTTGAAGACTCAGATGAATCGAAGGGTGTTAGGAAGTATTTCTTCAGTCATAGAGTAGTCAAGTCATGGAATATCTAGAAAGTGAAGTAGTGGAGGGGGGAAACCCCATACATAGTTTTAAGGCGAGGTATGATAAAGCTCATGTAGCAGGGAGAGAGAGGACCTAGTAGCAATCAGTGAAGAGGCGGGGCCAGGAGCTATGACTCGACCCCTGCAACCACAAATAAGGTGAGTACAAATAGGTGAGTACACACAAAACACACACATCACTCACACTCACACACACACACACACACACTGCTGCAGCATATGGGCGCCTAGCAAACCTCAGAACGCAATCCGACATCTTAATAAGGAACATTCAGGACCCTGTACACCGTGTATGTTAGGCCCATATTGGAGTATGCGGCACCATTTTGGGAAACCCCCACACCTAGCCAAGCACGTGAAGAAACTAGAGAAAGTGCAAAGGTTTGCAACAAGACTAGTCCCAGAGCTAAGAGGTATGTCCTACGAGGAGAGGTTAAGGGAAATCAACCTGACGACACTGGAGGACAGGAGAGATAGGGGGGACATGATAACGACATACAAAATACTGAGAGGAATTGACAAGGTGGACAAAGACAGGATGTTCCAGAGATTGGACACAGTACAAGGGGGACACAGTTGGAAGCTGAAGACACAGATGAATCACAGGGATGTTAGGAAGTATTTCTTCAGCCACAGAGTAGTCAGTAAGTGGAATAGTTTGGAAGCGATGTAGTGGAGGCAGGATCCATACATAGCTTTAAGCGAGGTATGATAAAGCTCACGGCTCAGGGAGAGTGACCTAGTAGGGGATCAGTGAAGAGGCGGGGCCAGGAGCTCGGACTCGACCCCCGCAACCTCAACTAGGTGAGTACAACTGGGTGAGTACAAAACAACACACACACACACACACAAAACACACACACACACACACACACACCACACACTCACACTCACACACCCCTCACACTCACACACACTCACAACAACACACACACACACACACAGACACACAACACAAACACACACACACACACACACTCACCCCACAAACACAACACACACACACACACACACACACACACACACACACACACACACACACTCACCAGGAGCTCGGACTCGACCCCGCAACCTCAACTAGGTGAGTACACACACACAAACACACACACACACAACACACACACACACACAACACACACACACACACACACATGAAACCAGCATGGGTTCATGGAAGGCAAATCTTGTATCAAAAAACCTCCTGGAGTTTTATAACAAGGTAACAGAAGTAAGACACGAGAGAGAGGGGGGGGTAGATTTGCGTTTTCCTAGACTGCAGGAAGGCTTTTGACACAGTTCCCCACAAGAGATTATGGGAGAAGCTGGAGATCAGGCGCATGTAAAAGGGGGGGCACTGCAATGGATAAAGGGGAAAACCTGACAGGGAGGCAGCAACGAGTCATGGTACGTGAAGAGGTATTTACAGTGGGTGCCTGTTACGAGCGGGTCCCACAGGGTCAGTTCTAGGACCAGTGCTATTTTGATATATGTGAACGACCCTGATGGAAGGAATAGACCTGAAGTGTCCCTGTTCGCAGATGACGTGAAGTTGATGAGAAGAATTAAATCGGACGAGGATGAGGCAGGACTGCAAAGAGACCTGGAACAGGCTAGACAGTGTTTCCCGTAACTGGTTCTGGAATTCAATCCAGCCAAATGCAAAATCATGAAGATTTTGGGGGGGGGCAAAGAAGACCGCAGACAGAGTATAGGCCCAGGTGGACAAAGACTACAGACCTCACTCAGGGAGAAAGACCTTGGGGGGACCATAACACCGAGCACTTCACCGGAGGCACACATCAAACAAATAACCCCTGCAGCATACGGGCGCCTGGCAAACCTGAGAATAGCGTTTTCCCATACCTTAATAAGGAATCGTTCAAGACACTGTACACTGTGTATGTTAGGCCCATAACTGGATAAGCAGCACCAGTCTGGAAACCCACACCTGGTCAGCACGTCAAGAAGGTAAGAGAAAGTAAAAAAGATTGCAACAAGGGTAAATCCCAGAGCTCAAGGGAATGTCGTACGAGGAAAGGTTAAGGAAATCGGACTGACGACACTGGAGGACAGAAGGGTCAGGGGGGACATGATAACGACATACAAGATACTGCGGGGAATAGACAAGGTGGGCAGAGATAGGATGTTCCAGAGAGGGGACTCAGGGACAAGGGGTCACAACTGGAAGCTGAAGACTCAGACGAGTCACAGGGACGTTTTGGAAGTATTTCTTCAGTCATAGAGTTGTCAGCAAGTGGAATAGCCTAGCAAGTGAAGTGGTGGAGGCAGGAACCATACATAGTTTTAAAACAGAGGAATGACAAAGCTCAGGAAGCAGAGAGAGAGAGGACCCAGTAGCGATCAGTGAAGAGGGGGGGCCAGAAGCTGAGTTTTCGACCCCTGCAACTACAATTAGGTGAGTACAATTAGGTGAGTACACAAAACACTCACACACACACACACACTCCACACACACACACACACACACACCACACACACACACACACACACACACACACACACACACTCACACACACACAACACACACAACACACCCCACACACACACACACACACACACCACAACACACACACTCACACACACGCACACACACACACACACACACACTCCCCAATCCCCACCCCACACACCTCACACACACACACACGCACTCCACACTCACACACACACACACACTCACACACACACACACTCACACACACACACACACACACACAAACACAACACACACACACCACACACACACACACACATCACACACACACACACTCACACACACACACACACACACACACACACACACACACACACTCACACACACACACACACACACACACACACACACACACACACACACACACACTCACACACTCACACACACACACACACACACTCACACACACACCCCACACACACTCACACACTCACACACACACACACACACACACACACTCACACACTCACACACACACACACACACACACACACACACACACACAACCCCTCACAACACTCACACACACACACACCACACACACACACACACACACACACTCACACACTCACACACCACACACTCACACACACACACACACACACACACACACACTCAAACACAACACACACAACCACACACACACACCACACACACACACCACACACATCACAAAAAACTCACACACCCCACACACACACACACACACACCACACACTCACACACCCCACACACACAAAACTCACACACTCACACCCCACACACGCCACCACACACACTACACCACCCCACACACACACACACACACACACACACAACACAACATCACACCTCCCACACCTCACACACACACATACAAAACACACACACACCACACACACCCCACACACACACACACACACACCCCACACACACACACCCCCACACCACACACCCCACACACACCACACACACACCCCTCACAAAACACCACAACACACCCCACACACACACCCCACACACACACACACCCCACACCCCACACACATCACACAACACACACACACCCCACACACACACACACACACACACACACCACACACACACACACACACACACACACACCACACACACACACACCACACCACATCCCACACACACACACATACACAAAACACACTCACACACACACACACACACACACACACCACTCACACACACACAAAACACACACACACACACACACACACACACACACACACACACCACACACTACAACACTCACACACCCCAACACACACACACACCCCCACACTCACACACACACACACCCCACACACACACACACCACACACACACACACACACTCACCACACACACACCACAACACACCACACACACACACAACCCCACACACACAAAACACACACACACACCCAACACACCCCACACACACCACACACACACACACACACACCACACACAACACCCCAAAAAACACCTACACACACACACACCACACACACCCTCAAACACACACCACACACACATCCACACACACAGGGACACTCACACCACACACACACACTCACAACACACACACTAATCACAAACACACACAAAAAAACCCAAACACAAACACCAACACAACTAACTACCACAAACACACACCTTTAAATATATAATAAAATATAATAACTTAACATGGCATTTATACCTTAAACCCGTAGGTCCTAAACCCACAGCTTAGGTTCAGGGATCGATTAGCATTAGTGAAATGTTGGGCAATTGTATCCTTAAGCCTGCTGCCCCGTTACCTGCAAGGTAATCCTGGTGTTTAAGTTCATTTGATGTGGTACATCCTGGCACAAGGTAAAGATAAATTCCCCTAAATGCTCTCATGACATGGGCTATTCCCTTAGATAAATTTTTTTATTTCCCTGTAAGTATACCCTATGAAAAATAAGACACAAAGTGCAACATCTTTATCTTTTATTTTTTAACGTGAAATCTCCACGATACGGTGTCTTCCGCACCTGCCCCAGGTTGAGGAGGATACCACTTCTGATATAGGCCTCCTGTCTCAAGATGTCCAGATTTGTATTTTAAAGCCATTTTAGGAGAAACTCTACAAAAAGATTAACCCAAGATTCACATGTTCTTAATTTCATCTGTCGTATTTTCCACTTGCCGTAACATATACCCAAGGTTACAGGCCTAACGACGTCATGGGCATACTTTCATTAGAAACCCCCCCTTGTATCAGGAGATCGATCCTTTTATATTTTTAAATAAACAAATTAAAATTTTATTGATGGTGAACACTGACAGCCTTCTTTTTAAACAAAGTCCTAGGTTTCCCCCACCGGGGGGAATGATCTCCGGACCTTCAGTGTGTGAGTGAGTTAACGATCGAGCTACGGGACACTACCTTACTGAATGTCAGCTGGTTACTTGTGAGATAAAGGGATTTTAATATATTATAATATTAATAAATTTTTTATTATTATTTAAAATTTATTATTTACTTCATAACCTTATTATAAAAATATTCCTTCTCAGTTTTCCTACCTTGCCCTGTGAAGGGAATTATCCCCAAGGGGGGGCCCTTAGGACTAGGTTAAACAAAAACTTGGTCTTCCAGAGGAGTGAATCCTTTTTCATTACGGTTTTTATTTCCTTAGAGTCACAGAAGACTCCCTGTTCCATAATCTTAAATTTACTTAGCTTTTTATATAAATTTTTTTGGTGAACTGGGGGTTAGTTCTCTTGACTTGTGGGCGGGGAAAGTTATATAAGGGAAGTTTGGGTTGTTTAAGGGGGGGTTTGTGTACGATGGGGAATTTGTTGTGTGGTAGTTTATGTAATTTTCCTCTTTCAGGTTATTGGAAATCTTCCAAGGGTTATGCCCACGCTTCCCGGCCCCAGAAGCCTCCCCTGTTAAAAACTATTCAGCTATTGCCCCCGTGTAATCCCAATATTCTCCAAATCCCGATTACAAGGAACTGTTTTATGAATTCAGTTTTCCTCTTAACACCTAGGGGTTTGCGATTTTTTGAAGAAAAGGGAAAGTGTTGCATTTTATGGCTCTAAGCACTTTACTTTTGGGTTCCTTTCAAAGACTCCTTTTCAATAATTTTAAAGGTAGTTGTTAAAATTTCTTCCGGATTCTTCTAGGGAGATTAAATGAAATTTTTGCATTCCTTTCAAGGATTGCAGGTTGAGAACTTATTTGTCGCAGTTAATTATAAATCTTTATTGGTTTGTAGTTAAAGTTCTTGTATTTTTCCAAGGTTTTACAGTCCGTTAAGTCCCTACTATTTCCCGCCTTTAGAAGCAACGATGACCTGAAGTATTAACTTGGGACCTTGTTGAAGGCTAGTTATTAAACCCAATTTCTTATAGGTGGAAACAATTAATTTTGAAAGAAAAGGCACAATGAAAAAAGGAATTTTATTTTTGGGAACTTTAAATTAGGAGTTTTCAAGCCGTTCGGCTTCAAACCTAATTCCCACCAACTTCATTAAAAAAAGTTTCCGAAGAATATTTTCCCCAACTAGGTTTTTAGTTTATAGTTTTTTGAGTGGGAGTTCATGTTTTTTTTTTTAACCTTCGTAACATGGTAAATGAAAATTTTCTGTGAATAAATTGTTGTCAGAACCCCGTTGAAAGATTTCATTTACATCATCTTGAAGGTTCGCTGTGTCTTCTGTGGAAGTCACACTCATATAAAAATTCTAGTATTGTTTTCAAAATATTATACAGTGCTATGATTTAAATCCCTATCTATAACAGAAATGAGAATGCGGAAGAGAAGTGAAACGAATACTGTGCCTTGGGGGACATAGCTTTACAGAGATGGGGAGCTTATGTAAGCGCTGGGAAAGTTTTCTTGCTGGTGGGGAGGTTAGCTAGGTAGCAGGGATGTGATGTAATTGGCGGGAAGAGAAAAAGCAAAGCTGGAAAGAAAGAGAAGGAATAGTCTACCTACCTGGAGACTACTTAGCAAGTTTTCCCAGGGTCAACGCCCTCCCGGCGCACTCTCAGACCTGGAATCCTGCTGGACGACCTGGCTATGATAAAAAAGGTGTCGGGGAGAAATGATGGGGCTGAGGACATAGGAGGAGAGGTTTGGAAAAGTTTAAGATGATAGGTAGGAAGTGGGAAGGTTCATGGTGTAATGGATAACATTCAGGAGGGAAGGGAGAGGTATGGAAATAATTGTGAACATTATGAGGTTATGGAGGAAGTAACAGAAGACAGTCACAACACACCAGTACTAGCCAGTCACAACATACCACTATAAGTCAGTTACAACAAGCCACTAATAGCCAGTCACAACATATCAGTACTAGCCAATCACAGCACACCAGTACTAGTCAGTCACGATACACCCCTACTAGCCAGTCACAACACACCATTATTAGCTAGTCACAACACACCACTACTAGCCAATCACAACACACCAGTATTAGCCAGTCACAACACACCACTACTAGCCAATCACAACACACCAGTACTAGCCAGTCACAACACGCCACTACTAACAAGCTTCAGCGCACCACTACTAGCCAGTCACAACACACCACTACTAGCCAGTAACAACACACCAGTATTAGCCAGTCACAACACACCACTACCAGCCAATCACAACAAACCACTGTTAGCCAGTCACAACACTCCACTACTAGCCAGTTACAACACTCCATTACTAGCCAATCTCCAGGCTGAGGGACTGATTACCTCAAACTCCTCCTCTCCTTACCCATTTCTACTTTGTACTGGACTGATGAAGCCAATGTGTTGCGAAACGTTTCCTTAATTAAGACACCAGTACTAGTCAGTCACAACACACCACTACTAGCCAATCACAACATACCAGTACTAGCCAGTCACAACACACCACTACTAGCCAGTCACAACATACCACTACTAGCCTGTCACAACACACCACTACTAGCCAGTCACAACACACCACTACTAGCCAGTCACAAAACACCAGTACTAGCCAGTCACAACACACCAGTACTAGCCAATCACAACACACCAGTACTAGCCAGTCACAACACACCACTAATAGCCAATCACAACACACCAGTACTAGCAGTCACAACACACCACTACTAGCCAATCACAACACACCAGTACTACCCAGTCACAACACACCACTACTAGCCAGTTACAACACACCACTACTAGCCAGTCACAACACACCACTACTAGCCAATCACAACACACCACTACTAGCCAATCACAACACACCACAATTAGCCAGTCACAACCCATCACTACTAGCCAGCCACAACACACCATTACTAGCCAGTCACAACACACCACTATTAGCCAGTCACAACACGCCAGTACTAGCCAGTCACAACACATCACTACTGGCCAAACACAACACACTACTGTTAGCCAGCCACAACACACCACTACTAGCCAGTCACAACACTCCACTACTAGCCAATCACAACACACTACTGTTAGCCAGTCACAACACTCCACTACTAGCCAATCACAACACACCAGTATTAGTCAGTCACAACACACCACTATTAGCCAGTCACAACAAGCCAGTACTAGCCAGTCACAACACACCACTACTAGCCAGTCACAACATACCACTACTAGCCAGTCACAACACACCACTACTAGCCAGTCACAACACACCACTACTAGCCAGTCACAACATACCACTACTAGCCAGTCACAACACATCACTACTAGCCAATCACAACACACCACTACTAGCCAACCACAACACACCATACTAGCCAAACACAACACACCACTACTAGCCAATCACAACACACCACAAAATAGCCAATCACAACCCACCACTACTAGCCAGTCACAACACCATTACTAGCCAGTCACAACACACCACTACTAGCCAGTCACAACATACCACTACTAGCCAGTCACAACACACCACTACTAGCCAGTCACAACAAACCACTACAAGCCAGTCACAAACATACCACTACTAGCCAGTCAGAACACACCACTACTAGCCCAATCAAAACACACCACTACTAGCCAACCACAACACACCACTACTAGCCAACCACAACACACCACTACTAGCCAATCACAACACACCACAACTAGCCAATCACAACCCACTACTACTAGCCAGTCACAACACCATTACTAGCCAGTCACAACACATCACTACTAGCCAGTCACAACACCATTACTAGCCAGTCACAACACATCACTACTAGCCAATCACAACACACCACTGATAGCTAGTCACACCACACTACTACTAGATAATCACAACACACCAGTACTAGCCAGTTACAACACACCACTACATCAAACAATCATAACACAGCTACGTCAAACAATCATAACACAGCTACATCAAACAATCATAACACAGCTACATCAAACAATCATAATACAGCTACATCAAACAATCATAACACAGCTACATCAAACAATCATAACACAGCTACATCAAACAATCATAACACAGCTACATCAACACTCATAACACAGCTACATCAAACAATCATAACACAGCTACATTAAACAATCATAACACAGCTACATTAAACAATCATTACACAGCTACATCAAACAATCATAACACAGCTACATCAAACAATCATAGCACAGCTACATCAAACAATCATAACACAGCTACATCAAACAATCATAACACAGCTACATCAAACAATCATAACACAGCTACATTAAACAATCATAACACAGCTACATCAAACAATCATAACACAGCTACATTAAACAATCATAACACAGCTGCATCAAACAATCATAACACAGCTACATTAAACAATCATAACACAGCTACATTAAACAATCATAACACAGCTACATTAAACAATCATAACACAGCTACATTAAACAATCATAACACAGCTACATTAAACAATCATAACACAGCTACATTAAACAATCATAACACAGCTACATTAAACAATCATAACACAGCTACATTAAACAATCATAACACAGCTACATCAAACAATCATAACACAGCTACATTAAACAATCATAACACAGCTACAACAATCATAACACAGCTACATTAAACAATCATAACACAGCTACATTAAACAATCATAACACAGCTACATCAAACATTCATAACACAGCTACATTAAACAATCTTAACATAGCTACATTAAACAATCTTAACACAGCTACATTAAACAATCATAACACGGCTACATTAAACAATCTTAACACAGCTACATTAAACAATCATAACACAGCTACATCAAACAATCATAACACAGCTACATTAAACAATTTAACACAGCTACATTAAACAATCATTAACACAAGCTGCAACAATCATAACACAGCTACATTAAACAATCATAACACAGCTACATTAAACAATCATAACACAGCTGCAACAATCATAACACAGCTACATTAAACAATCATAACAGAGCTACATTAAACAATCATAACACAGCTACATTAAACAATCATAACACAGCTACATCAAACATTCATAACACAGTACATTAAACAATCATAACACAACTACTTTTAAACAATTCATAACACAGCTGCAACAATCATAACACCGCTACATTAAACAATCATAACACAGCTACATTAAACAATCATAACACAGCTACAACAATCATAACACAGCTACATTAAACAATCATAACACAGCTACATTAAACAATCATAACACAGCTACATTAAACAATCATTAACACAGCTACATCAAACAATCATAACACAGCTACTTTAAAAACAATCTTAACACGGCTATATTAAACAATCATAACACAGCTGCAACAATCATAACACAGCTACATTAAACAATCATAACACAGCTACATTAAACAATCATAACACAGCTACAACAATCATAACACAGCTGCATTAAACAATCATAACACAGCTACAACAGTCATAACACAGCTACATTAAACAGTCATAACACAGCTACATTAAACAATCATAACACAGCTACATTAAACAATCATAACACAGCTACATCAAACAATCATAACACAGCTACATTAAACAATCTTAACACGGCTATATTAAACAATCATAACACAGCTGCAACAATCATAACACAGCTACATTAAACAATCATAACACAGCTACATTAAACAATCATAACACAGCTACATTAAACAATCATAACACAGCTACAACAATCATAACACAACTACATTAAACAATCATAACACAGCTACATCAAACAATCATAACACAGCTACATCAAACGATCATAACACAGCTACATCAAACAATCACAACAAAGCTGCAACAAACAATCATAACTCAGCTGCAACAAACAATCACAACACAGCTGCACCATTGAACAAAGGACTGCCAGCTTTACCTTCAACAATGGGTAAATCTTTCTGTTTCTTTACTTTTCTCATCCCATTTTTACTTCCTAGCATTTTATGGGATCTAATTTCCATTCGTCGGAGATTCATGCTTTGGAAAGAAAACATTTACCTATGTTGATTTAGTTGATTAATATCTGCTATTATTATTTTATTATTATTTTATTATTATTATTATTATTATTATTATTATTATTATTATTATTATTTTATTATTTTTATTATTTTTTATTATTATTATTATTATTATTATTATTATTATCATTATTATTATTATTATTATTATTATTATTATTATTTTTATTATTTTCATCATCATCATCATCATCATCATCATCATCATCATCATCATCATCATCTCGTCATCATCATCATCATCATCATCATCATCATCATCATTATTATTATTATTATTATTATTATTATTATTATAATTATTTTTGAGGCACTAAACCCGCAAAGGTCATGCTGCTCCTGGGGAATGGAAGGAGAGAGAGGTAATTAGGTTCGATCCGAGGAAGGGGTGACGAACCCGAATTATTAGAATCAATAAGCCTTCACCCGGTGAAGGAACGCTAGTGAAGGGACTGAAGACTTCTGCGGTCTTGGATTGCATGTGTCAGAGACGTTTCTTGTTGGACAAAAACATACTTTTGGAATCGTTCTAATGGGAGGCTCAATAACGGCTGGGAAGGGCTCTTGATCCGATGAACTTAACACTCACTCACTTTTCAGGTCAAATCTGGTTGACTCCCATTCTGGTGTATGGTCTATGCTGTCTACTTCATTCCGGAATGTTACTTTTGAGAAAGGGGGAACAAAAAGGTTCTAATCTTTGACTTTATATTGAGATATGATAGTTTCTTAACCTTACAGCGCCACATGTTGCAAGCACACGGGACGTTTCCCGAGTGAGCATTCATAACACAGCTACATCAAATAATCATAACACAGCTGCATCAAACAATCATAACACAGCTACATCAAACAATCATAACACAGCTACATTAAACAATCATAACACAGTTACATCAAACAATCATAAAAACAGCTACATCAAACAATCATACACAGCTACATTAAAACAATCATAAAAACAGCTACGTTAAACAATCTATAAAAACAGCTACATCAAACAATCATAACACAGCTACATTAAACAATCATAACACAGTTACATCAAACAATCATAACACAGCTACATCAAACAATCATAACACAGCTACATTAAACAATCATAACACAGCTACATCAAACAATCATAACACAGCTACATCAAACAATCATAACACAGCTACATCAAACAATCATAACACAGCTACATCAAACAATCATAACACAGCTACATCAAACAATCATAACACAGCTACATTAAACAATCATAACACAGGGACATCAAACAATCATAACACAGCTACACCAAACAATCATAACACAGCTACATCAAACAATCATAACACAGCTACATTAAACAATCATAACACAGCTCATCAAACAATCATAACACAGCTACATCAAACAATCATAACACAGCTACATCAAACAATCATAACACAGCTACATCAAACAATCATAACACAGCTACATCAAACAATCATAACACAGCTATATTAAACAATCATAACACAGCTACATCAAACAATCATAACACAGCTACATCAAAACAATCATAACACAGCTACATCAAACAATCATAACACAGCTACATTAAACAATCATAACACAGCTACATCAAACAATCATAACACAACTACATCAAACAATCATAACGCAGCTACATCAAACAATCATAACACAGCTACATTAAACAATCATAACACAGCTACATTAAACAATCATAACACAGCTACATTAAAACAATCATAACACAGCTACATTAAACAATCATAACACAGCTATAACAATCATAACACAGCTACATTAAACAATCATAACACAGCTACATCAAACAATCATAACACAGCTACATTAAACAATCTTAACACAGCTACATTAAACAATCGTAACACAGCTGCAACAATCATAGCACAGCTACATTAAACAATCATAACACAGCTACATCAAACAATCATAACACAGCTACATCAAACACTCATAACACAGCTACATCAAACAATCATAACACAGCTACATTAAACAATCAAAACACAGCTACATTAAACAATCATTACACAGCTACATCAAACAATCATAGCACAGCTACATCAAACAATCATAGCACAGCTACATCAAACAATCATAACACAGCTACATCAAACAGTCATAACACAGCTACATCAAACAATCATAACACAGCTACATTAAACAATCATAACACGCTACATCAAACAATCATAACACAGCTACATCAAACAATCATAGCACAGCTACATCAAACAATCATAACACAGCTACATTAAACAATCATAACACAGCTACATCAAACAATCATAACACAGCTACATCAAACAATCATAACACAGCTACATTAAACAATCATAACACAGCTACATTAAACAATCATAACACAGCTACATTAAACAATCATAACACAGCTACATTAAACAATCATAACACAGCTATAACAATCATAACACAGCTACATTAAACAATCATAACACAGCTACATTAAACAGTCATAACACAGCTACATCAAACAATCATAACACAGCTACATTAAACAATCTTAACACAGCTACATTAAACAATCGTAACACAGCTGCAACAATCATAGCACAGCTACATTAAACAATCATAACACAGCTACATCAAACAATCATAACACAGCTACATCAAACACTCATAACACAGCTACATCAAACAATCATAACACAGCTACATTAAACAATCAAAACACAGCTACATTAAACAATCATTACACAGCTACATCAAACAATCATAACACAGCTACATCAAACAATCATAGCACAGCTACATCAAACAATCATAACACAGCTACATCAAAACAGTCATAACACAGCTACATCAAACAATCATAACACAGCTACATTAAACAATCATAACACAGCTACATCAAACAATCATAACACAGCTACATCAAACAATCATAACACAGCTACATCAAACAATCATAACACAGCTACATTAAACAATCATAACACAGCTACATCAAACAATCATAACACAGCTACATCAAACAATCATAACGCAGCTACATCAAACAATCATAACACAGCTACATTAAACAATCATAACACAGCTACATTAAACAATCATAACACAGCTACATTAAAACAATCATAACACAGCTACATTAAACAATCATAACACAGCTATAACAATCATAACACAGCTACATTAAACAATCATAACACAGCTACATAAACAATCATAACACAGCTACATCAAACAAAACATAACACAGCTACATTAAACAATCTTAACACAGCTACATTAACAATCGTAACACAGCTGCAACAATCATAGCACAGCTACATTAAGCAATCATAACACAGCTACATCAAACAAACATAACACAGCTACATTAAACAATCATAACACAGCTACATCAAGCAATCATAACACAGCTACATCAAACAATCATAACACAGCTACATCAATCATAACACAGCTACATCAAACAATCATAACACAGCTACATCAAACAATCATAACACAGCTACATTAAACAATCATAACACAGCTACATGAAACAATCATAACACAGCTACATCAAACAATCATAACGCAGCTACATCAAACAATCATAACACAGCTACATTAAACAATCATAACACAGCTACATTAAACAATCATAACACAGCTACATTAAACAATCATAACACAGCTACATTAAACAATCATAACACAGCTATAACAATCATAACACAGCTACATTAAACAATCATAACACAGCTACATTAAACAATCATAACACAGCTACATCAAACAATCATAACACAGCTACATTAAACAATCTTAACACAGCTACATTAAACAATCGTAACACAGCTGCAACAATCATAGCACAGCTACATTAAGCAATCATAACACAGCTACATCAAACAATCATAACACAGCTATATTAAACAATCATAACACAGCTACATCAAGCAATCATAACACAGCTACATCAAACAATCATAACACAGCTACATTAAACAATCATAACACAGCTACATCAAACAATCATAACACAGCTACATCAAACAATCATAACACAGCTACATCAAACAATCATAACACAGCTACATTAAACAATCATAACACAGCTACATTAAACAATCATAACACAGCTACATTAAACAATCATAACACAGCTACATTAAACAATCATAACACAGCTACAACAATCATAACACAGCTACATTAAACAATCATAACACAGCTACATTAAACAATCTTAACACAGCTACATTAAACGATCATAACACAGCTGCAACAATCATAGCACAGCTACATTAAACAATCATAACACAGCTACATCAAACAATCATAACACAGCTACTTTAAACAATCATAACACAGCTACATCAAACAATCATAACACAGCTACATCAAACAATCATAACACAGCTACATCAAACAATCATAACACAGCTACATCAAACAATCATAACACAGCTACATCAAACAATCATAACACAGCTACATCAAACAATCATAACACAGCTACATCAAACAATCATAACACAGCTACATCAAACAATCATAACACAGCTACATCAAACAATCATAACACAGCTACATCAAACAATCATAACACAGCTACATCAAACAATCATAAACACAGCTACATCAAACAATCATAACACAGCTACATCAAACAATCATAACACAGCTACATCAAACAATCATAACACAGCTACATTAAACAATGATAACACAGCTACATCAAACAATCATAACACAGCTACATCAAACAATCATAACACAGCTACATCATACAATCATAACACAACTACATTAAACAATCATAATACAGCTACATCAAACAATCATAACACAGCTACATTAAACAATCATAACACAGCTACATCAAACAATCATAACACAGCTACATTAAACAATCATAACACAGCTACATCAAACACTCATAACACAGCTACATCAAACAATCATAACACAGCTACATTAAACAATCATAACACAGCTACATTAAACAATCATAACACAGCTACATCAAACAATCATAACACAGCTACATCAAACAATCATAACACAGCTACATTAAACAATCATAACACAGCTACATTAAACATCATAACACAGCTACATTAAACAATCATAACACAGCTACAACAATCATAACACAGCTACATTAAACAATCATAACACAGCTACATTAAACAATCTTAACACAGCTACATTAAGCGATCATAACACAGCTGCAACAATCATAGCACAGCTACATTAAACAATCATAACACAGCTACATCAAACAATCATAACACATCTACTTTAAACAATCATAACACAGCTACATCAAACAATCATAACACAGCTACATCAAACAATCATAACACAGCTACATCAAACAATCATAACACAGCTACATCAAACAATCATAACACAGCTACATCAAACAATCATAACACAGCTACATCAAACAATCATAACACAGCTACATCAAACAATCATAACACAGCTACATCAAACAATCATAACACAGCTACATTAAACAATCATAACACAGCTACATTAAACAATCATAACACAGCTACATCAAACAATCATAACACAGCTACATTAAACAATCTTAACACAGCTACATTAAACAATCGTAACACAGCTGCAACAATCATAGCACAGCTACATTAAACAGTAATAACACAGCTACATCAAACAATCATAACACAGCTACATTAAACAATCATAACACAGCTACATCAAACAATCATAACACAGCTACATCAAACAATCATAACACAGCTACATCAAACAATCATGACACAGCTACATCAAACATTCATAACACAGCTACATTAAACAATCATAACACAGCTACATTAAACAATCATAACACAGCTACATTAAACAATCATAACACAGCTACATTAAACAATCATAACACAGCTACAACAATCATAACACAGCTACATTAAACAATCATAACACAGCTACAACAATCATAACACAGATACATTAAAAAATCTTAACACAGCTACATTAAACAATCATAACACAGCTGCAACAATCATAACACAGCTACATTAAACAAGCATAACACAGCTACATTAAACAATCATAACACAGCTACATTAAACAATCATAACACAGCTACAACAATCATAACACCGCTACATTAAACAATCATAACACAGCTACATTAAACAATCATAACACAGCTACATTAAACAATCATAACACAGCTACATTAAACAATCATAACACAGCTACATTAAACAATCATAACACAGCTACATTAAACAATCATAACACAGCTACAACAATCATAACACAGCTACATTAAACAATCATAACACAGCTACAACAATCATAACACAGCTACATTAAACAATCATAACACAGCTACATCAAACAATCTTAACACAACTACATCAAACAATCTTAACACAGCTACATTAAGCAATCTTAACACAGCTACATTAAACAATCATAACACAGCTACATTAAACAATCATAACACAGCTACATTAAACAATCATAACACAGCTACATTAAACAATCATAACACAGCTTCAACAATCATAACACCGCTACATTAAACAATCATAACACAGCTACATTAAACAATCTTAACACAGCTACATTAAACAATCATAACACAGCTACATTAAACAATCATAAACACAGCTACATTAAAAAAATCATAACACAGCTACATTAAACAATCATAACACAGCTACATTAAACAATCATAACACAGCTACAACAATCATAACACAGCTACATTAAACAATCATAACACAGCTACAACAATCATAACACAGCTACATTAAACAATCATAACACAGCTACATCAAACAATCTTAACACAACTACATCAAACAATCTTAACACAGCTACATTAAGCAATCTTAACACAGCTACATTAAACAATCATAACACAGCTACATTAAACAATCATAACACAGCTACATTAAACAATCATAACACAGCTACATTAAACAATCATAACACAGCTTCAACAATCATAACACAGCTTCATTAAACAATCATAACACAGCTACATTAAACAATCATAACACAGCTACAACAATCATAACACAGCTACATTAAACAATCATAACACAGCTACATCAAACAATCTTAACACAGCTACATCAAACAGTCATAACACAGCTGCAACAAACAATCATAACACAGCTGCAACAAACAATCATAACTCAGCTGCAACAAACAATCACAACACAGCTGCACCATTGAACAAAGGACTGCCAGCTTTACCTTCAACAATGGGTAAATCTTTCTGTTTCTTTACTTTTCTCATCCCATTTTTACTTCCTAGCATTTTATGGGATCTAATTTCCATTCGTCGGAGATTCATGCTTTGGGAAGAAAACATTTACCTATGTTGATTTAGTTGATTAATATCTGCTATTATTATTATTATTATTATTATTATTATTATTATTATTATTATTATTATTATTATTATTATTATTATTATTATTATTATCATCATCATCATCATCCTCATCATCATCATCATCATCATCATCATCTTCATTATTATTATTATTATTATTATTATTATTATTATTATTATTATTATTATTATTATAATTATTTATGAGGTACTAAACCCGCAAAGGTCATGCTGCTCCTGGGGAATGGAAGGAGAGAGAGGTAATTAGGTTCGATCCGAGGAAGGGGTGACTAACCCGAATTATTAGAATCAATAAGCCCTTCACCAGGTTGAAGGAACGCTAGTGAAGGGACTGAAGACTTCTGCGGTCTTGGATTGCATGTGTCAGAGACGTTACTTGTTGGACAAAAACATACTTTTGGAATCGTTTTAATGGGAGGCTCAATAACGGCTGGGAAGGGCTCTTGATCCGATGAACTTAATACTCACTCACTTTTCAGGTCAAATCTGGTTGACTCCCATTCTGGTGTATGGTCTATGCTGTCTACTTCATTCCGGAATGTTACTTTTGAGAAATGGGGAACAAAAAGGTTCTAATCTTTGACTTTATATTGAGATATGATAGTTTCTTAACCTTATAGCGCCACATGTTGCAAGCACACGGGACGTTTCCCGAGTGAGCATTCTTTCCAGCAGGAAGCAATAGGGATGCATAGGCTAATAGTCTTATACAGGCAACAAAGAGAGATAGTAAGTTGGTTGGGCTGCCTGTCTAGGTGAGTGCTGGGGTTTGGGCGAGACCGAGTGAGTCTGAGAATAAAGGTTTGCTGAAACATCGGAGTTGGTAAATGTAATGAAATTACTCTGTAAACATCTTGGCCTCTAGTAATGTTCCTCATCTATTGCCACTAAGAGTTTCGTAATAGTTTAATGAAGAGCGAAGATTGTACTAAACAGTTACTTAACTGTGTTTATAGATTTGTATTCTCCCATTTTATTACAGTAAATACTGGTATCTTAACTAATTATAATGATATTTCCTCACCCACTGCCCTAATTAGAACCAGCGCTGGCGAAAAGGCATACTGGCTATCGCCTAGTGGCGCCTACATCTGTGGGCTCAACAAATTCAGGACATTAATTCGAGTGCAGGACAATGGGGCATGGAGGGTGTAACACGGGGAGGCCTGAAAGCTGAGGGGTAAGTAGGTCTGGAGGACACTGTAAGAAACACTTTATCCTAATCCTAGGGAATGTATAGTGCAGAGATATATGCCACAGAAACACTTTTACAATGCACTCAGAGCATAACAGTATGTAAAGCAGAAATAAAATTCTGATGAAGATAGGAGACAAATATAAGAAATAGGAAGGCACGGAGCGGTGGTCGAGAGGACACCAAGTCACAGAGAGATACTCAGAAATGAGAGGGCAGATGATGCAGCGAGGAAGGTGAGAACAGCGGGAATGGTTATGACTCCCTTACACAGTAATGGAAATTCGATCAAATATACGAGGGAATTGGTACAACACAGATGGCAGGAAAATTGGAATGAAATGGCAGCATCTCTGAGGGAGATAAAAACCGGCAAAAATGGACTAGTAGTCCATTTACAGAAAGGTAAACAAATTACATGTGGGCTGGACTCTGATAAATGTCCAACACTATATAAACGGAGAGGAAAGACCTGTGTATGATGAATGATAATAGAGACATTAGGCACAAACACTTGATATTCTACTACCGAGAAAGGCTGACATGTGTAAACTACCTTCAAAGTCATTATTAAAAAAAAAAATTATTAACACATTGGCAGTTTCCCCGCCAAGGCAGGATGGCCCGAAAAAGGAAAACTTTCACCATCATTCACTCCACCACTGTCTTGCCAGAGGTGCTCTTACATTACGGTTATAAAGCTGCAACATTAACACCCCTCCTTCAGAGTGCCGGCACTGTACAGTTCATTTCTTAACCAATGCGAAAAAAAACAGTAGCATCAGGTCATGCTTTGATAGTCTTTGATGTAAATCACGTGGAACAAATGAGTATGATACTTCCATTTGTTGTCATACCATCGGGACACTGATGTACAAGTGCTAGAACCTTGCATTAAAAGAACGTTTCGAGAGTGAACAATAAACTAGCGGCTTCGGCAACAAAATATAATCTAATCTAGCCATTAAACAACACAAGATGGGAAAGTCATATTAATGCTTTAAAATCTCATCGTTACTATCTAGGCTGATGTCTTAATTCTCAGATGATATTTTCCTTACAAGATTGTTTGGTAATTCTTCAAGGGTTGAGGTACACAGTCATAATTTAATGGTTGCTGTTTCCGTCGCTGGCTGGCTGATCTTCTGTTTGAGATTAATGAAACCAGCCAACAACACAAAGAGGAGGATCTTGCAAGCTGCAGGAATGAAACTTAATTAAAGTGGTGTTGAGCATATCAGTAGAATCAGAACCACAGGGAGTCCATGCTAAGAGAAAGCAATTTACTTACGAGGCAGAAGATAAACCACTTCATAATCCCAACCAAAAGTTCGGAGCTAACGTTTATTTTGAAGTCTTGGACGTTAGAATACAATTAAGTTTTTCAAAAATACTATTATCAAAAACATATTTACTGTCGCCCATGACACATGAAATTGACTCAAGAAATCGTAATGACACGATTGCAAATAAACCATACCCCGGCCGGGATTGAACCCGCGGTCATAGAGTCTCAAAACTCCAGCCCGTCGCGTTAGCCACTAGACCAGCTAGCCACAATAAGATTCATCCAACTAGGTATATTTCTACACCATAGGAAAGTTAGCACAGGCACCTCTGTGACCACAAATGCAAGTTTTTACAGACGAATCTCCAGCTAGCGTGGCCGTGACGAACTCTAGCTCAAGTCCCTTCACTGCCGTCAACACGACTCAAGAAATCGTAATGACACGATTGCAAATAAACCATACCTAGTTGGATGAATCTTATTGTGGCTAGCTGGTCTAGTGGCTAACGCGACGGGCTGGAGTTTTGAGACTCTATGACCGCGGGTTCAATCCTGGCCGGGGGTATGGTTTACACATGAAATTGATTAAGAACTTGACTTACATCAACTTGTATACACACTTGTATACACATTTGTATACACACTTGTATACAGACTTGTATACACACTTGTATAAACACTTGTATACACATTTGTATACACACTTGTATACACACTTGTATACACACTTGTATACACACTTGTATACACACTTGCTATCTCATAAACATCAGAATGAAAGTTTTAATGGAACTTTACCTTTCATGAGCCTCTATGTAATATATTAATAATATGTAATAATAATTTAATTTCTCTATACGTCTTATAACGTAGGTATTGTAACACGTCTTAAAACGTAGGTATTGTAACACGTCTTATAACGTTGGTATTGTAACACGTTTTAAACTAGTTTGTAAACGTCTTATACGTGTATTGTAACACGTTTATAACGTAGGTATTGTAACACGACTTTACGTGGTATTGTAACAGTTTATAACGTAGGCATTGTAACACGTCTTATAACGTAGGTATTGTAACACGACTTATAACGTAGGTATTGTAACACGTCTTATAACGTAGGTATTGTAACACGACTTATAACGTAGGTATTGTAACACGTCTTATAACGTATGTATTGTAACACGACTTATAACGTTGGTATTGTAACACGTCTTATAACGTAAGTATTGTAACACGTCTTATAACGTAGGTATTGTAAGACGACTTATAACGTAGGTATTGTAACACGTCTTATAACGTAGGTATTGTAACACGTCTTATAATGTAGGCATTGTAACACGTCTTATAACGTAGGTATAGTAACACGTCTTATAACGTAGGCATTGTAACACGTTTCTTAACGTAGTCATTGTAACACGTCTTATAACGTAAGTATGGCAACACGTCTTACAACGTAGGCATTGTAACACGTCTTATAACGTAGGAATTGTAACACGTCTTATAACGTAGGCATTGTAACACGTCTTATAACGTAGGTATTGTAACACGTCTTATAACATAGGCATTGTAACTCGTCTTATAACGTAGGCATTGTAACACGTCTTATAACGTAGGCATTGTAACTCGTCTTATAACGTAGGCATTGTAACACGTCTTATAACGTAGGCATTGTAACTCGTCTTATAACGTAGGCATTGTAACACGTCTTATAATGTAGGCATTGTAACACGTCTTATAACGTAGGTAGTGTAACACGTCTTATAACATAGGCATTGTAACTCGTCTTATAACGTAGGCATTGTAACACGTCTTACAACGTAGGCATTGTAACATGTCTTATAACGTAGGCATTGTAACTCGTCTTATAACGTAGGCATTGTAACACGTCTTATAATGTAGGCATTGTAACTCGTCTTATAACGTAGGCATTGTAACTCGTCTTATAACGTAGGCATTGTAACACGTCTTATAACGTAGGCATTGTAACTCGTCTTATAACGTAGGCATTGTAACACGTCTTATAATGTAGGCATTGTAACTCGTCTTATAACGTAGGCATTGTAACTCGTCTTATAACGTAGGCATTGTAACCGTCTTATAACGTAGGCATTGTAACTCGTCTTATAACGTAGGATTGTAATCTGTCTTATAATGTAGGCATTGTAACACGTCTTATAACGTAGGCATTGTAACTCGTCTTATAACGTAGGCATTGTAACACGTTTCTTAACGTAGTCATTGTAACACAGGTTCTTGTAAAATGATGAGAATAAATTTAATTACATTTTTTTCTCATTTAATAATAATAATAATAATAATAATAATAATATATAATAATAATAATAATAATAATAATAATAATAAAAGTAATAATAATAATAATAATAATAATAATAATAATAATAATAATATAATAATAATAATAATAATAATAATAATAAAGTAATGATAGTAGGTTTTAGCTAAATATTTAAAATATGCATTTTATGCTTTTTTATGGCTTACCATATAAAAAACTTAATGGAAAAGCGTGATCATTGACATTTTCTTCACTGAATAATCTTCGAGACACTGCTGCTGATAATATACAAGTGTTCGGTAGTGTATCGGGAGACAGCAACGCTGCACTAATGGACTATCGTGCCTACACTAGCTTATCAAAACTTACAAAGAAAACACATTAGGGAGACGAATACCCCGGCGCCTTCCCTGCCCCTATTTCCTCCCTGCCTTATTTTAGGAATTTTATTTTAAAAAAATTAAATAAATTTTATAATTTATTAAATTTATATTTTTTTAAAAAAATATTATAAAAAGTAATTAAATAAAAAAAATTTTAAAAAATATAATATTTTTTAATTATTATAATTTTTTAAATACTTTTAATAAAATTATAAAAAAATTTTTTAAAAATATAATAAAAATTTTAAATAAAAAATTTTTAATAATTTATAATATAAAAAGTAAAATAATATATAATTAATTTTAAAAATTTATAAAAATTTTATATTTTTAATTTAAATTTAAAATTTATTTTTTTAATAATAATAATAATAATAAAAATAATAATAAAAATAATAATAATAATAATAATGTAAAAATAAAAATAAAAATAAAAATAATAATAATAATAATTATAAAAATTAAAAATTTAATAATAAAAAAATAATAAAATTATGTTTCGGGTGCGTAAACAAACTAAAAGAAAAAAAATGTTCTTAGTTCTGTTTCAATTTGGTTTAGTATTTTAATTTGCGACATGTGGCCCTGACCTCCAATTTGTTTGTTGCCGACGTGTGCCCTGACTCCAGGTGTTTGTGTCCCCGACCGTGTGACTGCTCCAGGTTTTTTGTGTGACCTGACGTGTGACATGCCCTCCTTTGTTTGTGTGCCCGCCCGTGTAAAATGACCCGGGGTTGTTTGTTGCCTGCCCGTTAAATGACCTCCAGGTGTTGTGTGCCCCGCTGTGGACTTCCTCCGGGCTGTTTGTGTGATGACCGTGTGACATGCCCCGGGTTTTGTTTGTGTCCCCCGACCCCGTGGACATGCCTCCAGGTGTTTGTGTGACCGACGTGGGACATGACCCCAGGTGTTTGTTGCCTGCCCGTGTGACATGACCTCCAGTTGTTTTTTGTGCCCCGATTTTGGACATGACCTCCGGTTGTTTTGTGTGCCCCAGCCCTCCAGGCTGTTTGTGTGACCTGCCCGTGTGACATGCCTCAAGTTGTTTTTGTGCCCTGACCTTTGGACTGACCTCCAGGTTGTTTGTGTGTGACCTGGCTTTTTGGGGGCTGATTCTCCAGGCTGTTTGTGTGCCCTGACCTTTGACTTGCCCTGGGGGTGTTTGTGTGCCTGACCGGTGACTGCCCTCCGGGTTGTTTGTGTGACCGCCTTGTGCCTGACCTCCAGGTGTTTGTGTGAGCCGTGTGACATGACCTCCGGTGTTTGTGTGACCCGCCGTTGAATGCCCTCCAGGCTGTTTGTGTGACCGGGCCCTTTGTGCATGACCTCCAGGCGTTTTGTGCCCCGACCGTGGAATAACCTCCAGGCTTTTGTGTGACGCCGTGGACTGCCCTCCAGGTGTTTGTGTGCCCTGACCTTTTTTGATTGACCTAGGTTGTTTTGTGACCTGACCGTGTGACATGGACCTCAGGTGTTTGTGTGGGGGAATGACCTCCAGGTGTTTTGTGCCCTGCCCGTGGACATGACCCCGGGTGTTTTGTGACTGACCGTGTGCATGACCCCCAGGTTGTTTTTGTGACAGGGAAACCCCCCAAGTTGTTTTGTGCCTGACCTTTTGTGCATGACCCCCGGCTGTTTGTGTGACCTAAAACGTTGTATTACCTCCAGGCTGTTTGTGTGCCCCTGACCTTTGAATACCCCCAGGCTGTTTGTGGACCTGCCGTGTGACTGACCTCCAGGTGTTTGGTGACCGACCGTGTGCCCTCCAGGCTGTTTGTGTGACGCCCGTGGGGGACATGCCCCCAGGTGTTTTTGTGACCTGACCGTTGAATGACCTCCAGGGGCCTGTTTTGGGGGTTGACCTGGGTTTTTTGGGGGACAGACCCCCAGGCTTTTTGTGTGCCCTGCCGTGTAAATTGACCCCCAAGGTTTTTTTTGGGTGTGACCGGGGGAAAACCCCATTTTGTGGACATGACCTCCAGGCTGTTTGTGTGACCTGACCTTTTTGTAAAATGCCCTCGGCTGTTTGGTGACCTGACCGTGTGACATGACTCCAGGCTTTTGGTGATGCCCTTTGAATGACCCCCCAGGCTGTTTGTTGACCTGCCGTGTGACATGCCCTCCGGCTGTTTGTGTGCCCGACCGTTTGATATGACCCCCCAGGCTTTTTGTGTGCCCCGGACCTTGAATGACCTCCAGGCTGTTTGTGTGACCTGCCGTGTGACATGACCCCGGGGCTGTTTTTGTGGCCTGACCGTTGAATGCCTCCAGGCTTTTGTGTGCCCTGCCCGTTGACAGACCCCCAGGCTGTTTGTGTGACCTGCCGTGTGCGATTCCGGTGTTTGTGTGCCCCGACGTTGAAGACCTCCGGTGTTTGTGTGCCCTGACGTTTAATGACCTCCGGGCTGTTTTTGTGACCTGCCCGTTGACATGACCCCCAGGCTGTTTGGTGGGACCGGGGGCCCCCTGGGTTTTGTGTGGGGTGTTGCCCTCCGGCTGTTTTTGTGCCCTGCCGTTTGACATGACTCAGGCGTTTGTGAAAATGACCTGTGACATGACCCGGGGCTGTTTGTGTGACCACGTGTGATTGCCCTCCGGGTGTTTGTTAACTGCCTGTGACATGACCTCCGGTGTATGTGTGACCTGACCGTGGGGACTTACTCCGGGCTTTTGTGAAAAACCTGACCTTTGTGTGACTGCCCTCCAGGCTGTTGTGTGCCCTGACCGTGTGAATGACCTCCCGTTGTGCGACGTGCCCATTTACCCCAAAAATTCCAGGGGGATTGGGGGCGGGGAATTTTTCGAGAAAAACCCCAAGTTAGTCATTGGGGAAAACCAATGTTAAAGTTGTTCTGTCTAGATTTTAATTTTAAATATATTTTTATATTTAAATTTTTCCCTCTTAATAATTTTTTTTTTTTTTCATACGGGAAATTGGTTTCCCTAAAATTACAATTCAATATCCTAGGTTTTCTTTGGTTTGTATTTTGGGTGATTTCCCTTTGAAGATTTTCGAGATTTTTATCTACTCTTGAGCCGGCCAGGGTCAGGCTGTCTGGTGTGGTGGTGGGAGGAAAAGTTAAAAAGTTTCAACCAGACTGGTGGAATGGGGTCAGGGGGCACTAGCGAAATACCCTGGTTGAAGGAAAACAAAAACGGCCGGGTTCGGAATAGAAAAAACTCTTGGAACTCATCAAAGGATATCAACGATATCAAGGGGAAAAATGGACCATACTGCTGACGGGGCCAGTTTTAAGAGGTTGTTTTTTTGTGGCCTGCGGGCTACTAGATCAGAAAACCCCTGGTGAACACTCAGTCGGAGTGAAGTTTGGCTCGGGGCCGGGATCCAAAAAACCTCGAAATCGGTCACAGGCACTTTACTGGTATACATAAATCATGCCTGAGTTTTTTTCTCCGTTATTTTGTGATATTTTAAAGACAAAGTTTTTGTAGATGTTAATAAAGGCTCTGTTAATGGACTGGACACTATATTTTACCAAAAAAATTGCTGCAGAGTAATTGATGCCCAGGAAGTCAACAAAATCACGACGTTTCACTCCTACGACTTCAACATCTTTCAGGAATTTTAAGCCTTGTGTGGTGACCTTTGGTGGAAAAAAAAAAAAACTGGGGAAATTTTTTGGGCGAAATTTAAATCAAAATGTATCAGTGTGTTACCTAAATTAAATAAATCTCTGTTGGGAAAGGGTTAAAAAATGTAAAACAGATTACAAAAAAATTGAAAATTTTTTTGTAAAAGCGTTTAAAAAATCAAATGGGAAGATTAAAAATTTCCCTCCCGCAAAAAGATCTTGGAACCTTCATAGTGGTGAACAACATTTAATGCTGATGCAGGAGGAAACAATAGCAGCCGCCCGGTCATAAAATTTTTTAATTTATTAGGTACCTTTAAAAGGGGGCCCTTGGTGGAAAAATGTGTAAAATATACCCGGGGGACAAAAAGGCACCCTGGTCACGTAAGAGAAATTGTAAAACATCTTGAACCTAGCTTGTTTAACACTACCACAAGATATCAGAAACACTGCCGAAATTTTATTGAGGTTTCCCAAAAAGAAACTGGGATGTTCTCCACCGATGCCGATTGCTAGGCTGTGGTGGTGTGTAGGCTAGCGGGCCGGCCCGTAACATTGGTTGGAGGCTAGCACGAGGCACGCCAGGCCCGAGCCGGGTTGTGAAAACAGGAAAACTTCCCAAAGTCTTTAAAGTATAATCAAAAAGGTAAGGTTTTCGTCGTAGCTTGAAAATGCCCGCTCCGTTTGGCTTCAAATTTTTCATCGTGGTGTTTCTTAACTAAACAATTTTTGGGGAAGGTTTGTCCCGTTCAACAGCCCTCCCCAATCATAACAGGCCTTCCCCGTTTGGTTTCTCAGAATCTTGAGACGTCCCCTTTCTGATTTTGTTCAAATTTTTACCATTATCAGTGTGTTTAGAAAGGTTTGTTATGGAGCGTTGGGGGGGGAAATTTTCCAGTTTTTCTTTTAAATGTTTTTTTTTTTCTGGTAAAAAATAAAATTTAAAATTTAATAATTGAGGTTTTTTTTTGACAGGCGACAACTATACGTTTAGGTGTGAGACACAATTTTCCAATTTACAAAAAAATTTGAACTTGGGATTTTTGGATTTGGAGTAAAAATGAAAAAAGCCTCAAATTGACGACTTCAACTTTCAGGAATGATATATTTTCTCAACTGCAAGTTCCCATTTGTGCTGCATAAATTTTATTGAGAGAATTTTATGAAAAAAATTGATTTGTGTCAAAAAATGGGGCTTATTCCGGCTGATTCAAACCCCCAATTATGGTGATTCTTAAAAAAAAAAAAATGAACCTTTGCATTGATTTTGGGCTATGTAGGTCCCAGTTTTAGTGAAGGTATTGAAAAATTTTAAATATTGGTTTTCATTTCCTGTCTGTGAATCTCTCCCGCGTCTTAAAGCCCCTTTATACAGTTTGATCTATCATGCCCATAGGAAGCTCTGGATTGTTACTGGACTCTGGAGGTGCCAATTTACTCAAGTTCTTAGTCAACTACTCAGTATTCTTTGTGTAGTAGCATATAAGAGTCATATAAATTCCAGTTTAAAAAAAATTGCTGGAATGCGAGGTATTGAAAAGATAATGTGTCAAAAAAAATAACAAAAATACGAGAATACAAAGTGCCAATTTACAAATTTTATTGAAATAAGAAAAAATGAACTACTGGCTTTCATGTGATAATTTATGAAAGCCTGGTGGACTTCAGACCTGTAACGCTGATTACTGGGGAACGCCACTTCGGGGGGTGGCATAAAATTTTAAAAGCTGGTAATCACGAGGAAGGTTTGACAATGGTTTTGGGCTGTGTATTTTGCCAATTTGCAGTTTTTACTGAAGAAATTGATTAGCCTCCATGCGAGAACTTGTGAAGGTCGCCGTTGATGGACTTCCAGTGTCCAACACTGAGATACAAAAAAAATATTCTCCCTAAATTCCTATGCGGGTGATAAATCACAAACGCGTATAAGCTTCCTTTATTGACTACGTTTTCCCCCCACAGTGGACTTTATCAAGAACTATTTATTTTTTGTGACTTGATAAAGGGCCACTGTGTGGGCGAAACGTAGTCAAAAAAGTTTCATTATACTGCATTGGGGTTTTTAAAATTTTCATCGTGTCGGGATTTTATTAATTTATCTCCATCTTCTTGCCTGCATTGAAGTAGATTGGGCTGGGCTTAGAAGATACAAGAATGCGTTTCTAGAATCGCTCAGCAACCAAAACTCAAGTTGATAAGTATGTGAACAAATGGATTTACTCGTTGTTCCCCATTTACTTAAGGGCGTACCTGTTCGGTTTCCCGTCAGAAAACTAACGGGTTTCAATTATCTGTTTTCCCCACGTGCTCTGAAATTTCAGCATCGACGCTTGTAAATCTCTGATCGTGTTTTACAGAGCCGCGGGATTTACAGCGGTTGTGTAAGGCAGGATACTGACTATGTCAGTGTGTGAGGGGAGTGTGTCAGGTGTGAGGGAAGTGTCAGGCGTGAGGGGGTGTAGGTTGAGGGAGTGTGTCAAATTTTGAGGGGTGTGTCGAGTGTGAGGGAGTGTGTCGTGGTGGGAGGGTTGGAGGGGTGAGGGAGTGGTTTTCAGGGTGTGAGGGAGTGGTCAGGGTGTGAGGGAAAGTGCAAAACTGTGGGGAGGTGTGAGGTGTGAGGGAGGTGTCAGGGTGTGGGGAGTGTGTCAGAGGTGTGAAGGAGTGTGTCATGGTGTGAGGGAGTGTTTTAGGTGTGGGGAGTGTGTCGGGTTTGGGGGGTGGTCAGGGTTTTGGGGATGTGTCAGGTGTGAGGGAGGTGCCCGGGGTGAGGGAGTGTGTAGGGTGTGGGGAGTGTGTCGAGTGTGGGGGTGTGTGGGGGTTAGGGGTGGTTTTGGGGAGGGGAAAGTGCAGGGTGTGAGGGGAAGTGTCAGGGTGTGAGGGAGTGTGTCTGTTTGGGGGGGAGTGTGTCAGGGGGTGGGGGAGTGTGTCAATGTGGGGAGTTTGGTCGGGGTGAGGAGTGTGTCAGGGTGTGGGGGAGTGTATCAGAGGCGGGGGTGTGAAGGGTTTTTGGGGGTGTGTAGGGTGTGAGGGAGTGGTCAGGGTTTTTGGGGGTGTTTCAGGGTGTGAGGGAGTGTGTCGGTTTGGGGGGGGGTGGGTGTAGGGGGTGTGAGGGGGTTGGGGTGGTGTGAGGGGGGGATGGTGTGAGGGATGGTGTGGGGGGATGGTGTGAGGGAAAGGGGTGAGGGATGGTGTGAGGGATGGGTGAGGGATGGGTGGGGATGGTGTGAGGGATTTGTGGGATGGTGTGAGGGGGGGGGGGATGGGGTTGGGATGGTGTGAGGGGGTTTGGGGGGTGTGAGGGGGTAATATGGTGGGGGGGGGATAGTGTGAAGGGGGGGTGGTGTGAGGGATGGTGTGAGGATGGTGTGAGGGTGGGGTAGGGGGTTTTAAAATTTTATTTTTGTTTTAAAATATGTTTTAAAAATTTTTCCTTTTTGATCACATCAAACAATTAAGAAAAATAAGTGAGAGAGGGATGGTCCGTCTCTACCAGCATAGGAGAAAGCTGTCCTTTTTGCTGAACACTTTGCTGTCAAGATGCAGGTCCCTGATCCCGCAAGGAAAAACCTCCTTGGCTAGCTGCAAGAATGGTCAAAATTGTCGTGGGATAATAAGGCAGGTGAGTTGTATCTTCTCCTTAACCGCTGGGCCAGGAAAGATGTGGGACCCGTAAGTTGAGCCAAGATTTCGGCAGATGTGCAGACCCCTAGCAGCACCTCTAAATCACCTTCGAACTGCCTAGCTAGTGTAAATGCCCTTTTATGTGGAAAGAATATCAGAGCGGAAATCAGAAAAATACAGACCCGGTTTACACTGTTCAATCATGGTAAAATTTAGAGACAATAAACTCACGGAAAATGACCACTCACTAAATTGGAGACCCTCAACATGGCTTCATTAAGATTACTTGCTGTGATTTGTTCTTGGGAAATCTCCATTAGTGGCACCAGCCCTGGATGAATCCCCAAAGTCACTCTTCCTGGGATTGTGGTTGTTTTGAATAGTATGGCCCAAGGGGCTCTTGGCCCAAAATGCAATCCGGGAAATTTGGGTTCACTATGTTTCCCGTAATTTCCCGTTGGAAAAATTTCTGAGATCTCCAAGCATAGTTCTGAAGGGAAAACCTGGGAAAGTCGCAAAAATCCTTTGGGAAGGTACCGTAGGGAAGTGTACTTGGGCTATTGTTATGGAATATCTGCTTCAATGACCTCCTTCGTCTCAACCCAGAATCCCATGCATATGCAGATGATTGTACTCTGACATTTACTTATCCAAGGGAGGAAATGCCAGCTGCTCTAAGTTACTTCAATCACCAGCTTACAGCTATATCAGTCTGGGGAAAACGATGGCAGGTTACATTTGCTTCTGAGAAAACGCAAATGATGATAGTCTCTAGGCACCATGATTGTAATCCCGGAGGAGTTGTATGAATGGGAATGTGTTGGTACCCAGGGACGAAGTTGATATCCTTGGAGTGAAATTTGACTCCAAACTGACCATGAGGAACCACGATGTAAATCTTCCACACACGGTGGACAGGAAGCTTACAGCACTTCGACATTTCTCGCATCTGCTCAACAGTAGAGGTTGCAAAATTCTGTACGAGGCACAAGTACGCTCACACCTTGAGTATGCTCCACTTTCTTGGACTGCCTACCCTCCATCTCATCTTCGAATTCTCGACAAAATAGAGAACAGAGCAAGACGACTCATCTCTTGTCCAGACCCAGCCTGGATGGATCTGTTATTTCATCAGAGCATTCAACAAAGTAGGGATGTTGGATGTGGGTGGCTTTACTGTTATGTACAGCCAATACTGTCAAAGTACTACACCTGGCTCCACTCCGAGGACAACGAGAAGTGAGCTTGTACACAACAAGACGGGCAGGAAGCGGCAACTTCACTCGAATTGTAGCCTTCTCCAGAACATAACTTCATTTGAGATCATTTATTCCTAGGATGACTCGAGTCTGCAACGTGTTCGTACAGCATAATGATATCACTGAAATAAAGTCAGATGAACCAATGAAATCCCTGGCCCTCAGATGGCTCCAGCTTCATCCTGTCCTTTATCTGTATATTTCATAACAATAAAAAGGTAGTGTATATACACCTCTTGGTGTATATACACTGAGCTGATGTAGGTAACAGCTCTTAGCTTGTAAATAAGGTTAGGAATTATTAGCCTAAGCTTGCAAAATCTTGTGTAAAAGAGAGAGAGAGAGAGAGAGAGAGAGAGAGAGAGAGAGAGAGAGAGAGAGAGAGAGAGAGAGAGAGAGAGAGAGAGAGAGAGAGAGAGAGAAATTGAGAAAGAAAGGGAGAAATTGGGAGTGATAGAGGGAGAGAGAGAGAGACAGACAGACAGACTCGTTTTGTATTGTCCTCTCATTGGTGATCACCTGGCATCTACATTCTCTGTGCTTACCTGGGATCACACAGCTGAGTGAGTAACTCAGCCCGTGTACCTGTCTCAGCTACCTCTGATGAGGAATTAATGCATCCGTGCGTAAATCCGGACCCCACTCGTTTCCTGAGATTACTAAGGGTGATTACAGGGTGATTTACAGCTGTACTGGCGGCAGAGGTGTGTGTGTGTGTGAGTGTGCGTGGGAGAGAGAAAGAGAGAGAGAAAGAGAGAGAGAAAGAGACCTTATATTTTCCTACCATCTTTTCTCTTCGTCTTGTCAACTAACATTGACATACTTAGAGTCTTCAAGCTTTACATCATTACCTTAGGAACTCACATACAAATAGCTTTCACATACGAGAGAGAGAGAAGCTTATGACGACGTTTCAGCCCATCTTGGACCACTTACAAGTTGCACTAAATCATCTAATTAGGACTGAAACGTCGTCATAAGCTTCTGTCTCCTATGTGAGGTTTATACGTGTATTGTTCCAGTCACGGTATTGTGTTCCTTATTCTTCTTTAGCAACTCATTTTAAGAGATTTTTCAAATATATAGTGATAACACTGCGACTAGCCGAGGACTCGAACCCATGTCGTTCTGGCCAGCGAAAATCACATGATGCTGTAACCCACAGGACCACTAAATCCTACAAGAATCAAGCACACACCAGAGCTAGGTGTTTTACCTTGATCCGAGGACATATGGTGGTGTGGGTGCCTCTTAGCTAATTATATTCTCCCCGTTTGATGTACTAGCCTCCACAAGCAGTGTATATATTATTGTAACCACGAACGAGTAGTACTGAGTCAATAGCAACACTGCGACTAGCATACATTTACTTAGTGAACTATCCTGCAAATTTTAGTGTTTATTACTAGCCTCCTTCTGTTTGTAAACTCTCTCCTATCAGTAATGCCTTCCGCATTTACTCTTAATTCAATTTGTGTAAATTATTTAAGTTATACTCTGTGTAATAGAGATGTTATCATTTTCCATTATACACTTTAGTTTAGCATAAATCAAACCCAAATATACTTATTGCAAATAATGTTTTTCCATAAATATTTCAAGTATTTACCGATACACTGAGTATTCCTTATACCTGGAGTATACCTGGATTATACGTGGAGAGGGTTTCGGGGGTCAACGCCCCCGCGGCTCGGTCTGAGACCAGGCCTCGTGATGGATCAGGGTCTGATCAACCAGGCTGTTTTTGCTGACAACTCCGGCTGGTCAGGTACTGACTTTAGATGCCCGTCCAGGGTCTTCTTGAAAACAGTCAGAGGTCTATTTGTAATGTTCCTTATGTATGCTGGGAGGCTGTTGAACAGTCTTGGGCCCCTGACACTTATTTTGTTGTCTCTCAGTGTACTCGTGGGGCTCCTGCTTTTCATTGGGGGAATGTTGCGTCTACTGCCGAGTCTTTTCCTTTCATGGGGAGTGATTTTCCTGTGCAAATTTGGTAGTAATCCCTCTAGGATTTCCCAAGTGTATATTATCGCTTGCATTCCAGGGAATACAAATCAAGGGACTTCAACCGTTCCCAGTAATTTAAGTGCTTTATCGAACTTATGTGTGTCGTGAAAGTTCTTTGTACACTCTCCAGGTCAGCAATGTCGCTATCTTTGAAGGGGGCAGTTAGTGTACAGCAATATTCCAGCCTAGAGAGAACAAGTGATTTGAAGAGAATCATCATGGTCTTGGTGTCAGTAATTTTTATTAATATTCTCTTTATTTAGAAAATATAATACTTAATAATGAAGTAATCCTATCCTCCTCTATCCAACTCAAGTTATCATCAAATACAGTTTTTACCTCCCCAACGACCTCCATGTTCTTAGTTATAAATTATTTTTATATGAGTACTGATTTTAGATACATGTTCATTATAATTTACCTCATTCTTAATATCATTATAATATACGTCATTTCTAATATTATTATAATATACCTCAGTGTTAATATCATTATAGTATACAGCGTTCTTGATAAGTCTTCTCAGCAGCCCTCGTCCACTGTGCGGTCTTACATTTTCCCGACATTGTTGACGTCACCTCAGAGGAAAGGTCGTCATATTGAACGAAGTTCAGAGTAGCCAAAAAAACATTGTTATACTTTGACAAACACATTGTGAACCTGGTGTGTTAGAACATCGTCTGAGAGAAGTGTCAGCACTAGATCGTGTGTGAACTTTGTTCTGTTTTTCTTGACAGCTGTTGTAGAAGCGGTTTGACTCTTAGCCTTTTGATACAACTCTTCTCTGTGGACACACTGTGCTTAAGTGGTGCACAATATATTCATTGCCTTGACTTATGTTTGGTGTGCAGATTAATTCTTGTGTGTCTTGTGTGGAGTCAGTCTCGTGAAGAAGTTTGATGCTACATTCGAAGTAGTGAATGGACTTTAGTATATGTCCAGCTTTGTGGACGGAGACCACTTTAGAAATAAATGAACTTGTCTCTGACTGTCCTGCTGGTGTCTGCGCTCTATATTTTTCTTCATTTGTTCTTACACTAGATTTTATTTCGTGTGCTGGTGAGTTGCTCACTTTAATACTTAGTCCATGTATTTTTTATGATTCTTGAGTTTTGAAAGTTTTGCGTACAGCAGATTTAAAATGATTAGTCTGGTGCTGGACTTAGAAGAATGATTTGAGAGTATAATAACTTCCGTTTGGCGTTTAACACAGACCTGTAAAACGGGTTTAATTTAAATTATGTTGAATCAGGTGTCCACTGTTTCTCATGCAAACTATGAAGATGTTTATAGAATATGTCTTTATTCAGTAACGACAGGTGGATTTTACACTTCATTTTTTACCCAAACTCAAGACTGGTGAAGAGAAGTAATATTTTCGGCTGAAAACCATGAGATGTCTTACCTACAACACTCTCTGCTTTAGAAGTAGAGGCAGATATGTCTCAAAATGTGTATTCCATTGGGGTGCCTGCCTCTCTTCCTTCCTCCCCAGTCTTTCTACAGTCTCCCTTCCTCTCTCGTTTCCTCCCCTCTTTCTCCCCTCTATCTTCTCTCTCTCTCTCTCTCTCTCTGTCTCTCTCTCTCTCTCTCTCTCTCTCTCTCTCTCTCTCTCTCTCTCTCTCTCTCTCTCTTTCTCTTCTCTCTCTCTCTCTCTCTCTCTCTCTCTCTCTCTCTCTCTCTATTCGTAACATACCTTCCATCTCTCCCTAATTCTCCTACTTCATTCTTCCCATACCCTCCCTCCCCTCCCACCCACCCTCCTTCTCTCCCTCCCTCCCTCTTCTGCCCAAGTCAGCAAACAATAAATTCTTCCAACCTTTAATATTACTCTGAAAATCTCCACAGCTTCCTCTCAAGCGAATTTTCAGTGGGGAAAATTTTGGCCCCAGCGGCCGGCGGTGGCAGACAGCAGCAGCATTTACTCTGTTAATTCTCCAGGTTAATTTGCTGTGTTAACATTTGTTAGCGAGACGGTGGCTTATTTAACTGACTGGTGTGTATACGCAGGTGTGAGGGATGGGAGGGAAGGGAGGGAGGATGGGGGAGAGGACTGGAACGCTGAGGCACTAGAAGACGAAGTGGGTGGGGGAGGAGGGGGGGAGGGTGGAGGGGTAGGGGAGGGGGGAGAGGGTGGAGGGGTGGGGGAGGAGGGGAGAGGGTGGAGGGGTGGGGGTTCTTCTCATAATTTCTTATGAAGGAAAAACTTTTCAAATTTCCTTAGAAATAATGTTGTTTGTCCGGTGAGAGATGGGAAGATAATGTTGTCAAAAGTGGGTTTTATGTACTCCCTGGATAAGGGAGGTTTTCTGTCCTAGCAAGTTTGTGTCGGGGAATGTTAGTTTTTTGGTGGTAGTTATGATTGTAGGGGTGTATTTGGGAATGTTGGTAGTGGTGGTAGTTGTGATGGAAAGGGGTGGTATTCGTAATGTTTGTAGTTGTGAGGGAAAGGGGTGCTATCGTAATGTTAGTAGTGGTAGTAATTGTGATGGAAAGGGGTGGTATTCGTATGTTAGTAGTGGTGGTAATTGTGATGGAAAGGGGTGGTATTCGTAATGTTTGTAGTTGTGAGGGAAAGGGGGTGCTATTCGTAATGTTAGTAGTGGTAGTAATTGTGATGGAAAGGGGTGGTATTCGTAATGTTAGTAGTGGTGGTAATTGTGATGGAAAGGGGTGGTATTCGTAATGTTTGTAGTTGTGAGGGAAAGGGGTGCTATTCGTAATGTTAGTAGTGGTGTAATTGTGATGGAAAGGGGTGGTATTCGTAATGTTAGTAGTGGTAGTAATTGTGATGGAAAGGGGTGGTATTCGTAATGTTTGTAGTTGTGAGGGAAAGGGGTGGTATTCGTAATGTTAGTAGTGGTAGTAATTGTGATGGAAAGGGGTGGTATTCGTAATGTTAGTAGTGGTGGTAATTGTGATGGAAAGGGGTGGTATTCGTAATGTTGTATGTGGTAGTATTGTGATGGAAAGGGGGTGGTAATTCGTAATGTTTGTAGTTGTGAGGGAAGGGGTGTATTCGTTGTTGTGTGGTGTATTGTGATGGAAAGGGTGGTATTCGTATGTTAGTGTGGTGGTAGTTTGATGGAAAGGGGTGTGTATCGTAATGTTGGTAGTGTGGTAGTTGTGGTGGTAGAGGGTGGCGCTAGAAGCATTGATGTGTTGGTTGTTATTGTTGTTTTTGCTGTGGTTGTGTTAGTCGTTATTGTTGTTTGTTGCTGTTATTAATGTTGTTGTTGGTGTTGGTTTGGTGGTGGTGGTGTTGTTGTTGTTGTTGTTTTTGGGGTGGTGTTGTTGATGTGTTGATGTGGTTGTTGTGTTGGTGGTGATGGTGTTGTTGTTATTGTTGTTGTGGTGGTGGTGGTGGTGGTGTTGTTGTTGTTGTGACTGTGTGTTGGTGGAGGTGTTGTATTGTTGTGTTGTTGTGGTGGGATGGTGGTGTGGTGGTGGTGGTGGTGGTGGTGGTCGGTGGTGATGGTGGTGTGGTGGTGGTGGTGGTGGTGGTCGTCGTCGTCATCTGGTTACTAAACTCAGTTTTTTCCTGAATCTGGAATTTTGTGGTGCATAATATTTAGAAATATTGAGTCTCTAAGGTGTTCATCATCTAGTGGGTGCCACTCATCATCCAGTAGGTGCCACTCATCACCCACTGGGTGCCACTCATCATCCAGTGGGTGCCACTCATCATCCAGTGGGTGCCACTCTCTCATCACCCAGTGTGTGCCATTCATCATCCAGTGGGTGCCACCCTCTCATCACCCAGTGGGTGCCTCTCTCCCTGAATAATTTAAAAATATCCAAGATGGCTGCCAAAGTGGTCATCGACCAAGACATAAACATCAAGACTGGTGAATATGTTAAAGAAATAAGTTACATATTTTTTTTTTTTAAGGTGAAAGAAATAATGATTGGACGAGTCAATATATGTGACTGCAAAGTGGACTGTTACCACGGAACGGTACGACATATCTTAAGTCGACAAGGGGCACTTATTTTAGAAAAAGTATTGGCATTTCTACATTCCTGCACCTCTCAGAAATGAAATAGAGGAAGACATTAAGGCAATAAATGACATGTACTCTGACCCAGGCCCAGACTCATGGAACTCTGTGTTCATCAAGAACTGCAAGAAGTCCCTGTCACGTGCCTTCAGCATTCTATGGAGAGTGAGCATAAACACCGGGGTCATCCCACACTCACTAAAAACAACAGACATAGTCCCACTCTACAAAGGTGGCAGTAAAACACTTGCAAAGAACTACAGACCGATAGCACTAACATCCCATATCATAAAAATCTTTGAAAGGGTTCTAAGAAGCAAGAACGCCAAGTACCTAGATACCCATCAGTTACACAACCCAGGGCAACACGGGTTTAGAGCAGGTCTCTCTTGCCTGTCCCAGCTACTGGACCACTGTGACAAGGTCCTGGATGCTATAGAGGATAAACAAAATGCAGATGTAGTATACACAAACTTTGCAAAAGCCTTTGACAAGTGTGACCATGGTGTTATAGCGCACAAAATGCGTTATAAAGGAATAACAGGAAAAGTTGGTAGATGGATCTATAACTTCCTAACAAATAGAACAAAGAGAGTAATAGTAAACAAAGTAAAGTATGAGGCAGCTACGGTGAAAAGCTGTGTTTCACAAGGCACAGTACTCGCTCCCATCCTGTTCCTCGTCCTCAAATCTGACATGGGCAGAGATGTAAGCCAAAACTCCGTGTCTTCCTTTGCAGATGACACCCGAATTGCCATGACAGTGTCTTCCATCGAAGACACCACAAGACTCCAAGCGGACATCAACCAAATCTTCAAATGGGCCACTCAAAACAATATGAAGCTCAATGAAGAGAAATTTCAACTACTTAGATGTGGAAAACTTGAGGAAATTAAAACTGTATCAGGGTATACAATAAATTCTAACCATACAACAGAGCGAGAAAGTAAGGTGAATGGCAGGGAGTGATAACGTCAGAGGATCTCACCTTTATTGCACTTACACATGTCTAGAAAGCTCTCTGTACATTCTCCAGGTCACCAGTATAGCCTGCCTTGAAGGGGGCAGGTAATGTGAAGCAGCATTCCAGCCTAGAGAGAATAAGCGATTTGAAGAGAATCATTATCAAAAACAAACTTTTTCATTCTCTGTGCTCAAAGAAAAACCGATGAAAATTGAACATATCTAGAAGAAGGAGTTTACGCGTGGAAATGTTCTATCGTTAGTAGCATTGATATTCTTACCAGTACTTCTGTATCTGTTTCTTTAGTCAGTGCTATGAGAACTCTGGAGTGCTGTGTGGAGGACGGCTGTCATAGACTCCGTGTAGTGCTTGCAATTCCACCAAGGCCAGGGGAGTGGGCAAGCATTCTCCAGCCCATCTCTCATTTTTTACGAGCGTTTTAAAATGCACTCTCGAAATTTTATGATACGCCCCGTGCTGCCAGACGTAAGCCACCAATCTTTTTAATTTCGTTATTGTGGGAAACATAGGTTAATATACATTAACCTCACCAAACCTAAATGAATCCAATTAAACTAGCCTAAGTAAGAAAAAAACTGGAGCATAATTTCAAATTTCTATGAAATTTTATGCATGCAGAAGCACAGCTTCCCTCACTCCCAGAGTGATACACGTACAGATTTTAGCGTTTATTGTGACTATTGAACCACACGTTGCCAGACGTATCACAACGTTAACATCACAGCCCTACTGTCAGGAATTCCCTTTCTATATGAATGGTGTTTAAACCATATAGACACTGTTACACTTATTAAGTTTGTGCTATTCTCACACCCCAGCTTTTCACCGGGGGTATTTTGCCACTTTTACCCGAGTCTCTTGCCCTAGTAACAAGTAATTTCGAGAGCAGAATTATAACCAATTCTTCCAGTATTTTCAAAGAATAGATTACGAATAGATTATATTACAGGTGTTTACATAGATGCTGATTGAAGTGATACAGGTAGCGCTCTGTACATTCTACAGCTCTAAGAGTTCACCAGTCTTAACTGTGGCTGTAAGAGTACAAAGAGGATTGAGAGTGTTGAGTCTCCTAATGTTGTTAAACACCATCTTCCTAGGGACCTACAGAGCAGTATTAACACCCAAGATACCAGAGTCCTCAGTTATAAAACTGTATTTATTATATCGAACATGAAATATTTCGAGGACGTGCGCAGGGTTTCTAGCCAGCTCAGAGGGGCAACATGACCCAGGAAAGGTTTTTCTCTCCTGAGCGACACTGGTCTTAAATAAAAAATTTCCTTTTCATTACTTTCCTTTGCACCCTCATGTTAGCTTGTTACAACAGCCACTAACATAAATGCTCTCAAAGTGTGTGATATAAGAAATAAATGCTCTTAAGGTGTGTGAACTTGGAATTAGGAATAGATACAGTGCACGAAGAATTGATGGAGTTTTCTTTCATAAATGAAGTTGGGAAAACTGCTTAATGAACTGGGATATTACTGTACTGTGTAAACAGGTAGGTGGACACCAACCATACAATAAGGCTGTACCATACAAGCGTGAAATTGAAGCCTGTTAAATGCGTTGCACTCTGGCAGGACTGCTCTTCATTGATATATGTTTTAATATGTAAGATGGCAAACAAAAACTACAAACTTTTGCTTATATTCAGTATCCGTTTGTCGTTGCTGTCATTTCTTATAGTTCTTAATTCTGTAATGCTTGTTTTCTTCCCAGTATAAGACTAGCTTGAAACACGACTGTTTGGTCGATGACCCCACGAAACATTAACGGCCACGGAAAGTTTATAAAGAGAATAAATAGGTAGACAAAACAGTAAAGATAGTGAAAATTAAAATATTTTAATATTCTCTCATTTTCATTAAGACTGAGGGACATGTCATTGGCAAGACATCGCAATCATCATGTCTAGCTTGTTAAACATAAGAGACTTAACAACACTCTCCTTCTCATGTACAGTGACTTAATATTAATCGGTTGTGGGTCACAATATAGAGATGAAACAAGGATTTGTAGAAGTTCTCGCAAACATCAGAGCGACGGAAACACAACCTTTGACTGCAACACAGTCCAGAAGATACACGTGTTTAAACAGTGAGGAGAGGGGGGAAGTAGTAGTAATAGTAGTAGTAGTAGTAGTAGTAGTAGTAGTAGTAGTAGTAGTAGTCGTAGTCAAAATCTTCGGGTATAACTGATATCTTGTAAAGTAAAAGGACACAAGTGCAACTAATGTGACATTTTATTATGGGAACGTTTCGCTCTCCAGGAACTTTATCAAGCTGTTGCCACAATAAAATGTCACATTAGTTTCACTTATGTCCTTGTACACTACATATTGTCGGTAATTCCACCAAACATAAGAAAAAAGGAACACTGCAACAGGCCTACTGACCCATGTGGAGCAGGTCAATGTTCTCCCCCCCGGATTAGCCCAATGACCCACCCAGTCTGGTCACCTCCACTCAAGGATGGAGCACTGCACCAGACCCAGCAGCACAAGCTAGTCAGGTCCAACTCACACCCACCCGCACCCACTCATGTATTTATCTAACCTATTTTTAAAACTACACAAACGTTTTAGCCTGAATAACTGTACTTGGGAGTTTGTTCCACTCATCCACAACTCTATTACCAAACCAGTGCTTTCCTATATCCTTACTGAATCAGAATTTTTCCAGCTTGAAACTATTGCTGCGAGTCCTGTCTTGGCTGGAAATTTTCAGCACGCTATTTACATCCCCTTTATTTATTCCTGTTTTCCATTTATACACCTCAGTCATATCCCCTCTAATTCTACACCTTTCGAGAGAGTGCAGATTCAGGGCCCTCAGTCTATCCTCATAGGGAAGATTTCTGATACATGGGATCATCTTTGTCATCCTCCTCTGTACGTTTTCCAGAACATTTATATCCATTCTGTAATACGGTGACCAGAACTGAGCAGCATAGTCTAAATGAGGCCTAACCAAGGATATATAGAGTTGAAGAACAACCTGAGGACTTCTATTATTTATACTTTTAGATATGAAGCCAAGAATTCTGTTAGCTTTATTGCGAACATATAATGCACTGTTGTCTTGGTTTTAGATTACTGCTAACCAGAACTCCTAAATCCTTTTCGCAATCAGTAGTATTAGGATCTACATTATTTAGTTTATATGTGGCATGGTTATTTAACTGTCCAACATTTAGAACTTTGCATTTGTCAATATTAAACTGCATCTGCCACTTCTCCGACCATTACATCAGTCTATTCAAATCATCCCGGAGTGCTCTAGTGTTCTCATTAGAATGAATTGGACGGCCTATTTTGGTGTCATTAGCAAATTTGCTAATGTCGCTATTTATTCCATCATCTATGTCGTTTATGTAAATTGTGAACAACAACAGGCCCAACACTGACCCCTGAGAAACACCGCTTGTGACGTGCCCCCATTCTGATTTCTCCCCATTTATGCAAACTCTCTGCTGCCTATTTGTCAGCCATGCCTCTACCCAGGAAAAAATTTCTCCTCCTATTCCGTGTGCCTTAAGTTTCCTCAATAGCATCTGATGTGGAACTCTATCGAAAGCCTTACTGAAGTCCATATACACAATATCATATTCATTATCATGATCTGTCTCCTCAAACACCTTAGTGAAAAAAGTTAGAAAGTTCGTAAGACAGGTATGCCCCTTTGTAAAACCGTGTTGAGATTCATTAATCAATCTGTGCCTGTCAAGATTGCTACGAATTGCTTCGGCAATTATTGATTCCATAAATTTTCCCACTATGGAGGTAAGGCTTATTGGTCTATAGTTCGAAGCCAAGGACCTGTCATTTGCCCAACCTAATTTTCAATGCTACCCGAGAAATAAGCTTTGATAACTCTATCCACTCATTTGCAAGTCTCACTCAAATCCAACCCATCTCACTCATATATTTATCCAACCTAAATTTGAAACTACCCAAAGTCCTAGCCTCATAACCCAACTAGTAGACTGTTCCACTCATCAATACCCTATTTCCAAACCAATACTTTCCTATGTCCTTTTAAATCTAAAGTTGAAAATATAAACACATATGCAGTATAATGTGATCCTTTATTGACTACATTTCGCCCACACAGTGGGCTTTTTTCAAGTCACAAACAGATCTACCTGGGGTAGATCCGTTTGTCTAATTTAAATCCATTACTGCGGGTTCTCTCTTGGAGAGATTTCCTCAAGACCTTATTAATATCCCCTTTATTAATACCCATCTTCCACTTATGAACTTCGATCATGTCTTCCCTCATTCTTCGTCTAACAAGTGAATGTAATTTAAGAGTCTTCAATCTTTCTTCATAAGGAAGATTTCTAATGCTATGTATTAATTTAGTCATTCTACGTTGAATGTTTTCTAACGAATTTATGTCCATTCTGTAATATGGAGACCAGAACTGAGCTGCATAATCTAGGTGAGGCCTTACTAATGATGTATAAAGCTGCAGTATGACCTCTGGACTTCTGTTGCTTACACTTCTTGACATAAATCCCAATAATCTATTTGCCTTATTACGTATGCTTAGGCATTGCTGTCTTGGTTTAAGGTTGCTGCTCATCATAACCCCCAAGTCCTTTTCACAATCTGTATGGCTAAGTTCTACCTTATTTAACTTATAAGTGCTGGGGTTATGGACACTCCCGAGCTTTAGAACCTTGCATTTATCTACATTGAACTGCATCTGCCACTTTTCTGACCAAGAATAGAGATTGTCTAAATCCTCCTGAAGTTCCCTAACATCTACGTTTGAATCAATTATCCTACCTATCTTTGTGTCATCGGCGAATTTGCTCATTTCACTAGTAATTCCCTCATCAAGGTCATTGATAAATATTATAAACAACAACGGGCCTAAGACTGATCCCTTTGGTACGCCACTTGTTACAGATCCCCACTCGAATTTAACCCCATTTATGGATACTCTCTGCTTCCTGTCTGTGAGCCATGACTCGATCCATGAGAGCACTTTTCCCTGATGAATGCCACGAGCTGCCACTTTTCTTAACAGTCTTTGGTGCGGAACTCTATCAAAAGCCTTACTAAAATATAAGTAAATAATATCAAATTCTTTATCGTGATCAACAGCTTCAAAAGCTTTACTGAAGAAAGTTAATAAATTAGTTAGACAAGACCGGCCTCTCGTGAATCCATGCTGAGTATCATTAATCAGATTATGCTTATCCAGATGGCTTCTTATAATATGAGCTATAATTGACTCTAGTAATTTGCCTACAATTGAGGTCAGGCTTATTGGGCGGTAATTTGACGGTAACGACTTGTCCCATGATTTAAAAATAGGAATTACATTAGCCATCTTCCACATATCAGACACTACACCTGTTTGAAGAGATAAATTAAAAATATAAGTTAATGGTTCACAGAGTTCCATTTTGCATTCCTTAAGAACCCTTGAAAAAAGCTCATCAGGTCTCGGCGACTTATTTTGCTTCAGTCGATCTATTTGTTTCATAACCATTTCACTAGTGACTGTGATGTTACATAATTTATCTTCTTCAGGCCCACTATAAAAAATAATTACTGGAATATTGTTAGTGTCTTCCTGTGTAAAAACCGAGAGAAAATAATTATTTAAAACTGAACACATTTCATTCTCTTTGTCAGTAAGTTGTCCATAGTTATTTTTAAGGGGACCTATCTAACTTTTGTTCTATAAACCTGGAAAAAACTTTTTGGGTTAGTTTTAGAATTCCTAGCAACTTTAATTTCATAGTCCCGTTTAGCTTTTCTTATCCCCTTTTTAACGTCCCTCTTAATGTCAATATACTGATTCATAAGTTGACTCTCACCTCTTTTGATACGCCTATAAATTCCTTTCTTCTGCCCTAAAAGATATTTGAGCCTATTATTCATCCATTTTGGATCATTTCTGCTTGATCTAATTTCTTTATACGGGATAAATGTTCTTTGGGCAGCATGTATAGTGTTCAGAAAACTGTCGCATTGATAGCTCTCTTCGTTACCCCAGTCAATAGATGATAAGTGTTCTCTAAGCCCATCGTATTCTGCTAAGCGAAAATCTGGAGCTGTTACTGAGTTATCCCTACTATCATACTTCCATTCAATGCTAAATGTAATTGACTTGTGGTCGCTAGCACCAAGTTCCTCTGAAATTTTTAAATTATTAACAAGGGATTCATTGTTTGCCAGAACTAAGTCACAAACGGCTTCAAAAAACAATCCTGAACTACTTCTAAGAAGTCGTTTGATTCTAAATTCCCAGTCAAGAAATTCCAGTCAACATGACTAAAGTTAAAGTCTCCTAGAATTACTACGTTATCGTGCCTTGTGGCCTTAACAGTTTTCTCCCATAGTAGTCTCCCCTGGTCCCTATCTAAGTTTGGGGGATGGTATATTACACCTAAAATAAATTTTTCATGTCTCTCTGAAAATTCTATCCAAACAGACTCAGTATGGGTTTCAGACTTTATACCTGTTTTTATGCAACAGTCCAAGCTATCTCGGACATACAGTGCCACCCCACCCCCCTTCCCGATAATTCTGTCTACTTGGAACAATTTAAAACCCTGTATGTGACATTCAGCAGGCATATCCCGATTTTTCGAATTGAACCACGTCTATGTTAAGGCAAATACATCAATGTTACCTGCACTAGCAACTAGTCTCAACTCATCCATCTTATTCCTAGCACTACGACTATTTGTGTAGTATATATTTAAGGACCCTCCCTTCTTTTTTTTCTTCCTGCTGATTTCTGTTCCTCCACTATGCCTGTTACTCTCGTTGTCACCTAATGCCATTGGCTTTCCTATGTTCATCAATAACTCTTCCTCATTCTGCCTATAACTGGTTTCCTTAAAACTCACACTATCGCTAAACTCAGAATTCATTGATTTTCCACGAAAACCCATACCACTATCTGTTTCTAGTTTAAAGACCTAACTGCTCCCTCAATTGTGTTGGTCAGTGCTCCCACCCCAAATCTAGATAAGTGAACCCCATCCCTGGCATACATGTCATTTCTGCCATAGAAGAGGTCCCAGTTGTCAATGAATGTTACTGCATTTTCCTTACAGTATTTGTCCAGCCAACAATTGACACCAATTGCTCTGGACAACCATTCATTTCCAACTCCTCTCCTTGGCAAAATACCACATATGACAGGTTTGCCACCCTTCCTCCTAATTATCTCTGTTGCTGACCTATACCTGCTAATCAGGTCCTCACTCCTACGTCTGCCAACATCGTTGCCTCTAGCACTGAGACAGATAAAGGATTACTCCCATTACCTCTCATGATGTCATCTAGACGGCTAGCAATATCCTTCATCCCAGCCCCGGGAAAACACACTCTCTGCCCCCTACTCCTGTCCTTCAAGCAGAATACCCTATCCATGTACCTAATCTGGCTATCCCCAACAACAACAATGTTTTTACCTTCCTTGGCGTCGTCCGTTGTGATGCTCCCAGTTGTCGACTCACATTTGTCAGGCAGCATTACACCTTCACTTATGGAATTCGTCAAGACGTTCTCGATGGTTTTCCTTGGGGTTTCTAGGGATGTCTCACTCACGCCAGCCAATGCTTCCTTGGTGCTCGTTGTGACATTCCCAGTGGAACACCCACATTCGTCAGGTAGCACCGAAAATGGGTTGGAAGCTTCCACAGCAGTCTTCTGGGTCCTCATTGTTTCTGCCTCTCCAACAGTCTTCTTGATCCTCAGCTTGGTTCCATGTTGTCCGGCTACTGACCAAGCTCCCCTCTTAACCTGGGGACTCACAACAGGAGGATTACTTCGAATCCTCTTGTTCTCCTCCGTTAATCGCCGTATCTCCTGCTTAGCAACCCTTAAGCTCTTCTTTCAGCTGCTGGTTAAGTTGCTCAAGAGAGGGCATCCTGGTTCAGGCACTATGCCAGTTTGTAGTGATATGTTAAAAAGATTAGCCAAAGGTATGCTAAGTTCCTCTTTACATTCCTTTAACACCCTTGCAAACAGTTCATAAGGGTCTGGGGATTTGTTAGGTTTTAGTTTCTCTATTTGTCTGAGGACCATGTCACTAGTTACCGCAATCGTACATAGTTTATTATCCTGTTCTACATAATCTATTATTTCAGGAATATCGCTAGTATTTTGCTGGGTGAAAACTGAGAGGAAGTAGGTATTGAGAATTTCACACATATCCTTATCACTGTCAGTGATCTGACCAGAGTTACTCTTAAGTGGGCCAATTTTGTCCCTAATCTTACTTCTGTATACCTGAAAGAACCCTTTTGGGTTATCTTTGAATCCCTTGCGACTGTAGCCTCATAATCCCTTTTTGCTTTTCTTATTCCATTCTTTATTTCTCTCTTTAACTGAATATATTGATTTCTTAACTGCCCATCCCCTCTTTTGATATGCCTATATATGCCTCTCTTTTGACCATTGAGATGTTTTAATCTATTGTTCATCCATTTGGGATCATTTTTGCTAGATCTAATTTCCCTCCTCGGAACAAAAGTTGTCTGGGCAGCCAAGATCACCTACCTGACCCATAGTCAGGACATCCCAATTTAGCCCACCCAGGTAATTTTTCAGTCCCATGAAGTTGGCAAAGCCAAAATCTGGGACAGAGATTTGATTGCAGTTATCTGGGTAATTCCATGATATATTGAAATTAAGTGATTTGTGATCACTTTCCCCAAGCTCATCATTAACCTCAAGATTATTTATTAGTGAATCTTTGTTGGCAAGAACCGAGTCAAGCAGATTGTTTCCTCTAGTTGGTTCTCTCACAACCTGTTCTAAAAAGCAATCCTGAACCGTATTAAGAAAGTCACTAGACTCAAGATTTCCTGTCATATTGTTCCAATCAATTTGTCTGAAGTTAAAATCTCCCATTATCACAACATTTTCGTGTCTAGATGCCTTATGAATTTCATCCCATAACAGCTTACTGCACTCCCTATCAAGGTTTGGGGGCCTATAAATCACACCCAAAATTAATTTGTTACGTCCCTCGAGAAACTGTAGACAAGCAGATTCTGTGTTCGATGTTTCTAATCTTATATCATGTCTAAGACAACAATTTAAATTTTCTCTTACATACATCGCCACTCCACCACCCTTCCTGTTGACCCTATCAGTGTGGAATAGTTTATAACCCTGTATGTAGCATTCAGAAGGCATTTCTCTATCTTTCAGGTTGAACCAGGTCTCTTATACCAATAATATCTATATTACCTGCACCTGCAAGTAATCTTAGCTAATCTATCTTATTAAAGGAGTGAATATTGGGTAACCATTAAATATTAATATCTTTAATACGAAGACAAAAACAGTCGCAAAGTAACTAATGGTTACAATCGCGTCAATACGATTTTGTGAGTCAAAAAAAAAAAAGAGCTTACGGATAGATTAATTTACGAAGTCATGAGAGAAACACACCAGGTCAAGGTAACACCAACGTTAACAAATCGGTAAATAGTAACACCAGAAGATCCAAAAGACGCCTCTCAGATACAGACACATACAACAGATGGCGCTCAGTACGATCACTGCTCCCACCAGTGTCTCACAGATGCCTGGCATCAACTAAGGTCGAAAAATAAGCTGCAGGAATTTATGTTTTCTGTGAGTATAAATAACAAGGAAGGTGCTGGCAGCCAGCACTGGCGTGAAGAAGTTACTAGTCATGTGCCTTCACTAGTGAAATGGTTATGACTGACACTTCTGCATGAATGAAGCGCTTACTAGTGACACTCGAGCATGAATGCAACACATACTAGTGAGACTCCTGCATGAATGCAGCACTTACTAGAGACTCCTGCATGGATGCAGCACTTTCTAGTGAGACTCTTGAGTGAATGCAGCACTTACTAGTGAGACTCCAGCATGAATGCAGCACTTACTAGTAACACTCCATCATGAATGCAGCACTTACTATTGACACTACTGCATGAATGCAGCACGTACTAGTCACACTCCAGCATGAATGCAGCACTTACTGGTGAGACCCCACCATGAATGCAGCACTTACTAATGAGACTACAGCATGAATGCAGCTCTTACTAGTCAGACTCTCGAATGAATGCAGCACTTACTAGTGAGACTCCAGCTTGAATGCAGCACTTACTAATGAGACTCCTGAATGAATGTGGCACTTGCTAGCGAGACTCCTGAAAGAATGAAGCACTTATTAGTGAGACTCCTGCATGAATGTAGCACTTACTAGTGATACTCCAGCATGAATGAAGCACTTACTAGTGAGACTCCAGCATGAATACATCACTTACTGGTGAGACTCCAGCATGAATGCAGCACTTACTAATGTGATTATAGCATGAATGCAGCACTTACTAGTCAGACTCCCGAATGAATGGAGCACTTACTAGTGAGACTCCAGCTTAAATGCGGCACTTACTAATGAGACTCCTGAATGAATGCAGCACTTGCTAGTGAGACTCCTGAATGAATGCAGCACTTATTAGTGAGACTCCTGCATGAATAAAGTGTGAACAAATGTGAACGAAATTATTTGGTAGAGCTGAAAGCGGGTGGTTAATGATAGACGTCTTCGGAGGCCTCTTTGTTTACTGAAAAGTCGTGGTGGGTACACAGGCTTGTGTGTTGTGCCCATGGCCAGGGAGGGCCATCCCACTAGAGGAGGGAGCTACTAGTAGGCCTTGTGTCTTCCTGCTAGGCCGCTGTGTGAGAGTGAGAGTGTGTGGGACCAGCTTCCCACAGACCTGGACAGGCCCAGAGGGCAGCACTTTAGTGGCGCGAAATATGAACTAAGCTGACAGACAGTACAGGCTGTCTACATACGCTCGGCCACCTACCGCGCGTTGTCCCGACGCGACAATACTGCTGGTAAAAGAAACTCGGTCTCTTTCTCGTAGGAACAGGGCACAGAACACAAAATAAAAAACATATATATACATATGGACATGGAAAAAAAAACTTCTTACAGGGAGGGATGAAAAAAACATGTGGGGTGTGCTAACATCGTGGTCATAGGCAGTGAGCATCGAAGGGCATCACTGCACGCCTTCCTGCATCTGGACAGATACTGCAACACAGGACACATCGCTGCGGCTGAGCTGTGACGTAACAGGTTACGGTCTCCTCTAGAACGGTGAAGCAGACATCGTAGGAGTCTCTGCAGGTTTCACTCAACCTGGGGCACGACATGCTGATGCCCTCGAGTGAGGCATTGACAAAACTCGGCAACTGGGCAGGACTTCTGGCAAGCGACTCAGGAGGACACTTCTCGACTGGTACTGTCGCTGGGCTGTCACTGCCAGCGAACGTGGAGCGAGTCGTGGATCGAGTCATGGCAGAGACGACTGGGCGAAACATCTGGGCATCTCGGAGTCGTAACATCATACACCAGACTGCAGTGAGCGAGCTAGCAGTCAAAGTGACATCTTCTTCGTGCAGGCTGCTCACTGAAGCTTGACACGAGGCTGACACAGCACCTGCCGACAGGGCTAACTGCGGCTTGACGAGTGTCATTCTCTCGGCAGTTGGAATTATTGCAGAGGTAAGTCTAAGCATCCCCAGAATTGTTTCTCTACATATAACTGCATTCTGAAGGTCTGGAGGAGAAGTGAAACAAATCTCGATGGGAATCGTAGCAGGTACGATTCTGCAGAACATCACAAGCGACGAGCATAAAAGCTTTCTGTACAAGAGGGCTCGGGCTCAGAGCTGACTGATAACAGCTGTCAAACACACTGGTCACACGGGTGACTTAGCACAGTGGTGCTACTCAGGTCTGACCGCAGACCTCACTGGACACACAGAAACTACACACACCCGCGGTACATGCGGTACAACATGGCTTAAACTAGCAAATGATGCTTTTCTGAGCACAAAATTGACACTAAGCTATATACTAACATGTGAGAACACTGACTGAGAGGAATTATTTGACACACTGAAATAATTACTAGAAACACTTGATGTGACATCATGTGATGTCAGGCGAGATGTCGCGAGGTGACGTCAGCAGCACCGTGACATCAGCAGACATACCGAGGTGATGTCAGGCAGACATCGTGACGTCATGAAGTTGGGCAGCATTGTGGGTGACGTCAATGTGATGCATGCAACAGACCACAGCATGAGGCCTGGAACATCTGGCTCGGTAACTCACGTGGCTTGTAGATCCACGTGACATAGCCACACCCCACGTGGCATCGTGATCCACGTGGTGTCGTGATCTACGTGGCATGCTAATCTACGTGGCTTGCTGATCTACGGGGCTTGCTGATCTACATGGCATGCTGATACACATGGCTTCGAGTGGCCTCGGGCGCTCGGATACACAGCACTGGCAATGAATTCACACGAAAAACAGCAGAAAACACAGAAGAGGGAGTGAGTAGTGGTGAGTGTATGGTAGTAGGCTGGTGAGGTATGAGTAGGGCGAGCATGGGCGAGGCGAGGAAACGGCCACTTCCTCTCCCTCCTACAAACACGTGGAGAAACTCACACTGGATGCAGAAATCACCACAAAACTTACCTCTGGCTTGCTGAAACAGCTGTGCTGAGCTGAACAACAACAGCAACATACAAGTAATGCTGAACACGTGACTTGAGAAACAGCGTGGGACGCTGTAGCGTGGGGTCACTGGGACACCACTTACAATTCTCGAAGAAATTCGGCAAATTTCGGCTAGATCCTGCTTGTACCTGTGTCTGGATGCTCAAACGTGCAGACACGACATCAGGATAACTCGCTGAGAGACAGATGCGTCTTGCAGAGAGTGATGAAGTGAAGATGACTTCATTCCTTCCTTCCTCTCTCCGGGCAAACACAACTGCTGCGACCACCGCTTCCCACCAATGTGAACCAATGTTAATTGGTAGAGCTGCAAGCGGGGTGGTAAATTATAAACGTCTTCGGAGGCTTCTTTGTTTACTGAAAAGTCGTGGAGGGTACACAGGCTTGTGTGTTGTGCCCATGGCCCGGGAGGGCCATCCCATGAAAGAAGGGAGCTACTAGTAAGCCTTGTGTCTTCCTGCTAGGCCGCTGTGTGAGTGAGAGTGTGTGGGACCAGCTTCCCACAGACCTGGACAGGCCCAGAGGGCAGCACTTTAGTGGCGCAAAATATGAGCTGAGCTGGCAGACAGCATGACTGTCTGTGCAGACAGCACAGGCTGTCTACAGAAGCACTTACTAGTGAGACTCCAACATGAATGCAGCACTTACTAGTGAGACTTCTGCATGAATGCAGCACTTGCTAGTAAGACTCCTGCATGAATGCATCACTTACTAGTGAGACTCTTGCATGAATGCAGCACTTACTAGTGAGGCTCCAGCATGAATGCAGCATTTACTAGTGAGATTCCTGAATGAATGCAGCATTTACTACTGAGACTCCTGCATGAATGTAGCACTTACTAGTGACACTCCAGCATGAATGAAGCACTTACTAGCCAGACACCTGCATTTATGCAACACTTACTAGTGAGACTCCAGCATGAACGCAGCACTTACTAGTGAGACTCTTGAATGAATTCAGCACTTACTAGTGAGGCACCTGCATGAATGCAGCGCTTACTAGTGACACTCCAGCATGAATGAAGTACTTAATAGTGAGATTCCCGCATGAATGCAACATGTACTAGTGATACTCCTGAATGAATGCAGCACTTAGTAGTGGCACTCCAGCGTGAATGAAGTATTTACTAGTGAGACTCCTGCATGAATGCAGCACTTACTAGTGAGACTCCGGCATGAATGCAGCACTTACCAGTGAGACTCCAGCATGAATGCAGCACTTACTAGTGAGACTTCAGCATGAATGCAGCACTTACTAGTGAGACTCCAGCATGAATGCAGCACTTACCAGTGAAACTCCAGCATGAATGCAGCACTTACTAGTGAGACTCCAGCATGAATGAAGCACTTACTAGTGAGACTCCAGCATGAATGCAGCACTTACTAGTGAGACTCCAGCATGAATGCAGCACTTACTAATGAGACTCCAACATGAATGTAGCACTTATTAGTGAGACTCCAGCATAAATGCAGCACTTACTAGTGAGACTCCAGCCTGAATGCAGCACTTACTAGTGAAACTCCAGCATGAATGCAGCACTTACTAATGAGACTCCAACATGAATGTAGCACTTACTAGTGAGACTCCAGCATGAATGCAGCACTTACTAGTGAGACTCCAGCATGAATGCAGCACTTACTAGTGAGACTCCAGCATGAATGCAGCACTTACAATGAGACTCCAACATGAATGTAGCACTTACTAGTGAGACTCCAGCATGAATGCAGCTCTTACTAGTGAGACTCCAGCATGAATGCAGCACTTACTAGTGAGACTCCAGCATGAATGCAGCAATTACTAGTGAGATTCCATAATGAATGCAGCACTTACTAGTGAGACTCCAGCATGAATGCAGCACTTACTAGTGAGACTCCAGCATGAATGCAGCACTTACTAGTGAGACTCCAGCATGAATGCAGCAATTACTAGTGAGATTCCATAATGAATGCAGCACTTACTAGTGAGACTCCAGCATGAATGCAGCACTTACTGGTGAGACTCCTGAAGGAATCAGGTAAACAGAGCTATTGGGTTACCCTGTGGAAAATATTATTGAAAAAATATATTAATAACCGAAAATAATAAAAAAGAGGATCAAATAATTATTATTATTCAAAGGGTAGCGCAAAGTGAATGTGAGTGGGCGAGTTGTAGGCAGCCATGTTTGGTCCTGGGTGAAGGACGGGTCTAAATCCTAAGACCAAGAGCCCCTTAGCTGCTTCAAGGAACTTTCCTTGACGGGATTAAATAAATCAAGGAAATATTTTTGAGCCTTTATTAATTAATTAAAGGTAACCTGAATGTTGGAAAAAACTGATCTTTAACCAGAGGAGCGAGTATACGTCTGTGACGTACACGTCTGTGACGTACATGTCTGTGGCATGCACGTTTGTGAAGTACACATCTGTAATATAAACGTTTGTGGTGTGCACCTCTGTGATGTACACGTCTGTGATATTCACGTCTGTGATGTACACGTCTATGACGTACAAGTCTGTCATGTACACCTATATGACGTACACGTCTGTGACGTACACGTCTGTGGTGCACTCTCCTGTTACGTACACGTCTGTGATGTACACGTCTTTGACGTACACGTGTGTGATGTACACGTCTGTTACGTACACGTCTGTAATATACACGTCTGTGTTGTCTCTGGAGACGTACACGTCTGTGATGTCTCTGGGGACATACACGTCTGTGATGTCTCTGGGGACGTACATGTCTGTGATGTCTCTGGGGACGTACATGTTTGTGATGTCTCTGGGGACGTACACGCCTGTGCAGATGTCTCTGGGGATGTACATCTATGGAAGTGTCTCTGTGGATGTACACGTCAGGGACGGATCTTAACCTATTCCACAAAGTGGAGAAACCGTATCATAAATATAACTCCGGTGCCAAGAGTGTCACGCTGCCACAGACACTTCACCAGCAGGTAACTGAGGAGTTAAGTGAAGGTTGTTGAGAGGCCTCCGGAAAGTCTGGAGTAGTGTCCTAGAGCTAGGTCCAGAGCACGCTATCCATACAATCCATTCAGAGTTCGTATAGGATCAATCACGACTATCGAACAGCAGATAGTTATAAAAATCCAATTCCCATCTAGTTCTCTCTTTCTCCACGGAGAGTGGGGGAAGGAGGGGGGGAAGAAGTCATGAACTGAGGACTTGGTGACAACAAAAGATCAAAATACATAACATTGAAGGCCACAGCAGGAGTTTTCAAAGCAAGGAAATCCAACATCAATGGAACACTTGCGTACGCAGACTTCAAGGAGGGAGTAGGTGAAGGGAGGAGACAAAGAGTCGTCTCCACTGAAGAAAAGAAAAAAAAAGAGAGAGAAGAGAAGTGAAACCCTAAAGAAAAAAAGAGGAAAGACGACAGGAGAAAAAAGCATGGGAAAATGAAGAGTTGCCTGGCTAAATGGCGCCACCTACTGCCTTTCCAGCCAGAGAACTGAAGACGCGAACAATGCGACCACACTTACATCTACATACATTATCAACACTTTTCCTTCACAAAGTATTAACTAATAACACTTTTGCACGAATGAAGCACTAGAGTATCTACAGTACACTGTATTAAGCAGTGTACTGCAGCACCTACAGTACACTGTATTAAGCAGCGTACTGAAGCACCTACAGTATGCTGTATTAAAAAGTGCACTGCAGAACCTACAGTATACGGTATAAAGCAATGAACTGCAGCACCTACACTGCACTCACTACACTGTAAAAGGCTAATGTTTCAGTGATGATTTGAGTCTGCGTCTCCTGTGAAAAATTATTTAAGGCTTGTATTGTCTACTGTGTCAGGTTGATCCTGTAGCCTGCCTCATGACCGCTGGTTGATCCTGCAGCCTGCCTCATGACCGCTGGTTGATCCTGCAGCCTGCCTCATGACCACTGGTTGATCCTGCAGCCTGCCTCATGACCACTGGTTGATCCTGTAGCCTGCCTCATGACCACTGGTTGATCCTGCAGCCTGCCTCATGAACACTGGTTGATCCTGAAGCCTGCCTCATGAGCACTGGTTGATCCTGCAGCCTGCCTCATGACCACTGGTTGATCCTGTAGCCTGCCTCATGACCACTGGTTGATCCTGCAGCCTGCCTCATGACCACTGGTTGATCCTGCAGCCTGCCTCATGACCACTGGTTGATCCTGCAGCCTGCCTCATGACCACTGGTTGATCCTGCAGCCTGCCTCATGACCACTGGTTGATCCTGCAGCCTGCCTCATGACCACTGGTTGATCCTGCAGCCTGCCTCATGACCACTGGTTGATCCTGCAGCCTGCCTCATGACCACTGGTTGATCCTGCAGCCTGCCTCATGACCACTGGTTGATCCTGAAGCCTGCCTCATGACCACTGGTTGATCCTGCAGCCTGCCTCATGACCACTGGTTGATTCTGCATCCTGCCTCATGACCACTGGTTGATCCTGCAGCCTGCCTCATGACCACTGGTTGATCCTGCAGCCTGCCTCATGACCACTGGTTGATCCTGCAGCCTGCCTCATGACCACTGGTTGATCCTGCAGCCTGCCTCATGACCACTGGTTGATCCTGCAGCCTGCCTCATGACCACTGGTTGATCCTGCTGCCTGCCTCATGACCACTGGTTGATCCTGCAGCCTGCCTCGTGACCACTGGTTGAACCTGCAGCCTGCCTCATGACCACTGGTTGATCCTGAAGCCTGCCTCATGACAACTGGCTAATTCTGCAGTCTGCCTCATGACCACTGGTTGATCCTGCAGCCTGCCTCATAACCACTGGTTAAGACTGTAGCCAGCCTCATGACCACTGGCTGATCCTGCAGCCTGCTTCATGATCACTGGTTGATCCTGCAGCCGGCCTCATGACCACTGGTTGATCCTGCAGCCTGCCTCATGACCACTGGTTGATCCTGTAGCCTGCCTCATGACCACTGGTTAAGACTAGCCTGCCTCGTAACCACTGGTTAAGACTGTAGCCAGCCTCATGCCCATTGGTTGATCCTGCAGCCTGCCTCATAACCACTGGTTAAGGCTGTAGCTTGCCTCATAACCACTGGTTAGGACTGTAGCCTGCTTCATAACCACTGGTTAAGACTGTAGCCAGCCTCAAGACCACTGGTTGTTTCAGCAGCCTGCCTCATGACCACTAGTTAAGACTGTAGCCTGCCTCATAACCACTGGCTAAGACTATAGGCAGCCTCAAGACCACTGGTTGTTCCTGCAGCCTGCCTCATGGCCACTGGTTAAGACTGTAGCCTGCCTTATGACCACTGGTTAAGACTGTAGCCTGGCTCATGACCACTACTAAAGACTGTAGCCTGCCTCATGACCACTACTAAAGACTGTAGCCTGCCTCATGACCACTACTAAAGACTGTAGCCTGCCTCATGACCACTACTAAAGACTGCAGCCTGCCTCATGACCACTACTAAAGACTGTAGCCTGCCTCATGACCACTACTAAAGACTGTAGCCTGCTTCCTGACCACTGGTTAAGATTGTAGCCTGCATCATGACGACTGTAAGAAGGGTCGAGCCTGCACTACTGAATATACTTGCCTGACGTTAAGTTAACATTAGACAGTGAAATATTTATTGACGGTTAAATGGGATAGTTACGTTCATTTACGTTGATGTTTATTGTGTTTATCCACTGCAAACTGACGCTTCGTTCATTTATAGTTACTGTCTAGCTTCTTTATGAGTACAAAAATTCAGTGTGTTAAATGAGAATAAAACTGAATACAGGTTTCCAAACACTGAAACAGATTATGTGTCAAGAATTGTGGCACTCCAACACAGGCTGATTGTTTGTGGGCGTGTGGGAATGGGCGAGTGGGGGTGGGTGTGTCGAAGTGTGGGCTAAGGTGAGCTTGTGGATGGGGGGAAAATGTGGGCGGGGGTGGGCGTGTGGGGCCAAACCTTGGTATGGGCAAACAATGAATGTAAAGATTTTTGTGCATGCTGGGTTTGACCTTAGGTTAGGTTAGGATATGTCATGTTAGGTTAGGTTAGACTGGGTTTGGTTAGGTTAGGTTAGGTTAGGTTAGGTTAGGTTAGGTTAGGTTAGGTTAGGTTAGGTTAAGTTATATTAGGTTAGGTTATATTAGATTTTATTATATTAGATTTGGTTAAGTTAGGTTAGATTAGGTTAGGTGAGATTAGGTTAGGTTAGGTTAGGTTAGGTTAGGTTAGGTTAGGTTAGGATAGGTTAGGTTAGGTTATATTAGGGTAGGTTATATTAGGGTAGGTTATATTAGATTTTATTATATTAGATTCGGTTAAGTTAGGTTAGATTAGGTTAGGTTAAGTTAGGTTAGGTTAGGTTAGGTTAGGTTAGGTTAGGTTAGGTTAGGTTATATTAGGTTAGGTTAGGTTATATTAGGTTAGGTTATATTAGATTTTATTATATTAGATTCGATTAAGTTAGGTTAGATTAGGTTAGGTTAGATTAGGTTAGGTTAGGTTAAATTAGGTTAGGTTAGTTTAGATCAAGTTAATTATTTTAGTTTAGGGCACAGTTTAAGTTAGGTTAGGCTAAATTACGTTAGGTTAGGTTAGTTTTGGTAAGTGTATATAAGGTTAGGTTAGGGCATATTAGGATAGATCAGGTTAGGTTAGGCTAGGTTAGGGTACTGTAAATTAGACTAGAGTAGTGGTCAACAGAGTTAAATCGGAGGCTGCCATAGTGAAGAGCTCTGTTCCACAAGGCACAGTACTCGCCCCCATCTTATTCCTTATCCTCATATCAGACATAAACAGAGATATACACCACAGCACCGTATCATCCTTTGCGGATGATACTAGGATCTGCATGAGGCTGTCATCTGCTGAGGACGCGGTTAACCTCCAAGAAGATATAAACAAAGTTTTCCAGTGGGCAACGGTAAACAATATGATGTTCAATGAGGACAAATTCCAACTACTCCGTTATGGAAAACTGGAGGAGATAATAACTAGAACAGAGTATACTACTGACTCCGGCCATACAATAGAGCGGAAAAATAATGTAAGGGACCTGGGAGTAGTAATGTCTGAGGATCTCACTTTCAAGGATCACAACAGTGCCACGATCGCACGTGCAAAGAAAATGATAGGATGGATAATGAGAACTTTCAAAACGAGAGATGCCAAGCCCATGATGATCCTTTTCAAATCACTTGTTCTCTCTAGGCTGGAATACTGGTGTACATTAACATCTCCATACAAAGCAGGTGAAATCGCAGATCTAGAGAGTGTACAGAGATCCTTTACTGCACGTATAAGTTCTGTCAAGCACCTTAACTACTGGGAACGCTTGGAAGCACTTGACTTGTACTCGTTGGAACGCAGGAGGGAGAGATATATCATAATCTACACTTGGAAAATCTTGGAAGGAATGGTCCCAAATCTGCACACAGAAATCACTCCCTACGAAAGTAAAAGACTGGGCAGGGGATGCAAAATGCCGCCAATAAAAAGTAGGGGCGCCATTGGTACACTAAGAGAAAACACCATAAGTGTCCGGGGCCCAAAACTGTTCAACAGCCTCCCATCAAGCATTAGGGGAATTGCCAATAAACCCCTGGCTGCCTTCAAGAGAGAGCTGGACAGATACCTAAAGTCGGTGCAAGATCAGCCGGGCTGTGGCTCGTACGTCGGACTGCGTGCGGCCAGCAGTAACAGCCTAGTTGATCAGGCCCTGATCCATCGGGAGGCCTGGTCGTGGACCGGGCCGCGGGGGCGTTGATCCCCGGAATAACCTCCAGGTAACCTCCAGGTAACCTCCAGGTTAAATTAATATACTAAATTTCTGCATTGCCTTCTGCTGTCATATATGTTACATGGATGATCTTCAACTGTCCTCATCCTCTTTGCTGTTAGTGGTTGTCCAACTCAGAGTGTTGCAGTAATAACGGTATTGTGCTGCTGCAGTGATAACGGTGTTGTGTTGCTGCAGTGATAACGGAGTTGTGTTGCTGCAGTGATAACGGTGTTGTGTTGCTGCAATGATAACGATGCTGTGTTGCAGTGTTGTATTGCAGTGATAACGTTGCAGTGTTGCTACAGTGATAATGGTGCTGTGTTGCAGAGATATCTGTGCTGTGTTGCAGTGATAACAGTGCTGTGCTGCAGTGATAACGGTGTAGTGTTATTGGTATCTGTGCTGTGTTGCTGCAATGATGACGGTGCTGTGTTGCGGTGATAACGTTGCTGTGTTACAGAGATAACGATACTGTTTTGCAGTTCTGTGCTGCAGTGGTACTGTGTTGTATTGCAGTGACAAAGGTGGTATGTTGCAGTGATAATCATGCTGTGTTGCAGTGATAATGATGCTGTGTTGCAGTGATAATGATGCTGTGTTGCAGTGATAATGATGCTGTGTTGCAGTGATACTGATGCTGTGTTGCAATGCTCAGATTTATAATATTTGAAATGATAATATGAGTGCGTCTCTTTGTTTACACCTGAAACTGTGTTGTATTTCTATGCCAGTTGTTTGCTTCGACTAGTCAGTTACTGAATTGTTGCTGATGTTAAATTATGTCTACTTTTGACAGAATGTGTTGCATTCACTAGTATCTTGCTTGACTTGCACAGAATTGCTTGCGGAATGCCTCATAACTATCCCTTAACTTTAGGAGGAAACTACAGAAAAGATCAAGTTGAGTCGGAAAGAAAAGGGGAAATAAAAATCAGACAGGAGCGAGATAGCAAGAGACAGCCAAGATGACGTTAAACTACGTGTGTTCTGAAGATGAGAGCCTTTGACTGTGTGGTGTATAGGGGAGCATGAAATGATTCTACAAAACAGCATCTGTGAAAGTTAAAAGATAGAGAAAGTAAAAGTTTTGGCAGGAGGCCGGCCTACAGAATGGTTATTGTTTCTAATATGATCGAAAGGAATGTTGCTAGTGTCAACAAGGTGAAAACTTCTCGTGCGTACCTAAAATATATCAACAATATATAGGAGAGAGCGAATGAGGCTGGAAATAGAAAGTATTGGAAGGAATTTGAGAAGAAATATAAATCAGATTGCTTAAAGTTGATTAGCTTTGTGATATTCCAGATTTAAATTCAGAGGGCAAAAGCTATCGTTTAAACCCACTTCGCCTTCACGAAGAAGGATTAGGAAAAAACAAAATATGTTAAGCCTGAGAGTGGGCAGAGTTTATGAAAATAAAAGAATAGCCAAAACGAGAGAATGAACTGAGAAGAATGAATTATCCGAGCCCATAAAATGGAGATCAGAGATGTGGAGGGTGCGTTTGGAGAGACGATCAAGAACACTTCTCCAAACAAATTGCACATGGTGGAACAACCAGTGAGTGTAAATGCCACTCTGCATAGGCTTGTGGTCAACCGAAAATGAAGTCGGTTACAGAGCTGTGAGCATGAACAACTTTAAAGGAAACTGACTTGAAAATTAATGCACATTGTATAGTATAAAAGATTTCAAAATAACCTTCCGGAATTGACTGATCTAAACAGGTATTGTAAATAATCTTCAAGTCTAGTCCATATAGTTCATCTATCTCACTTGTAATTTTGTTAGTAAGATGCTGTCCCTCACCAGTTTTACTAACTCTAAGATAGATCACTCACAAAGATTGTAACTCACAGTAAAACTAACGAATGAAATCTGTAAAAGTCTGGTGCTGACAGGCCATCCAACCAGCGTGATGGAATGTGACCTTGAAACCATCCTGTGTGAGGAAAAATTACAGGAGAATCATCCCCTGTGATCGCCCGTGAGGAAAAAAATCCTCCTGTGTGATGGATTGTGAGATTGAACATCATCACAAGGGACTGTGAAAGGTTAAAAAAAAAAAAACATTGTGTTTAATGGAATACGTTAAGAAAACCCAACCCGTGTCAGAAAATGTCAGAAAACTTGTGTCCGGACAGATGACCGACAGACACTTGGCAGACATTTGGCCGGACGAATATTTCACTGAACGGAAAATTAGGTTAGGTTAGGTGACGAATGCCATTTCGTCCTACGTTCGGTGAAATGTCCATCGGTGAATTGTCCGTTCGGTCAAATATCCGTCGGTGAAATATCTGTCGGCCAAATGTCCATCGGCCATCTCTCCGGGAGCCGAAAAACCATGCAGAGTGAGGGACTATGACAAAAAAATTATCATCCGGCCTGAAGTGTGTGTTTGGTAAACATAATTAACTTTGCTATATAACCTTATAAAATGTCATGTAGGTCAAGGTCGACACATGTTCCGTGTACCTAATTTTGGTTAATGCAAAAAAAAATTAAAAAAAAGTAAAACAAGAAAACACTGCTAAAACATGTTCCCACCACTCCATCGGGGATTTGCTGACACACACGACGTTTTTCACTTTTGTTTCACTCCCTTCTCTCTCTCTTCCCCTTTTTCTCTTCTCTCTCTCTTCTCTCTCTCTCTCTCTCTCTCTCTCTCTGTCTTGTCTGTCTCTCTCTCTTTTCTCTCTCTCTCTCTCTCTCTCCTCTCTCTCTCTCTCTCTGTCTGTTGTCTGTCTGTCTGTCTCTCTCTCCTCCCCTCTCTCTCTCCCCTCCTCTCTCTCTTCTCTCTCTCTTTTCTTTCTCTCTCTCTCTCTCTTCTGTCTGTCTGTCTCTCTCTCTCTATCTGTCTCTCTCTCTCTGTCTCTCTCTCTGTCTTTCTCCTTCCTTGATCTGATCTAACGGTTTTGTCTAATCTTTCGTCTAGTCCATATCTTTCACTCTATTCTCTCTTCTCTCTTTGTTGTCTGTCGTCCCTCTCTCCATCTTTTCTCCTCTCTAGTCACTCACTGTTGTCTGTCTGTATGTTCCTGTTCAATCTGTCTGACAGCCATCCACCCGCTGATTGAATTTTGTCCTTGTCCTATCCTCTGTCTTCTGTTCTCTCTCCCCTGTGATCGCCTCTTAGAAAAACTCTCTCTCTGTTGATTCTTTTGAACTCTCACAAGGGACTGTTGATGTTTCTCTGTCTTCTTGGTCTTAGAACCCACCCTTTCCTTTCAGAAACTTTTGTCCGACTCCACTCACTTGCAGCATTTCCGCGTATTTCTGAACTTTTTGTTTGTTTTGTTATTGCTTTTACACGGGTTGAAATGTTCATGGTCAATTTCCTTGGCAGTATATTCGGTTAAGAATTCCTAATTTCATCGGCAAGCTATGAGACCCTGTAAAACCAAATCAGATTTAAAAGGTGTTATGAGAAAAAAATTAATCAGGCTGAAGTGTGGGTTTGGGCAGCATAATTCTTTGTCTAATGACCGTTATATATTGTCACATTAGGTCAAGGTTTCCATACCGAGTACCTAATTTTTGGTTATGCCATGAATTAAAAATGGATAAAAGATGCTGCAGAAGGGTTACAGGCCATAGGGTTTTCTGCCCTTGTCACACAAGCTTGTTTTCACTCTGTTTCCTCCTCTCTCTCTCTCTCTCTCTCTCTCTCTCTCTGTCCTCTCTCTCTTTTCCTTTTCTCTCTCTCTCTCTCTCTCTCTCTCTCTCTCTCTCTCTCCCCTTTTTCTCCTGGGGTTTTTCTCCTGTGTCTATCTAGCATGTGTCTCCTCTCAGCTCAGTCTTCTCCTCTCAGACGTTCCTGTTTGTATCTCTCTCTCTTTTAATTGTCTGTCTCCTTCCTCTTCCAGCCTTGCCTTCACTCAGGCGTGTAAATCTGTTTTTCCCCTTGTTGTTAATAAGGAATGAAGGCAGTCTTGCTCCTAACTCACTCGAACTTCCACCAAACCCACCACACCACCACCACCACGACCTCGACCACAACCACGACGACCCCCACCACCATCACCCCGACCACCATCACCACACGACCCCCTACCACTACACACCACCAACCCCACCACAACCACCGCCACCACACCACCATCACCGCCACCATCGCCACCACCACCACCGCCACCACCACCGTCACCATCGCCACCACCACCACCACCTCCATTGCCCACCACCCACCACCACCACCACCACCACCGCCACAACCACCACCACTGCCACCACCACCACCATCCCTACCACCACCACCACCACCACACCACCACCACCACAACCATCACTGCTACAATTGTCACCACCACCTCATTGCCACCACCACCACCACAACCACCACCACCGCCACAACCACCACCACTGCCACCACCACCACCCCCATCACCACCACCACCCCCCATCACCACCACCACCATCCATCGCCCCACACCACCCGCCACCATCACCATCGCCACCATCCCCACCACAACCACCACCACCACTACCACTGCCTCCATCGACACCATCGCCACCATCACCACCACCAACAGCACCATCACCATCACCACCACCACCACTCTCTTGAGCCTCTCTCAGCAAACTCCCTCACATCTCCACCAGTCTTGTGATCAACAGCAGCTTCAGTCAAGGAACTAGAGATGAAAACCAGATTAATTCCCTTTTCCGAAGTGCTGTGTATGCCCTACGGGTCATACTAAAACTAATGCTAATACTAATACTACTACTACTACTACTACCTTTACTACTACTACTACCTTTACTACGACTACTACTACTACTACTACTACTACTAATAATAATAATAATAATAATAATAATAATTATAATAATAATAAAATAAATTCTTAGTAACGCTTCAAAGACTAAAGCATTAACATAATTTTTCAATGCGTCCTGGACCATTATTTAGCCTGATGAGAACCTTGGGCGGACCCAAAAATCCACCTTGACGAACGTGACAATGATTCTCGGCATGAATTCACAATGGTCGTTAGTAAGTTTATTTAGGTACAGGTACACATAAGTACAATTATCATACATTGTTTAATATGTGGGTAAATTACATAGGATAACCCAAATAAGTCAGATACAGTGACTTATTTGGAGTTCTTGCCTAACAAATTTGCTTGACTATTCTTCAGTAAGATATTTGAGGCGGTGGACCAAGATTGTAGATGAATGGTTCAGAGAACCGACACGTTGATAAATTAGACACTTAGAGTTGCACATGTGTCTAATTTGTGAACCATGATAAATAAAACGAAATTGTTTAATACAATTTCAGTCAACGATCCCTATGAAAATAAATCAAGGACCCCAGTGGAACTAAGTCAAGGACCCCAGTGGAACTAAGTCAAGGACCCCAGTGGAACTAAGTCAAGAACCCCAGTGGAAGTAAGTCAAGGACCCCAGTAGAAGTAAGTCAAGAACCCCAGTGGAAGTAAGTCAAGGACCCCAGTAGAAGTAAGTCAAGGCCCCCAGTGGAAGTAACTGAAGGACCCCAGTGGAAGTAAGTGAAGGACCCCAGTGGAACTAAGTCAAGGACCGCAGTGGAACTAAGTCTAGAACCCCAGTGGAAGTAAGTCAAGGACCCCAGTAGAAGTAAGTCAAGGCCCCCAGTGGAAGAATAACTGACAGGACCGCAGTTTTCTAACTAGTTTAAGGACTCAGTGGCTGTAAGTAAAGGCCCCAGGTGGGGGAACAAGCACCGCTCTCACCTGGATCGTAAGTCAAGTACCCCCTAGGAAAGGGGAAGTCAAGGACCCAGTGGAAGTAAGTCAAGGACCCCAGTGGAAGTAAGTCAAGGACCCCAGTGGAAGTAAGTCAAGGATCCCAGTGGAAGTAACTCAAGGACCCCAGTGGAAGTAAGTCAAGGACCTCAGTGGAAGTAAGTCAAGGACCCCAGTGGAAGTAAGTCAAGGACCCCAGTGGAAGTAAGTCAAGGATCCCAGTGGAAGTAAGTCAAGGACCCCAGTGGAAGTAAGTCAAGGATCCCAGTGGAAGTAAGTCAAGGACCTCAGTGGAAGTAAGTCAAGGACCCCAGTGGAAGTAAGTCAAGGACCTCAGTGGAAGTAAGTCAAGGACCTCAGTTGAAGTAAATCAAGGACCCAGTGGAAGTAAGTCAAGGACCCAGTGGAAGTAAGTCAAGGACCCAGTGGAAGTAAATCAAGGATCCCAGTGGAAGTAAGTCAAGGATCCCAGTGGAAGTAAGTCAAGGACCCCAGTGGAAGTAAGTCAAGGACCCCAGTGGAAGTAAGTCAAGGATCCCAGTGGAAGTAAGTCAAGGATCCCAGTGGAAGTAAGTCAAGGACCCCAGTGGAAGTAACTCAAGGATCCCAGTGGAAGTAAGTCAAGGACCCCAGTGGAAGTAAGTCAAGGACCCCAGTGGAAGTAAGTCAAGGACCTCAGTTGAAGTAACTCAAGGACCCCAGTGGAAGTAAGTCAAGGACCTCAGTGGAAGTAAGTCAAGGATCCAGTGGAAGTAAGTCAAGGACCCCAGTGGAAGTAAGTCAAGGATCCCAGTGGAAGTAAGTCAAGGACCCCAGTGGAAGTAAGTCAAGGACCCCAGTGGAAGTAAGTCAAGGATCCCAGTGGAAGTAAGTCAAGGACCCCAGTGGAAGTAAGTCAAGGATCCCAGTGGAAGTAAGTCAAGGATCCCAGTGGAAGTAAGTCAAGGACCCCAGTGGAAGTAAGTCAAGGACCCCAGTGGAAATAAGTCACTTGGACCTTGGAAGGGAATTCAAGCAAAACCTTAGTGGAAATAAATTCAAGTTTTACCCCATGGAACGTAATAAGGACCAGTGGAACTGGGTAAAGGACCCAGTGGACGTCAATCAAGGCCTCAGTGGAATAGTCAGGGACCCCATGGAAATTAAAAGGTCAATATTGGTCCCAGGTTTTTTGTGAGTTATCCTGGTTTTTAACTATGGCATTTTATAAAAATTGGGACTTCTTCTGTAACCTTACTTAAAAAAACTTACATTACTTATGTACTTTTTGACTTCTTACATGGAAACGCTAATTAGACACAACGTGAGCATACTGGGGGTAATCAAATTCTCCGTGTGTGGATTTTGTGGGAGTTTGTGCACATAAGGATGAATTTGATTTTTGGGACCTAGGGGCACAAGGAAATTTCTAAAAGATTAATTATTTGGTCACAGTTGAGGCTTAGCCCTGCGTTTCCTTTGAATTTTTTTACCCTGTTGGGGTTTTCTATCCAAAATGGCCCTGCTATATACTAGAGGGATGAGGAAACGTAGACCACAGTAGTCCTTGCTTCAAAAGTTTTTTAGCTAAAGAAATAGAAAAGCGGGCCTAAACCTGTAAGATATCCCTACAAGAAGGATGAAAAAGGTCTCAGATTCGAAAAAAAGGGGTGTGAAGGATTTTTTGATTTTTTAATTTACACAAGAAAGAAAACATTCAGGCTTTTTTCATGAGATGCGATAAGTATATATGCCAATTGTAAACTTTTACTGTAAGACCTAATTAGTAAGTCACTCTTTTTGGTTATCCAGGGTCGTAAATCAGCTATGGCTGCTATTCATGGTCGACTAATTTTTGTATCCCTTCTTTTCCTGCTTCACATGAGTTTATCATTCTCCGTCTTATAAAAACTTTAAACCTTGAACAGATTCTTCAACTTCTAGGAGTGGCCGTGTCGCCCCTTTGGCACTGTCTGTGCCAGGCTTCAACAGCTTTTATTGTACAGCAGTAAAGAAATAGAACAGATTGCGTGCACATGTCAAAGCCAGTCATAGCATGAACCAGTTCAAGAAGAGAGCCAAAAGATGTCTGATGAATGTAGCGACAAAAAGGGAGGAGAATGATTTTTTAATTTTTTAATTGGCACACATGTAAATGTGAATAACTCTTTTTACCTGGTATATTTCCTTTATAGTATAATAATAATATATCGCCTACATTGTAAAATAATTTGGAATTAAAAGGACCCCAATCTAAGTAAGTCACTCTGGCTTTTTTAGGTTATCCCAGGTTCTCTACACATATGCTGCTATGTATGATAATCTATGTAACTATATTTGTGTATACCTGAATAAACTTACTTATTCCTGCCTTTACTACATCACTTGCTAGACTATTCCACTTCCTGACAACTCTATGACTGAAGAAATACTTCCTAACATCCCTTTGACTCATGAGTCTTCAACTTCCAATTGTGACCCCGTGTGTCCGTGTCCCCCTCTCTGGAACATCCTGTCTCTGTTCACCTTATCTATTCCTCGCAGTATTTTGTATGTTGTTAGCATGTCTCCCCTAACCCTCCTGTCCTCCAGGGTCATCAGGCCGATTTCTCTTAACCTTAGCCTTGTTAAACCATAACACGGGCGGGGATAGAACCCGCGATCAGAGAGCCTCAAAACTCCAGACCGTCGCCGTGGTATGGTTTGTTTGCAATCGTGTCATTACGATTTCGTGAGTCATGTTAACGGCTTTGAGGGGACTTGAGCTAGAGTTCGTCACGGCCACGCTAGCTGGAGATTCGTCTGTAAAAACTTGCATTTGTGGTCACAGTGGTGCCTATGCTAACCGTCCTATGGTGTAGAAATATACCTAGTTGGACGAATCTTATTGTGGCTAGCTGGTTCAGTGGCTAACGCGAAGGTCTGGAGTTTTGAGGCTCTCTGATCGCGGGTTCTATCCCCGCCCGCGGTATGGTTTGTTTGCAATCGCGTCATTACGATTTCGTGAGTCATGCTTAGCCTTGTTGCAAATCTTTGCACTTTCCCTTATTTCTTGACGTGCTTGACTAGGTGTGGGTCCCAAACTGGTGCTGCATACTCCAGCATTGGCCTGACGTACACGGTGTACATAGTCTTGAACGATTCCTTACTGAGGTATTGGAACGTTATTCTCAGGTTTACCAGGCGCCCATACGCCGCAGCAGTTATCTGGTTGATGTGTGCTTCCGGAGACATGCTCGGTATTATACTCACCCCGTGAGCAAACCTCGCTCACGGAGAACCGTGAGCGAGGTTTGCAGTCTTTGGCCCCTTAGCCTATACTTTGTCTGCGGTCTTCTTTGCCCTTCCACGATCTTCATGACTTTGCATTTGGCGGAGTTAAACACGAGGAACCAGTTGCTGGACAAGACTACAAAGAGACCTGTCCAGGTCTTTTTGTAGTTTTGCCTGATCCTCATTTGATTTAATTATCCTCAATAACTTCACATCATTTGTGAACAGGTACACTTCTGAGTCTATCCCTTTCATCATGTCATTCACATATACCAAAAATAACACTGGTCCTAAGACTGACCCCTGTGTGACCCCGCTCGTCAGAGGCGCAAACTGTGATACCTCATCACGTACCATGAAACGTTGTTGCCTCCCTGTCAGGTATTCTCTGATCCATTGCAGTGTCCCTCCTGTTATACATGCCTGATTCTCTAGCTTCTGCACTAATCTCTTGTGAGGAACTGTGTCGAAGGCCTTCTTGCAGTTTAAGAAAATACAATCAACCCACCCCTCTCTCTCGTGTCTTACTTCTGTTACCTTATCATAAAACTCCAGTAGGTTTGTGACACAGGATTTGCTTTCCATGAATCCGTGCTGGTTGTCATTTTAAACTTGTTCCATTCCAGGTGCTCCACCACTCTCCTCCTGATAATCTTCTCCATGACTTTGCATACTATACACGTTAGTGCCTCGTTTACCTGGAGGTTATTCCGGGGATCAACGCCCCCGCGGCCCGGTCCATGACCAGGCCTCCCGATGGATCAGGGCCTGATCAACCAGGCTGTTACTGCTGGCCGCACGCAGTACAACGTACGAGCCACAGCCCGGCTGATCCGGCACTGACTTTAGGTATCTGTCCAGCTCTCTCTTGAAGGCAGCCAGGGATTTATTGGCAATTCCCCTAATGCTTCATGGGAGGCTGTTGAACAGTCTTGGGCCCCGGACACTTAGGTGTTTTCCCTTAGTGTACCAATGGTGCCCCTACTTTTAACTGGGGGCATTTTGCATCGCCTGCCTAGTCTTTTACTTTCGTAGGGAGTGATTTCTGTTTGCAGATTTGGGACCATTCCTTCCAGGATTTTCCAAGTGTAGATTATGATATATCTCTCCCTCCTGCGTTCCAACGAGTACAAGTCAAGTGCTTCCAAGCGTTCCCAGTAGTTAAGGTGCTTGACAGAACTTACATGTGCAGTAAAGGATCTCTGTACACTCTCTAGATCTGCAATTTCACCTGCCTTGAATGGAGATGTTAATGTACAGCAGTATTCCAGCCTAGAGAGAACAAGTGATTTGAAAAGGATCATCATTGGCTTGGCATCTCTCGTTTTGAACGTTCTCATTATCCATCCTATCATTTTCTTTGCACGTGCGATCGTGGCACTGTTGTGATCCTTGAAAGTGGGATCCTCAGACATTACTACTCCCAGGTCCCTTACATTATTTTTCTGCTCTATTGTATGGCCAGAGTCTGTAATATACTCTGTTCTAGTTATTATCTCCTCCAGTTTTCCATAACGGAGTAGTTGGAATTTGTCCTCATTGAACATCATATTGTTTACCGTTGCCCACTGGAAAACTTTGTTTATATCTTCTTGGAGGTTAACCGCATCCTCAGCAGATGACAGCCTCATGCAGTTCCTAGTATCATCCGCAAAGGATGATACGGTGCTGTGATGTATATCTCTGTCTATGTCTGATATGAGGATGAGGAATAAGATGAGGGCGAGTACTGTGCCTTGTGGAACAGAGCTCTTCACTATGGCAGCCTCCGATTTAACTCTGTTGACCACTACTCTTTGTGTTCGATTTGTTAGGAAGTTGAAGATCCATCTCCCCACTTTCCCAGTTATTCCTTTAGCTCGTATTTTATGGGCTATTACGCCATGATCGCATTTGTCAAATGCTTTTGCAAAGTCTGTGTATATTACATCTGCATTCTGATTTTCTTCCAGTGCATCCAAGGCCATATCATAGTGATCTAGTAGTTGTGAGAGGCAGGAGCGACCTGCCCTGAACCCATGTTGTCCTGGATTGTGCAGATTTTGGGAATCCAGGTGATTTGCAATCCTGCTTCTTAGCACTCTTTCAAAGATTTTTATGATGTGGGACATCAGAGGTATTGGTCTATAGTTCTTAGTTCTGTCTCCTTTCTTAAAAATGGGGACTACATTTGCCGTCTTCCATACCTCAGGTAGTTGCCCAGTTTCAAGGGATGTGTTGAAAATTGTGGTTAGTGGCACACCAAGCATCTCTGCTCCCTCTCTAAGGACCCATGGAAAGATGTTTTCCGATCCCACTGCCTTTGAGGTATCAAGGTCACTTAGTAGCGTCTTCACCTCCTCGGTTGTGTGTATTTAATTCAACACTTGTTAGTATATCCCTTGTTGGTGTACCCCTCTGTTCCATCTTCCCAGAGTTCTTTCTGTCTCCACTGTAAATACTTCCTTAAATCTCGTGTTGAGCTCCTCACATACTTCATTGTCATTTTTTGTGAGCTCCCCACCTCCTTTCTTCAGCCTGATTACCTGGTTCTTGACTGCTGTCTTTCTCCTGATGTGGCTATCCATCGGTTTTGTGTTAGACTTGACTTTCGATGCTATGTTGTTTTCGTACTGTCGCTGGGCCTCCCTCCATATCTGTGCATACTCGTTTCTGGCTCTTCGACTTATCTCTTTATTTTCCTGGGTGTTTTGCCTTCTGTACTTTTTCCATTCTCTAGTGCACTTAGTTTTCGCCTCCCAACACCTTCGGGTAAACCAAGGACTCGTTCTGGTCTTCCCATTGTTTCTGTTGCCCTTGGGAACAAACCTTTCCTCTGCCTCCTTGCATTTTGTTGTTACGTTACATTTCGTTTACTGACTTTCCTATCAGTTCTGTTTCCCACTGAACTTCCTGCAGGAAGTTCCAATTACCTGTGTAGTCCCCCTTTTTGTAGTCTGGCTTTTCCTATTCCACTCCTGTTACCCTCTTCACTTGTAACTCTACACATATTCAGAGCTCAGAACCACGTGATCACTAGCTCAAAGGGGCGTTTTATATGTGATATTCTCTATGTCCGAGCTACTCAGCGTGAACACGAGGTCCAGTCTTGCTGGTTCATCCTCCCCTCTCACTCTCTGGTAGTGTCCCTCACATGTTGATGCACGAGGCTTTTCAGTACCACATCCATTATCTTGGCTCTACATGTTCTGGAACCCCCGTGTGGCTCCAGGTTTTCCCAGTCATTCTCCCTGTGGTTGAAATCGCCCATGACCAGTAACTTTGCTTTACTCGAGTGAGCTCTTCTGGCCACCTCAGCTAGTGTGTCCACCATTGCTCTGTTGCTCTCTTTACATTCCTCTCTTGGCTTCCTGCAGTTCTGTGGCAGGTTATACATCACTGCAATGACTACCTGATATCCCCCAGACTGAATTGTACCTACTGTGTAATCCCTTTCTCCAATCTCGTCCATTCCTTCCATTTCCTCAAATCCCCATTGGTTTTTTACGAGCAGTGCAACCCCTCCTTCCCCTCTGCTCCTTCTGTCTTTCCTCAGGATCTGATATCCGGGTGGGAAGATTGTGTCTGTCATCCCAGTGAGTTTCGTTTCTGTGACTGCTTTGATGTCTGGGGATGTCTCCTTGATTCTTTCTTGCCACTCCTCACATTTATTCATTATTCCATCCCTGCTCGTATACCAAACTTTCAACTTCTTTTCTAAAACTGTGATCCGGGGAGAATGGTGGGGTTGGAGGAGCGGAAGCCCTGGTGAGGGCCTATGGGGGGTTGCTGTGGGGGTGGGGTTTATGATGAGGGATGTGGGGGCAGAGGCCTATGGGGGTTTGCTGTAGGGGTGGGGTGTGTGGTGAGGGGGGTGTGGGCAGAGGGTACAGTGTGGGGGTTTTGGTTGTGGTGTGATGTTATTAGTGTGGAGGTGATTAATGAGTGTAGAAGATTCTTTTGTTTCTGATTACTAATTCAGAGTGTTAGTAACCCAGGATAGTTCACTTAAGCCACTTCATCAGTCTGTTTTATTCCCACTGGGTCGACTGCGACCCATAGCAGTCGACTAACACCCAGGTACCTACTTACTGCTAGAAGACGCACGGCAGTAGTAGGGAAACATGGCCAACTTTTTCATCTCTCCGGAAACAGAACCTCTAGCACACCTTTTGTGAGCTGAGGCCGCTACCAAGCACCGTGTACTCACCTGTCTGTGGTTGCTGGGGTCGATCCTCAGCTCCTGACTCTGCCTCTTAATTTGCCACTTGCCAGATTCACTCTCTCCTAGCCTTGGGGGTCACCATAACATTTACCTTTTAAACTATCCATAAAGCCTCCCTTTAAACTTTAAAGGGACGAAGAAGATGACTGTTCTGGTTATTGACCTGGAAAGGTAGTAGTAACTCACGAAAGCCAGGCATTGTGGAGTATTTCAATTGCGGTTTTTTGGTCCTCTTTACCGGATACAAACCACGACAGTCATCTAACCTTGTGGTACCTACTTCTAGAGGTGCAAGGAAACCTGCCCATGGCCTCAACTCAACCAAGGTGCTTCATATGTGAGCTGAGTGTGTTACTACTAAGCCACGAGGTATACAGCCAACACAGGTGTCACAGGTGGACACAAATATTTTCCCACAGTCATTAAAAGCCTCTAATATTCCCCCTCTTCACTAAGGTGATGGTAAAACAACTGCACTAAACTGTAGACCAATAGCGTTAATTTTACATATCTAAACCTCTGAACAGGTGCTAAGGAACAAGATTTGTTAATCACAAGGAATTACAACTGCACTATCTAGGGCAGCACGAATTTAAGGCAGGTTGTTCTTGGCTTTCACAACTACTAAATCATTGTGATGTATTTCTGGATGCAGTTTTAGACAAGCTAAAGGTTGCTGTAGTGTACGCTGATTTTGCTAAAGGATTAACTGGAAAAGTGGGCAGATGGATATTTAACTTCTTAACAAATAGATTCCAGAAAGTATTGGTAAACAGAGTGAAGTTGGAGGCTGCCACAGTGATTGAAAAACTCTGTTTCTCAAGCCATAGTTCTCGCCCACTTCTGTTTCTCTTTCTCATATCCGACATCGACAAAGACATAAATGAAAACACCGCAACGTCCTTTGTCGATGACACCAAAATGTCTATGAGAATGACGTCCGTCCAAAACACAGCAGATCTTCAAACTTGTAAAAACCGAGTCTTGTAGTGGACCTCAGACAACATTATAATGTTTAACGAGAACAAGCTTCGGTTGCTCCGCTAAGAAAGAATGGAAGAAATAGACTGTAACAGAGTACAGGACAAACTCAAATTATTCAATAGAGCGAATGTTCCATGTACGAGACATGGGAGTAATAATGTCAGAAGATCTCACATTCAAGGATCACGACAATGTTAGTACTGCCGTAGCAAGGAAAACGAAAGACTATATAACTAGAACTTTCAGGAAAAGAGATACTGAATCAGTTATGGTACTCTTTAAGCCGTTTGTTCTCTGCAAGTTAAAATACTGCTTTATACTAACAGCTCCCTTCAAGGCAGGAAAGATTGGTGAGCTGGAAAACGTTCAGGGAACTTTCACTGCCTGTATACATTCAACCAAGCCTCTGAACTACTGGGATCGTAGGCGAGAAAGGTATACTGTAATTTACACCTGGAAAATCCTACAGGACCTGTCATCCCTCTATGCATAAAGAATATTACGACAGAACTCTGGTTGTTGTCAAGAGAGAATGTGACAACTTCCTCATAGGACAGAAAAAACGTCACTCCTAATTTTTAATTGATCTGAATAATTATATTTTACTTTAATTAATTATAATCGTAAACATATTTAAAACCTATATACAAAGTATATCCCATACATAGATATATCGCATAAGTATCACGTATACAGTTGTATATGTGAGTGAAGGAAATACTAACGCTGCAGGACGTGCTTTTGTTGGGATGTTTTATGAAGCTGAGATAAAGCTTGACAAATCTCAACAACAAGTGGAACGTTGTCGGAATAAAGCCTTGCTCAACCTCTCTTTATCTGTTTGTTTGTCTGTACATATGACAGGACGGGAGAGGTGGAGAGGCAGGGAAATGTAAACAAGTGACATACCAATAAAACTGATACAGAGAGAGAGAGAGAGAGAGAGAGAGATACACACACACAGACAGGCACACACACACACACACACACACACACACACACACACACACACACACACACACACACACACACACACACAGGAGAAGAGTGGTGGACCACCTAGAAAGGAATGAGCTTTTCAACGACAGCCAGCACGGATTCAGGGACGGGAAATCCTGTGTCACAAACCTACTGGAGTTTTATGACAAGCTGACAGCAGTAAGACAAGAGAGAGAGAGAGAGAGAGAGAGAGAGAGAGAGAGAGAGATGAGAGAGAGAGAGGAGAGGAGAGAGAAGAGAGAGAGAGAGAGAGAGAGAGAGAGAGAGAGAGAGAGAGAGAGAGAGAGAGAGAGGTGGGTAGGTTGCGTGATTTTGGACTGTAATAAAGCGTTCGACACAATTCCACACAAGAGAGTACTGCAAAAGCTGGAGAACCAGGCAGGTATAACAGAAAGTGCACTACAGTGGATCAGAGAATACCTGGCAGAAAGGTATCAGTGAGTCATAGTATCTGACGAGGTGTCTGAGTGGCCACCTGTGAAGAGCGGGGTTCCACAGAGGTCAGTCTTAGAAATAATGCTGTTTCTGGTATGTGTGAACGGCATGACGGAAGGAATAGAATCAGAAGTGCCCCTGCTTGCAGACGATGTGAGGTTTAATGAGGAGAATTCAATCGGAGGAGGCTCAGGCAGGTCTACAAAGGGATCTGGATAGGTTACAGGCCTGGTCCAGCAATTTGAGTTCAATTCCACCAAGTGCAAAGTCATAAAGATCCGGGAAGGGCATAGAAGACAGCAGACAAAGTACAGTCTAGGGGGCCAAACACTACAAACTTCACTCAAGGAATAGGATCTTGGGGTGAGTATAATATCGAGCACATCTGAGGCGCACATCAACCAAATAACTGCTGCAGCATATGGACGCTTAGCATACCACCGTGTACATCAGGCCCATATTGGAGTATGCAGCACCAGTCTGGAATTCACACCTGGCCAAGTACGTCAGGAAAGTAGAGAAAGTGCAAAGGTTTACAACTAGACTAGTCCCGGAGCTAAGGGGTTATCCTACGAGGAGAGGTTAAGGGAAATCGACCTGACGACAGAGGACAGGGAGGATAGGGAAGGACATGATACCAACATACAAAATACTGAGAGGAATCGACAAGGTGAACAGAGACAGAATGTTCCAGAGATAGGACACATCAACAAGGGGTCACAGAGTTGTCAAGAAGTGGAATAGTCTGGAAAGTGATGTGGTGGAGGCAGGACCCATACATAGCTTAAAGAAGAGGTATGATAAAGCTCACGGAGCAAGGAGAAAGTGACCTAGTAACGACCAGTGAAGAGGAATGGCTAGGAGCAATGACACGGCCCCTGCAACCATAATTAGGTGAGTACACACACACACACACACACACACACACACACACACACACACACCAGGAGCTCGGACTCGACCCCCGCAACCTCAACTAGGTGAGTACACACACACACACACAGGCCTAGTGTCTAATCGACATGTGCCTAGGACAAAATGGTAACTAACACACAAACACACACACACTCACACACACACAGACACACACACACACACACACACACACACACACCACACACCACACACACACACACACACACACACACCACACACACACACACACACACAAACCAACCACACACACACACGGGACAACTTGCTGTGCCTGTATCACCAGCACACAAGCGGGCCAGAGCGCTCACCCCTGGAAATTGCGGTTATTTGACTGTTACGTCCTAACTAACATGTCGATAGTCCGAAAAACGAACAAGAACGCTGGGCGAATGGAAATCCAAACAGAGGGCACTTGAGGGAGAATTTGGTGACGGGGCAATCAAATCCCGGATGTCACGTCTACGGTAATGAAGTCAGAACAGGCTGGCGATGTCCCAGCCCGGGTGATGAAGTCAGTGCTACCTTCAGTCTACCTGAAGAGTATTTCGGGAATCAACGCCCCTGCGACCTGGCTCACGACCAGGCCTCCCGGTAGATCAGGGCCTGATCAACCTGGCTGTTACTGCTGGCCGCACGTAGTCCAGCGTACGAATCAAACCCGGCTGGTCCGGCACCGACTTTATCTGTCCAGCTCCTATTGGCAATTCCCCTTATGCATGGTGCAAGGCTGTTGAACAGTCTTGGGCCCCGGACACTTATTGTGTCCAATGGTGTACCAATGGTGCCCCTACTGCTCATTGGGGATATTTTGCACCGCCTGCCCAGTCTTTTGCTTTCGTAGGGAGTGATTTCTGTGTGAAGATTCGGGACCATTCTTTATAGGATTTTCCAAGTCTAGATGATGATATATCTCTATCGCCTTCACTCCAGTAAGTACAAGTCTAGTGCTTCCAAGCGTTTCCAGTAGTTAAGGTGTTTGTTGGAACTTGTATGTGCTATAAAGGTTCTCCGGCCCGTGTCCCGCCCCGGGTGATGAAGTCAGTACTGGGCCGATGTCCCGCCCCAGGTGATGAAGTCAGTAATGGGCCGATGTCCCGCCCCAGGTGATGAAGTCAGTACTGGGCCGATGTCCCGCCCCAGGTGATGAAGTCAGTACTGGGCCGATGTCCCGCCCAGGTGATGAAGTCAGTACTGGGCCGATGTCCCACCCCAGGTGATGAAGTCAGTACTGGTCCCATGTCCCTCCCCCGGGAGATGAAGTCAGTACTGGGCCGATGTCCCGCCCCAGGTGATGAAGTCAGTACTGGTCCCATGTCCCTCCCCCGGGTGATGAAGTCAGTACTGGGCCGATGTCCCGCCCCAGGTGATGAAGTCAGTACTGGGCCGATGTCCCTCCCCCGGGTGATGAAGTCAGTACTGGGCCGATGTCCCGCCCCAGGTGATGAAGTCAGTACTGGTCCCATGTCCCTCCCCCGGGTGATGAAGTCAGTACTGGGCCGATGTCCCGCCCCAGGTGATGAAGTCAGTCCTGGTCCCATGTCCCTCCCCCGGGTGATGAAGTCAGTACTGGGCCGATGTCCCGCCCCAGGTGATGAAGTCAGTACTGGGCCGATGTCCCTCCCCCGGGTGATGAAGTCAGTACTGGGCCGATGTCCCGCCCCAGGTGATGAAGTCAGTACTGGTCCCATGTCCCTCCCCCGGGTGATGAAGTCAGTACTGGGCCGATGTCCCGCCCAGGTGATGAAGTCAGTACTGGGCCGATGTCCCGCCCCAGGTGATGAAGTCAGTACTGGTCCCATGTCCCTCCCCCGGGTGATGAAGTCAGTACTGGGCCGATTGTCCCGCCCCAGGTGATGAAGTCAGTACTGGGCCGATGTCCCGCCCCAGGTGATGAAGTCAGTACTGGTCCCATGTCCCTCCCCCGGGTGATGAAGTCAGTACTGGGCCGATGTCCCGCCCCAGGTGATGAAGTCAGTACTGGGCCGATGTCCCGCCCCAGGTGATGAAGTCAGTACTGGTCCCATGTCCCTCCCCCGGGTGATGAAGTCAGTACTGGGCCGATGTCCCGCCCCAGGTGAAGTCAGTACTGGTCCCATGTCCCTCCCCCGGGTGATGAAGTCAGTACTGGGCCGATGTCCCGCCCCAGGTGATGAAGTCAGTACTGGGCCGATGTCCCGCCCCAGGTGATGAAGTCAGTACTGGTCCCATGTCCCTCCCCCGGGTGATGAAGTCAGTACTGGCCGATGTCCCGCCCCAGTGATGAAGTCAGTACTGGGCCGATGTCCCGCCCCAGGTGATGAAGTCAGTACTGGGCCGATGTCCCGCCCCAGGTGATGAAGTCAGTACTGGTCCCATGTCCCTCCCCCGGGTGATGAAGTCAGTACTGGGCCGATGTCCCGCCCCAGGATGATGAAGTCAGTACTAGGCCGATGTCCCGCCCCAGGTGATGAAGTCAGTACTGGTCCCATGTCCCTCCCCCGGGTGATGAAGTCAGTACTGGGCCGATGTCCCGCCCCAGGTGATGAAGTCAGTACTAGGCCGATGTCCCGCCCCAGGTGATGAAGTCAGTACTGGGCCGATGTCCCGCCCCAGGTGATGAAGTCAGTACTGGTCCCATGTCCCTCCCCCGGGTGATGAAGTCAGTACTGGGCCGATGTCCCGCCCCAGGTGATGAAGTCAGTACTAGGCCGATGTCCCGCCCAGGTGATGAAGTCAGTACTGGCCGATGTCCCGCCCCAGGTGATGAAGTCAGTACTGGTCCCATGTCCCTCCCCCGGGTGATGAAGTCAGTACTGGGCCGATGTCCCGCCCCAGGTGATGAAGTCAGTACTGGGCCGATGTCCCGCCCCAGGTGATGAAGTCAGTACTGGTCCCATGTCCCTCCCCCGGGTGATGAAGTCAGTACTGGGCCGATGTCCCGCCCCAGGTGATGAAGTCAGTACTAGGCCGATGTCCCGCCCCAGGTGATGAAGTCAGTACTGGTCCCATGTCCCTCCCCCGGGTGATGAAGTCAGTACTGGGCCGATGTCCCGCCCCAGGTGATGAAGTCAGTACTGGTCCCATGTCCCTCCCCCGGGTGATGAAGTCAGTACTGGGCCGATGTCCCGCCCCAGGTGATGAAGTCAGTACTGGTCCCATGTCCCTCCCCCAGGTGATGAAGTCAGTACTGGGCCGATGTCCCGCCCCAGGTGATGAAGTCAGTACTGGTCCCATGTCCCTCCCCCAGGTGATGAAGTCAGTACTGGGCCGATGTCCCGCCCCAGGTGATGAAGTCAGTGCTGGTGCCAACTTTGTGTTGAAGGTCCAGACACATCTCTTGTGGATTATTTTTTACACTATAATTGTTAGAGCTCTTGTTATTTACATTGCTAGTGTAGCAACGTTTCGCTCTCCAGGAGCTTCTATATTAGTCTTCCTGGTTATCGTCATAATACGTTTATTAAAATAAACTTACCAAACAACAACGTCAACAACATCAGCATTCATAACAACAACAATAAAATTAATAATAATAATAATAATAATAATAATAATAATAATAATAATAATAATAATAATAATAATAATAATATTATAGATATAATCTTCTGCCTAATAATAATAGTAATAATAATAATATAATCTGCATAATAATAATAGGAATAACAACAATAATAATAATAATAATAATAATAATAATAATAATAATAATAAGCTGAATAAATTATTATTATTATTATTATTAATATTATTCCTCATACATCAAGACAGTGGTGATCAGAAATTTGCATGCGAACTTTTCCCATGAACCTTTCCGTGAACCTGGTAGCTGCACCTCCTGCGCTGGTGTATTGACGATAGGTGACAGCCAGTGTGGACGAGTATTTGCTGTCCTACACCACCTGCTTGTCATCTGTCAAGGCTGTCAAGGAAATTTCATCTGAAGGCTTGCCTCTGGATATGCATTGTTGGTGTTGGTGCAGGCTGATTGCAAGGGTCCTCTTGTTGATGGTATTATCTCTTCATGCCTTGTGAACATTCTCTTCAAGCTATGGTAACTAAACCGTGGTATCTGAACTGGCCTGTCGATGCACTGCAGCAGATATACTGTACATGTGTTCCATGAGTACAGTGGTAGCAAGGCGACGAGGAAAATCCATGTGAATGGTCTGAGGGTCGAGGTGTATGTCTACAAGAAAAGAATTTAAGGATAACCAACAGAAAATCCCCTGGACGATGAGCTCTCACTGTCAGGAGGTGTACTCTGTCCTTCCATGAAACATTCCTAAGCATTGTTGACTATACTCTTCTCTGTGAATTTCAGTGCTACTGTTTGTTTTTGTTAAGGTGACCTGGTCTGGTTGAGGAGCCTGTCTGAGTGCCTCAGCGCATAGCTCCATTGATAAAATTTACATCGTGAACCCCAACATTGTCCATGAAATGTTCAGGGAGACTCACTCCTACAAACTTGCTGGACACAACATAAGAACACGAACAATGTAGCATGCCTGTTGGCCCATACTAGGAAGGTACTTCACAAATCCATCCCGCTAACATAATATTTGTCCAACTCATTTTAAACGCTACCCAAGCAATAAGTTTTGATAAATTTATTTACTCATGTGCAAGACCCATTCAAATCTAACCCCTCTCACTCACGTATTTATCCAACCTAAATTTGAAACTTCTCAAGGTTTTAGCCTCAACAACCCTACTAAGCAGACTGTTCCTCTCATCAACTACCCTATTTCCAAACCAATACTTTCCTATATCCTTTCTAAATCTAAACTAATCTAATTTGAATCCATGTTACACCCTTTTGTTCATTTTAAGTAGACAATTTCTATTTGTTATTATGGCAATGGTATGGTTTAGAAAGACACGTAAGCAAACACTATAACATATTTATTAGAAAACGTTTCGGTCCTGGGACCTTGATCAAGGTCCCAGGACTGAAACGTTTTCTAATAAATATGTTATAGTGTTTGCTTACGTGTCTTTCTAAACCAACTTGTCGGTATTTATTACCAAGGTTTATACCATGGCAATGGTATATTTTTACATGTTATTTTTGCTATTTCACTTGATATTATATTCAGGAGTAATTCCATTAGTAGCTAAAATGAATTTACTCGACTTTATAATATTATCTGGCCGTATATTATTTAGCTTTGTACATAGGTAGGTTATTTAATAAGTCTAAACTGTTGGTGCGACCTGGCCAAGCACCAGTAGGTGTTTTGAGCTGCTCAACCCCGGCTCCGACCGAGTCAAGGTTGGCTGGTAAAGCCTTACCTTGTTGAGTTCATACCTTCCTCTGGACCAGGAAGGGTCTAGGGAAGTATCCAGCTTTAAACCACCATTCACCTCCCTAGAAGCTACCAGAAATTTCGGAAACTCATTGCAAGGGCTTATCTCAGTTGGAGAAGGCGGTTGAGAAACTCTTAAAGAAAGTGAGACCAAGTAAGCAAGTCTCGGTGTTATAAGAGGGCTTATTGCAGAATGAACCTTATGTAAGAGCTCTGTCAGTGTGGTGTTTAAGTTTTCAAACAACTCCTGTGCATGTACATATATTTCCTGACTCACTCAGAGCCATTTGTAAATACTTAACCTAGTACTGTGATGTTTTAATGAGGTGAATGATAAGTGCTCTACTCATAGTGTAAAATATGAGGAAGTGGGTTTAAGTGGTTGTTATGGTTATTAATTAATTAAATAGAAACTAAGAAAATTCCTTTTCCTCTATGAGTGACGACCCGTAGACGTGCTAAGTTCGTTCATTTGTTATGAGAAGCACTATAACGCAGGGACCAACCGGCTATGTTCGTAACAATCAATTATTGTTATTTATATTCCTTATTTATATTCCTGTTCTTAATACCCATCTTCCACTTATACACTTCGATCAGGTCTTCCCTCATTCTTCGTCTTACAAGTGAATGTAATTTAAAGGACCTTAATCTTTCTTCATAAGGAAGATTTTAACATGTATTAATTTTGTCATTCTTCGCTGAATGTTTTCTAACGAATTTATATCCATTCTGTAATATGGAGACCAGAACTGTGCTGCGCAATCTAGGTGACGCCATTCTAATGATGTATAAAGCTGTAGTATAACCGCTGGACTTCTGTTGCTTACACTTCTTGATATAAATCCCAGTAATCTATTTGCCTTATTACGTATGCTTAGGCATTGCTGTCTTGGTTTAAGGTCGCTGCTTACCATAACCCCGAAGTCCTTTTCGCATTCTGTACTGCTAAGTTCTACATTATTTAGTTGATAAGTGCTACGGTTATGATCATTCCCGAGCTTCAGATCTTTAGAACTTGTTATGTTCATTAAGGTGACTTCTAATAATTTTGGCTAAAAACTGATTCTAAATAATTTCCTTAATATTGACGTCAGCTTATTGGACGGTAATTAGATGGAATTGACTTATCCCCTGATTTAAATAAAGAAATTACATTAGGCATCTTTCACATCTCCAGCACAACACTAGTTTAGACTGATGAGTTAAACAGGATCGTTGCGGCTGACTAAGTTTCCACTTGCATTCTTTAAGTTCCATTGAGAACAGTTCCTTGGAGCCCGGGAACCTTATACTGTTTTAGTTTGTGTAGTTGTTTCATATAATGTAAATTTTTTAGAAAACAGTCATGTTGAAGAGTGCAACACTTGTGCAACATTTGGAAGTTTTTATTTCCTAATGAGGATTTAAATATGTTGCACAAATGTCTCATTGTTCTGTTTGGTAAAAGTTAAGACACATGTGTAACATCTGGATATCTTTATTGTAGACGTTTCGCCCTCCAGTGGCTTTATCAATACAGATTCTAGGACATAAATAGAAGACAGGCTGAGGTAATCAGTCCCTCAGCCTTGGAGTTAGTGTTGTTTGATAATCATATCCCTCGTGACTGTAATATTACTTAATTTATTTTCTTCAAGGCGTGAATAATTATTAATTGCTGGGATATCAGTTATCTTCTGGTGTGAAAACTGATAAGAAATAACTATTAAAAAAAAACATTTCCTGCTCATTATTAGTTATTCTGCCTTAGTTGTTAATTAAGTTATTGTTTCCCTGAACTATGTCCTACAGGACCTATACACTTGAAAGAACCCTTTAGATTTGTCTTTGGTTCTCTAGCTCCTTTAATTTCATAGTCGCGATTATCCTTTCTAATCCCCTTCTTTACCACTCTTTTAAAATGAACGTATTGGTTAGTACGGTTAACCTCTCTTTTTATGGTCCTTTAAATTCCTCTTTTCTCATCCTAATAGCATGCTTTCTTTTGTCTGTATATTCAAATTTATGATCAATTCTTAATCGACCTAATGTCTCTCTGGGGAATATATATAGTTTGGGCACTTTGTTCATTATTAAGAAAATAATTATATTCGCAGATCCATCATGAGACAGATATCCCTAGTCAAGACTAGGCAAAGTGTTGCCTAAGTCCATTATAACTGGCAGAACGAAAATCAGGTACTCTTACAGTATTATCTTTTATCTTTATTCTCGTATTTCCAGGTAATATTAAAGGTAATATTAAATTTGTGATTACTCGCGCCAAGCTCTTCGGTGATCTATAGATAGTTAACGAGGGTTTCTTTATTTAACAAAACCAGGTCTAGCAGATTATTACCTCTGGTAGCTTCTGTTACAAACTTCTTCAGAAAGCAGTCCTGAACTACTTCTAGGAAATCACTGAACTCCAAATTTCCGCTCAAAGTAGTCCAGTCAATTTGACTGAAGTCAAAATCCGCTACTGTTACTATGTTATCATGTCTAGAAGCCTGAACATTATCGCCCCCAAAAAGTCTGCCTCTGTCGCTATTTAACTTAGGGGCTGGTATATAACCCCTAAAATAATTGTTCTTGCCCTGGAAATTCTACCTACACAGATCTTGTCTAATCCAGGGATTTTTATACTTGTTTTTATGCAACAATTAATATTATCTCGGACATATAACAGTGAAGAGTCTTCACGAGGATAGTGAGACTCAGGTTAAAGTATGTAGGCAAGAGGGAGATTATTTCCCAGTAAAAGTAGCCCTTAGATGGAGTTGTAAGAGAAGTGAATGCTCGGGTGTTGGCAAAAGGTGTGGGGATAAAAGATAAAGAATCTAACACTTAGTAGGAGTTTTCACAGTTGCTCTTTGCTGATGACACTGTGCTTTTGGGAGAGTCTTAAGAGAAGTTCCAGAGGTTGGTTGTTGAGTTTGGTAGGGTATGCAAAAGAAGGAAATTAAAAGTGAATATAGGAAAGAGTAAGGTAATGAGGATAACAAAAAAATCGGTAACAGAAGATTGGACATCAGATTGGAGGGAGAGAGTATGGAGGAGGTGAATATATTCAGATATTTGGGAGTGGAAGTGATAGCATATGGGTCTATGAAAGATGAAGCTAATCACAGAATCGACGAGGGGAAAAGCTGAGTGGTGCAGTGAGGAGTCTGTGGAGACAACTTTATCCATGGAAGGAAAGAGGGGAATGTATGAGAGTAGCGTTATACCAATGCTCCTGCATAAGTGTGAGGCATGAGTGGTGAATGTTGCAACAAGGAGAAGGCTGGAGGCAGTGGAGATGTCAATGTGTGGTGATTAGGAGATTAGGAGGAGGTGCGGGATTACCAAAACTATTATCCAGAGGGCTAAGGAGGGGTTGTTGAGATGGTTTGGACATGTAGAGTGGAACGAAATAGAATGACTTCGAGAGTGTATGAATCTGTAGTGGAGGGAAGGCGGGGTAGGGGTGGGCCTAGGAAAGGTTGGGGGAGGTGGGTAAAGGAGGTTTTGTGTGCGAGGGGCTTGGACTTCCAGCAAGCATGCGTGAGCATGTTAAATAGGAACAAATGGAGACAAATGGTTTTTAGGACTTGACGTGCTGTTGAAGTGTAAGCAAGATAACATTTATGAAGGGATTCAGGGAAATCGGCAGGCCGGACTTGAGTCCTGGAGATGGGAAGTACAGTGCCTGCACTCTCAAGGAGGGGTGTTAATGTTGCAGATTTATAACTGTAGTGTAAGCATGCCTCTGGCAAGACAGTGATGGAGTGAATGATGATCAGAGTTATTCTTTTTCGGGCCACCCTGTCATGGTGGAAATGGGCCGATTTGTTAATAATAATAAAATATATAGTTTCCCCATCCCTTTTCCCGTTATTTTTACCAGTATGAATAACTTTGAACCCTTGAATGTGACACTCGGCAGTGATGTCAATGTTTCGCGCACACGCTCTCAACCGTAACTCATTCATTTTATTCCAGGCAATTCGACTATTAGTATAAAATATGTTAAGATTTTTTTTCTCCTGCAACTTTTCCATATTCAGTTTGCTTTTCCACAGTTTCTGTTACCATCAATATTCACTGTAACTTGATGACTGTTATTCTTAAAATTCTTGATATCAAAACCTAAATCAAAATTCCCATAATCCATTTTCTCCTCCAAAAACCAAACCTCTAAACATTCTTGGTTTGCGGCCCTAATAACACCCTCCACTGACCTAGACAGAGCACCCTGCGTTGGAGACGCAACATGAACAAGAGAGAATGAATAGAAATTCCTCACCCAGCTATCAAATTATCATAAATTATGTCTTGAACATAAGAACATGCATGGAATGAACTGAGCTGAACTCAGGCACAGTGGTAGTGAACACTATGCAAGAGTTCACAATATCACAGGCCTATTTCATATCAATCAATAGAAAGTTCAGAAGCGGGATCAAGAGCTAGAGCTCATCATAATCCCCCTTGCAGTCTCGTATATGCTATTACAAATAGGTAATTAAACACAACTTTGAAACGTACTCAAGTTCCATTTTTCTCCATCAACTACCCGATAATTACTACGGACTCAGTGTGGGTTGCGTAATGTGCACCATCAAAGGGATGCACGCACGTGCAATTGAACGCACGATTGCAGGGCTGCGTTAATTATATCCCAATTGCCTGCTTGAAATTTAAATTGGAATACTCGTGTGGTTTATGCATGGGAAAAATAGGTCTGTTTGCCTGTCTGTCTGTCTGTATATCTTTCAGCCTGTCTTCCTGCCTGTGTGACTGTCAGTGTTCCTGTCTCTCTGCCTACTTTACCCAGTCGAAAAAAAAACCCACAAAATTCCGAAACGTCAACAAATGTTAAACATAGGAAGAATATACCTCTGTACTGTAGCGGGAATATTTACTACTGTAGCAAGTAGTACATACTGCTGCAGTAGGCATTATAGACGTAAGCAACAGGATGTACATAGCACTGCAACAGGTAGTACATAAGGCTGCAGCAGGAAGTATAATTCGCTGCAGTGAGAAATGTATACTGCAACAATATGTTGCTGCAGTAATATATACTGCTTGCAATATATATTGCTGCAGCAGGTAATATATACTGCTGCAGGAGGTGAAATATACCGCTGCAGCAGGCATTATATACCGCTGCAGCAGGCATTATATACCGCTGCAACAGGCATTATATACCGCTGCAGCAGGCATTATATACCGCTGCAGCAGGCATTATATACCGCTGCAGCAGGCATTATATACCGCTGCAGCAGGCATTATATACCGCTGCAGCAGGCATTATATAAACCGCTGCAGTAGGCATTATATACCGCTGCAGCAGGCATTATATACCGCTGCAGCAGGCATTATATAAACCCCTGCAACAGGCATTATATACCGCTGCAGCAGTCATTATATACCGCTGCAACAGGCATTATATACCGCTGCAGCAGGCATTATATACCGCTTCAGCAGGCATTATATACCGCTGCAGCAGCATTATATACCGCTGCAGCAGGCATTATATACCGCTGCAGCAGGCATTATATACCGCTGCAACAGGGATTATATACCGCTGCAGCAGGCATTATATACCGCTGCACAGGCATTATATACCGCTGCAGCAGGCATTATATACCGCTGCAGCAGGCATTATATACCGCTGCAACAGGCATTATATATCCGCTGCAGCAGGCATTATATACCGCTGCAGCAGGCATTATATACCGCTGCAACAGGCATTATATACCGCTGCAACAGGCATTATATACCGCTGCAGCAGGCATTATATACCGCTGCAGCAGGCATTATATACCGCTGCAACAGGCATTATATACCGCTGCAACAGGCATTATATACCCGCTGCAGCAGGCATTATATACCGCTGCAGCAGGCATTAATATACCGCTGCAACAGGCATTATATACCGCTGCAGCAGGCATTATATAACCGCTGCAGCAGGCATTATATACCGCTGCACCAGCATTATATACCGCTGCAAACAGGCATTATATACCGCTGCAGCAGGCATTATATACCGCTGCAGCAGGCATTATATACCGCTGCAGCAGGCATTATAACCGCTGCAGCAGGCATTATATACCGCTGCAGCAGGCATTATATACCGCTGCAGCAGGCATTAAATACCGCTGCAACAGGCATTATATACCGCTGCAGCAGGCATTATATACCGCTGCAGCAGGCATTATAAAACCGCTGCAGCAGGCATTATATACCGCTGCAGCAAAGGGATTATATACCGCTGCAGCAGGCATTATATACCGCTGCAGCAGGCATTATATACCGCTGCAGCAGGCATTTTATACCCGCGCAGCAGCATTATATACCGCTGCAGCAGGCATTTATATACCGCTGCAGCAGGCATTATATACCGCTGCAGCAGGCATTATATACCGCTGCAGCAGGCATTATATACCGCTGCAGCAGGCATTATATACCGCTGCAGCAGGCTTATATACCGCTGCAGCAGGCATGTATACCGCTGCAGCAGGCATTATATACCGCTGCAGCAGGCATTATATACCGCTGCAGCAGGCATTATATACCGCTGCAACAGGCATTATTATACCGCTGCAGCAGGCATTATATACCGCTGCAGCAGGCATTATATACCGCTGCAGCAGGCATTATATACCCCTGCAGCAGGCATTATATTTCCGCTGCAGCAGGCATTATATACCGCTGCAGCAGGCATTAATACCGCTGCAGCAGGCATTATATACCGCTGCAGAAGCATAAAATACCGCTGCAACAGGCATTATATACGCTGCAACAGGCATTATATAACCGCTGCAGCAGGCATTATATACGCTGCAGAAGGCATATATACGCTCAGCAGGCATTATATACCGCGCAGCAGGCATTATATACCGCTGCAGAAGGCATTATATACCGCTGCAGCAGGCATTATATACCGCTGCAGCAGGCATTATATACCGCTGCAGCAGGCATTATATACCGCTGCAGAAGGCATTATATACCGCTGCAACAGGCATTATATACCGCTGCAACAGGCATTATATACCGCTGCAGCAGGCATTATACCGCTGCAGCAGGCATTATATACCGCTGCAGCAGGCATTATATACCGCTGCAGCAGGCATTATATACCGCTGCAGCAGGCATTATATACCGCTGCAGCAGGCATTATATACCGCTGCAACAGGCATTATATACCGCTGCAGCAGGCATTATATACCGCTGCAACAGGCATTATATACCGCTGCAGCAGGCATTATATACCGCTGCAGCAGGCATTATATACCGCTGCAACAGGCATTATATATCGCTGCAGCAGGCATTATATACCGCTGCAGCAGGCATTATATACCGCTGCAACAGGCATTATATACCGCTGCAACAGGCATTATATACCGCTGCAGCAGGCATTATATACCGCTGCAGCAGGCATTATATACCGCTGCAACAGGCATTATATACCGCTGCAACAGGCATTATATACCGCTGCAGCAGGCATTATTATACCGCTGCAGCAGGCATTATATACCGCTGCAACAGGCATTATATACCGCTGCAGCAGGCATTATATACCGCTGCAGCAGGCATTATATACCGCTGCAGCAGGCATTATATACCGCTGCAGCAGGCATTATATACCGCTGCAGCAGGCATTATATACCGCTGCAGCAGGCATTATATACCGCTGCAGCAGGCATTATATACCGCTGCAGCAGGCATTATATACCGCTGCAGCAGGCATTATATAACCGCTGCAGCAGGCATTAAATACCGCTGCAACAGGCATTATATACCGCTGCAGCAGGCATTATATACCGCTGCAGCAGGCATTATATACCGCTGCAGCAGGCATTATATACCGCTGCAGCAGGCATTATATAACCGCTGCAGCAGGCATTATATACCGCTGCCGCAGGCATTATATACCGCTGCAGCAGGCATTATATACCGCCGCAGCAGGCATTATATACCGCTGCAGCAGGCATTATATACCGCTGCAGCAGGCATTATATACCGCTGCAGCAGGCATTATATACCGCTGCAGCAGGCATTATATACCGCTGCAGCAGGCATTATATACCGCTGCAGCAGGCATTATATACCGCTGCAGCAGGCATTATATACCGCTGCAGCAGGCATTATATACCGCTGCAGCAGGCATTATATACCGCTGCAACAGGCATTATATACCGCTGCAGCAGGCATTATTACATACCGCCTGCAGCAGGCATTATATACCGCTGCAGCAGGCATTATATACCGCTGCAGCAGGCATTATATACCGCTGCAGCAGGCATTAATACCGCTGCAGCAGGCATTATATACCGCTGCAGCAGGCATTATACCGCTGCAGAAGGCATTATATACCGCTGCAACAGGCATTATATACCGCTGCAACAGGCATTATATACCGCTGCAGCAGGCATTATATACCGCTGCAGAAAGGCATTATATACCGCTGCAGCAGGCATTATATACCGCTGCAGCAGGCATTATATACCGCTGCAGAAGGCATTATATACCGCTGCAGCAGGCATTATATACCGCTGCAGCAGGCATTATATACCGCTGCAGCAGGCATTATATACCGCTGCAGAAGGCATTATATACCGCTGCAACAGGCATTATATACCGCTGCAACAGGCATTATATACCGCTGCAGCAGGCATTATATACCGCTGCAGCAGGCATTATATACCGCTGCAGCAGGCATTATATACCGCTGCAGCAGGCATTATATACCGCTGCAGCAGGCATTATATACCGCCGCAGCAGGCATTATATACCGCTGCAGCAGGCATTATATACCGCTGCAGCAGGCATTATATACCGCCGCAGCAGGCATTATATACCGCCGCAGCAGGCATTATATACCGCTGCAGCAGGCATTATATACCGCTGCAGAAGGCAGTAAATATATGGGTTTCTCAGTTATAGCAGCAATCTTGTTTCTCAAACCAAAAATAATCAACACTCTCGCAATGACGTGAACAATGAAAAACAAATATATAATGTGAATGATTTTGAGTTAGTTGCTGCAATCTGGTTTGACAAAGTGTAATTTTGTTGTTTTTGTTTGCTGTTTTTGTTATCTGTGTTATCATTGTTGTTTGTGTTGTTACTGTTGGCTTTTTTGTTATTGTTGTTGTTGCTGGTGTCGTTGTTTTTGTTGTTAGTGTTAATATTATTGTTATTGTTTGCTTTGTAATTCTTGTCGTTTGTTGTTGTGTTGTTTGTGTTGTTATTGTGACTGTTGCTGCTGTTGGTGGTTGTGGGGTTAAACAGAGAGAGACAGACAGACAGAGACAGATAGTATTCCATAAAGGTGCTTGGTCCTCTTGTTATGGAATGTCTACTTCAATGACCTTCGCGTCATCCCAGAATCCCATTTCCTACGCAAATAACTGTATTCTGACATTTACTCATTCAAGAGAAGAAATACCAGCTGCTCTCAAGCACATCAATCACCAGCTTAAAGCTGTATCAGGCTGGGAAAAACGTCATCAGGTTACATTTGGTTGAGAAAACAAATGATGATGGTCTCTAGGCAGCATGATATTAGTGCTGGAACAAAGGTTAGAATGAATGGAAGAGTGTTAGATTCCGGGGATGAGGTGGATATCCTAGGGGTGAAATTTGAGTCCAAAATGTCTATAAAGAATCACGTTTACCTTGTTAATCTTGTAAACAAAGCAACCGAGAAGCTAATAGCATTAAGGCGTATCTCGCACCTGTTCGATAGTAGAGCCTGGAAATAAAACTGTCAGAGGTACAAATGTGCTCACACCTTGAGTATGCACTACTTCCTTGGATTGCCTGTCCACCGTCTCATCTACGACTTCTTGATAAGAGAGAGAGAACCGAGCAAGACTTGTTTTCTCTCTCTTGAACCCGGCCTGGACAGAGCTGTCATTTCGGCGGAGCCTTCAACACTGGAGAGATGTGGGAGGCCTTCTGTTATGTGCAAGACAAATAATGTTACGATACCACACTTGGCTCCACTTAGCTGACAGCAAGAAGACAGCCTCTGTACCACAAGACGGACAACAAGCAGCAAGGGTACTTTGCCTGTATCCTTCTCGAGAAAATTTCTTCATCGGAGATCATTCACTCTGAAAAGATTTAAGTCTGGTACATGTTCGTACATCATAACAACATCAACGAAATAAAGTCAGTTGACCAAATGAAATCTCTGACACACAGCTGACTACAACTTATCCTGTTTCTTGTTCACATGTTTTCCCTGTGGTATTCCATCGTTCAAAACGGCTCGAACAAGGTGTTGCAATCTGTCAACCAGAGCTGACAGAATTTGGTGAGTCAATGAGGATTTTGTCAAGGACTCCAGCAAGGGTTTATCAACTACGGCAACTTCGAAGGTTTCCTTCCAGTATAGCTAGAGTCACTATTACTTGGGAATCACCCTCTCACAGCATAGCCTATCCCATAAACAGGAGAAATGAGTTTTTATTAATATAACTCCATCATCTTATGTTCTTATGTTCTTATGTTCTTATCCCAGAGCGGAGGCAAGTTAAATTATACACAGGAGACAGAGGAAAGAAAATGGAGAGAGGGAGAAGAGGAACATGGACGCTCTAAGATATCCAACCTTCCTCCTTCCACACACAGTGAGAGAGAGAGAACATTATATCAACGAGATAAAGTCAGTTGATCAGATGAAAATGCTGGCCCAAAGATGGCTCCAACTTCATCCAGTTCCCTACTTGTATGTTCCGTAACAATAAAAATGCTTTCAAATAAGTTGATGTAGGTAACAGCTCTTAACTTGTCAATAAAGTTAGGAATCCTTAACCTGTAAATAGCTTGTCAATAGAGCTAGGGATCCTTAACCTAACCTTGTCAAAACCTGTGTAAAAAAAAAAAAAAAAAAAAGAAAGAAAGAGATTGTAGTACCCGTGGCTGTATATGTGGTGCAGCAGTTCACTGACTCGAAACTTGTACAATACCATCAACAATTTATTCCCCAGATCAGCATTGATGAACACCTCCATTAATGTATGATTACCCTGGGGAGGTCCATGTGTGTAAGTACCCCTGCCTCTCCCTGTTACCCTGGGGTGGCCCTTGTGTAAGAGTGCCGCTTGTTACCCTGGGAAGGTACTTGCGTGAGAGTGCCCCTGCCTCTCCTTGTTACCCTGGGGTGGCCCTTTCGTGAGAGTGCCCCAGCCTCTTCCTGTTACCCTAAGGAGGTCCTTGTGTGATAGTACCCCTGCCTCTCCTTGTTATCCTGGAGTGGTTCATGTGCGACAGTACCCCTGCCTCTCCCTGGTACTCTTGGGCTTGTTCTTGTGTGATAGTATCCCTGCCTGTCACTGGTACCCTTCGGCTGGTCCTTGTGTGAGAGGACCTTTGCCTCTCCCTGGTACACTTGGGCTGGTCCTTGTGTGAGAGGTACCCTGCCTCTCCCTGGTACACTTGGGCTGGTCCGTGTGAGAGGAACCCTGCCTCTCCCTGGTACACTTGGGCTGGTCCGTGTGAGAGGAACCCTGCCCCTCCCTGGTACACTTGGGCTGGTCCGTGTGAGAGGAACCCTGCCTCTCCCTGGTACACTTGGGCTGGTCCTTGTGTGAGAGGTACCCTGCCTCTCCCTGGTACACTTGGGCTGGTCCGTGTGAGAGGAACCCTGCCCCTCCCTGGTACACTTGGGCTGGTCCGTGTGAGAGGAACCCTGCCTCTCCCTGGTACACTTGGGGTGGTCCGTGTGAGAGGAACCCTGCCTCTCCCTGGTACACCTGGGCTGGTCCTTATGTGAGAGGTACCCTGCCCCTCCCTGGTACACTTGGGCTGGTCCTTATGTGAGAGGTACCCTGCCTCTCCCTGGTACACTTGGGCTGGTCCGTGTGAGAGGAACCCTGCCTCTCCCTGGTACACTTGGGCTGGTCCTTATGTGAGAGGTACCCTGCCTCTCCCTGGTACACTTGGGCTGGTCCTTATGTGAGAGGTACCCTGCCTCTCCCTGGTACACTTGGGCTGGTCCTTATGTGAGAGGTACCCTGCCTCTCCCTGGTACACTTGGGCTGGTCCTTATGTGAGAGGAACCCTGCCCCTCCCTGGTACACTTGGGCTGGTCCGTGTGAGAGGAACCCTGCCTCTCCCTGTTACACTTGGGCTGGTCCTTATGTGAGAGGTACCCTGCCTCTCCCTGGTACACTTGGGCTGGTCCGTGTGAGAAGAACCCTGCCTCTCCCTGGTACACTTGGGCTGGTCCATGTGAGAGGAACCCTGCCTCTCCCTGGTACACTTGGGCTGGTCCTTATGTGAGAGGTACCCTGCCTCTCCCTGGTACACTTGGGCTGGTCCTTATGTGAGAGGTACCCTGCCTCTCCCTGGTACACTTGGGCTGGTCCGTGTGAGAGGAACCCTGCCTCTCCCTGGTACACTTGGGCTGGTCCGTGTGAGAGGAACCCTGCCTCTCCCTGGTACACTTGGGCTGGTCCTTATGTGAGAGGAACCCTGCTTCTCCCTGGTACACTTGGGCAGGTCCGTGTGAGAGGAACCCTGCCTCTCCCTGGTACACCTGGGCTGGTCCTTATGTGAGAGGTACCCTGCCTCTCCCTGGTACACTTGGGCTGGTCCTTATGTGAGAGGTACCCTGCCTCTCCCTGGTACACTTGGGCTGGTCCGTGTGAGAGGAACCCTGCCTCTCCCTGGTACACTTGGGCTGGTCCGTGTGAGAGGAACCCTGCCTCTCCCTGGTACACTTGGGCTGGTCCTTATGTGAGAGGAACCCTGCCTCTCCCTGGTACACTTGGGCTGGTCCTTATGTGAGAGGAACCCTGCCTCTCCCTGGTACACTTGGGCTGGTCCTTATGTGAGAGGAACCCTGCCTCTCCCTGGTACACTTGGGCTGGTCCGTGTGAGAGGAACCCTGCCTCTCCCTGGTACACTTGGGCTGGTCCGTGTGAGAGGAACCCTGCCTCTCCCTGGTACACTTGGGCTGGTCCGTGTGAGAGGAACCCTGCCTCTCCCTGGTACACTTGGGCTGGTCCTTATGTGAGAGGAACCCTGCCTCTCCCTGGTACACTTGGGCTGGTCCTTGTGAGAGGTACCCTGCCCCTCCCAGGTACACTTGGGCTGGTCCGTGTGAGAGGAACCCTGCCTCTCCCTGGTACACTTGGTCTGGTCCTTATGTGAGAGGAACCCTGCCTCTCCCTGGTACACTTGGGCTGGTCCTTATGTGAGAGGTACCCTGCCTCTCCCTGGTACACTTGGGCTGGTCCTTATGTGAGAGGTACCCTGCCTGTCCCTGGTACACTTGGGCTGGTCCTTATGTGAGAGGTACCCTGCCTCTCCCTGGTACACTTGGGCTGGTCCGTGTGAGAGGAACCCTGCCTCTCCCTGGTACACTTGGGCTGGTCCTTATGTGAGAGGAACCCTGCCTCTCCCTGGTACACTTGGGCTGGTCCTTATGTGAGAGGAACCCTGCCTCTCCCTGGTACACTTGGGCTGGTCCTTATGTGAGAGGAACCCTGCCTCTCCCTGGTACACTTGGGGTGGTCCGTGTGAGAGGAACCCTGCCCCTCCCTGGTACACTTGGGCTGGTCCGTGTGAGAGGAACCCTGCCCCTCCCTGGTACACTTGGGCTGGTCCGTGTGAGAGGAACCCTGCCTCTCCCTGGTACACTTGGGCTGGTCCGTGTGAGAGGAACCCTGCTTCTCCCTGGTACACTGGGCTGGTCCTTATGTGAGAGGAACCCTGCCTTCCCTGGTACACTTGGGCTGGTCCTTATGTGAGAGGAACCCTGCCTCTCCCTGGTACACTTGGGCTGGTCCGTGTGAGAGGAACCCTGCCTCTCCCTGGTACACTTGGGCTGGTCCGTGTGAGAGGAACCCTGCCTCTCCCTGGTACACTTGGGCTGGTCCGTGTGAGAGGAACCCTGCCTCTCCCTGGTACACTTGGGCTGGTCCTTATGTGAGAGGAACCCTGCCTCTCCTGGTACACTTGGGCTGGTCCTTATGTGAGAGGAACCCTGCCTCTCCCTGGTACACTTGGGCTGGTCCGTGTGAGAGGAACCCTGCCTCTCCCTGGTACACTTGGGCTGGTCCGTGTGAGAGGAACCCTGCCTCTCCTGGTACACTTGGGCTGGTCCGTGTGAGAGGTACCCTGCCTCTCCCTGGTACACTTGGGCTGGTCCTTATGTGAGAGGAACCCTGCCTCTCCCTGGTACACTTGGGCTGGTCCGTGTGAGAGGAACCCTGCCTCTCCCTGGTACACTTGGGCTGGTCCTTATGTGAGAGGAACCCTGCCTCTCCCTGGTACACTTGGGCTGGTCCTTATGTGAGAGGAACCCTGCCTCTCCCTGGTACACTTGGGCTGGTCCTTATGTGAGGAGGAACCCTGCCTCTCCCTGGTACACTTGGGCTGGTCCGTGTGAGAGGAACCCTGCCTCTCCCTGGTACACTTGGGCTGGTCCGTGTGAGAGGAACCCTGCCTCTCCCTGGTACACTTGGGCTGGTCCTTATGTGAGAGGAACCCTGCCTCTCCCTGGTACACTTGGGCTGGTCCGTGTGAGAGGAACCCTGCCTCTCCCTGGTACACTTGGTCTGGTCCTTATGTGAGAGGAACCCTGCCTCTCCCTGGTACACTTGGGCTGGTCCTTATGTGAGAGGTACCCTGCCTGTCCCTGGTACACTTGGGCTGGTCCTTATGTGAGAGGTACCCTGCCTCTCCCTGGTACACTTGGGCTGGTCCTTATGTGAGAGGTACCCTGCTTCTCCCTGGTACACTTGGGCTGGTCCGTGTGAGAGGAACCCTGCCTCTCCCTGGTACACTTGGGCTGGTCCTTATGTGAGAGGAACCCTGCCTCTCCCTGGTACACTTGGGCTGGTCCTTATGTGAGAGGAACCCTGCCTCTCCCTGGTACACTTGGGCTGGTCCTTATGTGAGAGGAACCCTGCCTCTCCCTGGTACACTTGGGCTGGTCCGTGTGAGAGGAACCCTGCCTCTCCCTGGTACACTTGGGCTGGTCCTTATGTGAGAGGAACCCTGCCTCTCCCTGGTACACTTGGGCTGGTCCTTATGTGAGAGGTACCCTGCCTCTCCCTGGTACACTTGGGCTGGTCCTTATGTGAGAGGTACCCTGCCTCTCCCTGGTACACTTGGGCTGGTCCTTATGTGAGAGGTACCCTGCCTCTCCCTGGTACACTTGGGCTGGTCCTTATGTGAGAGGTACCCTGCCTCTCCCTGGTACACTTGGGCTGGTCCGTGTGAGAGGAACCCTGCCTCTCCCTGGTACACTTGGGCTGGTCCGTGTGAGAGGAACGCTGCCTCTCCCTGGTACACTTTGGCTGGTCCGTGTGAGAGGAACCCTGCCTCTCCCTGGTACACTTAGGCTGGTCCTTATGTGAGAGGTACCCTGCCTCTCCCTGGTACACTTGGGCTGGTCCGTGTGAGAGGAACCCTGCCTCTCCCTGGTACACTTGGGCTGGTCCGTGTGAGAGGAACCCTGCCCCTCCCTGGTACACTTGGGCTGGTCCTTATGTGAGAGGAACCCTGCCTCTCCCTGGTACACTTGGGCTGGTCCGTGTGAGAGGAACCCTGCCTCTCCCTGGTACACTTGGGCTGGTCCTTATGTGAGAGGAACCCTGCCTCTCCCTGGTACACTTGGGCTGGTCCGTGTGAGAGGAACCCTGCCTCTCCCTGGTACACTTGGGCTGGTCCTTATGTGAGAGGAACCCTGCCTCTCCCTGGTACACTTGGGCTGGTCCGTGTGAGAGGAACCCTGCCTCTCCCTGGTACACTTGGGCTGGTCCTTATGTGAGAGGAACCCTGCCTCTCCCTGGTACACTTGGGCTGGTCCGTGTGAGAGGAACCCTGCCTCTCCCTGGTACACTTGGGCTGGTCCGTGTGAGAGGTACCCTGCCTCTCCCTGGTACACTTGGGCTGGTCCGTGTGAGAGGAACCCTGCCCCTCCCTGGTACACTTGGGCTGGTCCGTGTGAGAGGTACCCTGCCTCTCCCTGGTACACTTGGGCTGGTCCGTGTGAGAGGTACCCTGCCTCTCCCTGGTACACTTGGGCTGGTCCGTGTGAGAGGAAAACCCCGCCCCTCCCTGGTACACTTGGGCTGGTCCGTGTGAGAGGTACCCTGCCTCTCCCTGGTACACTTGGGCTGGTCCGTGTGAGAGGTACCCTGCCTCTCCCTGGTACACTTGGGCTGGTCCGTGTGAGAGGAACCCTGCCTCTCCCTGGTACACTTGGGCTGGTCCGTGTGAGACGTACCCTGCCTCTCCCTGGTACACTTGGGCTGGTCCTTATGTGAGAGGAACCCTGCCTCTCCCTGGTACACTTGGGCTGGTCCTTATGTGAGAGGTACCCTGCCTCTCCCTGGTACACTTGGGCTGGTCCGTGTGAGAGGAACCCTGCCTCTCCCTGGTACACTTGGGCTGGTCCGTGTGAGAGGAACCCTGCCTCTCCCTGGTACACTTGGGCTGGTCCGTGTGAGAGGTACCCTGCCTCTCCCTGGTACACTTGGGCTTGTCCTTATGTGAGAGGAACCCTGCCCCTCCCTGGTACACTTGGGCTGGTCCTTATGTGAGAGGAACCCTGCCCCTCCCTGGTACACTTGGGCTGGTCCGTGTGAGAGGAACCCTGCCCCTCCCTGGTACACTTGGGCTGGTCCTTATGTGAGAGGAACCCTGCCCCTCCCTGGTACACTTGGGCTGGTCCGTGTGAGAGGTACCCTGCCTCTCCCTGGTACACTTGGGCTGGTCCTTATGTGAGAGGAACCCTGCCCCTCCCCTGGTACACTTGGGCTGGTCCTTATGTGAGAGGAACCCTGCCCCCTCCCTGGTACACTTGGGCTGGTCCGTGTGAGAGGAACCCTGCCCCTCCCTGGTACACTTGGGCTGGTCCTTATGTGAGAGGAACCCTGCCCCTCCCTGGTACACTTGGGCTGGTCCGTGTGAGAGGTACCCTGCCTCTCCCTGGTACACTTGGGCTGGTCCTTGTGTGAGAGGAACCCTGCCCCTCCCTGGTACACTTGGGCTGGTCCGTGTGAGAGGTACCCTGCCTCTCCCTGGTACACTTGGGCTGGTCCCCTTGTGTGAGAGGAACCCTGCCCCTCCCTGGTACACTTGGGCTGGTCCGTGTGAGAGGTAACCCTGCCTCTCCCTGGTACACTTGGGCTGGTCCTTGTGTGAGAGGAACCCTGCCTCTCCCTGGTACACTTGGGCTGGTCCTTATGTGAGAGGAACCCTGCCTCTCCCTGGTACACTTGGGCTGGTCCTTATGTGAGAGGTACCCTGCCTCTCCCTGGTACACTTGGGCTGGTCCTTATGTGAGAGGTACCCTGCCTCTCCCTGGTACACTTGGGCTGGTCCGTGTGAGAGGAACCCTGCCTCTCCCTGGTACACTTGGGCTGGTCCTTATGTGAGAGGTACCCTGCCTCTCCCTGGTACACTTGGGCTGGTCCTTATGTGAGAGGAACCCTGCCTCTCCCTGGTACACTTGGGCTGGTCCGTGTGAGAGGAACCCTGCCTCTCCCTGGTACACTTGGGCTGGTCCTTATGTGAGAGGAACCCTGCCTCTCCCTGGTACACTTGGGCTGGTCTTTATGTGAGAGGAACCCTGCCTCTCCCTGGTACACTTGGGCTGGTCCTTATGTGAGAGGAACCCTGCCCCTCCCTGGTACACTTGGGCTGGTCCTTATGTGAGAGGAACCCTGCCCCTCCCTGGTACACTTGGGCTGGTCCGTGTGAGAGGAACCCTGCCTCTCCCTGGTACACTTGGGCTGGTCCGTGTGAGAGGAACCCTGCCTCTCCCTGGTACACTTGGGCTGGTCCGTGTGAGAGGAACCCTGCCTCTCCCTGGTACACTTGGCTGGTCCGTGTGAGAGGAACCCTGCCTCTCCCTGGTACACTTGGGCAGGTCCGTGTGAGAGGAACCCTGCCTCTCCCTGGTACACTTGGGCTGGTCCTTATGTGAGAGGAACCCTGCCTCTCCCTGGTACACTTGGGCTGGTCCTTATGTGAGAGGAACCCTGCCTCTCCCTGGTACACTTGGGCTGGTCCTTATGTGAGAGGAACCCTGCCCCTCCCTGGTACACTTGGGCTGGTCCGTGTGAGAGGAACCCTGCCTCTCCCTGGTACACTTGGGCTGGTCCGTGTGAGAGGAACCCTGCCTCTCCCTGGTACACTTGGGCTGGTCCTTATGTGAGAGGAACCCTGCCTCTCCCTGGTACACTTGGGCTGGTCCTTATGTGAGAGGAACCCTGCCCCTCCCTGGTACACTTGGGCTGGTCCTTATGTGAGAGGAACCCTGTGTCTCTCTGTTACATCGTTAAGTATTTATTGTTTTCCAATAATAATAATAATAATAATAATAATAATAATAATAATATTATTATTATTATTATTATTATTATTATTATTATTATTATTATTATTAAGAAGAAGAAGAACAATAACAACGCTATTACTATTACTATTATATCAATACCTACTACTGCTAATATTAATAATAATAATAATAATATAATAATAATAATAATAACAGAAGATACATAAAGGTTAAACCATAATTATTAAAAAGAGAAAAAAATTGTGTAACATTTTATTTCCAAAAATTATTCTCTGAATATTCTTATCAAAATTATTAATACCACAAATTTGTTGGTCCCCATCAGCTGCCACCATCAACAGGAAAAATATATACCGTTTACTGTCACCATCAACAGGATATATATATATTACTGCATCAACAGGGACCAGGGGGAAAAATATTAATGGTTTAAATCCGGATTTGTGTAGATTAATCCGGGGAGAATTACGGATGAAATCACATATTGAAGATTAAATCTGTTTCCTGTCACCCTTCTCTCTCTCTCTCTCTCTCTCTCTCTCTCTCTCTCTCTCTCTCTCTCTCTCTCTCTCTCTCTCTCTCTCTCTCTCTCTCTCTCTCTCTCTGTGTCTGTGTCTTTATTTCTCTTTCTCTCTCCCTCTCTCTCGCTATATATATCTCGTGCCGAATAGGTAAAACTTGCGATTTTGGCCTAAATAGCATCGCTCTTCTCGACGAATAAGGCAAGCAAAAATTTGTGTATGCAATAATTTCGGAAAATTCATTCAGAACCTAACGAAAAAAGTATATTTTGTTGTGCTTGTTTATTATTAAATTATTGTAAACTTATCTAAAATATATTAAGCTGAATTAGGCTAAACTAAATTGCGCTTGATATAAGAAGGTTAGGTAATTTTTCTAATTTTTTTTGGAACAAAATTATCAATTTTTACATTAACATAAATGAAAAAAGTATATATCTTTAAACGCATTAGAGAAATTTTTAGAAAGGGATTAATTTTAAATGAGTTCATATATATATATATAATATATATATATATATATATATATATATATATATAATATATATATATATATATATTATATATATATATATATATATATATATATATAAAATACGCTGCACTAGCCAGGAGCGAACCCATGCTGTTTTGGTCCACCTCATGTTGAGAGAAAACGCATGACGTTTTAGACCTCTAGACCACACAGTCCTTAACAATGGTGCATCCAGCCAAGCTAGATGTTGTACCCACCATCGAAGGACATATGGTGGTGTGAACGCCTCTGGGCAAGGACTGTGTGGTCTAGTGGTCTAAAGCGTCATGCGTTTTCTCTCACCATGAGGCGGGCCAAAACAGCATGGGTTCGACTCCTTGGCTAGTGCAGTGTTGTTATTGATCAATACCGCTTGTTCCGTAGGTACAATAATATAATATACTGCTTGTTGAGCTAGCACACAAACAGGGAAGCCGGGTCGCCATCTGGAGAAGACCCGGGCCGGAAGTACCGCCAAATCATAAATAAATGAATGAACAAACAGGGAATAGAATGAAATTAGCTCAGCGGCGTCCACACCACCGTATGTCCTTCGATGTTGGGTACAACATCTAGCTTTGCTGGATGCACCATTGTTAAGTACTGTGTGGTCTAAAGAGTCATGTGGTTTCTCTCACCATGAGGCGGGCTAGTGCAGAGTTGTTTTATAGTTATATTATATTATATATGTATATATATATATATAATAGTATAATATATAATATATTATGGTTGTGGGAAAATTTATGGAATCAATAATTGCCGAGGCAATTCGTAGCCATCTTGAAAGGCATAAAATGATTAATGAATCCCAGCACGGTTTTACAAAGTGGCATTCCTGCCTTAAGAATTTACTAACTTTTTTCACCGATGCATTTGAGGTGGTAGATCGTGGTAATGAATATGATATTGCGTATATGGGTTTTATTAAGGCTTTTGATGGAGTTCCACATCAGAGGCAATTGAGGAAAATTAAGGCACACGGAAAAGAAATTTTTCCTTGGTAGAGGCGTGGTTGACAGATAGGTAGCAGAAAGTTTGCATCAATGAGGAGAATTCAGAGTGAGGGCTCGTCACAAGTGGTGTTCCACAGGGGTCAGTGCTAGACCCTTTGTTGTTCACAATTAATATAAACAACATTGATGAGGGAATAAATAGCGACATAAGCAAGTTTGTTGATGACACTAAAATTGCTTGCTTAATTCATTCTTATGAGGATGTTAGAGCACTCCAGGATGATTTGAATAGATTGATGCAGTTATCAGAGAAGTGGCAGATGCAGTTTATTATAGACAAATGCAAAGTTGTAAACATTGGACAAGAAAATAACCATGCCACATATAAACTAATTAGTGTAGACCTTATTATTACTGATTGTGAAAAGGATTTGGGAGTTCCGGTTAACAGTGCATAAGTGTTCGCAATAAAGCAAACAGAATCCTTGGCTTTATGTCAAGGAGCATAAATAACAGAAGTTGACGGGTTGTTCTTTAACTCTATATACCTTTGGTTAGGCCTCATTTAGATTATGCTGCACAGTTCTGGTCACCGTATTACAGAATGGATATAAATGGACTGGAAAACGTACAAAGGAGGATGACAAAGTTGATCCCATATGTCAGAAATCTTCCCTATGAGAACAGACTGAGGCGTAGAATTAGGGGGATATGGTTGAGGTGTATAAATGGAAAACAGGAATAAATAAAGGGAATATAAATAACTTGCTAAAATAAATAAATAAATAAATTATATATATATATATATATATATATATATATATATATATATATATATATATATATATATATATATATACATACACTGATCTCTGACTGAAGGAGACTCGAACCTACGAACCTTGGAACAAGGTACGCAGTGCTATACCATTCTCACCACACTGGACAATACCTGGCGCCCAGCTTGCGCTACACGTTGATCCAAGGCAGCCAGCTTTCAGGAAGAAGGCTTACAGCTTTTCATCTCATCCCCTGCATGCATCAGCCTTACTAGAGATTTTAACAATGCAAGGAATACAGTGACACCTGATAGTATGTCACCATGTATTCGACGAGAGTCGCAGAAGCATTATTTAAACCGCTAGCTAATATATGCAATAAGTCAATGAATACGTGACAGTTATCAGAGATCTGGAAGACAGCAAATGTAGTTCCTATATTTATAAATGAAGATAGACAGGAGGTGCTGAATTACAAACAAGTTTTTCTGGAATGCTTGCATTGGGAGGTAACAGGGAAAGTTATCAGGGAAAGTGGCAGAACACTTACAGAGAAGTGGTTTCATGAATATGAGTTTAGGGATGGTAAATCTTCTCTTATTAACTTCTTTATAACAAAGTAACAGATGTGCGACAAAAGAGAGAAGGTTGGGTGGACGGCCATTTTTTTAGACCGTAAGGCGTTTGATACTGTACCCCACAAGAGATTCAGGAGGAAATAACAGGGAACGTATATCGGTGGATCAAAGAGTGTCTCTGGGGAAGGAACTAAAGAGTGTCGGGAAAGAGACGTCAAAATGGGAAGAATAACTAGCATATTCCTTAAGGATCCTATTAGGACCAGTACTGTTTCTGGTTGATGTGAATGACATTCCAGGTGGGAATGATTCAGATATATCCTTGTTTGCTGATGTAAAACTGATGAGGAGAATAAAAGATAAGAGAACAAGAAAACGCTACAAAGGATTCTAGATAAATTGCAAGAGTGATCAGATAAGTGGTTGCTTGAATTTAACCCCCAATAAATGCAAGATCATGAAGGGGCAAGAAGACCGGAAACGGGTAAGGATTAGAGGCACAGAGGCTGCAGACCTCACTCAAGATAACGACCGAGGATTAAGTATAGGTTCCAGTATAGTGTCAGAGTGAATCTGGGAAATGACATCCTTATTCATCTCCACTATGCAAATCTGGGCATCTTGGTTACTCAGCGCTTTTCATTTTCAGTACCCATATTCGATACACAGTATAACTCATGTTCACTGCACATCATTCATGCTCGCTACACACTATGGTTCATGTTCACCTCCATTACTCATCTCCACTACCCACCGTTGGCAGCATCAAAGGAAGAAACAAAGTAGACAGGTGCTCCATTAATTAGGGTATCCTGGAGGCTGGCTGCTAGGTGCATCCTCACACATCTCTATTTTTACTTTGGTTTTATTAGACTTACCATAGTAATAAATCCATCCTGGGGAAAATAATGGTCACACAAAATATGGCTGGGCTGACTTAATAGGTGTGTACGTGAGTTAACTATAATACCAAGCATATGTACACCTGGATGGGGAGGTGAGGAGGAGGGGCAGTGGTGGGGGGATGTAGCTGGTGAGGCTTAGGAGGACGTGGTGGTGGTAAGGGGTGAAAAAGTTGGAAAAAGCGGAGTGAGGGAGGAGTAGGCGTAGAAGAGGAGGAGAAAAGGAGGTGGCGTAGAGGATGAAAGACGTGGAGGAGATGAAGGACGGGTGGAGGAGGAGGAGGAGGAGGATAAGGAGGAGGAAGAGGAAGAGGAGGAGGAGGAGGAGGGGTAAAAAGCTTAAGAGAGTGAAGGTTGAAGATGAGGTGAAAGAGGCACAAAAGGGAAGTATTTAGCGGATCCGATGAGGAGATGGAGTTGAATCTCACGTGTTGTCCAGCAAAAGAGTAGGATTCCAAGCGTCGTATAGTATCTCTTTCTCTCTCTCTCTCTCTCTCTCTCTCTCTCTCTCTCTCTCTCTCTATCACTGCACCTTCCTTCAATACGACCTTGTTGCCACTCGGCAAGAAATTTAATGCCTTCTTTGGTATATTGAAACAGTATTCAATCCCACATCTTTAGATGAAAAAAGTGATCAGCTTGTGTTTGAGCTAGTGTTATTGTTCTGTGATTTGTGATCATTTATGAAGAGCACAAATGACAGAGTAAATAAGTTCCGAGGCCAAGCCAGCCTGCGAGAGTTAGAATTTCTGCCTTGTTCCTAACTGACAGAGGATCGAGTCTCATGAGGGTTTAGTGCTTCAGATATACTTGATAACACTAAATAATTTACTTAAAAATTCTCTTCATATGTAAATTCACAAAAGTCTTCAGTTATTCATGTTAATCATAAAAAGAATCAGACACTCTATTTTAGCTGATATCCCAACTACCTAAAAAAAAAAAACTCGGTCGTTTTTACTGGTCTGTCGAGGTATTCGGTCTCATATCTAAGGCACAAAGAGAATTTTCGCCAGCTTAAACGACTCAGCGTGGCTTTTGATCTCTTATTTTCAAGACAAAGAGGGTTGAATGCCACGCAGTAAGAAACTCTTTGTCTCGTCTGTGGCAGAAAAGGACCTCAATTCTGTCGTGTTCCAGGAAGGTTTTCCAATACCATGTAAAAAAAAAAAAAAAACTCTAGTAGATCTTAACCCTCTCTTGCAACTACAGTTTCCAATTCCATAAAAAAAAATAACATTCACTTTGGCATTTCACAGCAAGTTTCAAAAACAACAAGTCAAAAAAAAAAAAAAAACAGTATCTTAACCCTCTTGCAACTACAGTTTCCCAATCCCATAAAAAAATTACATCTCCGTTGGCATTTTACAAAGACCAAAGATAACCGGATTCATCCGAACAGACAAACAACAACAATCAAAACTATGATCGCCCTTGCGACTCCCCCAGCTTCTCAGCCTCAACAACACAAGACAGGATGTGCCCGTGTGAGGCTCCGTTGGTAGCGCACTCAGCTCATACACTGAGTGTCCGTGGTTCGATTCCCGTTTTGGCTGGAAACACTAGGCATGTTTCCTTACGCATGCTGTCCCTTGTCAGAACAAGAAGAGTACCTGGTGTTTGCACCAGTTGGTGCACTGGGTGACAGTATTTAATTCTCTATCTCAAGGCTGGGATTAACTTCGAGAAAGACAATCAGATATGATTGTTTATGATCGATTCAGTACTGAATCAAATATTTTAACTTTTATTAAAAATATTAACAATTCCTCCATAATTAAATATTTTATTCGTTTACGTCATGAATCACAATTTTCCGACTGATTAATCATCATCAGTCACCATCATCAAACATCGTCATCAGTCATCATCATCATAAATCATCTTCATCAATCAACATTATCATTCATCATTATGAATCATCATCATCATCAACAGTCATCACGGCTATTGTTCCCCCATCTTCTCAGGAACTGTTCTTCACTATCAGCTTATCTAAAGAGAGAAAGGTAGCTCACTAAATCTCCTTTACCCCCTCCCTCCAACCTTTCATTGGCCAACCCCTACCCCGCCCACCCTCCACTGCAGATTTATACACTCTCGAAGTCATTCTAATTTGTTCCATCCTTCGTACATGTCCAAACCACCTCAACAACCCTCCTCTACCCTCTGGATAATAGTTTTGGTAATCCCGCACCTCCTCCTAATTTCCAAACTACGAATTCTCTGCATTATATTCGCACCACACATTACTCTCTGACATGACATATCCACTGCCTCGGGCCTTCTCCTTGTTGCAACATCCACCACCACTGTTTCACACCCATAGAAGACATTTGGTATAACTATAACTCTCATACAGTCTCCTCTTTGCTTCCATGGACAAAGTTCTTTTGTCTCCTCAGACTCCTAAGTGCACCACTCACCTTTTTCCCTCTCATCATTTTTTTTATTTATCTCATTTTTCAAAGACCCATCTGGTGACATGCCCACTCCTAAATATCTGAATACATTCACTACCTCCATACTCTTACCCCAATCCGGCTGGATTTGAGAGGGACCTGACCTCCCAACATCTGCGTTCTTACTTCTACTAGTGACCTACGTCTCACCTCCTGGCGCTATATAAGGCTCCATCCTGTCACTTCAACTCCATATTGTTTCAGATTATGGAACAATGCTCTTCTCCAGACTGAGGGACTGACCACCTCAAAACTTTAAGGGTGATGGACTGATTACATCGTCTTCAAGTCTCTTCTGCTTCTATCAACTTTTCTGTACTCGACTGAAGAAGCCTACTGTGTAGGCGAAACGTTTCGAAATAAAGATACCTAACTGTTGCATATGTGTCTTACCTAACAACCTGTCTATCCTCCAATAGTTGTTTATATCATACCCTAACTGCTCCTCTTAGTTAAAACTTCACACACACACACACACACACACACACACACACACACACACACACACACACACACACACACACACACACACACACACACACATACATACATAATAATTATATATAATATAATATAATATATATATATATATATATATAATAAAAATATATATATATATATATATATATATATTCACTACAATCAGTAAGAATATATAATCATCATCTTCACTATCACCAATATCACTATCACTTATATCAACAACTTTTTATCACCTTTATTATCAATATTATCATCATTGTATTACTATCATTATCCCCACTCATCATCATCATCAAAATCATTGTTTTCGTCATTGAAATTAAGAAGGAACTCAGTCGTACTTGCCCTGACTATAAGTAACACGGTATCCCTGCATAATACAAATATTTTATGCTTAGCATTTATAGGGAAAAAAATATTCAATCATGAAAATGTGCATGTGTACTAACATATCACTCTAATTGTGGTTGCAGGGGTCGCATGATGCTTCCTGGCCCGCCGCTGGTGTGTGTGTGTGTGCGCGTGTTTGTGTAAGAAATGTGGAGGCTCGATCCTCCAACCTTAGAGACGGGAGCAGATGGGAGACACTATGATGATGGGCACAAAAAAAAGTCCTAAAATATCTAACTTAAAAAAAAAAAAGCAAAATTTTGTATTTTTTAATATGCAAATGGAGCCAAACTTATATCTTTATACATTCAAGGGATTAAATTCGCTATCCCGTATAAACGAAATAGATCCAATCCTCTATCCCATATAAAAAAAGGATTCAGTCCTCCGGTCCACACGCAGGAGATGCAATCCTCTATTCGACGCACACAAGGTAATCTAATCCCATCTAATCCCTTTCTCAAACCCCTTCAGCGCTATCGGGTTATTCAAAGGAGATTCCGTATCATACAAGTGATTAAAAAACTGTAAGGAGATGATTAGTCTAGCGGAAATGATCTTATCAGGGGATGAAAGTTGGGAGACGGCAGCTGAGGGAAATGTTTCAGCAGGACATCAGCTGTCTCCCATAACTGACCCTCTCAGTGTGAAGGCAATATCTCAGAGCTTTCCTGGGGAATAACGCTTAATTAATGTGACTCTGATACATTTATTATTATTATTATTATTATTATTATTATTATTATTATTATTATTATTATTATTATTATTAATTATTATTATTATTACAAATAAAGATTACCACGGACGGGGCTTGAACTAGCGGTGAATGAGTCGCAAAACTCCAGACCGATGCGTTAGTCACTGGAGCAGCTGACTACAATACAATTCATCCAACTAGGTATATTTATAACTGCCTAATTTCTGTACTCGACTGAAGAAGCCTACTGTGTAGGCGAAGCGTTTCGGAATAAAGTTGCCTAAATGTTGCCTATGTGTCTTATCTACCAACCTGTCGGTAGTGTATACCATTTAATAATCATTTATACACCATACGAAAGTTGGCATAGACACCACTATGACCACAAATGCAAGCTTTTACAGATGAATCTCCCGCCAGCGTAGGCGTGACGTTTCGCCATCCAGTGGCTTCATCAATACAAATTCTAGGACATAACTTGAAGACAGTAGGACTATATACAGAAGATGAGGTAATCAGTCCCTCAACCTAGGAGCAGGTGCGAAGAGCACCGTAGTCGTGAAGATTCTCCACGACTACAATAAAGATACCCAGATGTTGCACATGTGTCTTAATTTCATATGTATACTTACAGAAATAAAGATATTATTATTAAACAGACAGCCCCAGGTCATGCAGAGCATTTCAGGCAATTTATCTTAACCTTGTCCGCCAGGATGCTACCCACATCAATCGACTAACACCCAGGTACCTACCTGCTGCTAGGTGAACAGGGGCAGCAGGTGTAAGGATACATGCCCAACATTTCACTAATGCTGGGATCGATCCCTGAATCCTCAGCGTGTGGGTTTAGGACGCTACCAGTTTAAGTAGCTGTAAGCCTTCTCCCTGAAAGCTGGCTGCCTTGGATCAAACGTGTAGCGCATGCTACACGCCAAGGTATTGGTCCAGTGTGGGTAGATTGGTAAAGCACTGCGTACCTTGTCCTAAGGTTCGTAGGTTCGAGTCTCCTTCAGCCAGAGATCAGTGTTTGTGTATATTTCGCATGCTCTCGCGAATTCCTTGCATTATATATATATTATATATATATATATATATATATATATATTATATATATATATATATATATTATATATATATATATATATATATATATTGGCAGGAGTCAGGTGAGGTGACGCGTGGGTAGAGGTGGTAGTAGTAGTAGTAATAGTAATGGAACTAAGGAGGTGAGGCAAGAGAGGGACCTGCTGGCATCAAGTAACACCAGTTCCCAGGATGGGTAATATCCTCTTGCTTAGTAATTTTGAAATACTGTAACTACCGGATTTTTGCTTTATAGTGTTACTGACAGAAATTAGTGCAGCTTGGGGAAGTGGGGAAGCGTCACGAACGGTGTTCCACAGGGGTCAGTGTTGGGCCCCCTGCTGTTCACAATATACATAAACGACATAGATGAGGGCATAAAGAGCGACATCAGCAAGTTTGCCGATGACACCAAAATAGGCCGTCGAATTCATTCTGACGAGGACATTAGAGCACTCCAGGAAGATTTGAATAGACTGATGCAGTGGTCGGAGAAGTGGCAGATGCAGTTTAATATAGACAAATGCAAAGTTCTAAATGTTGGACAGGACAATAACCATGCCACATATAAACTAAATAATGTAGATCTTAATATTTCGGATTGCGAAAAAGATTTAGGAGTTCTGGTTAGCAGTAATCTGAAACCAAGACAACAGTGCATAAGTGTTCGCAATAAAGCTAATAGAATCCTTGGCTTCATATCAAGAAGCATAAATAATAGGAGTCCTCAGGTTGTTCTTCAACTCTATACATCCTTGGTTAGGCCTCATTTAGATTATGCTGCACAGTTTTGGTCACCGTATTACAGAATGGATATAAATGCTCTGGAAAATGTACAAAGGAGGATGACAAAGTTGATCCCATGTATCAGAAACCTTGTTAGGTAAGACACATATGCAACAGTTAGGTATCTTTATTTCGAAACGTTTCGCCTACACAGTAGGCTTCTTCAGTCGAGTACAGCAAAGTTGATAGAAGCAGAAGAGACTTGAAGACGATGTAATCAGTCCATCACCCTTGAAGTTTTGAGGTGGTCAGTCCCTCAGTCTGGAGAAGAGTATTGTTCCATAGTCTGGAACAATATGGAGTTGAAGTGATAGGATGGAGCCTATATACCACTAGGAGGTGAGATGTAGGTCACTAGTAGAGGTAAGAATGTAGACGTTGAGAGGTCAGGTCCCTCTCAAATCCAGCCATTCTCACTAGTAGAGGTTGTTGAAGTTGATTCCAAGTCTGTACCAAGATACCCTAAATAGGCTCCATCCTATCACTTCAACTACATATTGTTCCAGACTATGGAACAATACTCTTCTCCAGACTGAGGGACTGACCACCTCAAAACTTCAAGGGTGATGGACTGATTACATCGTCTTCAAGTCCGAACATTGAAATGGTATAAAATACCGGCAGGTTGTAAGGTAAGACACATATGCAACAGTTAGGTATCCTTCGAAATAAAGATACCTAACTGTTGCATATGTGTCTTGTCTTCAAGTCTCTTCTGCTTCTATCAACTTTGCTGTACTCGACTGAAGAAGATTGAGACACTTATGCAGCATATGGGAATCTTTATTCAGGAAACGTTTCGCCACACAGTGGCTTCATCAGTTCAATAAAGATTCCCATATGCTGCATAAGTGTCTCAATCTTCAACTTGTCGGTTTTTCAAACCATTCATCACTCGACTGAAGAAGCCTACTGTGTAGGCGAAACGTTTCGAAATAAAGATACCTAACTGTTGCATATGTGTCTTACCTAACAACCCGTCGGTATTTTATACCATTTTATTGTTTAAAAATACGAATTACATCAGCCATCTTCCACATATCAGACACTACACCTGTTTAAAGAGAAATATTAAAAATATTAGTCAATGGTTCACAAAGTTCCATTTTACACTCTTTAAGAACCATTGAAAAAAGTTCATCAGGGCCAGGGGATTTATTTTGCTTTATCCGGTCTATCTGTTTGATAACCAATTCGGTAGTGACAGTGATATTGCATAATTTATCATCATCAAGCCCACTATAAAAATTAATTACTGGAATATTGTTAGTGTCTTCCTGAGTGAAAACAGAGAGAAAATAATTATTAAGAATAGAGCACATTTCATTTTCCTTGTCAGTAAGATGCCCAGAGTTATTTTTAAGGGAACCTATCTTATCTCTGACTTTTGTTCTATAAACCTGGAAAAAACTTTTTGGGTTAGTTTTCGAATCCCTAGCAACTTTAATTTCATAGTCCCGTTTAGCTTTTCTTATCCCCTTTTTAACGTCCCTCTTAATGTCAATATACTGATTCATAAGATGACCCTCACCTCTTTTCATGCGCCTATAAATTCCTTTTTTCTGAGCCTATTATTCATCCATCTGGGGTCATTTCTATTCGATCTAATTTCCTTATATGGGATAAATGTCCTTTGGGCAGCATGTATTGTGTTAAGAAAGCTGTCATACTGATAGCTCTCTTCGTTACCCCAGTCCACAGATGATAAGTGTTCTCTAAGCCCACTGTAATCTGCTAAGCGAAAATCTGGGACCAGTACTGAATTATCCCTACTGTCATACTTCCATTTAATGCTAAAGGTAATTGATTTGTGATCGCTTGTGCCGAGTTCCTCTGTAATTTCTAAATTATTAATTGTTTGCCAAAACCAAGTCAAGAAGGTTATTTTCCCTTGTAGGCTGTATCACAAACTGCTTCAAAAAACTATCCTGAACTACTTCTAAGAAGTCGTTTGATTCTAAATTCCCAGTCAAGAAATTCCAATCAATATGACTAAAGTTAAAGTCTCCTAGAATTACTACATTATCGTGCCTTGTGGCCTTAACAATTTCCTCCCATAGTAGTCTCCCTTGGTCTCTATCTAAGTTTGGGGGACGGTATATCACACCTAAAATCATTTTTTCACGTCCCTCTGAAAATTCTATCCAAACAGACTCTGTGTGTGTTACTTCAGACTTAATACCCGTTTTTATGCAACAGTTCAAGCGATCTCGGACATACAGTGCCACCCCACTCCCTATCCCGATACTTCTGTCTACTTGGAACAATTTAAATCCCTGTATGTGACATTCAGCAGGCATATCCCGATTTTCCGTATTGAACCACGTCTCAGTTAAAGCAAATACATCAATGTTACCTGCACTAGAAACTAGTCTCAACTCGTCCATCTTATTCCTAGCACTACGACTATTTGTGTAATATATATTTAAGGACCCTCCTTTCTCTTTACCCTTCCTGCTCTTTTCTGTTATTCCACTAAACCTATTACTGTCCTTGTCACCTAGTGCCACTGGCTTTCCAAAATCCACCTCGTTTTGGCTATTACTAGTTCTCCTAGTACTCATATTACTACACTGGGACTTCACTGTTTTCCCGCCAAAACCCATACTACTAACTATTCCTAGTTTAAAGACCTAACAGCTCCCTCCACTGTGTTGGCCAGTGCTCCCACCCCAAACCTAGATAAGTGAACCCCATCCCTGGCATACATGTTATTTCTGCCATAAAAGAGGTCCCAGTTGTCAATGAATGTTACCGCATTTTCCTTACAGTATTTGTCCAGCCAGCAATTGACACCAATTGCTCTGGACAACCATTCATTTCCAACTCCTCTCCTTGGCAAAATACCACATATGACAGGGTTCCCACCCCTCCTCCTAATTATCTCTGTTGCTGACCTATACCTGCTAATCAGGTCCTCACTCCTACGTCTGCCAACATCGTTGCCTCCAGCACTGAGACAGATAATAGGATTTCTCCCATTACCTCTCATAATGTCATCCAGACAGCTAACAGTATCCTTCATCCCAGCCCCAGGAAAACACACTCTCTGCCTCCTACTCCTATCCTTCAAGCAGAATGCCCTATCCATGTACCTAATCTGGCTATCCCCAACAACAACAATGTTTTTACCTTCCTTGTCGACGTCCGTCGTGATGTTCCCAGTAGTCGATTCACATTCATTAGGTAGCCCTACACCTTCACTTGTGGAATTCGTCAAGACGTTCTCGATGGTCTTCGTTGATGTTTCTAGAGATGTCTCACTCACGTCTGCCAATGCTTCCTTGGTGCTCGTTGTGGCATTCCCTGTAGAACACCCACATTCGTCAGGTAGCACCGAAAATGGGTTGGAAGTTTCCACAGTAGTCTTCTGGTTTCTCGTTGGTTCTGCCTCTCCAACAGTCTTTTTGATCCTCAGCTTGGTTCTATGTTGCCCGGCCACTGGCCAAGTTCCCCTCTTAACCTGGGGACTCACGACAGGAGGATTACTACGAATCATCTTGTTCTCCTCCGTTAATCGCCGTATCTCCAGCTTAGCAATCCTAAGCTCTTCTTTCAGCTGCTGGTAAAGTTGCTCAAGAGAGGGCATCCTGGTTCAGATTCACAGAGACGCACAAACAGGTCTTCACAGAGCTAAGTACACGTCATCACTCTTGTGATGGACTGAAGACATCGATTCCAGGTTGAGGGACTGATTACCTCGAACTTCTCCTCTCCTTACTCATTTCTACGTTGTATTGGACTGATGAAGCCACTGTGTGGCGAAACGTTTCTTCAATAAAGATTACCATGTGTTGCATAAGTGCCTCAATTCTTCAACTTGTCGGTTTTCTAAACCATTCATCACATTCACTTAGTTTATAGCTTCGAGGGTTATTTTCATTACCAAGGACCAGTACCTTACACTTATCCACATTGAACTTTATCTGCCATTTTTCAGACCAAGACATTAATTTGTCCAAATCCTCCTGGAGTTCATTGCTATCCTCCTCAGAATGAATCATACGGCCTATCTTTGTATCATCAGCAAATTTGCTCATGTCACTCATAATCCCTTCATCAAGGTCATTAATGTAAATTATGAACAAGAGAGAACCTAAACTGATCCTTGTGGAACGCCACTAGTGACCCCATTAATCGAAATTCTCTGCTTTCTATTGGTAAGCCATGCCTCTATCCATGCTATACCTTTACCTCCTATACCATGAGCTGCTATTTTTCTTAAGAGTCTCTTGTGAGGTGCTCTATCGAAGGCTTTACTAAAATCCAAATAAACAATATCATATTCTTTATCACTGTCTACTGCCTCAAATGTTCTATTGAAGAACGTCAGTAAATTTGTCAGGCAGGAACGACCTCTCGTGAACCCATGCTGAGATTCATTTATCAAGTTATGTTCTTCAAGGTGACTTCTAATAATGTCAGCTATAATTGATTCTAGTAACTTGCTCACCATAGATGTCAGGCTTATTGGACGGTAATTTGAAGGAGTGGACTTATCCCCTGATTTGAATATGGGAACCACATTAGCCAGCTTCCACAACTCTGGCACAACACCAGTAAGGATGGATGCATTAAACACACTCGTTAATGGCTGACTAAGTTCCATCTTGCATTCCTTAAGTACCCTGGAAAATAATTCGTCGGGCCCCGGGGACTTATTTTGCTTCAGTTTGTCTATTTGTTTGATAACCATGTCCCTCGTGACAGTAATATTAGTCAATTTGAATTCGTCAGGAACTGAATAATTGTTAATTTCTGGAATCTCATTTATGTCTTCCTGTGTAAAAACTGACAAAAAATAGTCATTAAATATGGAACACATTTCCAGTTCGTTATCCGTCGCTGTCCATTCCCAATTTTCAGAAGTCCTACTTTTTCCTTCACCTTCGTCCTATACAATTGAAAGAAGCCCTTCGGATTGGTCTTTGATTCATTAGCAACTCTAATTTCATAGTCACGTTTAGCCTTTCTAATCCCCTTTTTTACTTACCTTTTAAGCTGAACATATTGGCCAGTAAGGTTAACCTCTCCTCTTCTGATGCGCCTATAAATTCCCCTTTTCTCACCTATTAGATGCTTTAGCCTCCTGTTAACCCATTTGGGATCGTTATTATTAGACCTGATTTCTCTCTGGGGAATGTATATACTCTGAGCACGGTGTACATTAATAAGAAAGAACTCATAAATGGCGATCCCTTCGTAATCATAAGTATGATCATCGTCACTAGAATCATTAGCTAGATAACCCCAATCGAGATTTGACAGGTGTTTCCTAAGTCCATTATAATCGGCAGAACGAAAATCAGGGATTTTTATCGTATTGTCATTATTCTTGTATTCCTAGTGATGGATTTGTGATCACTTGCGCCAAGCTCTTCAGTGATCTCCAGATTATTTACGAGTGTTTCCATATTTGACAAGACTAGGTCTAGCAGATTATTACCCCTGGTAGGCTCTGTTACACACTGCTTCAGAAAACAGTCCTGAACTGTTTCCACAAAGCCACTGGACTCCAGATTACTGGTAAAAAAAATTTCCAGTCAATTTGACTAAAGTTAAAATCCCCTTCTATCACTATGTTATTGTGTCTAGAAGCCTTAACAATTTCGTCCCAAAGAAGTCTCCGTCTATCGTGATCCAAGTCTGGAGGTCGGTATATTACACCTAGAATTAGTTTTTCTTGACCTTCTACGAACTCTACCCAAACAGATTCTGTTACTGTTCCATTTATTTTTATACCTGTTTTTATGCAACAGTTAATATTCTTTCGAACATATATTGCAACTCCTCCCCCCTTCCAATTACATCTATCCACATGGAACAACTTAAACCCTTGAATACACTCAACAATCATATCCCGACTCTTTAAATCATACCACGTTTCAATTAATGCAATGACATCAAAGTTCCCAGCACATGCTACAAACGTAGTTCATTAATCTTATTTCTTGCACTTCGACTGTTAGAATAAAATACCATCATATGTTTTTTCTTCTGCACATTTTTCCTATTCATCTTTGTTTTTACACAGTTTCTCAACTTATCATTACCCAGAGTTACTCCATGACAGTTACTATTAAGATTCTTAATATCAGAGCATAAGTCAATATATCCAAACTCATTATTTATCATTTCTAAACCCATACCTCTAACTAATCCTAGTTTAAAGTCCTAACAACCCCCCCTCAACTGACGTAGCAAGGAAACCCACACCTGCCCTGGATAAGTGAACCCCATCCCTGGCATACATGTGATTTCGGCCATAGAAGTTGTCCCAGTTGTCAATGAATGGTACTGCATTATCCTTACAGTGTTTATCCAGCCAACAATTAATACCAATTGCTCTGGACAACCATTCATTACCAACACCTCTTCTTGGCAAAATGCCTCATATAACAGGGCACCCTCCCCCCCCCCCCATCTTCCTAATTATGCCTATAGCTGTCCTGAACTTTCTAAGTTCTTATGCTCTTAAATTATGTTTATCAAAATGACTTCTTATATTATCAGCTATAATTGACTTTAATAATTTTCCTACAGTTGAGGTTAGGCTTATTGGGCAGTAATTTGACGGTAACGACTTGTCTCCTGCTTTAAAAATAAGAATTACATTAGCCATCTTCCACATATCAGGCACTACACCTGTTTGAAGAGATAAATTAAATACATTAGTTAAAGGTTCACAGAGTTCCATTTTGCATTCCTTAAGAACCCTTGAAAAAAAGCTCATCAGGACCGGGCGATTTATTGTGTTTCAAACAATCAGTCTGTTTGATAACCATTTTGCTAGTGTCTGTGAGGTTACATAATTTATCTTCTTCAGGCCCACTATGAAAATTAATGATTGGGTTATTGATAGTGTCTTCCTGTGTGAAAACAGGGAGAAAATAATTATTAAAAATTGAGCACATTTCATTCTCTTTGTCAGTAAGATGCCGAGAGTTATTTTTAAGGGGACCTATCTTTTATCTAATTTTTGTTCTATAAACCTGGAAGAAACCTTTTGGATTAGTTTTCAAATCTCTAGCAACTTTAATTTTGTAATCCCGTTTAGCTTTTCTTATCCCCCTTTTTAACGTCTCTCTTAATGTCAATATGTTGATTCAAACGATGACCCTCACCTCTTTTGATGCGCCTATAAATTCCTTTCTTTTGCCCTAAAAGATATTTGAGGGTCATTTCTGTTCGATCTAATTTCTTTATATGGAATAAATGTACTTTGGGAAGCATGTATAGTGTTTCGAAAGCTCTCATTTTGATAGTTCTCTTCGTTACCCCAGTCCACAGATGATAGTTTTTCTCTAAGCCCATTGTAATCTGCTAAGCAAAAATCTGTGACTGTTAATGAATTATCCCTACTATCAAACTACCATTCAATGCTAAAGGTAACTGATTTGTGGTCGCTTGTGCCAAGTTCCTCTGAAATTTCTAAATTATTAACAAAGGTTTCCTTGTTTGCCAGAACCAAGTCAAGCAGGTTATTTCCCCTTGTAGGTTCAGTAACAAACTGCTTTGAAAAACAATCCTAAACTACCCTTAAGAAGTTGTTAGACTCTAAATTCCCAGTCAATGAATTCCAATCACCACACTATTTACATCCCCTTTATTTATTCCTGTTTTCCATTTATACACCTTAATCACATCCCCCCTATTTCTCTGCCTTTCTAGAGAGTGCAGATTTTCCCAAAATGGAGGTAAGGTTTATTGGTCTATGGTTCGAAGCTAAGGACCTGTCACCTGCCATTTTTTCACTTATCAGGCACTATGCCAGTTTGTAGTGGTATGTTGAAAAGATTAGCCAAAGGTATGCTAAGTTCCTCTCTACATTCCTTTAAAACTCTTGCAAACAATTCATCAGAGCCTGGGGATTTGTTAGGTTTCAATTTCTCTAATTATCTGAGGACCATGTCACTAGTTACCCCAATCGTGCATAGTTTATTATCGTCCTGTTTTACATAATTTATTTTTTCTGGAATTTCGCTAGTATCTTCCTCGGTAAAAGCTGAGAGGAAGTAGGTATTGAAAATTTCAGACTTTTCCTTATCACTGTCAATGATCTGACCTGAATTACTCTTAAGTGGGCCTGTCTTGTCCCTAATCTTACTTCTGTATACCTGAAAGAATCCTTTAGGGTTAGCCTTTGAATCCCTTGCGACCTTAGCCTCATTATCCCTTTTTTGCTTTTCTTATTCCTTTTTTTTATTTCTCTCTTCAATTGAATATATTGACTTCTTAGCTGCCCGTCCCCTCTTTTGATACGCCTATATATGCCTCTCTTTTGACCAATGAGATGTTTTAATTTATTGTTCATCTATTTGGGATAATTTTTGTTAAATCTAATTTCCTTGATCGAAAGAAAAGTTGTCTGGGCAGCTAGAACTATGCTCTGAAAAACGTCATATTGGCAACCAGCACCACCTACTTGACCCATAGTCAGGTCATGCCAATTTAGCCCACCCAGGTAATTTCTCAGTCCCATGAAATCGGCCAAACAAAAGTCTGGGACAGAGATTTGATTGCAGCCATCTGGGTAATTCCATGATATATTGTGATCGCTTTCCT
>NC_069404.1:88835096-88897596 GCF_026875155.1 Cherax quadricarinatus
ACTAGCTGCCCTGGGAACCCTAGTTTACCCTGACGAGTCTTTTTCCCAGCTCCTTAAGGAATTTAATGCACTCTTTCCCCATGAGCCAAGGGTCTTTTGAGCCTATGGGAACAAACATATAATGATGGGAAAAGTTCTCCATTTTTTCTAGACTTTTGGGACTCCCTAAAGCGGGCAGCTGCCCTCCTTCCTCCCTGGTGTATTGGAGATAGGTATCAGCCAAGGTAGATGCACATGTATTTTTCCCACACCACCTGCTTCCCATCTGTCCAGGCTTGAAGGGTGATACCATCTGGATGCTTCTGGCTGCCATCAGATCTGCATAGTTGGGTGGCTCCCTTACTGCTGGGCATCCAGCTGTTGTGAGGCTCCTCTTGATAATGTTATTAACCTCCTCATGTCTTGCAATCTTCCCTCGGTTTTTACGGCACACAAGACCTTGGTACCCGAATCGGTCTGCTGCTTCACTCCCACAAATACACCTGTGTTCGGGGAGAATGGGGGGCGGCAAGTCGAAGGGCAACACCGATGCGGATGGTCTGTGGGTCGAGGCGTGTGCCAAGGCTGGAGTTGGGAACACCCAACAGAAAGTCCCCAGCATGAGGGCTCTCACTGCCGCAGGCGGGCCTTATCCTTCCCTGACACACTCTGAAGCATTGTTGAGGCTATATTTTCCACTATTGGGCCATCCCAGTGCGATTGTTTGTAGTTGTTGGGGGGAGCAGGTCTGGTTTCTGAGCCGTTTAGATTTTCCCAGATCATTGCTCCGTCAATTAATTTTTGGTCCTGGACTCCAATCTTGTCCCTAAGATGTTCAGGAGAATCGCTGCTACAAACTCTCTGGATGCAATACACGAGGACAGAAAAGCAGGTAATGCAATCTGTGATGACTTGCGGTCACCAATGCCTCCAGTCTGACGGAAGTGTACCTTGGTTCCACTGCCCGTCTTCTAGAGTAACGTTAAGTACTTTCGTAAAAATCTGCCTCAGAATACTGTCATTTTCGTGCAGAAAAAGGGTTATCATATGAAGGTGCACATCTTAGGAAATATGCCAACCTGGGCAGACTCAAGCACTTTGTTAGAAGGTACAAGGCATCGTGGTGTCCAGAATGCCTATTCGTTTTCCATTCTCCTTAACTCTTCCAATTTCTTCCTGAGAATTGTGTCAATGGCATTACTACTTCCCAGAGGTGCTCCTAGCAAAACACTTTTTGTGGGGCAATGACTGCTGCTGCTGATAGTTTTGATCTCACTGCATTATATATATATATATATATAAATATATATATTATATATATATATATATATATATATATATATATATATAAATAACAGAGTCCTTGGCTTCATATCAAAGAGCATAAATAATAGAAATCCTCAGGTTGTTCTTCAACTCTATATATCCTAGGTTAGGCCTCATGTAGATTATGCTGCTCAGTCCTAGTCACCGTAAATGTAAATACACTGGAAAACGTACAGAGGAGGATGACAAAGTTGATCCCATGTATCAGAAATCTTCCCTATAAGGATAGGCTGAGGGCCCTGAATCTGCACTCTCTGGTCTAGAAAGGTGTAGAATTAGGGGGGATATAAACCATACCCCCGGCCGGGATTGAACCCGCGGTCATAGAGTCTCAAAACTCCAGCCCGTCGCGCTAACCACTAGACCAGCTAGCCACAATAAGATTCATCCAACTAGGTATATTTCTACACCATAGGAAGGTTAGCACAGGCACCTCTGTGACCACAAATGCAAGTTTTTACAGACGAATCTCCAGCTAGCGTGGCCGTGACGAACTCTAGCTCAAGTCCCTTCACTGCCGTCAACATGACTTAAGAAATCGTAATGACACGATTGCAAATAAACCATACCCCCGGCCGGGATTGAACCCGCGGTCATAGAGTCTCAAAACTCCAGCCCGTCGCGCTAAACCACTAGACCAGCTAGCCACAAAAGATTCATCCAACTAGGTATAATTTCTACAAACCCTAGGAAGGTTAGCACAGGCACCTCGGACCAAAAAAATGCAAGTTTTTTTTCAACGAATCCCCCGCAAACTGGCCGTTACAACTCTAGCTCCAAATCCCTTTAAATGCCGTCAACATGACTTTAAAAAATCTTTAAAGACACGAAATTTCAAATTTAACCCCTACCCCCGGGCCCGGGTTTAACCCCGGGCATAGAGGGCCCAAAAATCCCGCCCGTCGCGCTAAACCCCTAACCACTAGCCACAATAAATTCCTCCAAATATTATTTTTAAAACCATAGGAAGGTTTTGCACAAAGGGAAACCCCTGTGACCACAAATGCAAGTTTTTAACAAAAAAACCCTTTTCCCCCCCCGGGGGGGGGGGGCCCCCCCTGGAAAAAAAAGAACCCCCCTCCAGCTCAAATCCCTTCACCCGCCGTCCAAAATGACTTTTAAAAAAATCGTAAAAGAAAACGAAATTGCAAATAAAAACCCAAACCCCCCGGGCCCGGGGTTGAACCCGGGGCAAAGAAGGGCCCCCAAAACCCAGCCCCGTCCCCGGCAAAAACCCCTAGACCCCCTTTCCACAATTTTAAAATTTTATCCAAAAGGTTTTATTTTTCCAAAAACCATAAGGAAAAGGGTTTGCAAAAAGGAACCCTCTTGACCACAAAAGCAAGTTTTTTTTCAGACGAATCTCCACCCAACGGGCCCCGGGGGTTAAAAAATTTTTTTTGGGAATCGTGCATTACGATTTTTATTTTAAATCATGTTGACTGCAGTGAAGGGACTTTTAAACTAGAGTTTTGGGACGGCCCCGCTAGCTTGGGGATTCTTCCCGTAAAAACTTGCATTTGTGGTTTACAGAGGGGCCTGTGCTAACCTTTCCCAAAGGGTAGAAATTTTACCTAGTTGGAGAATCTTATTTTGGCTAGCTGGGCTAGTGGTTGCGCGACGGCTGGATTTTGAGACTCTTGACCGCGGGTTTTAATCCCGGGCCGGGGGATGGTTTTTTTTTGCAATCGTGTCATTAAAGATTTCTTAAGTCATGTTTAGGGATTTAAGGGGCCTTACTAAAAATTTTGTCACGGCCACGCTAGCTGGAGATTCGTCTGAAAAACTTGCATTTTTTGGTCACAGAGGTTTCCTGTGCTAACCTTTCCCATGGGGTAGAAAAATACCTAGTTTGGGTGAATCCTTTTTGTGGGTACTGGTCAGGGTTTGCGCGAAAGGGCTGGAGTTTTTAGACCAAAACCGCGGGTTCAATCCCGGCCGGGGGTATGGTTTATTTGCAAACGTGCATTACGTTTTAATCCCCCCAATTTACGGGGAGTGGGGGGGACTTTAGCTAGGGGTTCGTCACGGCCACCTAAACTGGAGATTCGTTTTGTAAAAAATTGCATTTGGGGGTCACAGAGGGGCCTGTGCTAACCCTTTCCCATGGTTAGAAAAAATACCCAGTTTGGGTGAAAACTTTTTGTGGCTAGCGGGGCCCCAGTGGTTAGCGCGCGGGGTGGAGTTTTTGAGACTCTATGACCGCGGGGTTTTAATCCCCCGGCCCGGGGGGAGGGGTTTTTTTTGCAATCTGTCATTACGGGTTTCTTTAAATCACGTTTTGGGGGATATCATTGAGGGGCATTAAAAATTTTTAAACCGAAAAAGAAAAAGGGGGGTAAATAGCGTGCAAAAAAAATCTAGCCAAGCTGTAAAATTCCCCAGCAATGGTTTAAAGGGTGGAAAAAACAATCTGGAACGATTAAAAAAAGCACAGGTTTTGGGAATAGAGTTGTGGATTTAATTTGGAAAACCCAAAATCCCCGACACTGTTATTTTGAAGCTAAGACGTCGTGTAGGGGTTTTTAAGGGAAGGAAAAAACAGAGTAGGGGGTGGGAGTGTCTGAGTTTTGGGCCCCGCAAGCGGTTCCCACTGGTTCAGAAAACCTTTTGGGTACTTTTTTTAAGTGGAAGTGGTTGACTGGGGGGGGCCATTTGGGCTAACCACGCATGGACCAGTTGCTTTCTGCAGTGTTCCCCTTTTTTCTTTTTTTTTTAATATATATATATATATATATATATTATATAAATATATATATAAATATATAATTTAAAAATATAATATTTTATATTTTTATATATATATAAATATATATAATATATATATATATTAAATATAGCAAAAAAAAAACTCTGAAAAAGAATAAGAAATTCCAAGCGCTTTCGTGACTACTCACATTATCAAAACATTTAAAATAAAGGATCCAATGAAGCTAATAAAAGGGGGCTTGGGCCCGCACCTCACTAAACAATCCCACAACGGTTAAACCCCTTACGCGCCCCCCGGCCCAACTGGACGTTCCTTGCACAACTCCCCCAAACAAACATTCAAAACCCAAAAAAATTTTAAAAAATTATTATTTGTCCATGTTTTATTAAATTCTTCCCCAAAATTTCTAAATTATAAAGGGACTAATTTATTAAACCAAAGGAAATTCACATTATTGTAAAAACCTTTTTTTTTAAACAAATTCAATTTTCTTGTCGACCAGGGACTTGCTTGATACACTTTCCAATTTTTAAAAATAAATTGGAGGTTTAAAAAACTCTTACATGAATAAATAGAGCATTGGAATTTTGTCCAGTTTAATGCTTATTTTGTTTTTTTTAATCTTAGTTCAGATTTTTACCATTTGACCGTAATAAACTTTATCGAAAATTTACAAGGAAATCTTAAACACATCTATCAGCATTTTGGGGGAATTTTCATAAAAAGTTTTTTTATGTTAAGATTTTTTAAATACAATTTTAAATTTTAAAAATTTTTAAATTTTTGGGGCCCTGAGATTTGGCCAAAGCCAGTGTACCACTAACAACAATCTTCAACACATCTACGCAACAGATGACTACCAAAGGGTATGGAAGGAAAAGTAAATTTTATTTTCCATTTTTAAAAAAGGGGACAGAAAAGAAGCCTAAACTGAGCCCTTGTCACGACGGTTTAGTTTACCTGGAGTTTCCTGGGGAGATTTCCCCCGGGGGTCAACCCCCCCCCCCCGGGCCCGTCAGACCGGCCCCCTGGTGGATCAGAGCGTTAAAACCGGGGCTGTTGTGCGGTGCACGCAAACCAACATACGAGCTACACCCGGGCTGATCTGGAACGACTTAGTTGTAATGAAAAAGTCAGGGGAAAAAAATTATCAAGGAAGAGTGGTGGAACACCTAAAAAAGGAAATGTTGACAACAACAATCAGTCGGTTTCTGGACGGGAAATCCTGTGTCACAAACCTACCAGCTCATGACAGGGTGCAGAGTAAGACGGGGCAGACAGGGGGGGGTTTGCTGTTTTTCTGGCTGTAAGTGGGCTTTCGACCATTCCACAAAAAGGATTAGTAGAAAATTTGGAGGATAAAGCAGGGATAACAGGGAAGTCACTGCAAGGGATCAGGGAATATTTGGGTCAAAAGACAGCAGGAGTCATGGTACGGGCAGGTTCAGGTGAGCCCCTGTGCGAGGGGGTCCCCACAGGGGTCATCCTAGAACCAGTGCTGTTTTGGGTATTTGTGAACGACATGGGGGAAAGGGGAATAGACCCAAAGTGTCCCTGTTTCAGAGACGGAATTTTGATGAGAAGAATTCATTCGATCGAAGCCCCGGGCAAAAACTACAAAGGGATCTGGCGGGCTGCAGGCCGGGTCCGAAAAGGCTCCTGGATTTTCAAACCACCAAGAGCAAATTCGTAAAAAATTGGGGAGGGCAAAGGGAAGCCCCGCGACGGGTACAGTATAGGGGGCCAGAAAAAAACCCCACTTAAGGAAAAGGATCTTGGGGTGAGTAAAAACCAGGCACATTAAACGCACATAAACCCAAAAAAACTGTTGCAAATATGGGCCCCTAGCAAACCGAAAACAGAATTCCGACATCTTAATAAGGATGTTCAGGCCCCTTCCCCGGTGTCTTTGGGCCTATTTTGGAGTATGCAGCACCAGCTGGAACCCCCCCCCTAGCCAAGCAGAAGGAATAGGAAAATGCAAAATTTGCCAGATAACCCCGGACCGGGACGTCCTACGAGGAGAGGTTGGGGACAACGACCTACGACAGGGAGGCAGGAAATTTTGGGGGGTATATACCGACATGTAAAATCTGAAGGAACCGGGGACATGGGGGGGACTGGATGGATGTTCCCTAGAGGGGGACACAAAAAAGAGGCACAGTTGGAAGGGGGTAGTCACATGAATCCGGGTTTTTAGAAAGTATTTCTTCGTCAGAAGTTTTGGAAGGGGAATATCTTGGATTTTGGTGTGGAGAGGGGATCCTGCCAGTCTAAAAGAGGTATGTTTAATGGTCATGGGCAGAAAGGTGCCCTAGTATGACCAATATTTGGGGCTAGGAGCTGTAAATCGACCCGCCCCCAGAATTTGGGGAGTACACACTAAAATTAAAAAAAAGGGTCTGAGTTCCCCAGGACCACCACCAACATTCCTTTAAAAACGAATTTCGTCATAATTCAGAAAAAAAATTTTCCCCATTTCAGAGGTTATCGTTCATGAGGCTTTGTGTGCGTCGTGTATACCCATTTGTGGTTGCAGGGTCGACTCATAGCTCCTGTCCCCCCCAGGTGTGTGTGTGTGGGTTTTGGGGTGTGTGTGTGTGTTTGTGTGTGGGTGTGTGGTTTTGTGTGTGTGTAACTTACGGAACATGTAAAAAATTCAGCACCTTTTGGTTAGTTTTTTTACTCTGTATTTGTAGGGAGATAGATGATATACGTAGAAGATAGATAATAAATAAAGAAGATAGAGAGAAGTAAAAAATGAGACAGGAGGAAAAAAGAGTGCAAAACGAGGAGGGACTAAATCTTTTCTTTTTAAAAAAGTTTTATCAATTACGAAGGATCTCGTACTTCCAATGAACTATTTATTTTAATGATAATATAATAACAGCAAAAACATCATCAACAACAAAAACATGAACAACGCAAAACAAGAAAAAAATCAAAAACAACAGAACAAAAACAACAAAAACAACAACCACAACAACAACAAAACAACAACAACAACAACAACAACAACAACAAAAAACAACAAAAACAACAACAAAAAACAAACAACAAAAAAAAGCAACAAAAAAACAACAACAACAAAACAAAACAGCAACAACAACAAAACAACAAAACAACAACAACAACAAAAACAACAACAACAACAACAACACAACAACCATCAAAAACAACAGCAACATAAAACAACAACAACAACAACAACAACAACAACAAAAAACAACAAAAACAACAAAAGCATCAACAACAACAGCAACAACAAAAACCCAAAAACAACAACAACAACTAAACATAACAATATCATCATCTCAACAACAACAACTGCAACAATAATACAACAAAAACACGACAACAATATCATCTCAACACTGCAAAAACAACAACAATAATAGCATCAAAACAGCAACAAAAATCTCATCAACAAAACCAACAACTGCAACAACAACGCAGCAATACATCAACAACAACACAACAACAAAAAACAGCAGCAACAACAACAACAACAGCCAACAACAGCCAAAAAACAAAATTAACAAAAAAAACAACAACAACGCAACAACAACAGCAACAACAAAAAAGCAGCAGCAGCAAAAACAAAACAACAAAAACGCGCAACAGCAAAAATAAAACTTCACAAAAAACAACAAAACAACAACCACAACAACGCAACAATAAAAACTTCAACAACAACAACAACCCAACGCAGCAACAAAGCAACAACAAACAACTTCAACAAAACAACAACAACACAGCATCAACGCAACCCCCCCCCCCCCCCCAAAAGCCAACAAAAACCCCCCCACAACCCCCCGCACCCGCCTCTCCCAAACCCCCCCCAAAAAACCCCAAAAACCCCCCCCAAAAACCCCCCCCCAAAAACAACAAAAAACACAACCAACAACAAAAACAACAACAAACAACAACAACAACAACAACAACAACAACAAAAACAACACAAAACCCCAAAAAAAAAACAAAAACAACTGCAACAACAAAAGCAAAACAACACACAACAACAACAACACAACAAAAAACAACAACAACAACAACAACAACAACAAGAACAACAACACAACAACAAAAACAACAACAACATCAAAACAAAACAACAACAACAACAGCAACAACAAAACAACAAAAACAACAAAACAACAACAACAACAACAACAACACAGCAACAACAACAACAACAACAAAACAACATCAACAACAACAACACAAAAACACAACAACAACAACAAAACAGCAACAAAAAAACAACAACACCCAAATCAACAAAAACAACAACAACAAAAACAACAAACAACAAAAACAAACAAAAACAGCAAAAAACAACAAAACAACAACGCAGCAACAAACAAAAAAACAGCAACAACAACAACAACAACTCAACAACAACAGCAACATTAGCATAAAACAGCAACAACAACATCAACAAAAACATCAACAAAAAAACAAAACAAAAAACAACAAAACTGCAACAACACGCAAAAATTGCATCAACAACACAACAACAACAACATCAACAGCAACTTCAACAACAAAAACAGCAACAACAACAACAACAACAACACAACAACAACAAAACAACAACAGCAACAAAAACAACTTCAACAAAACAACATCGCCAAAAAACATCAACAGCAACTTAACAAAAACAACAGAACAACAACAACAACAACAACAACAAAAAACAACAAAACAACAACAACAACCAACAACAACATCAACAACAACACAAAAAACAACAACAAAAACAACAACAACAAATGCAACAAAACGCAACTTTGCATCAAAAACCCGCAACAACAACATCAGCAACAACTTTAACAAAAAAACAACAACAACAACAACAACAACGCAACAAAACAGCAAAAATTGCATCAACAACAGCAAAAAACAAAATCAACAAAACTTCAACAAAAACAACAGCAACAAAAACAACAACAACAACAGAACAAAAACAAATTCAACAACAACAACAAAAACAACAACTGCAACAAAACAGCCAATTTGCTCAAAAACAACAACAACGCAATAAACCCCAAAAAACAACAAAAACAACAACAACAACAACAAAAAAACAACAACAACAACAGCACAGCAGCAACAACAACAACAACAACAACAAAACAAACCCAAAACAACAATAAAACTTCAAACAAAAACAAACAACAACAGCAGCAAAACACAACAATAACAACCTCAACAAAAACAACAAAAACAGCAGCAACAACAGCAACAATAAAAACTTCACAACAAAACAATAAAAAAAACAATAACAACAACAACAACAAAAGCAACAATAACAACTTCAACAACAACAACAACAACTGCAACAACAAAAACAACAAAAATAACAACAACAAAAACAACAGCAAAAATAACAACTTCAAAAACAAAAACAACAACAACAACAACAACAACCAACAACGCGCAACAACAGCAAAAAAAACAAACCAAAAACAACAACAACAACAACAAAATAACAACAACAAAACAAACAAAAACAACTTCAACAACAACAAAACAAATGCAACAACAAACAGCAAATTAGCATCAACAACAAAAACAAGAACAAAAAACAGCAGCACAACAACAACAACAAAAAACAACAACAACAAACAAAAACAACAACAACAAAAGCAACAACGCAAAAATAAAAACTTCAACAAACACAACAAAACGCAACAAAAACCAAAAAATTTTGCATCAACAAAAAACAGCAAAAAAAACAACTTCAACAAAAACAACAAAAAAAAAACCCAACAATAAAAAACCCAAAAACAACGCAACAATAAAAACTTCAACAACCAAAAAAAAACAACGCAACAACAAAAGCAAAGAACAAGCAATAACTCGCTCAACAGAACTTTTAAAACCCTTTAAAAAACACAACAACAACTGCAAAAAACAGAACAACAAATTTTTAGGCCCAACCCAAAAAACACAACAACAGCAAAAAGGCCCCTTAAACAAAATTTAACAAAAACAAACCAAGGGAAAAAACCGCAAATTTTATCCACCAGCAAAAAACCGCAACAAAACACAACCCCCCCCCAAATAAAACCGCCATACTTCACCACACAAAAACCCACAGCCAAAAGCTTTTAACCGCCCGCTTTTTTTTTTCTAACGCCTTTCTTTAAATTCCCCCTTTAAAAGGGCGGGGGGGGTTTTGGGGGTTTTTTTGTCTTTTGGCGTTTTTTCCCTCTCATTTCCTTTTTTGGGTTTTAAAGGGGGTTTTTTTTTTTTTTTGTTTTTTTTTTTTTTTTTTTTTTTTTTTTTTTTTAGTTTTTTTTTTTTTATGTAAAAAAATAAAAATAAACCGGGCGGGGGGGGGGGGGGCCACGGAAAAAGGGGGGGGGCCCGGGGGGGGGCGGGGCCCCCCCTCCGGGCCCCCTCCCCTTTTTTTTTTTTTTTTTGTTTGGGGGGGGGAATTTTCCCTCCCCCCCCCCCTCCCCCCCTAAAATAAAAAAAGGGGGGAATAAAAAGGGGGGAAACATAAAGGAGGGAAGCCATCCCGGGGGCCAAAAGAAAAAAACCCCCCAAAAAAACCCCCACTCCCCCCGTCGGGGGGGGGGAAACTCCAAAAAAAAAAACCCCCCCGGGGGGGGGGCCCTCCCAACCCCCTTTTAAAAAAATTTTTGGGGGGGAAAAATCGCCCCCCCCTTTTGCCCAAAAAAATTTGGAAAAACTAAAAAAAAAATTAAAAAAAAATAAAAACCACCATCACTTCAACCTCTAACCTCCCCACTTCCCCACAATCTCACCCTTATTCACTCACACTCCTTCCACTTCATTTACCTCGCACTTTAAAATTTTTTGGTCCCTTCCCTTTTTCCCGCTTTTTTCCAAACCCAACCCCCCCCCTCTCGTCCCCCTCCGACCCACCCCCTCCCACGCATTTTGTCTCCTTTCCCCCACCCACAGCAAACCCAGCCCAAAACCCCAATGGTTTTGCCCCCCCTCTAAACCCTTTTCAAAAACCTGTTGGCCCCATTCCTTCTTTCCCCCTCCACTTTGACCCCAAACAAGGGCCCCCCCCGGGGTCCCTCGTCCCCCCTCTACCACAGGGCCTAGCCTCCCGAGCCAAAGCCAAGCTCCCCCCCAGCGGGGAACTCCGCAAACCACCCCCCCTCCGTGAAGGTGGTTTGGTCCACCCTTTTTTTCCTAGCCTTCGGTCATAAACCCACAGGCCCATCTTTTGTCTCCCCCCCCCCCCCCCCCCCCCCCCGGGGGGCATGGACCCGAGGGACAAAAGAAGAGGGGGCAAGAACGAGCGGGGAAGCGACAAGCGGGGGAAATAGAAAGGGGAAGCAGGGAGAGCGAGGGAAGGCGGAGAATGCAAGCGCGGGCAGAAAATGAACAGGGGGGAGCAGAAAGGGGGGCGCATGACGCGGGGGAATAAGGGAGACAAAGAAGCAGGGACATCAAGGCCACCCCTCTCTACGCCCCCATCACCTCTCTTGTCCTCCCCACTAGCACCCTGCATTGTCACCACCCCTCCCCTGACTCGCGCTCCCACACGTCTGTCCCGCGCCCACACCAGACCTTGAGTCTCCCCACCCCCTCTCTACCTACCCCACCCCGCTCTCTGCACCCCACGCCACTCTGGCAGCCCCACTCCCTCTCTGTACCCCCCCACTCCCCGTCTGTCCATCCCACCATGCCCCACCTGTCCTCGCCCACCCCTCCTAGTCTCCGACGCACACCCCTCCTGGTCCTCCCCACTCCCCTCTTGGCCTCGCCCACTCACCTACTGTTGTCCTCCCCACTCCGCTCTCTTGTCCTCCCCACTCCCCTCTCTTGTCCTCCCCACTCCCCTCTCTTGTCCTCCCCACTCCCTCTCTTGTCCTCCCACTCCCCTCTCTTGTCCTCCCCACCCCTCTCTTGTCCTCCCCACTCCCCTCCCTTGTCCTCCCCACTCCCTCCTTGTCCTCCCCACTCCCCTCTCTTGTCCCCCCACTCCCCTCTTGTCCTCCCATTTCCCCTCTCTTGTCCTCCCCACTCCCCTCTTTTGTCCTCCCCACTCCCCTCTCTTGTCCCCCACTCCCCTCATCTTGTCCTCCCCACTCCCCTCTCTTGTCCTCCCCACTCCCTCTCTTGTCCTCCCCACTCCCCTCTCTTGTCCTCCCCCACTCCCCTCTCTTGTCCTCCCCACTCCCCTCTCTTGTCCTCCCATCCCCTCTGTCCTCCCCACTCCCTCTCTTGTCCTCCCCCACTCCCCTCTCTTGTCCTCCCCCACTCCTTTCCCCCCCCCCTCTTTGTCCTCCCCACCCCCCTCTCTTGTCCTCCCCACTCCCCTCTCTTGTCCTCCCCACTCCCCTCTCTTGTCCTCCCCTCCCCTCGTCCCCTCCCTCTCTTGTCCTCCCACTCCCTCTCTGTCCTCCCCACTCCCCTCTCTTGTCCTCCCCACTCCCCTCTCTTGTCCTCCCCACTCCCTCTTTGTCCTCCCACTCCCTCTCTTGTCCTCCCCACTCCCCTCTCTTGTCCTCCCCACCCCCCTCTCCTGTCCTCCCCACTCCCTTCTCCTGTCCTCCCCACTCCCCTCTCTTGTCCTCCCCACGCCCCTCTCCTGTCCTCCCCACTCCCCTCTCCTCACCCCCACACTCTTCTTTCCACCCCACACCCTTCTACCTACCTCAACACACCTCTCCCCAAGAAACTTCTCTCCTCACCAGTCTTCCCACTTCTCTCCCTTTCTCCACACATGTTTCTTCTTTCCCCCTCCCCCACACCCCTCTCCCCACACCCCTCTCCCCACACCCCTCTCCCCACACCCCTCCCCCCACACCCCTCTCCCCACATCCCACTCTCCACACCCCTCTCCCCACATCCCTCTCCCCACATCCCACTCCCCTCTGTGATACACCATTAATGCCTCTCAATCGTGACTCAGGTAAGCCATGTAAATATTTTAAGTAGAAACAATGGTAACATACACGTGAATGTGTGAGGTGGGGCTTGATAATGTGTGAGGTGGTACTTGATAATGTGTGAGGTGGGGTTTGATAATGTGTGAGGTGGGACTTGATAATGTGTGAGGTGGGGCCTGATAATGTGTGAGGTGGGGTCTGATAATGTGTGAGGTGGGGCCTGATAATGTGTGAGGTGGGGGCCTGATAATGTGTGAGGTGGGGTCTGATAATGTGTGAGGTGGGCCCTGATAATGTGTGAGGTGGGGGCCTGATAAAGTGTGAGGTGGGGCCTGATAATGTGTGAGGTGGGGCCTGATAATGTGTGAGGTGGGGCCTGATAATGTGTGAGGTGGGGCCTGATAATGTGTGAGGTGGGGCTTGATAATGTGTGAGGTGGGGCTTGATAATGTGTGAGGTGGGGCTTGATAATGTGTGAGGTGGGGCTTGATAATGTGTGAGGTGGGCCTTGATAATGTGTGAGGTGGGCCTTGATTATGTGTGAGGGGGGGCTTGATAATGTGTGAGGTGGGACTTGATAATGTGTGAGGTGGGGCTTGATAATGTGTGAGGTGGGCCTTGATAATGTGTGAGGTGGACTTGATAATGTGTGAGGTGGGGCTTGATAATGTGTGAGGTGGGCCTTGATAATGTGTGAGGTGGGGCTTGATAATGTGTGAGGTGGGACTTGATAATGTGTGAGGTGGTTCTTGATAATGTGTGAGGTGGGGCTTGATAATGTGTGAGGTGGGACTTGATAATGTGTGAGGTGGGGCTTGATAATGTGTGAGGTGGGGCTTGATAATGTGTGAGGTGGGGCTTGATAATGTGTGAGGTGGGGCTTGATAATGTGTGAGGTGGGACTTGATAATGTGTGAGGTGGGCCTTGATAATGTGTGAGGTGGGGCTTGATAATGTGTGAGGTGGGGACTTGATAATGTGTGAGGTGGGATTGATAATGTGTGAGGTGGGGCTTGATAATGTGTGAGGTGGGACTTGATAATGTGTGAGGTGGGACTTGATAATGTGTGAGGTGGGGCTTGATAATGTGTGAGGTGGGACTTGATAATGTGTGAGGTGGGACTTGATAATGTGTTGAGGTGGGGCTTGATAATGTGTGAGGTGGGCCTTGATAATGTGTGAGGTGGGGCTTGATAATGTGTGAGGTGGTACTTGATAATGTGTGAGGTGGGGCTTGATAATGTGTGAGGTGGGGCTTGATAATGTTGAGGTGGGGCTTGATAATGGGGTGAGGTGGTACTTGATAATGTGTGAGGTGGGCTTGATAATGTGTGAGGTGGGGCTTTATAATGTGTGAGGTGGGGCTTGATAATGTGTGAGGTGGGCCTTGATAATGTGTGAGGTGGGGTTTTGATAATGTGTGAGGTGGGACTTGATAATGTGTGAGGTGGGACTTGATAATGTGTGAGGTGGGGCTTGATAATGTGTGAGGTGGGACTTGATAATGTGTGAGGTGGGGCTTGATAATGTGTGAGGTGGGACTTGATAATGTGTGAGGTGGGGCTTGATAATGTGTGAGGTGGGGCTTGATAACACCATGTAACACAATTTTTGTTCCTGGCAAGTTAGTGTTTTATCCAAGTTCTTTTATTGCAAAACAATAGAAAATGCCCATTATTCCTTTTAAACTTTGCTTTTGTGGCTTACACGATGAATTTTTGACAAAAACTGTCTAAATTTCAATATTTTTGGATGTAAAACAAAATTATATAATAAATTAAATAAAATTTACATAAATAAAATAAAATTTACATAAATTAAATTTACCCAAATTTTATTTTAAGCTTTCTGAAACATATTTACAAAGTGGAAGCGCTCACCTTGCTCCTCTGAGTATGTTCCCATATTCTCCTTGAAATTGTCAAGATCAGTATCAAGGATATGGACCTTAAGGGACGTCCTACAGCCCATCTGACCACAGCTTTTTACCAAGGTCTCAATAAGTTCCACATAATTGTCAGCCTTGTTGTTGCCCAGAAAGCTCTGTGCTACAGTAACAAAACTATCCCAGGCTTCCTTTTCCATCTCTGTGAGCTTCTTTAGAAATTCTGAGCACTCCATGATTTTCCTGACTTATGGTCCAGTAAAGATTCCAGCCTTCTCCTTTGTCTCTGATAGCTTGGGAAAGAAGTCTTGAAGATGCTTGAAGGCTGCAGACTCTTTGTCAAGAGTTGTAACAAACTGTTTCATTAGCCCTAGTTTGATGTGTAATGGTGGGAACAGAACCCTTTCAGGATCCATCAATGGTTTATGTTTGATATTCTGTCTTCCTACTTAGAACTCAGTCTTTTGATGCCAGTGCTTCCTCTGGCAATGTGCTGCTCTGTCTCTATTCCAATGACAGAGATAACAGGGAAACTTGGTAAAACCGCCATGGAGTCCCATAAAAAATGCCACCATTTTGAAGTTTCCAATAACCTCGCAGCCATACTTATCATAGTTCAAAGCTTCCAGTAGAAGTCTGACACTGTTGTAGTCCTCCTTAAGATGCATTGAATGAGCCAAGGGAAGAGATGGATACTTGTTCCCAGTGCGCAGAAGTACAGCTTTTAGGTTTCAGGAGGAGCTATCAATGAAGAGTCTTCACTCATCTGGATTGCATGCAATTCCAATTGCATCAAACAGGCCTGATACATCATTACAGAAGCGCAAACTGACTTCATTAGTGAAGAAGCTTGAGAAATATTGGTGACATTTTCTTTGGCTTGTCACTTGCACACTTTCATCCACCAAGTCCCACTCCTTGAGCCTTGAAATCAAAAGCTTAGCATTTGACTTTGTCAAACCAAGATCTCTGATAAGGTCATTGAAGTCTATTTGGTTTGGGTAGTAAGGATTCATCCCAACAGCTGCATCTGTGAGATCATAGTCTTATTCACTTGAACGATATGATAGTCTTGTTCATTTTCTGATTTGCTGCTTTCTTCTTCTGACGGTTGACTTCTTTCTGGAGGTGTAGGTACAGGAAGATCAGCACTGTGTGGTACCCGTGCAATAGAAGAGGGAAGGTCTGGATAAGATATAGCAGGCGCATTTTTCCCAGTTCGGTGTTTGGAAGGATCCACCTTACAGAAGTAACAGTTGGTTGAGTGATGAGTGGGTTCACACCATATTCTAGGAACCTCAAACTTCATGGCTCTTTTTTCTCTCCTATATATCATCCTGTAAAAGAACAAAAGAATTAGTTTCTGTTACATACATTTCATTTAAAAAATGTTCCTATTCAAGATTTAACCCTTCATATAACTAATGACTTTCTTACCTTCCAATGTTTTCTTACAATGTTCACAAGCAACATGAGGCGCCCAGGTCTTGTCTTGGTCCACAACTGCCATGACAAAATATGCTTTGTAAACTTCACACATTTTTTTAGATGCTGTCACAGAGAACTTCTTTGCTCTTGTCTTAATGAATTGACCACATATGTAGCAGAATACATCTGGAGAATGATTACAGCCTCTTGATGCCATTTGACTTCTTCTGATGTGTCTTCTCAGGTAGCCAGAGCTGAACTGAATGCTGGTTTGTGAGTCCCTGTTTTTATATTTGCCAAGCAAAACCCTAGAACACAGTAGTTTTATATCAGTCTTTCTTGAAAGTGTTCCAGAAGTGTCCTGACCACAAAAGCAAAGTTCTGGGATCAAAATTGCTTTTTTAAATTTTGTTTAATTATAAAAAAATGGTAAATGATGCTTATTTCCAAGGAACACTACATAAGCGAAATTTTGTTATATATAGTGTAATGAGTGCGGTGGGGTTTCATATTGGGTGAGGTGTGGCTTCATAATGTATGAGGTAGGTTTTGATAATGGGTGAAATGTGGCTTGATAATGGGTGAGGCAGTGACTCTAATAATGGATGAAGTGGTAGCTGTGATAATGGGTGAGATCCTGTAAGTGGGTTCTAGGGATGTAGTAGAGGAGTGGGAGTGCCCATTGTTCAATACGTAGATGGTTGTGACGTCAGCCAGCAGTAATAATTCCAATGGTCATGGTGTCTATATCCTGACTGACTGTGCCCGTGGGTGGTGCCGGGGTTTGAACTCTAGCAGGTTCGCGTCTCTGTCCTTTCAGTGACTCAAAGCTAACCATGAAATTCCTATGCTATGACACTAGTAACGAACCCCTAATTACATAAATCACATGCCAGCGATAACTCGTATCATGTTACTTCAACTCTTCTAAGGCAAGATATACATATGAAGAGTTCGTCTGACCTAAAGGGGTTAAATTTTCAGTGGGAATGGCTAACACATGTGACTGAGAGGAATCAGAATTAGTGACGTTGGCTGACACCTGGAGTGTCCTCATCACCTATCGTAGCGATAGTCAGCATATGCGTCAGTCAGAAGATTAGAGGTAGAAGGTACAGGGTCAGAAGGATAGTCAAGCTCTGGCTCTCCTGTCTTGGTGTCAGAGGTCTCATCAATATCGTCACAAACCATCTTCATATGGTCTAAATGTGACTCTTTTCACTAACCACTGCTTATTTCTCTAACTTTCAACTTATTACCGCTTATATATTCGATAACTAGAGACCAACAGACTTTTAGTTAAGCTTTCACACTGCAGATGTCCTATTGAAATTAATTGACATGACTCTCGAGCCAGTAAATTCTGCTGCTGACTTTTAAAGTGTTTCTTTGATTCTCCTAAAGATGCCTTGTGCTATACGAGTGCGAATCATAATGTAGTTCTCGTCATTGTAACTGGCTTATGGATTGGGTAGACATAGAAATCATAGGCTCATTTCAAGGTGAATTGCTGAGGGATGACACCGTCAACAAGCATCTGCTTGATTAACTCTTCTGCTATGACAGCCTGAAAATTTGGTATTCTGTCAGCTGTTCCGGAAATAGGTCTGGTACCGGACTCAAGTGGAATATGGTGTGATATAGCAACGCTATAGCTCGTCTACGTTTGCTCAATACCTGTGAAATCAGTAGGAGCTTGGTCTTTTTCTTCCACTGGCAGGAAAAACGGACTCTCCCCGGGTAAAATATCCCCAACCTACTGACTGGTCCGCCGACAACTCGACCCTTACCTGAAGAGGAAACTGGTAGTGAACAAGGTCTACAAGGTTGGTGTTTGCTCGGAGATGGACACTGTCCGGCAGTATTTGTAAGAAAGATGTGGATCTTGCCGACAAATACAAAATGCAAAGATGGTTCGATGAACAGACCCTTTATCCTGCACGAATCATCATCAACAACCACATGATCATCTGGAAAACAAGGCAGAACGACAGACATTCGTTTGAGTCCACTAACCGCAATAGATGCATCTGTTGCGGCCATTGACATCCACAAGAGACAGCATGATCTGTTGCAAGTAGTCGCTCTCCAGCAAGGCGTCCCCTGTGAAGAAACCACTGCATGAACTACCAGCTTTCATGGGAATAGTCCTTGTGGTTAAGGCTGTTCGAGCATCCTCTGGCACCTGAGCCAATTGCACGCTATCATGCGAGATATAGATAGATAGATAGATAGACAGAGAGAAAGAGAGAGAGAGAGAGAGAGAGAGAGAGCGGTTGTGGAAACAGGTCTCCAGATGGGGAAATACAATATCACCAGAGCCTGACCATCTGGTTACGTTACTAGCAAATGTAAAAGTCTCCAAGAATTTGATCCGATCCTCATACTCAAAAGCCTTATGGCAAATCTCAGACGTGAAACAACAAATATGGATTGGAACGAGCCGGTTCGGTTTGAAATAGTAAGCACGAAAGAAGTCCTCAAATTGAGACCAACTAGTGAAGTCGTCACGCACACGTGAATTGATGAGAACCTTAGCTACACCAGGCAAGGGAGATCGAAAAAGACTATCCTCATCTAGCCTGACGAAACTGGCATCTGAAGCTTGACCTTCAGCAGCATTGTTAGCTGCATTTCTGAATAGTAACAAACCAAGTCTCTAGGTTGCTAGGGTTACCATCAAATATAGGAACAGTATCTTAGGGTTCACATTAGTAAGAATAAGTTCCACAGATTGTCTGAGGACTGTCTGAGGGTAAAGAACTATTAATGTCTTGATGTGAGATGTTTGTGTCATGAGTTACACTTGCATGATCAATGTATGATCACACCTATATGATCAGTGACCAGCACCAACAACACTAAGACCAGAAGGTGAGTCAGACATGGTTACAGCCAAGACACAAGAGCAATGGATATAGAATCTTAAAGCCAATCATCACATTCCTATATCGTGATATTAGTAACGGACTCCTACTGACATACGTAACATGCCATTGGCAGAGATAGTGATAATGGATGAGGTGGGTATGTGCCAATGAATGCGGGGAGGGAGTCTGTGACAGTGTGTGAGGTGGGGCTGTGAGTGTGTGAGACATAGTTGTGATAATGAATATGATGTGATAATGAGTGAGGTGGGAGATGTGATAATGGGTGAGATGGGTGATGTGATAATGGGTGAGATGGGTGATGTGATAATGGGTGAGGTGGGAGATGTGATAATGAGTGAGGTGGGAGATGTTATAATGAGTGAGGTGGGAGATGTGATAATGAGTGAGGTGGGAGATGTGATAATGAGTGAGGTGGGAGATGTGATAATGGGTGAGATGGGTGATGTGATAATGGGTGAGGTGGGAGATGTGATAATGAGTGAGGTGGGAGATGTTATAATGAGTGAGGTGGGAGATGTGATAATGGGTGAGATGGGTGATGTGATAATGGGTGAGGTGGGTGATGTGATAATGGGTGAGGTGGGAGATGTGATAATGAGTGAGGTGGGAGATGTTATAATGAGTGAGGTGGGAGATGTGATAATGGGTGAGATGGGTGATGTGATAATGGGTGAGGTGGGTGATGTGATAATGGGTGAGGTGGGAGATGTAGTAATGGGTGAAGTGGGAGATGTGATAATGGGTGAAGTGGGAGATGTGATAATGGGTGAGGTGGGAAGTGTGATAATGAGTGAGGTGGGAGATTTGATAATGGTTGAGGTAGGTGATGTGATAATGGGTGAGGTGGGAGATGTAGTAATGGATGAAGTGGGAGATGTGATAATGGGTGAGGTGGGAGATTTGATAATGGGTGAGGTGGGTGATGTGATAATGGGTGAGGTGGGAGATGTAATAATGGGAGAAGTGGGAGATGTGATAATGGGTGAGGTGGGAAGTGTGATAATGGATGAGGTGGGAGATTTCATAATGGGTGAAGTGGGAGATATGATAATGGGTGAATTTCAGCTTGGTAATAGGTGAAGTGAGAGATGTGACAGATATATGAGAAGTGAGCTGTGTTATATGAAGGGTGAGTATCGAGTTAACTCAGCTCTCACGGGATCAGTGTCTCTATCCGCTCATTTGACGTGAAGACATCGAGGTCGTAATTATTAAAGCAACTCTCTACAGCAGAAACAACCAGCGTTAGTGTTTAGGCTTCGTGAAGTCCCTCACAGTGATCACCAGTGCCTAACAGCAGATGTTCCTAATATAAAAACATCGTAATAAATAATTGTGAAGCCGTACTCGTACATTAGAACTTCCTTGATCCCAGCAAACCATGTGTGTGTGTGTGTGTGTGTGTGTGTGTGTGTGTGTGTGTGTGTGTGTGTGTGTGTGTGTGTGTGTGTGTGTGTGTGTGTGTGAGTGTGTGTGTGCGTGTGTGTGTGTGTGTGTGTGTGTGTGTGTGTGTGTGTGTGTGTGTGTGTGTGTGTGTGTGTGTGTGTGTGTGTGTGTGTGTGTGTGTGTGTACTCAGCTAGTTGTACTCACCTAGTTGAGGCTGCATGGCTCGAGTCCGAGCTCCTGGCCCCGCCTCTTCACTGATCGCTACTAGGTCACTCTCCCTGAACCGTGGGATTGAACTCCAGGAGCCAATTGCTGGACCATGTCTGCAGCCTGTCCAGATCCCTTTGTAGTTCTGCCTGGTCTTCGATCGAATGAATTCTTCTCATCAACTTCACGTCATCTGCAAACAGGGACACCTGCGAGTCTATTCCTCCCGTCATGTCGTTCACAAATACCAGAAACAGCACTGGTCCTAGGGCTGACCCCTGTGGGACCCCGCTGGTCACAGGTGCCCACTCTGACACCTCGCCACGTACCATGACTCGCTGCTGTCTTCCTGACAAGTATTCCCTGATCCATTGTAGTGCCTTCCCTGTTATCCCTGCTTAGTCCTCCAGTTTTTGCACCAATCTCTTGTGTGGAACTGTGTCAAACGCCTTCCTGCAGTCTAGGAAAACGCAGTCAACCCACCCCCTTCTCTCTCTTGTCTTACTGCTGTCACCATGTCATAGAACTCCAGAAGGTTTGTCACAGGATTTCCCATCCCTGAAACCATGTTGGCTGCTGTTGATGAGATCATTCCTTTCTAGGTGTTCCACCACTCTTCTCCTGATAACTTTCTCCATGATTTTGCATACTATACATGTCAGTGACACTGGTCTGTAGTTTAGTGCTTCATGTCTGTTTCCTTTTTTTAAAGATTGGGACTACATTTGCTGTCTTCCGTACCTCAGGCAATCTCCCCGTTTAGATAGATGTATTGAATATTGTTGTTAGGGGTACACATAGCGCCTCTGCTCCCTCTCTCAGAACCATGGGGAGATGTTATCTGGCCCCATTGCCTTTGAGGTATCTAGCTCACTCAGAAGCCTCTTCACTTCTTCCTCGGTTGTGTGCACTGTGTCCAGCACTTGGTGGTGTGCCCCACCTCTCCGTCTTTCTGAAGTCCCTTCTGTCTCCTTTGTGAACACTTCTTTTAATCTCTTGTTGAGTTCCTCACATACTTCTCGGTCATTTCTTCTTGTCTCTCCTCCTTCCTTCCTTAGTCTGATTACCTGGTCCTTGACTGTTGTTTTCCTCCTGATGTGGCTGTATAACAGTTTTGGGTCAGATTTGACTTTTGCTGCTATGTCGTTTTCATATTGTCTTTGGGCCTCCCTTCTTATCTGTGCATATTCGTTTCTGGCTCTACGTCTGCTCTCCTTATTCTCCTGGGTCCTTTGCCTTCTATATTTTTTCCATTCCCTAGCACACTTGGTTTTTGCCTCCCTGCACCTTTGGGTGAACCATGGGCTCGTCCTGGCTTTTTCATTATTCCTGTTACCCTTGGGTACAAACCTCTCCTCAGCCTCCTTGCATATTGTTGCTACATATTCCATCATCTCATTAACTGGCTTCCCTGCCAGTTCTCTGTCCCACTGAACCCGTTCAGGAAGTTCCTCATTCCCGTATAGTCCCCTTTCTTGTAGTTTGGCTTCATTTGTCCTGGCCTTCCTGCTTCTCCCTCCACTTGTAGCTCTACTGTGTATTCGAAGCTTAAAACCACGTGATCGCTGGCCCCAAGGGGTCTCTCATATGTGATGTTCTCGATATCTGCACTACTCAAGGTGAATACTAAGTCCAGTCTTGCTGGTTCATCCTCTCCTCTCTCTCTTGTGGTGTCCCTTACGTGTTGGTACATGAAGTGTGTGTGTGCGTGTGTGTGTGTGTGTGTGTGTGTGTGTGTGTGTGTGTGTGTGTGTGTGTGTGTGTGTGTGTGTGTGTGTGCGTGTGTGTGTGTGTGTGTGCGCGTGTGTGTGTGTGTGTGTGTGTGTGTGTGTGTGTGTGTGTGTGTGTGTGTGTGTGTGTGTGTGTGTGTGTGTGTGTGTGTGTTCGTGTGTGTGTGTGTGTGCGTGTGTGTGTGTACTCACCTAGTTGAGGTTGCAGGGATCGAGTCGTAGCTCCTGGCCCCGCCTCTTCACTGATCGCTACTAGGTCACTCTCCCTGAACCGTGAGCTTTATCATACCTCTGCTTAAAGCAATGTATGGATCCTGCCTCCACTAAATCGCTTCCCAAACTATTCCACTTCCTGACTACTCTGTGGCTGAATAAATACTTCCTAACATCCCTGTGATTCATCTGTGTCTTCAACTTCCAACTTTGTCCCCTTGTTGCTGTGTCCCATCTCCGGAACATCCTGTCTTTGTCCACCTTGTCAATTCCTCTCAGTATTTTGCATGTCGTTATCATGTCCCCCCTATCTCTCCTGCCCTCCAGTGTCGTCAGGTCGATTTCCCTTAACCTCTCCTCGTAGGACATACCTCTTAGCTCTGGGACTAGTCTTGTTGCAAACCTTTGCACTTTCTCTAGTTTCTTTAAGTACTTGGCTAGGCGTGGGTTCCAAACTGGTGCCGCATACTCCAATATTTGCCTAACGTACACGGTGTACAGGGTCCTGAACGATTCCTTATTAAAATGTCGGAATGGTGTTCTGAGGTTTGCTAGGCGCCAATATGCTGCAGCAGTTGTTTGGTTGATGTGCGCTTCAGGAGATGTGCCTGGTGTTATTCTCACCCCAAGATCTTTTTCCTTGAGTGAGGTTTGTAGTCTCTGGCCCCCTAGACTGTACTCCGTCTGCGGTCTTCTTTGCCCTTGTCCAATCTTCATGACTTTGCACTTGGTGGGGTTGAACTCCAGGAGCCAATTGCTGGACCAGGTCTGCAGCCTGTCCAGATCCCTTTGTAGTTCTGCCTGGTCTTCGATCGAATGAATTCTTCTCATCAACTTCACGTCATCTGCAAACAGGGACACTTCGGAGTTTATTTCTTCCGTCATGTCGTTCACAATTACCAGAAACAACACTGGTCCTAGGACTGACCCCTGTGGGACCCCGCTGGTCACAGGTGCCCACTCTCACACCTCGCCACGTACCATGACTCGCTGCTGTCTTCCTGACAAGTATTCCTTGATCCATTGCAGTGCCTTCCCTGTTATCCCTGCTTGGTCCTCCAGTTTTTGCACTAATCTCTTGTGTGGAACTGTGTCAAACGCCTTCTTGCAGTCCAAGAAAGTGTGTGTGTGTGTGTGTGTGTGTGCGTGTGTGTGTGTGTGTGTGTGTGTGTGTGTGTGTGTGTGTGTGTGTGTGTGTGTGTGTGTGTGTGTGTGTGTGTGTGCGTGTGTGTGTGTGTGTGTGTGTGTGTGTGTGTGTGTGTGTGTGTGTGTGTGTGTGTGTGTGTGTGTGTGTGTGTGTGTGTGTGTAATATGTTTTTGGATACACTAAGACAAAATATGTGATTTCCGTGTAATTTTTCCCTCGGACAACAATGCAGATATTTATGTTAAGTGTGTCACTCTTGTTGGACACTGTCTTGCTGAGCGTGAACTATCATTTGGATTTCGCAGTAAGTCAACTTTATACATATCTTTCTTAATGCATATGATAAATAAACGTCATCAGAATCATTAATTTCTACAACGATGATCGTTTTAGACATAATCATGAAAATCCAACAGCCCTGTACAAACATTTCAAAGTAACACCAGAACTGCATCATCCGTTACTCGCAAATCCCATGTTGCATAGCGGACTGGAACCTGGACGCCCTGACACAGGTGTCATTTATTTCTTTAAACGCATCATGAAGCCAAGAAGATAGTCTACATGGACTCCTCATGTGGTCTATCAGCAGCGATGAACTGTTTCATTTTCCATCACATATCTGAAAATGTACCAACATGTTGAGGAAGGGAAAGTGTCGTTTCAACAAAGAGTGCAGCAGGTACTTCCATCCAGTAATGTGTAAAGCTTCAACACAATCCAGAGAATGTTATGACCTGAGTTGCCCACACCACCGTATTAAAGGAAAGCAGCGCTACAGAGTTAGCAGAGAAAGGGAAATTTAACAGCAATCTGTTTTAGACAAACAGAGAAAAGATCAAACCAAAGAAAGAAACAAACATGGGGAATGGAACAGAGAGGACAGAAGGGCAGCAAAATGGGGCGTACCAAACCTGGCATCAGTCCATCCAGGCCGAATAAGCAACCAAATGCAAAGTCAGTACTGGAGAACCCAGGGGTATGTACGCCAGGGGACATACCAGGTAGTACACCACCAGTGGTACTAACGAAGCACAAAGCAAGACAAAACATCTCAGATGGTAATTCCTGCTTCATATTCGCAAATATTCAGGGTTTGAAATCCAATAAAAACGCCAAAGTTAGTTATGTCAGCGGGCTCCTAACAGAAGCGAATACCATGCTTGGAGCATTTACAGAAACACACACACGGGATGTTTTGGACGAGAGATAAAAATAGAAACCTATAACATGCATAGATGTGATAGAATCAATAGGTCACAGGGAGGAGTAGGAATCTATGTAAAGGATATTTTCTGTTACACACAAGTGCTGAACTCTACGAATGATATAGTAGAAATTCTGGGCATTAAAGTTGAAAATAGGAATTTGGTAATTATCCATCATCAACTGCTGAGGAATTCACAGAACAGCTAAGGAAGATAGTTATTGGGATAGGATAGAAAATCACACACCAAATATTTTACTCCTTGGAGATTTTAATCTCCCTCATGTAAAATGGAAGATGACACAACGTAATGTTATACCAGAAATATCCCCGGGAAGCAGCCTGGCTCAACAGGTACATACCAGGGAACTAATGAGGTTTTGTGAAAAGTACTCTTTAAACCAACAGATAACTGATCCCACTAGAAATGAAAATACCCTGGATTTGATATTCACAAACAACGAGGAACTGATCAGAGACACAACAGTTACAAAAACAATATACTCTGATCATAACATCATAGAAGTTCAAACGAGTATTAACTCAGGGTTAGGGAATTGTGTCACTATTGTTAGAGACGGGATGTTCAATAAGTTAAATTTTAACAACCATAGAATTGGCTGGGAAAAAATAAACTAAGAGCTATCAGACATATCTTGGGAATCAGACATGAGCACGCTAAATCCCCACCAGTACCTAGAGAAGCTGAATACAGAAGCATACAAGGTATGTATGAAACACGTATCATTGAGGAAACCCAGAAGAAGATCAGATATAAAGAGAGAGAGTGTGTAGGAGATGGTACAGTAGAAGAAAACGGGTTACTGAATTGCTTAAAAACACAGATATGCTTCAGCAGAGGAAAGATAGTCTTAGCCGAGAGATCAATGAATTAGAGGAAAAACTTATGATGTCATACCTCACAGAAGAAGTACAAAGGGAACAAAGGACCACACAAGATATTGCAAGAAACCCAAAATATTTCTATTCATATGCAAAATCCAAGCTAAGAACTACCTATAGAACTGGATCACTACTGAGAAGAGACTCGTAAAAAAAAAAAAACGCGACTGTCTGGAATTTTGAGACTCTTTGACTGCGGGTTCAACCCCACCCGTGGTATGGTTTGTTTGCAATCGTGCCATTACGATTTCGTGAGTCAAGGAGACTCGTATACTGACGATGAGCAGGAAATGAGTGAAATCCTTAAAGAACAGTATGAGTCGGTGTTCAGCAACCCACTAAATGACAGCAAGGTAGAAAATGCAGAAATATTTCTCACTCCAGAAGACGGCGCAGACCAACTAACTGACATTAGTACAAACCCCATAGATTTTGAGAAAGAAATGGACATCATGCCCACTCACTCAGCACCTGGACCAGATTCACGGAATGCTCCATTTATAAAGAAGTGTAAAGTATCACTAGCACTAGCCCTTAGTATTCTTTGGTGAAAGCTTAGATCTAGGAGAAATACCAGAGGCCTTAAAGAGTACAGAGATAGCCCCTTTGCATAAGGGAGGTAGTAGAGCACTAGCTAAAAATTACAGACCAGTGGCCCTAATTTCTTACATCATAAAAATCTTCGAAAGAGTGATGAGACGGCAGATTACAAATTTCATGGACCAGCACAACCAACATAACCCAAACCAGCATGGTTTTAGAGCAGGATGATCATGTCTGTCACAGCTGCTGAACCATTATGACAGAATTACGGAGGCATTGGAAGACGACCAAAACGCAGAAGTGATTTACACAGATTTTGCAAAGGCGTTTGACAAATGCGATCATGGAGTGATAGCGCACAAAATGAGGGCCATGGACATTACGGGGAAGGTAGGCAGCTGGATTTTCGGTTTCCTAACACACAGAACACAAAAAGTAATAGTGAACAAGGCAAGATCCAGCATCAGCAAGGTCCAAAGCTCAGTGCTCCAAGGCACTCTCCTGGTACCTCTGCTGTTTCTCATCCTCATAGCAGACATAGATAAAAAAAACACTCAGCACACTTTTGTATCATCATTTGCAGATGACACTAAAATAAGCATGAAATTCACTACGGGAGAGATTGAAAAATTGCAGGAACACATAAATAGAGTTTTCCAGTGGGCAGTGGAGACTAACATGACGTTCAGTGGTGATAAGTTCCAGCTGCTTAGGTATGGAAAGAATGAAGAATTCAAAAGGAACACTATATACAAAACTGAAGAGGGTCACCAAAGAGAACGTAAGGAACACTTAAAAGACCTGGGAATAATTATGTCAGCGGACCTTTCTTTTAAAGACCATAACAAGACAAAGATCACGACAGCCAGGAAGATGACGGAGTGGGTATCGAGAACTTTCAAAACAAGAGAAATAATGTCGATGGTGAAAATCTTCAAATCACTAGTGCTCCCTCACTTAGAATATTGCTCAGTGCTGACGGCCCTGTTCAAAGCAGTAGAAATATCAGAAGTGGAACAATTGCAGAGATCGTATACGGCTCACACTGAGCCAGTAAATCACCTAAACTACTGGGAATGTCTTCAAGTCTTGAACATGTATTCATTGGAGCGGAGGAGATAGAGATACATGATAATACATACCTGGAAAGTACTCGTGGGCCTAGTCCCAAATCTACACGCTGCCATAAGAACATAATGGAGTGAGAGATATGGGAGGAAGTGCGAAATAAACCCAGTGAGGAGCAGGGGCGCGGTGGGGACCCAGACTATTCAACATCTTACCAGAAGATATCAGAAACACGGCTGGAACTAGTGTAGAAGCCTTCAAGAGAAAACTGGACAAGTATCTTCACCAGGTGCCAGATCAACCAGGCTGTGATTGATGTCTGGGGCAGCTGGCCTCCAGCAGCAACAACCTGGTTGACCAAGCAAGCACCAGAGGAGCCTGGCCCATGGCCGGGCTCAGAGAGTAGTCAAACTCTCGAAACTCTTCAAAGGTAAGGCATATATCAAAGGTAAGGTATATCTATGTCTTCCGTAGCTTGACCGCCAGAGCACTTAGCTAACACACTCAGGTCCGAAGTTCGAATTTCCGTTACGGCTGGATAACATTAGGACGTGTTTCCATAAGACACCTGTTGTCCATGTTCACCCATCAGTATAAAATGGGTACCTGGGTGTTAGTCGACTGGTGTGGGTCGCATCCTGGGGTAAAACTGACCTAATTTGCCGAAATGCTCTGCGTAACAAGCGGCTTCCTATAGTATGTCACTGATGTCAGTTATGGTCTGTAAACCTTGTACATGCACCTGTAAAAATAAAGATATTATTATTATTATTATTATTATTATTATTATTATTATTATTATTATTATTATTATTATACATACGCCGAGAGGCGTGTAACTGTTTACATATGCTGAGTGCCGGTGAGAAGCTCTTGATCCAGGAAATTGGATTTACACCTCCCTTTCCTTTCCTGTGGACTAAACCACAACGCGGATTGTGCGCTTTACCCTGACTTTAATGAATATAATTTAGGGATAAATATCTTGCTGGTTGGTTGTGAATAGGTTACTACGAGCAGCCTTAATTATCCTCGTGTACTTGATAGGTTTTTGAAATATTTTTTTTTAAAACAATTTAACGAACTGATTTATGTTGTGGTAATCCTAAAGCCGGAGAATATCTTTCACCACGAACACGTACAAACAAATCTTTCAGTGAGAATGTTTACATAGTTACGTAGCGTATTTTTATGCTATGTTTAAAAAAAATGATCAGTTTCAACTTATTGTTTGGCAGAAATACTAACTCTTGACGTTTGACCACAAGATGTGTGAGGTGAGTAAGCTAGCTCACCTGGTGTCAACTAGCATCCTTCATTCTCCACTCTACACTCATACCACATCACTTCAGAGGTCATAACACTACACAATCCCTTCCCTCCTTCCCTCCCTCCCTCCCATTAAATGGGTGGACGTTTATCGGAGTCCAGCCCATGCGTTATCTGCCTATTGTCACCTCACCCTTGCTTGATTTATTGAAGTGGATTCCTGATCCATGAGGACCGTAGACACGGTCTCCTTCGGAAGTGCTGTCATTTCGCTCCGATTCTCCTGCTATTAGTATTGTATCAACCCTCGTATCTATGACTGAATTTCCTTGACTGTGTGAGGGAGTTTTATTGCTATTCATATCCTTTGTTCTTGTTTTTTTCGCTCCATCATCTGCCCTTTCCTTTCCTGGTATTACCACGTGATTATCCAGGTATCACCAGGTGACTTAGTGTCCACTCGACCACCTCCCGGTGGGCTCATATTTCTTCCAGTTATTTCTTATTGTCATCACGTTGTAATTTGTACTTTCCATATTTGTTGTTTGTAAACCCATTCCCCTCAAGGAAGTGTCCTATAAATTTTGGGAGGGGCTCTTGATTTAGGAATTGAACTGTGCTCCAGTTCCCAGAATTAAGCCTGAATTCCTTCCACATCCCCCCCCAGTCTGTATATTCCTCCGGTAGCACTTCTCCCTCCATTATAATAATAATAATTAAACCATTGCTACCGCTTTATAGCTTGCACTATAATTCCCTGAGGACGAGGTGAAATGTATTTTCTTACAGTATCCGTCCGTTCACAAATTCATTTCTCGTTCTCTCTGCCATCCCTTCCTTCCCATCCATATCGTCATTTTCCAGCTCTCTCCCACGTCCCGTTGCTACCGCATCCCGTTCTCCTCTTGACCTAACCTTCCCGTTCTCCTGCTTGACCTAACCTTCCCATTCTCCTGCTTGACCTAACCTTCCCGTTCTCCTTCTTGACCTAACCTTCCCGTTCTCCTGCTTGACCTAACCTTCCCGTTCTCCTGCTTGACCTAACCTTCCCGTTCTCCTGCTTGACCTAACCTTCCCGTTCTCCTGCTTGACCTAACCTTCCCGTTCTCCTGCTTGACCTAACCTTCCCGTTCTCCTGCTTGACCTAACTTCCCGTTCTCCTTCTTGACCTAACCTTCCCGTTCCCTGCTTGACCTAACCTTCCCGTTCTCCTGCTTGACCTAACCTTCCCGTTCTCCTGCTTGACCTAACCTTCCCATTTCCTTAGCAAATCTTCAGCCCACTCCAACGAGTCAGGTTGGTCGTATAAATTTCCAAATCACCTCACCAACTTTTCCTCAGCCCTCTGAATAATACTTTTACTAATTCCACACCTAATTTCCAAGCTACGAGTTCTTTGCATAATATTAACGCCACACGACACACGACATCTCCACTGCCTCCAGCCTCCTCCTCGCTGCAACATTCACAACCCATGTTTCACATCCGTATAAGTTTTGGTACCACTTACTTTCAATGTATTCCCATCTTTGCCTCCACGGATAACGTTCTTTGTCTCCACAGATGCTTCAGTGCACCACCCACCTTTGTCACTTCATCAACTGTATGGCTCACATCGTCTTTCAAATATCCATCCTCCGACAAGTCCAGTCCCAAATATCTGAGCACATTCACTTCCTCCATACATGATGAAGTTGATAAATTAACCCACAAAAAAAAAATACCATGAAGACAAATGTAGAACATAACCCACTATAATATATAAGACACTATGATAACATGAACTTAGATAAGTACGTTTATGGAACAACTTGTAATGTGATCAAACCGACTAATGTTGTAGTAACCAACCTTAGGATTAGTTACCTCCCTTAGTTTACTACCACAGTTACTTTCACACTAGGTTCATAACTCCCTAAACACTCACTTAAACAGTTATCTCCCAAAATCTCTCTCTCTTTCTCTCTCTCTCTCTCTCTCTCTCTCTCTCTCTCTCTCTCTCTCTCTCTCTCTCTCTCTCTCTCTCTCTCTCTCTCTCTCCTCTCTCTCTCTCTTCTACACTCCTCTCGTCTTCAGGTAGATGAACACTTAGTATAATCTACTTTTTGAACCCAACTCTTATTTTTATCCACATAATCCTTCAATTTATACATATATATTCCCTCTTTTCCTGTTCAACTGATCCCTCAACATTATTGCTGCTCTTTCCTTAGCTCTAACTCCCTCAGATACACATGACCCACTCCCATTTATTTCTCCCCACTGAAACTCCCCTAACCCCCTTCAGCTTTGTTTCGCTTATAGCCACGACATCCAGCTTCTTTTCATTCATAACATTTACAGTCGTCTCTTTCTTATTATCTGCTCTACATCCACTCACATTCAACCATCCAAACTTTATAAAGTTTTTCTTCTCGTGTTTAGTTATTTATATTGGAGAGTTACCAGCCCTTTTCTCTCGGCATTTTAATCGCTTTTTAAGACACGCAGGACTTATGGAGGAAGAATTTTTTTTTTCCACTTCTCCCTGAAGATGAAAGGGAAATAAATAAGAACAAGAACTATTTAGAAAATAGAAGATGGATGTGTATATATAAATATGTACGGGTACATATATGTGTGTAGTGTGACCTAAGTCTAAACAGAAGTAGTAAAATGCACCAGTTATCATGTGTGTTTACGAGACAGAAAGAAAGACACCAGCAATCCTACGATCATGTAAAACAATTACAGGTTTTCGTTTCACACTCATTTAGCAAGACGGAAGTACCTCCCTTGATGGCTGCTGCTGCCTGTATTATTACTACCATTACCACTTATATTATTACTATGATTATTATTATTATTATTATTATTATTTATTTATTATTATTATTATTATTATTATTATTATTATTACCATTATTATTATTATTAAGGCTACGTTTTACTAGCATTAATATAAATCTTGCAATACATGCGTGTTTTAGTCTCTCTCTCTCTCTCTCTTCTCTCTCTCTCTCGATCTCTTATCTCTCTCTTTCTCTTTCTCATCTCTCATCTCTCTTCTCTATACTCTTCTTCTTCTCTCTTCTTCATCTCTCTTCTCTCTCTTCTTTGTTCTTTCCTCTAAACTCTCTGAACTCACAGAATACATGAATGTTCAAAATACAAAATTTTGCAACCCTTTTATATAATATATAATATATTATAGTATATATGTATATAGTAATATAGATTAAATTATATAAATATAGAATATATTAATATAATATACTTATCGTATTTATATTATATAATATATATATCTATAATATATATTAAATATAAATAAGTATTATTATATGTATATGTATATATATATATATATATATATATATATATATATATATATATATATATATATATGCATGGGATGAGATGAAAAGCTGTAAGCCACCTGCCTAGAAGCTGGCTGCTTTGGATCAAAGCGTGTAACGTGAACTGGACGCCAAGGTATTGTCCAGTGTGGTACGGTCGGTAAAGCACTGCGTACCTTTTTCCAAGGTTCGTAAGTTCGAGTCTCCTTCGGCCAGAGATCAGTGTTTGTGAATATTTCGTCTGTTCTTGAGAATTATATATATATATATATATATATATATAATATATATTAATATATATATATATATATATATATATATATATATATATATATTATATCGGCATCACTAATATGCAGAAGAACCACTGTGAAAGGATAGCGAAATTCCAAGCGCTTTCGTGAGAAGAACGTCAAGGAAAGGAAGAGTGTTGTCTACTTCTTCTTCTAGTGTAAACTAGATTGAGGGCTGAACCTCGTTGAGTCCTCCCAGACGCTTCAACGATCAAGCTCTCCAACACAAGGTCAACCAGGCCGAGCTTTCAATCCAGTTCACACTTTAAGAAGAAGCCGACAACACTCTTCCTTTCCTTGATGTTCTTTTCAGCAAAGCTGACCAAGAACTTAATTTTAAAGTCTATCGAAAACCTACCAAACAACATGATCTTCTCCACTTCTAACTCTTACCATAACATCAAAACTAAACGTGGTGAAATTATAAGCATTTATCCTGCGCGCACTCAGAATCTGCAGCAATGAGTTCCTTGAGGAAGAATGCTCACTAACTGAACAAGTATTTTCTAAACTTCGCTATCCTCGTCACTTCATTAGATACTGCAGACACCTGGCATTGAACATGTTTAACACACCCAGAGAAGACACTGCCGAAAGGAGATACATAGTCCTCCTCACCAGCTCCATTGCCAAACACGTTTTCAACATCTTTTCCAATACCTCATTCCAAGCATCTACCTCTACGTCCACCACCATCAAAGACATTACCAGTAACAGACAGACAGGGGTATACATAATCCCTTGTAATGACTGCAGCAAATTATATGTGGGGGAAACATCCAGAAACCTCCAAACACGTATTTCAGAACACCAGTAAGCAGGCAGATCTGACAATTCAAGGAATGTTTGTGTTCAGCACCGAAATTCACACAACCATTTAATTAACTACAGAAACGCAAGACTTATCGCCAGAGAAGAAAACACTCAGTACCGCAGAATCCTGGAATCATGACTTATCTGTATATCCAACAACTTCAGTCAATACAACGGCTTCTATAACATAGCTGAACCCCTTGCCAAGAAATTTCTTCATCGTTATCCTACATAACTACATACACCCGCCAGTCTTGTGCAGGTCCTTATCACATCCAACCTACCCAACATTCTCCACCTGACTCCATCCTATAAATACTCACGCACCTTTCACCTAGGTTTGTGACTTGATAAAGCCCACTGTGTGGGCGATACATTATCAATAAAGAATCACACTATACTGTTTATGTGTTTATTTTTCCATTGTGTCGGTATTTTATACTACCACTTATTTCCATATGCCTTCTCTACTTACGAATTTTAATATCCAAGTTGTATTGAAAAATCTTGACACACTTAAAAAACTTTCGATAAAAAAATCCCCCCAAAATGCTGTGATAAAGTTTATTACGGTAAAATTGGTAAAAGTCGTGAACTTAGATTAAAATAACATATATATAGCATTAGAGGTGAAGAAGATTCTAATGCTCTGTTTATTCATGTGAGAGATTTTAACCATCCAATTGATTTTCAAAATGCTGAGAAAGTTACATCAAACAAGTCCATGGTCGACAGGAATATAATAGAATCATTTTTCATAAAAAGCAGTTTTGAAAATAATATGAATATTTCTTTTGGTTTATATAAATTGGATTCACTTATAACTGATAAAATTTGGGAAGAATTTAAGGCACACTAGACAAATTTTGGGGTAGAATATAAGCTGTGTTTCACGGATCACTGACTACCTACCTACACCATCATAAAAATTCAGGTGTTGTTCGGGGGCGGCAGCGAGGTGTAGTCTCGTCCTTATATGCCTTCCTGTTAACCTTTTATTTTTATAGTTCCTTGAAAATGTGAGAAGTCACGAAAGCGCTTGGAATTTCGCTCTTTTTTTCACAGTTTTTTCTGCATATTATCATATCTGTCTATCTGCAATAATGGGCTCTTTTCCCAGTGTGTTTATAACAGCCATAGAGCACAGAAAAGCGTAAAGGATTCGGAAAGTAACAACAGGACATTAAGGTCTCTCCTGCGATTTAACTGCTGTGGATATAACTCTATCGTGTCATTACGATTTCGTGAGTCATGATAACTCTATAACCAACGAAATAGTATCCAAATGAAGTAAGGAGGTAGAGCGATGTTCAATAGAACTAAATAACAAAAAAGGCACAATACCGTCACTGGAACAATACACAAATAACCCGCACATAGAGCTTACGACAACGTTTCGGTCCGACTTAGACTTTGTAAATGGTCCAAGTCGGACCGAAACGTCGTCGTAAGCTCCTCTCTTCTATGTGCGGGTTATTTGTGTAGCATTCAGTAGAGCTATAATCAAACCACACCACAACTGTTCAACAACACCGGACGAACTACAACACAGCCTTCACTCAGCACTACGACAGTGGTGTAGGTGGAAGGCACAGGCTTCACATTAAGTCTATTACTCGTTCTGCAACTACCCTTGCTACCTTACTGTCCCACACAGAGTTGTGATTTTCAACAGCTATGCTAATAGATGCTGCACTACAGGCAGACACGAACAGTCGGATATCCTGGCAGCTTCAGAGAAAACACAAGGAAACCTGAGGCCACTGCAAGGAGAGTATGTTGACTAGTTGAACCCTAGTAAAATCCAGCTATTTCTTGAAAGGTTGTAATGGTCCGAGCAGCTTCAAAATGCTGTTAAAGAGAGAGAGAGAGACAGACAGAGAGACAGAGAGAGAGAGAGAGAGAGAGAGAGAGAGAGAGAGAGAGAGGAAGAGAGAGGAGAGAGACAGAGTGAGATTGAAGATGGAAGTATTTACTTAAATTAATATATATCTTAGTTTAAATTAGCATGTTTGATAATGTTATGTGCTATGAAGTGTGCTAAGATCGAAGACGGAATTTTTTTTGGGAGCAGTATTTTTATTATTATTATTATTATTATTATTATTATTATTATTATTATTATTATTATTATTATTATTATTATTATTATTATTATTATTATTATTGTTGTTATTATTATTATTATTGTCGTTCTTAGTGCATTTCTATTCCTCTCTTTACTCAGCCTGTTCGTCCTCTCTCTCTCTCTCTCCTGGGACGGACAAGTAAAAGGAGAAAGACAAGTTTTTCCTGCTCTCCCCTTCAAATCACCACTCATCCCCACATTTCTGATTCTCCACTTTTCTCCATCGCCCTTTCCCATCATCCCTCTCTCTCTCTCTCTCTCTTCCTCTGCCCGGTCATTCTTCTTTCATACGTTTACTTTTTCCCTTTCTCGAATTCCTCCCAGCTCCTCACTTTTCCCCGGCCTCCTCCTGCCCTTTCTTTTCTCTGCCTCCCTTTTCCCTCTCAACTCCTTACTTCCCACCTCCTACTTTTTCTTTCCTCATCCACCTATCCTCCTCTCCCCCAGCCACACTTTTCTCCCTCTCCCTCTGTCTCTCCATGCCCCATTGTTCCACTATCTCCCCTCTCTCCTCTGTCCTTCTACCTTCCCCTTTACCTTCCCCCATCTTCCTCTTCCTTTCCCCTTTCCCCTGACAATAAGCTATATAGTTTTTGGGTTATTGTGCAGTGGGTAATACAGATCAGCCAACTGTGGTACCGTTGAGTCTCTGTCTCTGGGGAAGTGGGGAAGATGTATAAGACACACCAAATGTTTTTTTTCTCTCATGTTAGGTGCAGGCGATCACCTGCGTCTAGCACTGGTTCCCTATTAAGAGGAGATCAAATTTACACTGACGACAAAAAAAAAAAAGAAAAGAGTTAAATACGCTAGCCAAAATATAACTGTTCAGTATTATCAGATTGGCAGTTTAAACTCTGCCGTCAACCAGATCAACCAGGCTGTGATGGATATGTTGGGCAGCTGGCCTCCAGCAGCAAAAGCCTGGTTGACCAGGCAAGCACCAGATGAGCCTGGCCCATAGCAGGGCTCAGAGAGAGTAGATTAACTCTTGAAACTCTTCAAAGGTATATCAAAGGTATCTCCAAAATTTCTGACGTAACCCAAACTCCCTACTCGTCTTTGGAGAAGCCAGGGATAGGTTACAGTATGCCCATGCACTCTGCCCCGTACCCTGACTAGTGACACTCAATTTTCATCAAAAATTTATATAATGTGTTGAGACGGAGTATCGACACAGGAGTCAACCCACATTAATTCAGAAGTATACGTATTACTCCACTCTACAAATGTGCAGCAAAGCAACCATAAGAAACTATAGACCAGGAACACTGACATCCCATAGTATCAAAATCTTCAAGTGTTTTAAGAAACATGACTGATAAGCACCTGGGATTGCAGAAATTGCTATATCCAGGGAAACAACATTTTACAGCAGGTCGCTGCTGCCTCTCGCAAACACTGACAGGCGAATAAAAGGCAGATATAATTTACACAGACTTAGTAAATGATGTAATAATACATAAAATCCGTGCAGTGTGAATAATTAAAAAAAAAAAAGTGGGCACATGCATTTTTAATTTTCAAAATAAACAATCGGATCTGAAGACTAATTATAATCAAAGTAAAATCAGTGGCTGCTACAGTGAAAATATCTTTTCCTATATTCGACATAGACAAAGATATAAATCTTAGCACCGTAACATTCCTTTCAGACGAGATTAGAACTTGTATGACAGCGGCAGCCATTGAAGATACACAAGCCGACAAGATGATAAACTCCAGGTCTTCCAGAAAAACAGTATAATGTTCATTAAGAATAAATTTCAGTTAATTTGCATTGGAGAAGAAACAAGAAAAATAGAACTGTTTAATTAAAACAAACTCGAACCACCCAGTAGACGGAGATTAATGTCTGGGGATTATGTACAAATGTCGAGGTTAGTTGTGACAATGTTAGACTATCTTACGTTTAATGATCGCAGCTGTGTTACTGTAACAAGGTAAATGATAGGCTAAATATCTAATAATATGCCAAGCCAACGATGATTCTCTGATTCTCTCTAATTTATTTATTCTCAATACTCGTAATATTGCACGTTACACTAAATAGTCAATTTTCAGGAAAAAAAATAGCCAGAATCGAGAATGTCTGTATAATGAAAATGTCTGATAATGAGGAATGTCCTGTATAATGAAGAACTGTTCTGTATAATGAAGAATGTCTGTATAATGAAGAATGTCTGTATAATGAAGAAATGTCTGTATAATGAAGAATGTCTGTATAATGAAGAATGCCTGTATAATGAGATGTTGTTAATGAAGATGTCCGTATAATGAAGAATGTCTGTATAATGAAGAATGTCTGTATAATGAAGAATGTCTGTATAATGAAGAATGTCTGTATAATGAAGATTGCCTGTATAATGAAGAATGTCTGTATAATGAAGAATGTCTGTATAATGAAGAATGTCTGTATAATGAAGAATGTCCGTATAATGAAGAATGTCTGTATAATGAAGAATGTCTGTATAATAAAGAATGTCCGTATAATGAAGAATGTCTGTATAATAAAGAATGTCTATAATGAAGAATGTCTGTATAATAAAGAATGTCCGTATAATGAAGAATGTCTGTATAATGAAGAATGTCTGTATAATGAAGAATGTCTGTATAATGAAGAATGTCTGTATAATGAAGAATGTCTGTAATAATGTGAAGAATGTCTGTATAATGAAAAATGTCCTGTTAATAAATTCTGTATAGAATGAGATTCTGTATAATGAAGAATGTCTGTATAATGAAGAATGTCTGTGATAATATCATAATGAAGAATGTCTGTATAATGAAATGTCGTAAATGAAGAATCCGTATAATGAAGAATGTCTGTATAATGAAGAATGTCTGTATAATAAAGAATGTCCGTATAATGAAGAATGTCTGTATAATGAAGAATATCTGTATAATGAAGAATGCCTGTATAATGAACAATGTCCGTACAATGAAGAATATCTGTATAATGATGAATGCCTGTATAATGAAGAATGCATGTATAATGAAGAATGTCTGTATAATGAAGAATGTCTGTATAGTGAAGAATGCTTGTATAATGAAGAATGTCCGCATAATGATGAATGTCTGTATAATGAAGATTGCCTGTGAAATGGAGAATGTCTGTATAATGAAGAATATCTGCATAATGAAGAATGTTTGTATAATGAAGATTGCCTGTAAAATGGAGAATGTCTGTATAATGAAGAATGTCTGTATAATGAAGAATGTCTGTATAATGAAGAATGCTTGTATAATGAAGAATGTCCGTATAATGATGAATGTCTGTATAATGAAGATTGCCTGTAAAATGGAGAATGTCTGTATAATGAAGAATGTCTGTATAATGAAGAATGCATGTATAATGAAGAATGTCTGTATAATGAAGATTGCCTGTATAATGAAGAATGTCTGTATAATGAAGAATGTCTGTATAATGAAGAATGCCTGTATAATGAAGAATGTCTGTATAATGAAGAATGTCTGTATAATGAAGAATGCCTGTATAATGAAGAATGTCTGTATAATGAAGAATGCCTGTATAATGAAGAATGCCTGTATAATGAAGAATGTCTGTATAATGAGGAATGCCTGTATAATGAAGAATGTCTGTATAATGAAGAATGCTTGTATAATGAAGAATGTCTGTATAATGAAGAATGCCTGTACAATGAAGAATGTCTGTATAATGAAGAATGTCTGTATAATGAAGAATGCCTGTATAATGAAGAATGTCTGTATAATGAAGAATGTCTGTATAATGAAGAATGCTTGTATAATGAAGAATGTCTGTATAATGAAGAATGTCTGTATAATGAAGAATGTCTGTATAATGAAGAATGCCTGTATAATGAAGAATGTCTGTATAATGAAGAATGTCTGTATAATGAAGAATGCTTGTATAATGAAGAATGTCTGTATAATGAAGAATGCCTGTGTAATGAAGAATGTCTGTATAATGAAGAATGTCTGTATAATGAAGAATGTCTGTATAATGAAGAATGTCTGTATAATGAAGAATGTCTGTATAATGAAGAATGCTTGTATAATGAAGAATGTCTGTATAATGAAGAATGCTTGTATAATGAAGAATGTCTGTATAATGAAGAATGTCTGTATAATGAAGAATGCTTGTATAATGAAGAATGCCTGTATAATGAAGAATGTCTGTATAATGAAGAATGTCTGTATAATGAAGAATGTCTGTATAATGAAGAATGTCTGTATAATGAAGAATGTCTGTATAATGAAGAATGCCTGTATAATGAAGAATGTCTGTATAATGAAGAATGTCTGTATAATGAAGAATGTCTGTATAATGAAGAATGCCTGTATAATGAAGAATGCCTGTATAATGAAGAATGTCTGTATAATGAAGAATGTCTGTATAATGAAGAATGTCTGTATAATGAAGAATGTCTGTATAATGAAGAATGCCTGTATAATGAAGAATGTCTGTATACTGAGGAATGCCATGATAGTGAGGAATGCTTGTATTGTGGAGAATGTCTGTATGATGTAGAATGCCTGTGTTAGGGAAAAAGCCAATGTAATGAAGAATGCCTATATTATGAAGAATGTCTGTATTATGGAGAATATCTGTATAAATTCGGTCAAGCGCCTAAATTATTCTGAACACCAGAAGTCACTTGAACTATTTCCCTAAATGTAAGTGAGATAACTTAATAAATATTAAAGTCCAAGACACCGTAACATCCTACGTAAGGGGACTTACCAACAGACTTCGAGTGATCTTCAACACTGAACTTGACAAGTTCCTCAGGTTAATTCCTAATGTGATGCCTACGTTGAACTGCGTGCAGCTAGCACTAACAACCAATTTGATGTGAGAGTGAACCAGTAGTTCTGGTCCGGGAGCGAGCCACGGGGCTGACAGTGACCCACGATCTCGAGGAGAGGTAAGCCACAGGTGGGATGATAAAGTAAGGGAATAAAAGTGGGTACACAGTGTAAATAAGACTAATTATGAGGAAGGCTTAATTAGGTGTTTTAGAGAGATTGCATATTTTTACTTACATGTTTGTAGTTACAGAAGCGTACCAATGATGGTAGTGTCCTGTCTTTGCTGTTTGTCGCTAAATAAGAACAGCTATGCTGGTGGAGCACCGTCGACACTGTTTGTAGTCACAGTAGCAAAGCGATGCTTATTGTTAAGCGTTCTAAAATCTCTTTCGAAGTTCACTGCATGCGGCAGGATTTAATGAAATAACTTATCACAAGCCTGGTGTTCCGGGGTGTGGATACTCCGCCTTTATATATATATATATATATATATATATATATATATATATATATATATATATATATATATATATATATATATATATATATATATATATATATATATATATATATATATATATTTACATATATATATATATATATATATATATATATATATATATATATATATATATATATATATATATATATATATATATATATATATATATATATGTCGTGCTGAATAGGCAGAACTTGCGATCTTGGCTTAAATAGCAACGCTCATCTTGCCATATAGGACAATCGAAAACTTGTGTATGCAATAATTTCGCCAAAATTATTCTTAACCTAACGAAAAAAATATATTTCACTGTGTTTGTTTAGTATTAAATTATTGTAAACAAATCTAAAATATATTTAGTTGGGTTAGGCTAAAATAAATTGCTCTTGTTATAATAAGGTTAGGTAAGTTTTCTAAGATTCTTTTGATGCAAAATTAAAAATTTTTACATTAACATTATTGAAAAAAATATATCCTTAAACGTATAAGAGAAAATTTTAGAAAGGACTTAATTTTAAATGAGTTCTTACTAATTGACCAGTTTCACATATTCGGCACGACATACATATATATAATATATATATATATATATATATATATATATATATATATATATATATATATATATATATATATATATATATATATATATATATATTTATATATAATATATATATAATATATGTATATAATATATATATATATATATATATATATATATATATATATATATATATATATATATATATATATATATATATATATATTATTATATATATATATTATTATTATTATTATTATTATTAATATTATTATTATAACCACGGACTGCCCTCGGATGGCGGCCCAACAGCTAGCTCTGCTGGCTGCGCCATTCATGTAGGGTTGGGTGGTCCTGTGGTTTAAAGCGTCATGTGGTTCTCGCTTACCATGAGGCAGGCCAGTACAACATGGGGTCGAATCCTTGGCTAGTGCAGTGCAGTGTTGAAATTGATATATATATATATATATATATATATATATATATATATATATATATATATATATATAATATATAGATATATATATATATATATATATATATATATATATATAGAAGAAGTGAATGTTTTCAGATACTTGGGAGTAGACGTGTCAGCGGATGGATTTATGAAGGATGAGGTTAATCATAGAACTGATGAAGGAAAAAAGGTGAGTGGTGCGTTGAGGTATATGTGGAGACAAAAAACGTTGTCTATGGAAGCAAAGAAGGGAATGTATGAAAGTATAGTAGTACCAACACTCTTATATGGGTGTGAAGCTTGGGTTGTGAATGCAGCAGCAAGGAGACGGTTGGATGCAGTGGAGATGTCCTGTCTAAGGGCAATGTGTGCTGTAAATATTATGCAGAAAATTCGGAGTGTGGAAATTAGGAGAAGGTGTGGAGTTAATAAAAGTATTAGTCAGAGGGCTGAAGAGGGGTTATTGAGGTGGTTTGGTCATTTAGAGAGAATGGATCAAAGTAGAATGACATGGAGAGCATTTAAATCTGTAGGAGAAGGAAGGCGGGGTAGGGGTCATCCTCGAAAAGGTTGGAAGGAAGGGGTGAGGGAAGTTTTGTGGGCGAGGGGCTTGGACTTCCAGCAGGCGTGCATGAGCGTGTTCGATAGGAGTGAATGGAGACGAATGGTATTTGGGACCTGACGATCTGTTGGAGTATGAGCAGGGTAATATTTAGTGAAGGGATTCAGGGAAACCGGTTATTTTTACATAGCCGGACTTCAGTCCTGGAAATGGGAAGTACAATGTCTGCACTCTATAGGAGGGGTTCGGGATTTTGGCAGTTTGGACGGATATATTGTGTATCTTTATACGTATATGCTTCTAAACTGTTGTGTTCTGAGCACCTCTGCAAAAACAGTGATAATGTGTGAGTGAGGTGAAAGTGTTGAATGATGAAAGTATTTTCTTTTTGGGGATTTTCTTTCTGGGTCACCCTGCCTCGGTGAGAGACTGCCGACTTGTTAATATATATATATATATATATATATATATATATATATATATATATATATATATATATATATATATATATATATATATATATATATATATATGTATATATATATATATATATATATATATATATATATATATATATATAATATATATATATATATATATATATATATATATATATATATATATATATATATATATATATATATATATATATATATATATATATATATATATATATATATATATATATATATATATATATATATATATATATATATATATATATATATATATATATATATATATATATTGCATCATCAGGAGCTGTAGCAACAGGGTAAGTTTTTTCAGAGTTTTGTAGCGCGGTGGCACCAACCTCTGACTGAGGGAAAGAGGCCCTTGAAATGCCAACCACACACCGGTCCCTCACACCCCACACCATATGGGGTCTGGTGGAGGAGGTCACACATTCTGCAGAGAGCATGCGATAAAATAACTAGGAGATAGTTAATAGCCAGCCCTAAGCTTCTAACCGCTGGGAACAGGTCATGTGACGTAAGAAGGAAGAGACAAACATTGGGAATGGTACAGGGAGGACAGGTGGGCAGTAAAATGGTCGTACAAAGGCCGAATAAGCAACCAAACACCCCTGGAGAAACCAGGGGCGTGTACACCAGGGGACATACCAGGTAATACACCACCGGTGGTACTAATGAAACACAAAGCAAGATAAAACATCCCAAATGGTAATTCCTGCTTCAAATTTGCAAATATTCAACATTTGAAATCAGATAAAAATGACAAAGTTAGTTATGTCAGTTGTCTCCTAACAGAAGCGAATGCCATGTTTGGAGCATTTACAGAAACACACACAAGGGATGTTTTGGATGGAGAGATAAAGACAGAAAACTATAACAAGTGTAGATGTGATAGAATCAATAGGTCACAGGGAGGAGTAGCAATCTACGTAAAGGATACTATCTGTTGCACAGAAGTACTGAACTCGGCGAATGATCAAGTAGAAATTCTAGGCATTAAAGTTGAAAATAGGAATTTTTTAATTATCCTAGTATATAAACCACCATCATCAGCTGCTGAAGAATTGACAGATCAGCTAAGGAAGATAAATAGCTATCCGGATAGATTAGAAAATCCCACACCAAATAATTTACTCCTTGGGGACTTTAATCTCCCTCATGTAAAATGGAAGATGGCGCAACGTAATGTTATACCAGAAATATCCCCGGGAAGCACCCTGGCTCAACAGGTACATACCAGGGAACTAATGAGGTTTTGTGAAAAGTACTCTTTAAACCAACAAGTAATTGATCCCACTAGAAATGAAAATACCCTGGATTTGATATTCACAAACAACGAGGAACTGATCAGAGACATAACAGTTACGAAGACAATATACTCTGATCATAACATCATAGAAGTTCAAACGAGTATTAACTCAGGGGTGGGAAACTGTGTCACTAATGTTAGAGACGGGATGTTCAGTAAGATTAATTTTAACAACCATAGCCTTGACTGGGAGAAAATAAACCAAGAGCTATTAGACATATCCTGTGACGCAGACATGAGCACCCTAAATCCCCATCAGTGCCTAGAGAAGCTGAATACAGAAGCATACAAGGTATGTATGAAATACGTACCATTGAGGAAACCCATAAGATCAGATATAGAGAGATCGTAGGAAATGGTAGAGAAGAAAATGGGTTCCTGACTTGCTTAAAAACACAAATATGCTGCAACAGAGGAAAGATAGTCTTAGCCGAGAGATCACTGAATTAAAGCAAAGATTTAGTATGTCATACCTCACAGAAAAAGTACAAAGGGAACAAAGAGCCATACAAGATATTGCAAGAAACCCAAAATATTTCTATCCCTACTCAAAATCCAAGCTAAGAACTACCTGTAGAATTGGACCACTACTGAGAGGAGACTCGTATACTGACGATGAAATCCTAAAAGAACAGTATGAATCGGTGTTCAGCAACCCATTAAATGACAGTAAGGTAGAAAATGCAGAAACATTTTTGACTCCAGCAGAAGGCCGCACAGACCAAATAACTAACATTAGCGCAAATCCCATAGTTTTCGGAAAAAGAAATGGAAAACATGCCCACTCACTCAGCACCTGGACCAGATTCATGGAATGCTCTGTTTATAAAGAAGTGCAAAGTACCACTAGCAGGAGCCCTCAGGATTCTTTGGAGAGGGAGTTTGGATCCAGGAGAAATACCGGAGGCCTTAAAGAAAGCACTAGCTAAAAATTACAGACCAGAAGCTTAGGGCTACTGGTCCATAAAAATCTTCGAAAGAGTGATGAGACGGCAGGTTACAAATTTCATGGACCAGCACAGCCAACATAACCCGAACCAGCATGGTTTTAGAGCAGGACGATGATGTCTGTCACAGCTGCTGAACCATTATGACAGAATTACGGAGGCATTGGAAGACGACCAAAACGCAGATGTGATTTACACAGATTTTGCAAAGGCGTTTGACAAATGCGATCATGGAGTGATAGCGCACAAAATGAGGGCCATGAGCATTACGGGGAAGGTAGGCAGATGGATTTTCGGTTTCCTAACACACAGAACACAAAAAGTAATAGTGAACAAGGCAAGATCCAGCATCAGCGAAGTCAAAAGCTCAGTGCTCCAAGGCACTGTCCTGGCACCTCTGCTGTATCTCATCCTCATAGCAGACATAGTCAAAAACACCCGGTACACTTTTGTATCATCATTTGCAGATGACGCTAAAATAAGCATGAAAGTCACTACGGTAGAGGACACTGAAAAAGTACAGGAAGACATAAACAGGGTTTTCCAGTGGGCAGTGGAGAACATGACATTCAGTGATGATAAGTTCCAGCTGCTTAGGTATGGAAAGAATGAAGAACTCAAAGGAGTACTATATACAAAACTCAAGAGGGTCACCAAATAGAACTTAAGGAACACGTAAAAGACCTGGGAATAATTATATCAGCGGATCTTTCTTTTAAAGACCATAACAAGACAAAGATCACGACAGCGAGGAAGATGACGGGGTGGGTAATGAGAACTTTCAAAACAAGGGAAGTAATGCCGATGGTGACACTCTTCAAATCGCTAGTGCTCCCTCACTTAGAATATTCAGTGCTGACGGTCCCGTTCAGAGCAGGATAAATATCGGAGCTGGAACAAATACAGAGATCGTCTACGGCTCACATTGAGCCAGTAAAGCACCTAAACTACTGAGAACGCCTGAAAGCCTTGAACATATATTCAGTGGGGCGGTGGAGATAGAGATACATGATAATATATACCTGGAAAATACTCGAGTGCCTGGTCCCAAATCTGCACACTGCCATAACAACATACTGGAGCGAGAGATATAGGAAGAAGTGCAAAATAAACCCAGTGAGGAGCAGGGGTGCGGTGGGGACAATAAGGGAACACTGTATCAACATCCGGGGTCCAAGACTATTCAACATCTTACCAGAAGATATCAGAAACACGGCTGGAACAAGTGTAGAAGCCTTCAAGAGGAAACTGGGCAAGTATCTTCACCAAGTGCCGGATCAACCAGGCTGTGATGGATATGTGGGGCAGCGGGCCTCCAGAAGCAACAACCTGGTTGACCAGGCAAGCACCAGACAAGCCTGGTCCATGGCCGGGCTCAGGGTAGATAAAATCTCGAAACTCTTCAAAGGTATATCAAAGGTATACAAAAGGTACAATAGTGGATCATTTACATACAGAATGCATCTAATGTGAGCAACCTTCTGTCTAATGAAACAGAAGGAATAAATCCCTTATTTTGTCAACCGATGTCGCAGAACATTCCAGAATATTCAGGAAATACTCTCAGTGTCAGTTAATATGCCTGTGTGAATTCTCCTATTCAGTCTTTTCTATCTTATAATAACTAGTCAATTCCTGTTTTTGTTTTTTTTTTACTTTCATTATTATCCACTGTCATCTGCTAATACCATTATTATCATTATCATTATAATATTACTAACAACCTAATTCAGTAAACTACTAAATTTGTTGCAATCATCATGTTGCAGTCAACTATGAGAACCTTGTACCACTGTACGTAGACGGGTTAGGCCCTCAACAGGTCACTCTACATTTCTTTTGGGCTGTCCTAGGATGATCACACATGTGCCCCCATACCTAAATGAACCCCCATGACTACTTCCTTACTACTGATGTTATATCGCTCAGGATGCAGTCTGTGTTGCAGCACACCACCTACAGCATCTGTAGCATTACGGTACCTTTATTCAGTAGTAGCTGAGTGGGTTATACCGACGGTCACGGCAGACCTAACATTAAATATCAACGTTCGCAACGGACATAACGAGTCCGTTAATAAATCTCCCTTTATTTCCTGCCCACAATGTCTCCATCTTATTTTGAAACTATATTGTCTATTTTCCATGCCATTTTTTTTTAAATTTACAACTCTGGCCTCTATTTTCCCTTGTAGATGATGCTATGAAATTTTCCATGTTTGTGTATCTTCCTTTGACTTTATATTTGGTTATCATGTCTCTTCTATCATTTATTTCTTAGTTCTGATTTTTTTTTTGAAGTTTGTCTTTTGCCATCTCATTCCAATATTTGGCTAATCTATGTTATGGCTTAAAATTTAGCATTTTACCTTCCGTATATCTGAAAGCTAATTTAAAAAATTGACAGCGTGCAACGTTAGAGTTTTTCATGGGTATATTTTTGTGATATTCTAGTAAGAATGTCTTCTTTGTAAGAACGTAAAAACGTAAGAGTGGAGGAGGACTGCAGTAGGCCTACTGGCCCCATGATAGGCAGATGCCTATCATGGGGGCCTTTCCAACCTGTTTTTATAGCTACCCGAAAGTCTCGATTGGGTGACGCTTCTTGAATTTGTTCCGTACCTTGACAACTCTACTACCAGATCAGTGCTCCAAGATCCTTTGCTGTGTTCGGAACTCTAAATATTTGATCCAAGAATCAACATTCTTCCCGTGGCTTGCTCTCGCTTCTTTTGATTCCTATTATCTGTTAACTTATCTATAATGAATTCCATCAACTAGCTGACGCTCCATCTACTCAGTTAATCCAAGTCATCGTTTAGATTTTTATCTCCTACTTTGTACAACTTTTGTGTATAATCACTATTATTTTTTTCGTAGGAATCATTTACCACATGAAGAATGGGAAATAATTATGTTTAATCCAGAGGACGGGAATAGCTCCGTATCTCTGAAACAAGAACTCTTCAAGGGCACCAAGATGCACCCCTTGATGTGTGTGTCTACCTTCGGTCTACCAGAATTCGATTATGGGGGTGAAGGCGTCATCGTCCCCGAGGCTCGGTCCCAGACCAGGGCTCCCTGTTAACATTATCAGTAAACATCGTCTTACAGTTGTTCATTCCTTACAAATTATAATTTGTATAAATTACCATTTTCTATGAAAGTACCCATCCTTGGGGACCCCACTCTTCAGGGCAAGTACCTATCCGTGGGGACCCCACTCTTCAGGGCAAATACCTATCCGTGGGGACCCCACTCTACAGGGCAAGTACCTATCCTTGGGCGGCCCCACTCGTCAGAGCAAGTATCGATCCATGGGGACCCTACTCGTCAGGGCAAGTACTTATCCTTCTGGAACTTCACTTGCCAGGGCAAGTAGCTATCCTTGGAGGATCCCACTCACCAGGACAAGTACACCTTGGAGTATGCAGCACTAGAATACTTATCCTTGGGGGATAAGTACTCTAGTGCTACATACTCCAAGACGTGCCTATCATATGTCGTATATGATGTAGTGAATTATTTTTTTTCGAAATTCCTAAAAGGTAATCTTAGATATGACAAGGGTAGATACACTGAAGAGGCTACTGTCTTCGAAGTGCACCTAACGTAATGTGCTCGGTACTATGCTCACCCCAAGGTACATTTCCCAGAATGAGATTTTTCAGATCTTGTCCTCAGAGTCTGTACTTCGTTTCTGGTCTGTTTTTGCCCTTCCAGTTTTCATAATCAAGCATTTACTAATTAAATTCTAATAATATCTTGTCAGACCAGTTCTGTACTATGTCTGGATCTATTTTTGGCGTACCCTTGTTCTCTCCTGTTCTTATTCTCATCTACAAACAGAGATACATCAGAATCTATCTTTTCTGGCGTGTCATTCACGTTCGTCAGAAATAGTGTTGGTCTCAATATCTATCCTTCTGGAGTCCCGCTTATTACACTTGTCCTTTCCCGTGCCTCTTCTTGCACAATCACTCTGCTTCCTTCCTGTTAGGTATTTCTTCCTTGATCCTGTGTAGTTTTGTTCACGTTATTCGTGTCTGATCCTCTACTACTCCAGTTTTTACCTTTATCTTTTTTGCAGTACTAAAAAAATTTTTTACCAGTGGCATATCGTAATCGATTTTCAAAAATTTTCACCCCGCAGTCCGGGTGGGACCAAGAGTCCTGTTGATGCTTGGTTAACCCTCTATTTTGTTCCGCAGCGTTTTAATTTGTGCTAGTATTGTTAAAGAATCTTGGCCGGGGATGTTTCACAGTTTTTTTTTTAATCGTCCTTGGCCCTCTGCGATTCACTGGGGTTATTTCAAAAATTTTTCCCTTATTATCCATTAAGCCACGTCATAAATTGAATTTATGTGCAGGTCAGTCACTGCCCCTATTATATTATCGGAAACGTCTACCCCTATTCCATAAAAAAATTTCGTGCTTTTGGGCGTGTGTATTTAATTAAAAATTTGCAAAACCAAAATACAGCACTTAAACAAATATGAATCCTCCCCTTAACAAAAACCCACAGTATAAGGAATCATTAGTATCTGGAATATCGGGCATCAGCAGGTGATAAAAAGTAATCCATTAACAGTTTGAACCCCCCCAGGACCCTTTTCATGTTTTTCCCATGGAAACTGCAAAGAGTGCTTTCAAGAGTACGCTAAAAAATCCGAATGAGGATAGAACAATTGAAAATTGTGTGAAATGTTTTGAGGGAAACTTGAAGTGCTGTAAGATCAAAAAAACAATTGTGAGATGTTGAGATAGAAAACACCATCTAATATTCTGTTAAAAAAATTTAGAGAGATAAATTAACAACTAAAGACTCAGGAAGATAAATAGAGTTTTCAGTGTTCGAATAGTTTTGGAAGTTAGTATTTTTTTTCCACAAGCTCTCGTTTTTAACTTAAATTAGAAAGCTGCAAGTCTTAGATAAATGAAGTTTAATCTACGAGAGTAATTTCTAGAAGTTACCCCTCAGATGTAGAATAAGAAGCATTTAAAGCGTTGAAAAGCAGTAATTACCTGGAGTGTACAGAATTAAAATGGAATGCCAGTGATTTAAAGTTAAAGTATTCCCAAATTTTATCGCGAAAGGTTTATGTTGTACGTGAATTCGTCGAATTTTTATGGGAAATTTATTCCCCCAAAAATAATTCATGTGAAGTGTAGCTGTAAAAATCAGTTTTTTCCGTGTAAAAAAAATTCCGTCAGGGTCAGGTATGAGTTTGTGAAAAAATTACGAGGAGAAACGCGTGTGAAGTGCACTTGTACAAAATATTTCACGAGAATAAAATGTACACTGTACAAAATATGTTGTGCAGAATTTGGTAAAAGTTATACCTTTGCGGGAAAACATTAAATTTTCAAAGCACAGAACTTTGTACCGACTAGTAATACGAGATTTATTATGCGAGGGGTTTGCAAAACTGTAGTGAAGCAGTTACAAGGTTTTCTACCTAGGGAGAGATAATTTGATTAAAACAAAAGTCACATAATTTAAAAACCTAGAATATGCATCCCACATTTCCTCTCTCTCTCTCTCTCTCTCCTTTTCCTCCCCTCTCTCCTCTCTCTCTCTCTCTCTCTCCCCTCTTCTCTCTCTCTCTCTCTTCTTCTTTAAAAAGCACCATTAAAAGTATAGACATCTCCAGAGAATCAGAAGGTCAACTTATTGATCCCCCCTCAAGTATTAGCTTGTTTCTATTTTATAACGTTTCTCGGAGAACATTCTAATCCCTTTATATTTTATTAAGAGGGTTTTCAGTAACGCTTTGAATTACCACTGGTTGAAATAACTTAACTAAATAAAAATTGAAAACATTTTAAAAACATATGTTTAGGTGGTAAAATTACAAGAAAACAATTAATATAATTTAGAAGATAAACTCCTAAACCCACTCTTGGAGATAACTGATATACTTGATTTACTTATTCTCTTTTACAAAAGGTGTATAAAGGCCTCCCAAACACGGGACACTTTAAACCTATTAATATGTACCATCGGGTACATTGCTTTGGGGTTTCATTAATAAAATAAAAAATGTAAGTAAATAAGCATGTTAATTTTATATATATAGAAATTTTTATATATTTATATATATTTATATAAATATATATATATTTATTTTTTTTTTTTTTTTTATCACCCCCGGCCGATTCCCACAAAGGCGGGGGGGGCCCGAAAAAAAAAAAAATTTTTCCCTCATTCACCCCATCATGTCTTGCCAAAAGGGTGCTTTACACTCTTTTTTAAAACTGAAAACTTTAAACCCCCTCCTTCAGAGTGCAGGACTGTATTTCCCCATCTCCAGGATCAAGCCCGGCCTCCCGGTTTTCCCTGAACCCTTCTAAATGTTACTTTGCTCACACCCAACAGCACGCAATATTAAAAAACATTTGTCCCCCATTCACTCCTTAAAACACGCTCCGCATCCTGCTGGAAGTCCAACCCCCTCCACACAAAACCTCCTTTACCCCTCCCCCAACCCTTCCTAGGCCGCCCCCTACCCCGCCTTCCTTCCACTACAGACGTACACTCTTGAAGTCATTCTTTTTCCCCATTCTCTCTACTGTCCGAACCACCTCAACAACCCTTCCTCAGCCCTCTGGAAACTTTTGGGAATCCCGCACCTCCCCCAAAACTTCCAAATACGAATTTCTGCTTTATTTTCCCCACCACACATTGCCCTCAGACATGACATCTCCACTGCCTCCAGCCTTTCCTCGCTGAACATTCATCACCCACGCTTCAACCCATAAAAGAGCTTTGGAAAAACTATACTTCTAATTTCCCCCTCTTTGCCTCCAAGGACAAAGTTCTTTGTCTCCACAGATCCAAGGCACCATCACTCTTTTTCCCTCATCAATTCTATGTTTCCCCTTTTTCTAGACCCCCCCCGCTGACACGTCCACTCCAAATATCTGAATACGTTCACCTCCCCTACTCTTCCCCCCAACTGATATTTAATCTTTACCTAATCTTTTGTTTTCCTCAAACCTTTCTCTTCCTGTTTTCACCTTTAATTTCTTCTTTGCAACCCTACCCAAAATTCATCCCCAATCTCGCAACTTTCTTCAGAACTCCAAGAGCACAGTGCTCAGCAAAGAGCACTGTGACAACCCCACTTGGGGGTGGATTTTTTATTTTTTAACTCCACGCCTTTCCCCAAGCCCTCGCTTTTAAAAAAACCCCATCTATAAATTTTTAAAACAACCACGGTGACATCACACCCCTTGTCAAAGGGCCCTATTTTTAGGGGGAAAATAATTTCCCTTTTTCCTACATACTCTAATTTGAGCCTCCTACCCTCGTAAAAACTCTTCATGCTTTCATAACCACCTCCTACCCCCTACACTTGAAAACATCTGCCCTTTGCCCCCCTTCCCACCCGTATACCCTTTTCCAAAATCCATAAATCCCAAAAAGACCTCTTTACCCTTTATTAAATTTTTCATTTAATATTTTTCACGGAAAAACCGGGCCCACACCCCCCCTACCTTTCCAAAACCCTCCTTGTTCATCTGCTATCCTATTCCCCGTTTATCTTAATTCTTTCAATTAAAACTTACCATACACTTTACCAGGTAATCAACGACTTATCCCCTATAATTTTTCATCTTTTTACCCCCTTTGCCTTTTATACAAAGGAACATGCATGTCTCTGCCAACCCTAGGTCCTTCCCCCTCTTCCAACATTTATTAATTTTGCACCCAACCCCCTCCAAAACTAATCCCCCCCTTTTTTCCATTTTTTCTTTTTTCCCATAACCCCGGGCTGCCCCCCCCTTTCATTTTACCTACTGCTCACGAACTTCCCCACACCCCCAAATGGCTCTTCCACTCCTACAGATGTTATTCCTCCTTGCCCTATACACGAAATCACAGCTTCCCTACTTTTTTAAACATTTAACAATTCCCAAAATATTTTTTCCATTTTCCCCAAACCCTTTTGTTTTTTTTAAAAATCCCTCTCCTATTTTTAACTGACAAACCCATTTGTTCTCAGGCTTTCTAATTGTTAATCCATCCAAAACTTTTTCTTTTTCAAAAAAAATTTTTGATAACATCTCCCCCACCCCTTTCTTTTGCTCTTTTTACATTGCTTCACCACTCTCTTAACTTCTTCTTTTTCTCCATAATTTTCCCCTCCTTGCATCACTTTACTTTGAAAAAAAACTTTCATAGAAATTTTTTTCTCCCTTACTACTCTCTTTACATCATCATTCCACCAATCGCTCCTCTTCCCTCCTGCCCCCATTTTCCTGAAACCCCAAAAACTTCTGTGAACCTCTAACACTACATTTTTTTAAACCCACCCCCCCCTCTTCGACCCCCTTTCCCCATGCTCTCATTAGCCCATCTATCTCCAATACTGTTATATCTTACCCTACTGCCCCCTCTTTGTTTTTTAAAACCTTTACCTCTCTCTTTCCCCGATGCTTCTATTCTCCTTGTATCCCATTTCCCTTTTTCTCTCGTGTAGCTACAACTAGAAAAAAGATTATATTCTGGGCCCCTCTATAAAAAAGTACATCCTGAATCTACTCAACAGTCTTTTATCACCAATAATAATCCAACAAACTAGTCATTTCGCCCTAATATATCGTGTATACTTATTTATCCTCTTTTTTTAAAATATGTATTACCTTTTCTAAAACCCCTTTCTTACAAAGTTCAATCAAGGGGTCCCCTTTTCATTTTCACCTGGCACCCCAAACTTACCCACCACACCCCCTCTAAAAGTTTCCCCACTTTGCATTCAAATCCCTACAAATTACTCTCTCACTTGGTTAAAAGGGTCCCATACATTCACTTAACATTCCAAAATCTCTCTTCCTCCCTGCATTCCTCTTTCTCCAGGGGCATACAACGTTATTTGACCCCCGTCTCGCATCCAACCCCTTTTCTTTAAACCCCATAATTCTTGAATTTACACATTATATTTCTTTTTTTTCCTTCCATAACGATCTTTAAAATTACTGCTACCCCTTCCTTTTTCTAATCCTCAATACTCCAGATTTTAATCCCATTTATTTCCCCCACTGACTCTTCCTCCCCTTTCCCCCCTTCGCCTTTGTTTCCTTAGGCCGCTCCCTTCTTTTCTCTCTCCTCTCTCTGTTTTTGCCCACCCGAAAACACCCAAAGGAATTAAGGAAACCCTTTTATAAAGTTTCTTTTTCTTTTTTTAAAGTTCCCGGAGAAATTCTAACCCATTTTCTGGCTTTTAGTCGCTATACACACGAGGGCTTACAAAAAATTCTTTTCAATTCCCAGGGAAAATTAAAGAATAAAAAAAAAAGATAAAAAAGGAGAAAAACCCTGATTATGTTTTTATTATATCTATTTCAATGTGCTTCACCCCAGATCACGGTTTTACCCAAAATGAAAATGGGAATAGCAAGATTTCCTTATTAGTTTTAAAAAATAACAGAAAAAGAAAAAATTAAATTTTAAAAATATATATATATTATATAAATATATATATATATATATATGTGTGTGTGTGTGTGTGTGTGTGTGTGTGTGGTGTGTGTGTGTGTGTGTGGGGTGTGTGTGTGTGTGTGTGTGTGTATTGTGTGTTTTGTGGTGTATGTATGCTCGGTAATACTCGGTATGACTCAGTAAGACTCTACTTGACTTAGAAATTGACTGACAAGACGAAGTCCCTAAATATGATAACTTCTCAAACATCAAGGCGACACATTCGCCGAACAGCCACAACATTCATAACAGGAGAGTAGCACAGCGACAGGCAAGGATCAAGGAAACAAAAATGACCCTAACTGGGGGACCATCAGTAAATCCTCCGTAAAGGCATAAAACTCCCCTATTACTGCAACAGTTCACCAGTGACAAATTACCCGACTGCAACAGTCCATAGATGCCAGAACAATGTAGTTCGAGAATTAAACTCGGGACCAGATATACAGTGTCTCCAAAACACAACCTCTGAAAAGTGTCAGATATCACTAAGGCTAAATAATGTTCTGTAAACAGAGTTACGAGAAATATGTTTCGGCTAACCAACGAAGACGTACTCTACCAAAAGCAGTCTAAATCACACTAGATGACAGAACAGAGAAACAAGATGTTTCTTCTACAAGAGACAACGAGAGAGGGCGAAGAAAGGCCTGCAACTCTGACATCAGGTGGCTGGTAATAGCTTACTTCTGACACCAACTGTGAAACAAGCAGGCAGGTAGTTTGCAAGTATTGGCAACCAATCAAAACTCTCCAACAACGAGTACAGTGAAAAGTATAGTTCTTACATCTTACCTACATACATAAGCTAATATAATAAGTCAAATAATATTATAGGTTGCAATTAACTCTCTCTCTTCTCCATTTCGTTATACAGTAGGCATGTACTGACAATGGTTTATAATTTAATACTACCTGTCAGTCCTCTTTCATATCTAACGTGACTACATTTGCTGTTTTCCGTGCCTCTTGTAGTTGCCTTGTATCAAGTAATTTGTTCCAGATATTTAGGCTAAGTGACTGACCCCCTTTAAGCAAGAGAAAAGGAGCGAATACCTTTTATCAAGGCTGAGGTAGAGAGTACCTCAAAATTACCTCAACACTTCTTTTCCATTGCCTCCAATGTTTCTGCTCCTTCTTCCAGATCCCAAGAATTCTCTCATACTTTCCAGGTGTCAAGGTCATTCAGTATTTTCTATACCTCTTTTCTTTTGTAAGAACTGTGTCCAGAACTCGTTGGTGCGTTCTTTATCTCTGAAGTTTTTGATAATGCTCTTATTTCCTCCGAGAATACCTCCTTAAAGCTTTTGTTCAGCTCCTCGCGGACTTCTGGTCATTTCTTGTGAACTCGCCTCCTTCTTTATTCAGTCTTATATCCTCGTCCGTTACTGTTGTCTTCTTTCTGTTGAGTCTGTATGACAAATACGGTTTAGATTTCTAGATGCTATATCGTTCTCACAATGTCTCTTCTCTTCTTTTTTCACCCATGCATACTCGTTTCTAACTTCTGCTTGCTCTCCTATTTCTGACTTTCTTTGTTTTCTGTATTTTTCCATGGTCTTGCACTTTTAGCGTTTGCTTCTCTGCATCTCTGGGATCTCTCTCTCTTCTTGCCAATGACTCTTTTACTTCTGGTATGAATTTCTCCTTTGCCTTTCAACAATTTCCAGGTAAATACTCCACCAATTAATCGCTGTTTTTCCTTCCGGGTTCTTTTCTCACCGCACAGTCTTCAAGAATGATCTCATACTTATGTAATCTCTATTTTCTGAAGTCTGGTTTCTTTCGTCTCTCCTCTGCTATGTTTCTCACAAGTTTATTTCAATAAGGTATTCAATTGTCGCAACAGTATAGTAACTAACATCTATGTTAATAATTTTTTTTTCACTAACAGGATGAATGCTAGGGCTCACCCCTTCCTCTCTCTATAGTTGTGTCTCTAACATGTTGGCAGATGAGACTTTCCTTCACCGCTACCTCCTTCATCTTAGCTTTCCACGTCTCCTGTCGCAACACTCTCAGTCTATTTCCTTGTGGCTAAAATCTCCCGTAGCCGGTAGCTCAGCATTCCTTATTGAGGATCCTCTTGTTACTTCTGTTATGGCGTCAACCGTTGTTTTTATTGCTGTTGTTCGATTTGCCGGCGTAGTCCCGACCCGGGTTTTGTCCATGAGGGACTGACCACCTCAAGTACTTTTTTCAAAGGGTTGACGGACTGATTACATCATCATTTCATTTCTACTGCTACCCTTATATTTGACTGAAGAAGCCTACTGTGTAGGTGAAACGTTTCATCAATAAAGACACCCAACTGTTGCACATGTGTCTTAATCTTCAACTTGTCAGTAGTTTATACCATTTTCAACAATCGTTATTTCTGTTGATTGACGTGATGTTTGGGGGATGCCACAGCTCTATGTTCGTTCCGGTCATCACTCTTACCTGTTATTCCGTCTACATTCATGTACCATATTTTCAGTCATCTTTCTGTTCCTGTGCTCCAGTTCTCTGTGTCTTGCATGTGGGTCAGGGGGAGTAGAAGGAGGTAGGGGACTGGGGATTTAGGAAAGGTTTATTGTTGTTGTTAATGTTGCTGTTTGTTTGTTTGTTTGTTTGTGTATGTATGTATTGTGTGTGTGTGTGTGTGTGTGTGTGTGTGTGTGTGTGTGTGTGTGTGTGTGGTGTGTGTGTGTGTGTGTGTGTGTGTGTGCGTGTGTGTGTGTGCGTACGTGTGTGTGTGCTTGTGTTTGTGTTTGTGTGTACTCACTTAGTTGTAGTTGTAGGGATCGAGTCACAGCTCCTGATCTTGTGTCTATGTGTGTGTGTGTGGGTTGGGGGGGAGATCTGAACTATCAACACAAACAGAACCAGTAAAAACAGCATCATCCTGTGCCTTCACATAATTTCTGCTGAAAGGACAATAAAACTCAAAGCAAATATCCAGGTTAGAAGAAATTCAAGTCACCAGGGAACAACTCAGCTTTCCTGGAAATAAAAAATAACATTTCGGTTACCCGAGAACAATTCCGGTCATCTTAGAACATTTCCAATCACCCGGGAACTATTCCAGTCACCTCAGCATTATTGCAGTCACCTGGGAGCAACTCCTGTCATCTGAAACCAATTCCAGTCACCTTCCAACAGTGTCTCTGGAACAGTTCCTGGTATTACTCTGCGTGCTGAACACGTGCCTATGATTCCCGGTGATATCGACCCCCGTGCCCTGGTCCCAGACCAGACCTCTGAACTCATGACCTCATCAGCATTAACATTCTCATATATATGATGTTTCTGGTATGATACGGATGATTTTTTAGTAAGACTGACAGATTAATAGCTCTTTGAAAAAGAATAACTTTTTTGTCATGAGTAAGTAGATTTGGAGAGAGAGAGAGAGAGAGAGAGTGAGAGAGAGTGAGTGAGAGTGAGAGAGAGAGAGAGAGAGAGAGAGAGAGAGAGAGAGAGAGAGAGAGAGAGAGAGAGAGAGAGGAGAGAGAGAGAGAGAGAGAGAGTTGAGAGAGTGAGTGAGATTGAGTGAGAGAGAGAGAGAGAGAGAGAGGAGAGAGAGAGAGAGAGGAAGAGAGAGAGAGAGAGAGAGAGAGAGAGAGAGAGAGATGCAGGGCTGGCAGAAAAGAAAAAAGAAGGAGAGAGGGAGTGGAAGAGTGGAAAAAGGGTTAGAAGTAACTTAGTGATATCAAAAACAACTAATAACATTAATAACATCACAACACTGATAACATTAGTAAAATCGCAACATTGATAACAACATCATCATCAACACTGATAACATTAATAAAATCACAATACTGATAACATTAATAACATAAACAAAAACAATGATACCATTAATAACATAAACAACAACACTAATAACATTAATAACATCAACAACAACATTGATAACATTAATAACATCAACAACAACACTGATAACATTAATAACATCAACAACAACATTGATAACATTAATAACATCAACAACAACATTGATAACATTAATAACATCAACAACAACATTGATAACATTGATAACATCAACAACAACATTGATAACAATAACGTCAACAACAATATTGATAACATTAATAACATTAACAGCAACGTTAATAGCATTAATAACATCAACAACAACATTGATAAAATTAATAACATCAACAATAACACTGATAACATTAATAACATCAACAACAACATTGATAACATTAATAACATCAACAACAACATTGTTAACATTAATAACATCAACAGCAACATTGATAACACTAATAACATCAAAAACATTGTTAACATTAATAACATCAATAACAACACTGATAACATTAATAACATCAACAACAACATTGATAGCAATAACATCAACAGCAACATTGATAACACTAATAACATCAACAACATTGTTAACATTAATAACATCAACAAACAACACTGATAACACTAATAACATCAACAACAACATTGATAAAATTAATAACATCAACAATAACAATGATAACATTAATAACATCAATAACAACACTGATAACATTAAAAACATCAACAACAACATTGTTAACATTAATAACATCAATAACAACATTGATAACATTAATAACATCAGCAACAACATTGATAGCAATAACATCAACAGCAACATTGATAACATTAATAACATCAACAGCAACATTGATGAAGATTGAGACACTTATGCAACATATGGCAATCTTTGCTGATGAAACGTTTCGCCACACAGTGGCTTCATCAGTCCAATACAAAGCAGAAAGGTGTAAGGAGAGGAGGAGTTTGAGGTAATCAGTCTCTCAGCCTTGAGTCGATGTGTTCAGTCCATCAGTCTTGTAGTATATACAGCATAGGGCCGTAGACGTGGCTTATATACTGTAGTCAGGTGAGGTGAAGCAGGCGGAGGCGGGGTCATAGTGGTACCATCCACTAGTCGAAGTAGGTCTTCGTTCCAAGGTTGGACAAGTGTTGAAGAATTATTTGTATCAAGATCCCATTATGATGCAGTATCTGACAGCTGTGATGAATGAGTTTAAAAACCGACATGGCATGAAACAGTTCTTGATCCAAGAAATTGCAATTCCTTACCCTTTCCTCGTATCAAACCTATTCTATTTTCCTTTGCCTAAGAGCGGTATGACTCATAAGACTTTAGCTCTTTCTCATGAATGTAATAATAATAATGATAATAATAATAATAATAATAACAAAACGAACAACAACTACAATTACAACTAAAACTACAACAACTATATTACTACTGCTACTACTACTGCTACTACTACTACTGCTACTACTACTGCTACTACTACTTCTACTACTACTACGCTATACTACTACTACTACTACTGCTACTACTACTGCTACTACACTACTACTACTACTACTGCTACTACTACTTCTACTACTACTACTGCTACTACAAATACTACTACTACTGCTACTACTACTGCTTACTACTACTGCTACTACTACTACTACTACTACTACTTTCTACTACTACTTCCTACTACTTACTACTGCTACTACTACTGCTACTTTCATGCTACTCTTACTACTACTACTACTGCTATACTATTCTACTACTACTAGCTACTACTATACTAAATACTATGCTACTATATGCTACTACTACTGCTACTACTACTACTGCTACTACTACTATCTACGTACTACTACTACTACTACTGCTACTACTACTACTACTACACTACTTTTACTACTACTACTGCTACTACTACTACTACTACTACTGTACTACTACTTGCTACTACTACTGCTACTACTACTGCTGCTACTACTACTACTACTACTACTACTACTAAATACTAAGCTGTTATACTGCTACTACTTCTATTATACTACTACTTCTACTACTACTATGCTACTGTTACTATACTACTGCTACTACTACTCTACTGTACTACTGCTACTATTACTATACTAACTACCCACTCTACTATACTACTACTACTACTACTGTACTACACTGCTACTACTACTGCTAACCTTTTTTTTACTACTTACTACTACTACTGCTACTACTTACTAAATACTGCTACTACTACTACTACTTTTCCCACTAACTACTACTGCTACTACTACTACTACTACGACTTTACTAGCTAAATACTTTCTACAATACTAAATTCTCTCTACTCTCTATACTACTGCACTACTACAACTACTACTACTGATACTACTACTAATACTGCTACTGCATACTATACTACAATACTACTACTTCAGCTACTACTTCTACTAACTGCTACTACTACTTACTGCCCACTACTACTGCTACTAACTTTTCTACTACTGCCTACTACTGCCCACTCTACTACCCACTACTGCTACCTTTCTTACTAATACTACTACTATCTACTTTCTCTACTACTCTATACTGCTACTACTACTACTACTACTACTATACTACTACTATACTACTATGCTACTTTTCTACTTTCTTGCTACTACTACTACCTACTGCTACTTTTACTTCTACTGCTTACCTTTCTCTGTACTACATACTATTCTACTACTACTCTACTATGCTACTACTCTAACTTACTACTACTATACTACTACTACTAAATACTGCTACTGTTACACTATATGCTACTACTACTACTACTACTACAACTACTTTCTATCTACTCTACTAACTACTGCTACTACTTACTTTCTACTGCTACTACTACTACTCTTACTACCCACTACTACTACTATACTGCACTACTACTACTACTACTCTACTACTACTACGCACTAACTTGTTTCTACTACTACTCTACTACTACTACTACTACTACTACTACTCTACTGCTTACTACTACTACTGCTAAACTACTGCTACTACTACTACTGCTACTACTAAATGCTACTACTACTACTACTGCAACACTACTACTACTACTGCTACTAAACTACTAACTCTACTACTACTTGCTACTACTACTGCTACTCTACTACTACTCTACTACTACTCTAGCTCTACTACTACTATTACTACTGCTACTACACTAACTACTACGCTACACTTATGCTACTACTACTATTCATACTACTACTACTACTTCTACTATGCTACTACTTTACTCTCTACTACTGACTTTAATACTACTAATACTACTACTACTAACTTACTGCTACTACTACGTACTACTATACTGCTACTACTACTACTACTACTACTACTGCCTACTTACTACTACTACTTTCTACTCTACTACTACTTTTCTACTACTACTGCTACTACTCTACTGCACTACTTTATACTGCTACTACTACTGCTACTACTCTACTACTACTACTACTACTGCTACTGTTACTACTACTCTACTATAAATCCTACTACTACTCTACTACTGTGCTACTCTACTACTACTATACTACTACTACTACTACTACTTCTACTGCTACTAAAAAAGCATACTTTCTACTATACTACTACTGCATACCCACTCTACTACTACTACTTTCTATACTACTGCACTATACTACTACTACTACTACGCTTACTACTACTTACTACTACTGCTATCTATACTGCTACTATTTACTACTATACTACTTACTACTACTATACTGCTACTACTACTATCTACTACTACTACTGCTACTCTACTACTACTACTACTGTACTAACTTACAACACTGCTACTATCTTACTACTAAACTACTACTACTACTACTCTGCTACTATACTATACTACTACAACTACTGCTATACTACTACTACTACTTAAACCCGCATACCTTTCTCTACTTTCTAATACTCCACTTCTACTACTACTACTACTACTTTCACTTCTATACTACTGCTACTACTACTACTACTACTATACTACTGCTACTGCTACCTACTACTACTGCTACTACAATGCTACTACTACTCTAATACTACTACTAATACTACATACTACTTACTAACTCTACTACTACTACTACTATATACTACTACTACTGTCATACTATACTACTACTACTGCTACCCACTACTCTCAAATACTATACACTACTACTGTACTACTCACTACTTACTCTACTCTATGCTACTACTACTACTACTATCTAACTACT
>NC_069404.1:88902596-88920096 GCF_026875155.1 Cherax quadricarinatus
GCATCAGACCTAGTAGCACAAGCTAGTCAGGTCCAACTCACACCCACCCACATCCACTCATGTATTTATCTAACCTATTTTTAAAACTACACAACGTTTTAGCCTCAATAACTGTACTCGCGAGTTTGTTCCACTCATCCACAACTCTATTACCAAACCAGTGCTTTCCTATATCTTTCCTGAATCTGAATTTTTCCAACTTGAAACCATTGGTGCGAGTCCTTTCTTGGCTGGAAATTTTCAGCACGCTAGTTACATCCCTTTATATATTCCTGTTTTCCATTTATACACCTCGATAATATCCCCCTAATTCTACGCCTTTCCAGAGAGTGCAGATTCATTGCCCTCAGTCTATCCTCGTAATCACTCCCAAGTCTCTCACATTAGTTTCATGATCTATAGAGTGATTCCGGTTTGTTCTTATACTCTGCTCCAGTCTTTATTACGTCAATCATTTCATAACAGGGTAACTAAATCCTGTTATCGTTGAACACCTTGTTGTCAGTGAGTCACTGGATGATTATGCTCAAGTCACGTTTGCTGTGTCCTCAACGAATACCATTTCCATACAGATTCTAGTATCGCCGTGCTGGATATGAGAATGAGAAAGAGAACAGGGGTCAGAATTGAACCTTGGGGAACAGAACTTTTCACTGTGGCAGCCTCCGATTTCACTTTATTCACAATTACACTTTTGGTTCTATTCATTAGTATAATTATTCGTTTTCCACTCACTTTGTAGTATTATGCACAATGATTTTACTTGTCAGAGACTTCGGAAAAGTTTGTGGATTCTACATCTGCATTTTGTGTTTTACTTCGGTATACTGTAATCAGGTGAGTCGAAGACCTACTTAAATTAGTGGATGGTTCCACTATGACCCAGCCTCCTCCTGCTTCGTCTCACCTGACTACGGTATATAAGCCCTGTGCTATACTTTTCTCAATATTGATAGACTGAACACATCGACTCCAGGCTGACTGACTGATTGCCTCAAACTCCTCCTTTCCATATACCTTCCTGCTTTGTATAAGACTGATGAGGCCACCGAGTGGCGAAACGTTTCTTCAATAATGATTCCCATATGCTGCATAAATGTCTTAAACAACGATTTTTATAATGTGGAATGTCAGAGTCATTGTTTTATAGTTCTTTGCTGTTGCTTTGCTGCCACATGTGTGGAGTGGGGCTACATTTGTTGTTTTAAATTACTGTTGGATTACCCCCGTATCTAGGTTCCCTCTCCAAAGAATATTTAAAGTACGTAAAAGGGGATTCTTGCATTTCTTGATGAACATGGAATTCCATGAGTCTGGGTCTAGAATAGAGTGCATGGGCATTCGGTCGATTGCTTTTCCAGGGTCAAGTGGGGTTAGGGTTATGTCGGAAATTTTGGAGATGTTGATTGAATTTTGAGTCTTGTTCATGGAGAATTCTTTCGGATTGTCGACATTTAATCTGATTAAAGGCTCACTGACACAGTCAATATTTCAATCGCTTGTTTGCTGTCATCAGTATAATTTCCATCTTGTTTAAGCAAGGGTCGAATACTAGGTGTGATTTCTGCATATGAGAAGTATTTTGGGTTTCTTTCAATTTTATTAATTCTTTTCTGAACTTTGTAAGATTCACTCAGTTTATGATTAATATTTTCTCTTACTCAAGCCAGTATTTCCTTCCAATCTCAGACAGTTTACACTATTGAGAGGTTTTGTGATTCTTCCTCTTTGCCTGTAAATGGAGCGTCTCTCTCTTTCTAGCTTACATCTTTTCTATTTTTCTTTGTGATTTTTTGCCTTGGATATACTTCTAGTGCCACAGAATTTCTCTCTCTAGATATTGCTTCTGACACATGCTATTCAGTATATCTTCTTATTAAGTTTATTAAGAACATGATTTATTTGATCCCAGTTGGTGTTTTTGTTATTAAACTTGAATTTGGTGAAAGCACCCTCATGACTATTTGTGTTTTGCTGCTCAGGACGAGCGTGTATGTAGGTCTGATCTCCGACTAGATTGTGGACTGAGTTTACTGTCTTCCGTTCTGTTATATTTCTTACTGGATCATCATTGCTCATGAATCAAGGTTAGTTTCTAGTCTTGTCGGCTTCACTGTTTGCCAAATTAAGGCGAATCTATTGCAGAGATTAGATCATTAGTGAGACTGTTTCTCTTGAACGGCTCCTGGAATTCTTTCTGTTATTGGTGTTTGCTACAGTGTCATTTCAGGCGCCACTGAAATCACCCAGCAATAGCAAGGTTTGGGGTCCGGTTTGAGAGATTCTCCTCAGTAGTTAATCTTTAAGCTACCTTGAAGTTGCATCTGGTGGTTTATGTACAAATTCAATAACTAGATTCTGAAGAATATGTCACTTTTGTAACGTTAAGGAATCTTTATTGTGGAAACGTTTCGTCAGCCAGTGGCATCTTCAGTTCAACACAAAGTAGAAAGGTTTGAGGTCGATGTGCTCAGTCCATCAGTTTGAGGTCGATGTGCTCAGTCCATCGGTTTGAGGTCGATGTGCTCAGTCCATCGGTTTGAGGTCGATGTGCTCAGTCGATCAGTTTGAGGTCGATGTGCTCAGTCCATCAGTTTGAGGTCGAGGTGCTCAGTCCATCAGTTTGAGATCGAGGTGCTCAGTCCATCAGTTTGAGGTCGATATGCTTAGTCCATCAGTTTGAGGTCGATGTGCTCAGTCCATCAGTTTGAGGTCGATGTGCTCAGTCCATCAGTTTGAGGTCGATGTGCTCGGTCCATCAGTTTGAGGTCGAGGTGCTCAGTCCATCAGTTCGAGGTCGAGGTGCTCAGTCCATCAGTTTGAGGTCGATGTGCTCAGTCCATCAGTTTGAGGTCGATGTGCTCAGTCCATCAGTTTGAGGTCGAGGTGCTCAGTCCATCAGTTTGAGGTCGAGGTGCTCAGTCCATCAGTTTGAGGTCGATATGTTCAGTCCATCAGTTTGAGGTCGATGTGCTCAGTCCATCAGTTTGAGGTCGAGGTGCTCAGTCCATCAGTTTGAGGTCGATGTGCTCAGTCCATCAGTTCGAGGTCGATGTGCTCGGTCCATCAGTTTGAGGTCGAGGAGCTCAGTCCATCAGTTCGAGGTCGAGGTGCTCAGTCCATCAGTTTGAGGTCGATGTGCTCAGTCCATCAGTTTGAGGTCGATGTGCTCAGTCCATCAGTTTGAGGTCGAGGTGCTCAGTCCATCAGTTTGAGGTCGATGTGCTCAGTATATCAGTTTGAGGTCGATGTGCTCAGTCCATCAGTTTGAGGTCGATGTGCTCAGTCCATCAGTTTGAGGTCGAGGTGCTCAGTCCATCAGTTTGAGGTCGAGGTGCTCAGTCCATCAGTTTGAGGTCGAGGTGCTCAGTCCATCAGTTTGAGATCGAGGTGCTCAGTCCATCAGTTTGAGGTCGATATAATCAGTCCATTAGTTTGAGGTCGATGTGCTCAGTCCATCAGTTTGAGGTCGAGGTGCTCAGTCCATCAGTTTGAGGTCGATGTGCTCAGTCCATCAGTTTGAGGTCTAGGTGCTCAGTCCATCAGTTTGAGATCGAGGTGCTCAGTCCATCAGTTTGAGGTCGATGTGCTCAGTCCATCAGTTTGAGGTCGATGTGCTCAGTCCATCAGTTCGAGGTCGAGGTGCTCAGTCCATCAGTTTGAGGTCGAGGTGCTCAGTCCATCAGTTTGAGGTCTAGGTGCTCAGTCCATCAGTTTGAGGTCGAGGTGCTCAGTCCATCAGTATGAGGTCGAGGTGCTCAGTCCATCAGTTTGAGGTCGAGGTGCTCAGTCCATCAGTTTGAGGTCGAGGTGTCTCAGTTCCATCAGTTTGAGGTCGAGGTGCTCAGTCCATCAGTTTGAGGTCGAGGTGCTCAGTCCATCAGTTTGAGGTCGAGGTGCTCAGTCCATCAGTTTGAGGTCGATGTGCTCAGTCCATCAGTTTGAGGTCGAGGTGCTCAGTCCATCAGTTTGAGGTCGAGGTGCTCAGAGTCCATCAGTTTGAGGTCGAGTGCTCAGTCCATCAGTATGAGGTCGATGTGCTCAGTCCATCAGTTTGAGGTCGATGTGCTCAGTCCATCAGTTTGAGGTCGATGTGCTCAGTCCATCAGTTTGAGGTCGATGTGCTCAGTCCATCAGTTTGAGGTCGATGTGTCAGTCCATCCAGTTTGAGTCGATGTGCTCAGTCCATCAGTTTGAGGTCGATGTGCTCAGTCCATCAGTTTGAGGTGTCGAGGTGCTCAATCCATCAGTTTGAGATCGGGTGCTCAGTTCCATCAGTTTGAGGTCGATATGCTTAGTCCATCAGTTTGAGGTCGATGTGCTCAGTCCATCAGTTTGAGGTCGTCGATGTGCTCAGTCCATCAGTTTGAGGTCGATGTGCTCGGTCCATCAGTTTGAGGTCGAGGTGCTCAGTCCATCAGTTCGAGGTCGAGGTTCAGTCCATCAGTTTGAGGTTGATGTGCTCAGTCCATCAGTTTGAGGTCGATGTGCTCAGTCCATCAGTTTGAGGTCGAGGTGCTCAGTCCATCAGTTTGAGGTCGAGGTGCTCGGTCCATCAGTTTGAGGTCGATATGTTCAGTCCATCAGTTGAGGTCGATGTGCTCAGTCCATCAGTTTGAGGTCGATGGTGCTCAGTCCATCAGTTTGAGGTCGATGTGCTCAGTCCATCAGTTCGAGGTCGATGGTGCTCGGTCCATCAGTTTGAGGTCGAGGTGCTCAGTCCATCAGTTTCGAGGTCGAGTGCTCATCCATCAGTTTGAGGTCGATGTGCTCAGTCCATCAGTTTGAAGTCGAGGGGCTCAGTCCATCAGTTTGAGGTCGAGGTGCTCAGTCCATCAGTTTGAGGTCGATGTGCTCAGTCCATCAGTTTGAGGTCGATGTGCTCACTCCATCAGTTTGAGGTCGATGTGCTCAGTCCATCAGTTTGAGGTCGAGGTGCTCAGTCCATCAGTTTGAGGTCGAGGTGCTCTGTCCATCAGTTTGAGGTCGAGGTGCTCAGTCCATCAGTTTGAGATCGAGGTGCTCAGTCCATCAGTTTGAGGTCGATATGCTCAGTCCATTAGTTTGAGGTCGATGTGCTCAGTCCATCTGTTTGAGGTCGAGGTGCTCAGTCCATCAGTTTGAGGTCGATGTGCTCAGTTCATCAGTTTGAGGTCTAGGTGCTCAGTCCATCAGTTTGAGATCGAGGTGCTCAGTCCATCAGTTTGAGGTCGAGTGCTCAGTCCATCAGTTTGACGTCGAGTGTGCTCAGTCCATCAGTTCGAGGTCGAGGTGCTCAGTCCATCAGTTTGAGGTCGAGGTGCTAAGTCCATCAGTTTGAGGTTTAGGTGCTCAGTCCATCAGCTTGAGGTCGAGGTGCTCAGTCCATCAGTTTGAGGTCGAGGTGCTCAGTCCATCAGTTTGAGGTCGAGGTGCTCAGTCCATCAGTTTGAGGTCGAGGTGCTCAGTCCATCAGTTTGAGGTCGAGGTGCTCAGTCCGTCAGTTTGAGGTCGAGGTGCTCAGTCCATCAGTTTGAGGTCGATGTGCTCAGTCCATCAGTTTGAGGTCGAGGTGCTCAGTCCATCAGTTTGAGGTCGAGGTGCTCAGTCCATCAGTTTGAGGTCGAGGTGCTCAGTCCATCAGTTTGAGGTCGATGTGCTCAGTCCATCAGTTTGAGGTCGATGTGGTCAGTCCATCAGTTTGAGGTCGATGTGCTCAGTCCATCAGTTGAGGTCGATGTGCTCAGTCCATCAGTTTGAGGTCGAGTGCTCAGTCCATCAGTTCGAGGTCGAGGTGCTCAGTCCCATCAGTTTGAGGTCGAGGTGCTCAGTCCATCAGTTTGAGGTCTAGGTGCTCAGTCCATCAGTTTGAGGTCGAGGTGCTCAGTCCATCAGTATGAGGTCGAGGTGCTCAGTCCATCAGTTTGAGGTCGAGGTGCTCAGTCCATCAGTTTGAGGTCGAGGTGCTCAGTCCATCAGTTTGAGGTCGAGGTGCTCAGTCCATCAGTTTGAGGTCGAGGTGCTCAGTCCATCAGTTTGAGGTCGAGGTGCTCAGTCCATCAGTTTGAGGTCGATGTGCTCAGTCCATCAGTTTGAGGTCGATGTGCTCAGTCCATCAGTTTGAGGTCGAGGTGCTCAGTCCATCAGTTTGAGGTCGATGTGCTCAGTCCATCAGTTTGAGGTCGATGTGCTCAGTCCATCAGTTTGAGGTCGAGTGCTCAGTCCATCAGTTTGAGGTCGAGTGCTCAGTCCATCAGTTTGAGGTCGATGTGCTCAGTCCATCAGTTTGAGGTCGATGTGCTCAGTCCATCAGTTTGAGGTCGATGTGCTCAGTCCATCAGTTTGAGGTCGATGTGCTCAGTCCATCAGTTTGAGGTCGAGGTGCTCAATCCATCAGTTTGAGATCGAGGTGCTCAGTCCATCAGTTTGAGGTTCGATTGCTTAGTCCATCAGTTTGAGGTCGATGTGCTCAGTCCATCAGTTTGAGTGTCGAGTGCTCAGTCCATCAGTTTGAGGTCGATGTGCTCGGTCCATCAGTTTGAGGTCGAGGTGCTCAGTCCATCAGTTCGAGGTCGAGGTGCTCAGTCCATCAGTTTGAGGTTGATGTGCTCAGTCCATCAGTTTGAGGTCGATGTGCTCAGTCCATCAGTTTGAGGTCGAGGTGCTCAGTCCATCAGTTTGAGGTCGAGGTGCTCGGTCCATCAGTTTGAGGTCGATATGTTCAGTCCATCAGTTTGAGGTCGATGTGCTCAGTCCATCAGTTTGAGGTCGAGGTGCTCAGTCCATCAGTTTGAGGTCGATGTGCTCAGTCCATCAGTTCGAGGTCGATGTGCTCGCGTCCATCAGTTTGAGGTCGAGGTGCTCAGTCCATCAGTTTCGAGGTCGAGGTGCTCAGTCCATCAGTTTGAGGTCGATGTGCTCTAGTCCATCAGTTTGAAGTCGATGGTGCTCAGTCCATCAGTTTGAGGTCGAGGTGCTCAGTCCATCAGTTTGAGGTCGATGTGCTCAGTCCATCAGTTTGAGGTCGATGTGCTCAGTCCATCAGTTTGAGGTCGATGTGCTCAGTCCATCAGTTTGAGGTCGAGGTGCTCAGTCCATCAGTTTGAGGTCGAGGTGCTCTGTCCATCAGTTTGAGGTCGAGGTGCTCAGTCCATCAGTTTGAGATCGAGGTGCTCAGTCCATCAGTTTGAGGTCGATTGCTCAGTCCATTAGTTGAGGTCGATGTGCTCAGTCCATCGTTTGAGGTCGATGGTGCTCAGTCCATCAGTTTGAGGTCGATGTGCTCAGTTCATCAGTTTGAGGTCTAGGTGCTCAGTCCATCAGTTTGAGATCGAGGTGCTCAGTCCATCAGTTTGAGGTCGATGTGCTCAGTCCATCAGTTTGACGTCGAGTGCTCAGTCCATCAGTTTTGAGGTCGAGGTGCTCAGTCCATCAGTTTGAGGTCGAGGTGCTAAGTCCATCAGTTTGAGGTTAGGTGCTCAGTCCATCAGCTTGAGGTCGAGGTGCTCAGTCCATCAGTTTGAGGTCGAGGTGCTCAGTCCATCAGTTTGAGGTCGAGGTGCTCAGTCCATCAGTTTGAGGTCGAGGTGCTCAGTCCATCAGTTTGAGGTCGAGGTGCTCAGTCCGTCAGTTTGAGGTCGAGTGCTCAGTCCATCAGTTTGAGGTCGATGTGCTCAGTCCATCAGTTTGAGGTCGAGGTGCTCAGTCCATCAGTTTGAGGTCGAGGTGCTCAGTCCATCAGTTTGAGGTCGAGGTGCTCAGTCCATCAGTTTGAGGTCGATGTGCTCAGTCCATCAGTTTGAGGTCGATGTGGTCAGTCCATCAGTTTGAGGTCGATGTGCTCAGTCCATCAGTTTGAGGTCGATGTGCTCAGTCCATCAGTTTGAGGTCGATGTGCTCAGTCCATCAGTTTGAGGTCGATGTGCTCAGTCCATCAGTTTGAGGTCGATGTGCTCAGTCCATCAGTTTGAGGTCGATGTGCTCAGTCCATCAGTTTGAGGTCGATGTGCTCAGTCCATCAGTTTGAGGTCGATGTGCTCAGTCCATCAGTTTGAGGTCGATGTGCTCAGTCCATCAGTTTGAGGTCGAGTGCTCAGTCCATCAGTTTGAGGTCGATGTGCTCAGTCCATCAGTTTGAGGTCGATGTGCTCAGTCCATCAGTTTGAGGTCGATGTGCTCAGTCCATCAGTTTGAGGTCGATGTGCTCGTCCATCAGTTTGAGGTCGAGGTGCTCAGTCCATCAGTTTCGAGGTCGAGTGCTCAGTCCATCAGTTTGAGGTCGATGTGCTCAGTCCATCAGTTTCGAGGTCGATGTGCTCAGTCCATCAGTTTGAGGTCGAGTGCTCAGTCCATCAGTTTGAGGTCGATGTGCTCAGTCCATCAGTTTGAGGTCGATGTGCTCAGTCCATCAGTTTCGAGGTCGAGGTGCTCAGTCCATCAGTTTGAGGTCGATGTGCTCAGTCCATCAGTTTGAGGTCGATGGTGCTCAGTCCATCAGTTGAGGTCGATGTGCTCAGTCCATCAGTTTGAGGTCGATGTGCTCAGTCCATCAGTTTGAGGTCGATGTGCTCAGTCCATCAGTTCGAGGTCGAGGTGCTCAGTCCATCAGTTTGAGGTCGATGTGCTCATTTCCATCAGTTGGAGGTACATTGACATCCATCAGTTTGAGGTCGAAGGTGTCAGTCAATCAGTTGAGGACGAGGGCTCAAGTCATCAGTTCGAGGTCGAGGTGCTCAGTCCATCAGTTGAGGTCGAGGGTGGGTCAGTCAATCAGTTCGAGGTCGAGGTGCTCAGTCCATCAGTTTGAGGTCGAGGTGCTCAGTCCATCAGTCTTGAAGAAAGTACTTTCATTTGCGCTGTTAAGTAACTCAATGGGAAAGAAAAACATTGAAACACACAGTGGATTAAGGAAATGGTGAAGAGTGAGTGAGGATAAGAGGAAGGAAGGAGGGGTGAAGAATAGGAAGAGGAGGGGGAAGAATAGGAAGGAAGGGAGGGGGAAGAATAGAAGGAAGGAGGGGAAGAAGAAGTAAGAAGGAAGAGAGGGGGGAGAGGAATGGAAAACGAGAAAGTAATAGAAGTATTGAGTGCTCAGTGAAAGGAATAAGAGGTAAATAGAGTAAACAGGACCTATAGTGAGATGAGTGAGGAGAATGAAGGTAAACAGGAACACATAGGGAGAGTGAGAGAGTAAATAGGAACCAGGAAGAGTATTAGAGTAAATAGGAACATAATGAGGGAGAGTGTGAGAGTAAACAGGAACACAGTGAGGGAGAGTGTGAGAGTAAACAGGAACACAGTAGGGAGAGTATAGAGTAAACAGGAACACGGTGAGGGAGAGTGTGAGAGTAAACAGGAACATATGAGGGAGAGTGTCAGAGTAAACAGGAACAAATGAGGGAGAGTGTGAGAGTAAACAGGAACACAGTGAGGGAGAGTGTGAGAGTAAACAGGAACATAATGAGGGAGAGTGTGAGAGTAAACAGGAACACAGTGAGGGAGAGTGTGAGAGTAAACAGGAACACAGTGAGGGAGAGTGTGAGAGTAAACAGGAACACAGTGAGGGAGAGTGTGAGACTAAACAGGAACCCAGGGAGAGTATCAGAGTAAACAGGAACATAATGAGAGAGAGTGTGAGAGTAAACAGGAACACAGTGAGGGAGAGTGTGAGAGTAAACAGGAACACAATGAGGGAGAGTGTGAGAGTAAACAGGAGCCACATCGAGGGAGATAATGGTGAATCCACCAACAATTAGCTAAGAACAACAGAGATAAAAAAAAGACATCCATAATACTCAACAACAGGAACGTAAACAGCAGCAGAAGCGCACACAAACAGAAAAATTCATAGCAACAGAAACGCAAACAGTAACATACGCATAAACAGAAAAGCTCACAACAACAGAAACGTACACAACAACATAAAAGTCCACGAAAACAAAAGCGTACACAGACAAACGTTCATAGAAACAGAAAAGTACACAGAAGCAGAAACGCAAACAGAAACAGAAAAACATACGCAGTAACATAATTATACCTAAAACAAGAATAGTACACGGCAAAAACGTACACAATAACAGGAGCATTCCTAACAACAGAAACGTACACATCAACAGAAACGTACACTTTAACAGAAACACACACAAAAAAAACAACACCACCAAAACACCCACCACCATAAAAACACACCACCAGAAACACCCGCCAGAAACACACACCACCAGAAACAACACCACCAAAAACACACACCCCAAAACACCCACCACCAAAAAAACCCACCAAAAAACAAAACCACCAAAACACCCACCACCAAAAAAAAACACCCCAAAACACCACCCCCAGAAACACACACAGCAATACAACACCACCACAAACTTACCCACCAAAACACACACCAGAAACACCACCCCCAAAACCACACCGCCCAAAACAACGCAACCCGATACACACACCACCAGAAACACCACACCCCCCAGAACCACACACGAAATTAAACCGTGTCAAAATCGGGATCTTTTTTGTAACGTTTTCGCCATCCATGGCTTTATCAATAAAAATTCAGGACATAACTTGAAGACAGTAGGGCAAAAAACAGAAGATAGGGAAACAGTCAAAACACACACACCACCGAAAACACCCACACCAGAAACACACAACCACCAGAAACACACACCACCAGAAACACACACACCACCAGAAACACACGCCACCAGAAACACACGCAATCAGAAGCACACACCACCAGAAACAAACCACCAGAAACGCACACCAATAGAAACACACCACCAGAAACACCACCACCAGAAACCGCACCACCAAAACACACACCACCAGAACACACCAAAACACACATCACCAGAAACACACACCACCAGAAACAGACACCGCCAGGAACACACTCCACCAGAAACACACACCACCAGAAAAACACACCGCTGGAAACAGGTAACACCAGAAACACACACAAAAAACACACACCACCAGAAACACTCACCACCAAAACACATACCGCCAGAAACACACACCACAATGCCACACCACCAGAAACACCCAAACCACCAGAACCACACACCACCAGAAACACACATCACCAAAAACACACACTACCAGAAACAAACACCACCAGAAACACATACCACCAGAAACACTCACCACAAGAAACACTCTCCACCAGAAACACACACTACCAGAAATACACACCACCAGAAACACACCACCAGAAACACACTCCACCAGAAACACACACCACCAGAAAGCACACATCACCAGAAGCACTCACCACCAGAAACACACACCACCAGAATCACACACACTGCCAGAAACACACACCACCAGAAACACACTCCACTAGAAACACACACCACCAAAAACACACACCACAATAAACAAACCCCACCAGAAACACACACCAGCGGAAACACTCACCACCAGAAACACTCTGCACTAGGAACACACACCACCAGAAACACCCACCACCAGAAACACACACCACCAGAAGCACTCACCACCACAGACACTCACCACCAGAAACACATACCATCAGAAAACACACCACCAGAAACACACACCACACAGAAACACACACCACCAGAATCACTCACAATCAGAAACATACACCACCAGAAACACATACACCACCAGAACCACAGACCACAAGCACACCAACAGAAAACACACACCACCAGAAAAACACACCACCAGAAACACACGCCACCAAAAACGCACACACCACCAGAAACAACACACCACCAGAAACACACACAACCAGAAGCACACACCACCAGAAACACACCACAAGAAACACACACCACCAGAAACACCCACACCAGATACACACACCACTAGAAACACACACCACCAGAAACACACTCACACCACCAGAACCCACACACCACCAAGAAATACACACCACCAGAAACACACACACCACAACGAAACCCACACAACCACCAGAAACCACACACACCAGAAACACACCACACCACCAGAAACACACCCAGCACCAGAAACACACAAACCCCCAGAAACACACACCACCAGAAACACACACACCACCAGAAACACACGCCACCAGAAACACACACAATCAGAAGCCACACCACACCACAAACGCACACCAATAGAAACACACCACCAGAAACACACACCACCAGAAACACACACCACAGAAACACCACAGCAACCAGAAACACACACCACAGAACACACACACCACCAGAACACACGCCACCAGAAACACACACAATCAGAACAAAACACCACCAGAAACACACCACCAAATCACACACCACTAGAAGCACACACCACCAGAAACACATACCACCAGAAACACACACCACCAGAAAGCACACAGCACCAGAAACACATACCACCAGAAGTACACACCAGCAGAAACACACACCACCACATACACACACCACTAGAAACACACACCACCAGAAATATACACCACCAGAAACACACACCACCAGAAGCACACACCACCAGAAACACACACCACCAAGTACACACACACCACTAGAACACACACCACCAGAAACACACCCACCCAGAAAAACATACCAAATCAGAAGTACAACACCACCAGAAACACACCACCAGAAACCACACCACCAGAAATGCACACCACCAGAAACACACACACTACCAGAAAAACACACCACCAGAAGCACACCACAGAAATACACACCTCCAGAACACACACCACAGATACACACACCACCAGATACACACACCACTAGAAACACACACCACCAGAAACAACGTACCACCAGAAACACACACCACCAGAAGCACACAGCACCAGAAACACACACCACCAGAAAACACACACCACCAGATACACACACCACAGAAACACATTCCACCAGAAACACACCACCAGAAACACACACACCACCAGAAACACACACCACCAGAAACACACACCATAGAAATCACATACCACTAGAAACACACACCACCAGAAACTACGCCACCAGAAACCACACTCCACCAGAAACACACACCACCAGAAACACACACCACCAGATACACATACCACTAGAAACATTAACCACCAGAAACAACACCCCAGAAACACACACCACCAGAACAACACACTACCAGAAACACACCACCAGAAACACACCACAGAAACACACACCACCAGAAACACACGCCATCAGAAACACATACACCAGAAACACACACCACCAGAAGCACACAGCACCAGAAACACATACCACCAGAAACACACCAGCAGAAACACACACCACCAGAATACACACACCACTAGAAATACACACCACCAGAACCATCACCGCCAGAAACACACACCACCAGTAAGCACCACCACCAGAAACACACACCACCAAGTACACACACACCACTAGAAACACACACCACCAGAAACACACGCCACCAGAAAAACATACAATCAGAAGCACACCCCACCAGAAACACACCACCAGAAACACACCACCAGAAATGCACACCACCAGAAACCCACCTACCAGAAAAACACACCACCAAAAGCACACCACGAGAACACACACCTCCAGTACACACACCACCAATACACACACCACCAGTTTACACACACCACTAGAAACACACACCACCAGAAACACGTACCACCAGAAACACACCACCAGAAACGCCCCACCAGATACAATACAAACAGTAGTAGAACCGGTACTGGGTCGCAAAATAGGAAAAAAATGAAAAAAATTGGTTAAAATGTGATAAGTTAGGTAAAAGTAGATAGACGACCGAGAGAAATTTTTGTTTTAACACTCTGTTTAGAGAAGAGAAATTTTTGTTTTTAACAAACCCTTCTTTCCCCGGGAAATTTCCTTTTTTCTTTATTTTTTTCCCTCTCTACCCCTCTTTTCTTCTCTCCTTCTCTTTTCTCTCTCTCCCCCTCTCTCTCTCTTCTCCTCTTCTCTCCTCTTCTCCCCTCTCTCTCTCCCCCCCTCTCTCTCCTCCTCTCTCTCTCTTCTTTTCTCTTTTCCCCTCCCCTCTCTCTCACGCATAACCTATTTTCTCCCGTCTTTCAGACGCTCTTTGTCTAAAACAAGTTCGAAACACCCCCAAAATGAAATTATAATAATACGTTAATAACAATAAAATAATAATAATAAAACAATAATAATAAAAAATTATTATTATTATTTTTTAAATGATAATAAAATTGTAACAAAAAATAATAATAATAATAATAATAATAATAATAATAATAATAATAATAATAATAATAATAATAATAATAATAAGAAGAAGAAGAAGAAGAAGAAGAAGAAGAAGAAGAAGAACAAGATCAACAACGAGAATAATTACAATACGTAATGGCTTTTAAAAATGAAGTTATTGTTATCATTATTTATTATTTTTATATTATTATTATTATTTATTATTTTATTATTATTTTTATTATTATTATTATTATTATTATTATTATTATTATTATTATTATTATTATTTTATTATTATTAACAAAAGGGCCGTCTCCCACCAAGGCAGGGTGGCCCGAAAAAGAAAAACTTCCATCATCATTCACTCCATCACTGTCTTGCCAGAGGCATGCTTACACTACAGTTATAAAACTGCAACATTAACACCCCTCCTTCAGAGTGCAGACACTGTACTTCCCATCTCCAGCACGCGTACTGGAAGTCAAAGCCCCTTACACACAAAACCTCCTTTACCCCCCTCCCTCCAACCTATCCTAGGCCGACTCCGACACCACATTTCCTCCACTACAGATTTATACATTCTCGAAGTCACTCTATTATTATTATCAGTAACATATTCATGGTGAAGTGTTAAACCCGTAGGGGCCATACTGCTCCCGGAAATAGGAGAGTTGGGCAATAACCAGGTGATCAGAGAATATAGAGACCAATATTAATTCCCTGGTTCATGACACCCAAATCACAAATAAATAAAAATATACAGAAATAAGTAATGAAAAAGTTATACGACCTCGGTGTATGTTTGTTTGTGTGTGTGTGTGTGTGTGTGTGTGTGTGTGTGTGTGTGTGTGGTGTGTGTGTGTGTGTGTGTGTAGTGTGTTGTGTGTGTGTGGGTGTGTGTGTGTGTGTTTTTGTGTAGTGTGTGTGTGTGTGTGTGTGTGCGTGTGGGGTGTGTGTGTGTGTGTGTGGTGTGTGTGTGTGTGTGTGTGTGTGTGTGTGTGTGTGTGTGTGTGTGTATGTGTGTGTGTGTGTGTGTGTGTGTGTGTGTATGTGTGTGTGTGTGTGGGGTGTATGTGTGTGTGTGTGTGTGCGTGTGTGTGTGTGTGTGTGTGTGTGTGTCTGTACTCACCTAGTTGAGGTTGCAGGGGTCGAGACTCAGCTCCTGCCCGCCTCTTCACTGACCGCTACTAGGTCCTCTCTCTCTGCTTCCTGAGCTGTATCATACCTCTTCTTAAAACTATGTATGGTTTTTGCCTCCACTACTTCCCCTTGCTAGGCTATTCCACTTCCTGACAACTCTATGACTGAAGAATACTTCCTAACGTCCCTGTGACTCGTCTGGGGTCTTCAGCTTCCAATTGTGACCCCTTGTCCCTGTGTCCCTCTCTGGAACATCCATCTCTGTCCACCTTGTCTATTCCAGCAGTATCTTGTATGTCGTTATCATGCCTCCCCTGGACCCTTCTGTCCTCCAGTGTCGTCAGTCGATTTCCCATAACCTTTCCCCGTACGACATTCCCTTGAGCTCTGGGACTAGCCTTGTTGCAAAATTTTGTAATTTCTCTAACTTCCTGACGTGCTTTACCAGGTGTGGGTTCCAGACTGGTGCTGCATACTCCAGTATGGGTCTAACATACACAGTGTACAGTGTCTTGAACGATTCCTTATTAAGGTATCGGAACGCTATTCTCAGGTTTGCCAGGCGCCCGTATGCTGCAGCGGTTATTTGGTTGATGTGTGCCTCCGGTGATGTGCTCGGTGTTATGGTCACCCCAAGGTCTTTCTCCCTGAGTGTGGTCTGTAGTCTTTGTCCACCTAGCCTATATTCTGTCTGCGGTCTTCTTTGCCCTCCCCAATCTTCATGACTTTGCATTTGGCTGGATTGAATTCGAGGAGCCAGTTACTGGACCACATGTCCAGCCTCTCCAGGTCTCTTTGCAGTCCTGCCTCATCCTCGTCCGATTTTAATTCTTCTCATCAACTTCGTCATCTGCGAACAGGGACACTTCAGAGTCTATTCCTTCCATCATGTCGTTCACATATATCAAAAATAGCACTGGTCCTAGAACTGACCCCTGTGGGACCCTGCTCGTAACAGGCGCCCACTGAGATACCTCTTCACGTACCATGACTCGTTGCTGCCCCCTGTCAGGTATTCCCTTATCCATTGCAGTGCCCTTCCTTTTACGTGTGCCTGATCCTCCAGCTTCTGCACTAATCTCTTGTGGGGAACTGTGTCAAAGGCCTTCTGCAGTCTAGGAAAACGCAATCTACCCAACCCTCTCTCTCGTGTCTTACTTCTGTTACCTTGTCATAAAACTCCAGGAGGTTTTGTGATACAAGATTTGCCTTCCATTAACCCATGCTGGTTTTCATTTATAATCTTGTTCCTTTCCAGGTGTTCGACCACTCTCCTCCTGATAATCTTCTCCATGACTTTGCACACAATACATGTCAGAGACACAGGTCTGTAGTTTAGTGCCTCGTTTCTGTTTCCTTTCTTAAATATGGGGACTACATTAGCTGTCTTCCATTTCTCAGGTAGTTGCCCAGTTTCAAGGGATGTGTTGAAGATTGTGGTTAGAGGCACACACAGCATCTCTGCATCCTTCTCTAAGGACCCATGGGGAGATGTTGTCCGGTCCCATCGCCTTTGAGGTGTCAAGGTCACTTAAGAGCTTCTTCACCTCCTCCTCAGTTGTTCGTATGTCATCCAACACTTGTTGGTATATTCCCTCTTGATGTTCCCTTCTGTGCTGTCTTCCCACAGCATTTCCTGTCTCTACTGTAAAAAACTTCCTTAATCTCCTGTTCAGCTCCTCACATACCTCCTGATCATTTCTTGTGAGTTCTCCACCTTCTGTCCTTAATCTGATCACCTGGTCTTTGACTGTTGTCTTCTCCTGATGTGGCTATACAACAGTTTCGGGTCAGTCTTGATTCTCGATGTCTATGTCATTTTCATACTGTCGCTGGGCCCTCCCTCCTTACTGTGCGTACTCATTCCTGGCTCTGCGACTGATCTCCCTATTTTCGTGTGTTCTCTGCCTTCTGTACTTTTTCCATTTCTATTGCACTTTGTTTTTGCCTCCTTACACCGTCGGGTAAACCAGGGGCTTGTTCTGGTCTTCCCGTTGTTACTGTTGCCCTTGGGAATGAACCTTTCCACTGCCTCCTTGCATTTTGTTGCTACATATTCCATCATTTCATTTACTGGTTTTCCTGCCAGTTCTCTGTCCCACTGGACCTCCCGCAGGAAGTTCTTCAACCCTATGTAGTCCCCTCTTTTATAGTCAGGCTTTTCCCATTCTCCTCCTGTTATTCTCTCCACTTGCAGCTCTACTGTG
>NC_069404.1:88930096-88988354 GCF_026875155.1 Cherax quadricarinatus
CAGTTGGCTGCTGCCAGCTGCTGAGGCAGCCCCCTGCTCCCCAGTGTTTGTTTCCCCGCTGCTGCTCCCAGCTGCTGCTTCCAGTGTGTTTTGGGCGGTGCAGCGGGGGTCAATTTTATTTTTTTTTTTAAAAGACTAGTTAAAAAATTGGAATGGGTTAGTGTTTATTTGAATCCCAAAAGTGGTTTTCCCTCGAATAATCCCCGGGTTTGAAAAATTTTTTTTAAAAACCCCTTAAAAGGCACAGGTCTTTGGGTTTCAAAACCAGCATTGTTTTAAAAAACTTACACCCCCGGAGTATGCCCACTTTTTGGGCCCCCCCCATTAAAATTTCCCCCCAAAATTGAGGTCATTTTTTGACTTGAAAAATTCGTAATGGACAAGATTGTAAAAAATGTCTGAACTGAAAAACCCCCCATAAACCCCCCCCTTTAAAGTAAAAAATTTAATTCGCGACACTATACGCCATTTTCGCTAAGCTAAAAATTAGAGTATGCATCACAATTAGGAACCCCACACCGGGTCAAAACACATAAAAAAATTTGGGGGAAAGGGGCAATTTTGCTTTTCCATGACCTGAAAGCCGTGGGTTCCAGCTGACGGGGGGCCGGGTTTGGGCTTCTGTTTTAAATTAAAAAGGGCCCAAGGGTTTCCCCTTGGGTTTCAACCCAGTTCAGTGACATGGAAAAAGAAACGTAGGGGGTTGTATTTTTAAAGGAAGACGGGTTTTAGTAAACAGCATTAAATTTGGGGTTTTTCACCATTAACAAAAATCACCCGGCTTTTCCCTTTTTTTTGCGATTTGAAAAATTTAAAATATTTCTTTTTCTTTTTCCCCTTTTTATTTTCCTTTCTTCCCTTTTTTTTCCTCTTCTTTCCTTTTCCCTCCTCGTCTTCCCCCTTTTCTCCCCTCTTCTCCTCCTTCTCCTTTTTTCCCTTTCCCCTCCTTCTTCCCCCTTTCTCCTCCTCCCCCCTCCTCGTTTTCCCTCCGGTTACATTAAAAAAATAATACATTTGGATTGCTACCCCTCAGGAGGTTGACTTTAAAAGGTAAAAAAATGGTAAAGTTTAAATGGGGGAAGGTCAGACCATATATTTTTGGGGAAATTGAAATTTTAGCGGTCCCCCTCTCGTGCTTCTCTTGATGGTTTGGGTCCCCTTGGGAAATTTTGGGGGGAAAGGGGGGGGGGAAAGGGAGGGGGGCAGGGTGGGAAAAAGGAAGGAAGGAATTAACTTGGGAAGTCAGGCGGGAAGGATTTTTTTGGGGCCCCCAAAACCTCCCCTACAGAGCTTTATCAAGTCATGAACTTAAATTTTAAAACTTTTCAAGGGGCGAAACGTTGTCATAATTAAAGTTTTTTCTACTAAAATTTTTTTCCCTTTTCGCTGTTTTGGGGTAAGGGAAAATTTTTGGGGAAAATTTTTTCCCTTTGCCCCACTAAATTTAATTTTTACTTTCCCTTTATATTTTCGAAATCCCTAATCCCCCTTTAATTTATTATTTAAAATTTCATTTTTTATGTAACCTTTTTTCTTCACCCTCTGGGACAGTGGAAAAATACGTTTTCAAACACAGTAGTAAAAAATTTTAAAAAAACCCCCCCCCCTTACTTCAGGTGGTTTCCCTATATATTTCAAGTGGTTTTTCCCCATTTTAATTTTTAAACCCCCCAACCCCGTCTTTTAATAATTTTACCAGGGTTTGCTTTTTTTCTTCTTTAAAGGGCAGAGGACCTTTTAACTTAAAATGAAAGCCTCTTGGATTTTGATTTTGCGAGGAAACAAAAAGACTAAATATAAAAATTGGAGGAAAGAGTTGAAGGAGGCGAATGTATTCAGATATTTAGGGTGGACGTGTAAAACATATGGGTCTATGAAAGATGAGGGGGGAACCCTTTGCACTGACGGGGGGGAAACAGGTTAGTGGTGCACGGGAGGGCCTGCAGAACAAAAACTTTGCCCAAGGGAAAGCAAAGAGGGAAATGTACGAGGTTTAGTTATATAAAAAACCGTTTTTTTTTAAGGGTGTGAAGCAGTGGGTGGTGAATGTTGCAACAAGGAGAAGGCTGGAGGTAGTGGAAAGCCCTGTCCCGATGGCAATGTGCGGTTTTGAGTATAATGCAGGAATTTTTAAAAATTCGTTTTTTTAAATTAGGAGGAGGTGAAAGGGTTACCAAAAATTTTTATGTGAGGGTGGGGAGGGGGTTTTTGAGGTGGTTCAGGAAAATTTTAGAGAGGGTTGGGACAAAAAAAGAATGACTTCGAGAGTATATAAATCTGTAGTGGAGGGGGAAGGGGGGGTTTGGGGTCGGCCTAGGAAAAAAAGGGAGGGGAGGGGGTTTAAAGGGGGGTTTTTTGTGCGAGGGGTTGGTCTTCTAGAAGTATTTCGGGTTTAGCGTGTTAGATTTGGAGGGATTGGGGGACAAAAATTTTTTTTAGGGGGTTGTGTGGGGTGGAGAAGTTTGACAAAAATGAAAATTTTTTGAAGGGGGATGGGAAATTTTCGTGTCTGTACTCTGGGAAAGGGGGGTGTTTAAAGTTTCAGTTTTTTTTAACTGTTGTTTTCAAAGCGCGCCTCTGGAAGACAAAAGGTTTGAGTGAATGATGATTAAAATTTTTTTTTCTGGCCCCCCTTTCCTTGGGGGGAGCGGCCCATTTTGCAAAAAAAAAGTAATAAAAAGTTGCAAAATTGGGTGGGAAGTGTGGATCTCTTCAAAAGAAACAAGATAAAAGGCCCCCTAAATGTAAATCCCAAACCCGGCGGGGATGGTTTTGTGCGTCCGAGTTTCCGCCAGCAAACAAAAAGATTCGTTTTTAACAGGCAATTTAAAACAGAAAAAAAATTTAAAAAATCACCCAAAACCTCGGCTGGAACAAAGGTAAAATTTTGGGGGTTTTCCTTTAATCACGAGGGTTACTCCGTTTAAAATCGAAACTTTCTCTTGACTCACGGGCACAATCCTTTTGTTTCCAACCCTCTTGACACATCAAAGATTTTACTGTTTAGTCCAATTTTTGTCCCCCCTGTTTTTTCTTGTTCATCGTTTCCCAGTGTTATCCCTCCCTTTTATCCAAATTTTATTTTGGGGAAAACCCCCCCCCCCAACCCTTTTTTTTTTTGATAAAAATTTAAACTTGAGGTTCTGTCCCCCCTTTTCCTCTTTCCTCTTAACTTACCCCCCCCCCGCACATATTTTCTAGGCACTTTTTTTTTGCTCACCTCCCCTTTTACTCTCAAGACTTTTTTCCTACTTGTACAGCCATATCTCACCCGGGAAACCCCCCGTTAATTTTTTTTTCCCTCAAGTTTTCTTCACCAAAGTTCTACCTTTATAATTTCCCCTAAAAATTTTCATTTAAGGGGCCAATGAAAGGGCCTTTCTTTTTATTGTCAAAATTTCCCTTCTTTACTATCCCCTTTTTTCCTTTTTTGTGAAACTCCATTTTTTTTTCCCCAATTTTAAAATTTTTTCTTAAACCCCGTGGGTTGCCCTTTTGGGTTTACGCCAAATTTCCCTGTCCCCTTAATATTACCCCGAATATTTTGAAACCCCTGTTTCTTCCTTTCTACTGGGGTAAGTCCTCCCCCCCCTGTCTTAAATTGTTAATGATTGGGGTTTTCTTTTGGCCTTTTTTATTAAGTGTTTTTCCCCCTTTCTTGATTCCCTTTTAAAAATTAAGCTGAATTTCGAGTCGTCCCCATTGCTTATTTTCCTTGAGTTCATGTTCACCGCACTCTGACAGACGTCTCTTTTTTTCCCTTTATTCAATAACAAAGTAAATTCACTATTTTTTTTGACCCCTGGGTCCGTTTATCAAGGGAAAAATTTCTTGTTTTTCTCTTCTTCCCTAGCCTCCGCATCTGTGGGGCCCCTTTAAATTTTTCGGCCCTTTTTTTCTTCAGTCTTCACAGTTTGGGTTAAATTTTTTTTTTCCCCCTTTGGGGTATCCCCCGGGTTTCTAAAATCTGCATATTTTTAAACTAAACGGACCCTTTTCTCTATAAGCATATTTTTTTCGCTATATTTCCCGTCTTCAAATTTTAACAATACCCCCTCTTCCCCTTTGTTTTCAATCTTGCTTTACGTTAAGCTTTGCAGTAATCTTTTTCTACTTCTCCCTTTTTTCCTCCTTCTTCACTGAAAGCTTCCCGGGGGTACGTTTAATTTTTCCCGCTTCTGTTGTCCCCTCCAGTACTTTGGGGGGACATTTGCCGCTCTCTTTTTTGGGCAGAGGGTACGAGCACAAAAATGTGTTTGTCTTGCAGGGCACAGGGGATCACAGACATTTTTTTTAAAAGGTCTTCGGGTTAAATATCTGCCTTTTTGCCTTCCAAAAAACGCTGGGCTTGGGGGCCCTTTCCCCTTTTTTTACTAACATGTTCCTAGTCCTGGCTTTGCTTCTGTCACTGTTTCCCCTTTTGCAATTTCATTGGGCAAATATTTTTTCTTCGAAAAATCGTCATATCTTTGTCTCCTCCCCCTTCCCCCAATCGAAACCCGTTTTGTAGTTTCTTTTCCCTTTTTTTTTTTTTTACCGTTTTTGACTTTTCTCTCTTGGTCTTTTTTTTCTTTCCCTTTGTTTGGGACCCGATGGTTTAAATTTCAGCTTTCTTGCTCTCATGAGGATAGGGTTAGAGGGCTTGAGTTATTCCCTCTCCTGCCATGTAAAATTTTTCATACCCCCTTTCTTGTCACTTTGTTTTGTCTGGCCAGCATCAATGGTTCTGCCTGGTCAGCATCACTAGTTCTGCCTGGTCAGCATCACTAGTTCTGCCTGACCAGCATCCCTAGTTCTGCCTGACTAGCATCACTAGTTCTGCCTGGCCAGCATAACTAGTTCTGCCTGGCCAGCATCACTAGTTCTGCCTGGCCAGCATCACTAGTTCTGCCTGGCCAGTATCATTAGTTCTGCCTGGCCAGCATCACTAGTTCTGCCTGGCTAGCATCACTAGTCCTGCCTGGCCAGCATCACTAGTTCTGCCTGGCTAGCATCACTAGTTCTGCCTGGCCAGTATCATTAGTTCTGCCTGGCCAGCATCACTAGTTCTGCCTCAACAGAATCACTAGTTCTGCCTGGCCAGCATCACTAGTTCTGCCTGGCTAGCATCACTAGTTCTGCCTGGCCAGCATCACTAGTTCTGCATGACCAGCATCCCTAGTTCTGCCTGGCCAGCATCACTAGTTCTGCCTGGCCAGCATAACTAGTTCTGCCTGGCCAGCATCACTAGTTCTGCCTGGCCAGCATCACTAGTTCTGCCTGGCCAGTATCATTAGTTCTGCCTGGCCAGCATCACTAGTTCTGCCTCAACAGAATCACTAGTTCTGCCTGGCCAGCATCACTAGTTCTGCCTGGCCAGTATCATTAGTTCTGCCTGGCCAGCATCACTAGTTCTGCCTGGCCAGTATCATTAGTTCTGCCTGGCCAGCATCACTAGTTCTGCCTGGCTAGCATCACTAGTTCTGCCTGGCCAGCTCACTAGTTCTGCCTGGCTAGCATCCCTAGTTCTGCCTGGCTAGCATCACTAGTTCTGCCTGGTAAGTATCATTAGTTCTGCCTGGCCAGCATCACTAGTTCTGCCTGGCTAGCATCCCTAGTTCTGCCTGGCTAGCATCACTAGTTCTGCCTGGCTAGCATCCCTAGTTCTGCCTGGCCAGCATCACTAGTTCTGCCTGGCTAGCATCCCTAGTTCTGCCTGGCCAGCATCCCTAGTTCTGCCTGGCCAGCATCACTAGTTCTGCCTGGCTAGCATCCCTAGTTCTGCCTGGCTAGCATCACTAGTTCTGCCTGGCCAGTATCATTAGTTCTGCCTGGCCAGCATCACTAGTTCTGCCTCAACAGAATCACTAGTTCTGCCTGGCCAGCATCACTAGTTCTGCCTGGCTAGCATCACTAGTTCTGCCTGGCCAGCATCACTAGTTCTGCCTGGCTAGCATCCCTAGTTCTGCCTGGCTAGCATCACTAGTTCTGCCTGGCTAGCATCACTAGTTCTGCCTGGCCAGCATCACTAGTTCTGCCTGGCCAGCATCACTAGTTCTGCCTGGCCGCATCATTAGTTCTGCCTGGCCAGCATCACTAGTTCTGCCTGGCCAGTATCATTAGTTCTGCCTGGCCAGCATCACTAGTTCTGCCTCAACAGAATCACTAGTTCTGCCTGGCCAGCATCACTAGTTCTGCCTGGCCAGTATCATTAGTTCTGCCTGGCCAGCATCACTAGTTCTGCCTGGCCAGTATCATTAGTTCTGCCTGGCCAGCATCACTAGTTCTGCCTGGCTAGCATCACTAGTTCTGCCTGGCCAGCATCACTAGTTCTGCCTGGCTAGCATCCCTAGTTCTGCCTGGCTAGCATCACTAGTTCTGCCTGGTAAGTATCATTAGTTCTGCCTGGCCAGCATCACTAGTTCTGCCTGGCTAGCATCACTAGTTCTGCCTGACCAGTATCATTAGTTCTGCCTGGCCAGCATCACTAGTTCTGCCTCAACAGAATCACTAGTTCTGCCTGGCCAGCATCACTAGTTCTGCCTGGCTAGCATTACTAGTTCTGCCTGGCCAGCATCACTAGTTCTGCCTGGCTAGCATCCCTAGTTCTGCCTGGCTAGCATCACTAGTTCTGCCTGGCTAGCATCACTAGTTCTGCCTGGCCAGCATCACTAGTTCTGCCTGGCCAGTATCATTAGTTCTGCCTGGCCAGCATCACTAGTTCTGCCTCAACAGAATCACTAGTTCTGCCTGGCCAGCATCACTAGTTCTGCCTGGCTAGCATCATAGTTCTGCCTGGCTTAGCATCACTAGTTCTGCCTGGCCAGCATCACTAGTTCTGCCTGGCCAGCCATCACTGTTCTGCCTGGCTAGCATCACTAGTTCTGCCTGGCCAGCATCACTAGTTCTGCCTGGCCAGCATCACTAGTTCTGCCTGGCCAGCATCACTAGTTCTGCCTGGCCAGCATCACTAGTTCTGCCTGGCCAGCATCACTAGTTCTGCCTGGCCAGCATCAACTAGTTCTGCCTGGCCAGCATCACTAGTTCTGCCTGGCCAGCATCACTAGTTCTGCCTGGCCAGCATCACTTGTTCTGCAGTATTCTCTCTGTTGTTATGTACTCTTAGCACTACTATTACTACTACTACTATTACTGCTACAGCTACTATTACAACAGGTACTACAACTACTACTCTTAGTACCATTACTACTACTACTACTACTGCGCCTACCACAGCTACCACTAATAGTACTCTATATTATTACTTCTACCATTACTACTACTGCTACTATCTCATTACTTCCTCTACTACTACTACTACTGCTACTATTACAGCTTCTTTCGCTAAAACTATTGCTACTTTAACATTTTAACTACAACAACTACTATTCTTATTATTACTACTGATGCTTCTACTATTACTACTACTACTACTTTCTCTCCTGCCCCTTACTGTATTGTCTTCTGGTTTTCTCTACTCTTCTCGCCTAGGCATGACTTGACTATAGTCCAGGACGAACCGAGAAGTTATCTTAAGGTTTCTCAGCCCTAGGCTGAGACCGCTCACCGGTTACAGCTATATATCACAGGTAACAACAATGAACACACAAATAATAATAATATAATAATAATAATAATATAATAATATATATTAATAATAATAATTAATAATAATAATATATAATAATAATATAATAATAAATAATAATAATAATAATAATAATAATAATAATAATAGTGATATTAAGGAATGCTGCCAAAAGTTAGATTCCTTATTGATTTTTGGCTAATATGTACAGCCTATGTAAATATTGTTATCTGAGAGACTAAGTTAGCCAGCCTTGAGTGTGTCTATATGCGCGACCCCTGACCGTGTGTAATGGCTATACAAGCTCCCTCATCCCTCACACTCACTGGTGGATTCCTGTCCTTTGTTTTACTCTATTCCTCTCTTTGTGTGTCCACACCGTGTACACTGGGTTAGTCTCGGTTCTTAAGCTAATCTCTCCAGTATTACGGGCTTCTGGCCTCTTGTGCCTTATCATATTTACTCTTGATATTGTGGATTGAGTTGCCTCCACCTCTTCTTCGTCCCACTCATTCCATCTTTGTTTTCTACAACCCGGAGACTAAGTAAGTACTGCATAACATGACTTTGGTGACTGGGGTAACATGATAGTGTGTCCATTATGACACAGAGTGAAGAGAAAGAATTTACGTCAGACATTTGTGAGTAAAGTTTGACTTCATGTCAGATTTCAATAGCACAAAATATGCTTGCAGGATCCAGGACAAAAGCAATGTTTGCATCACACAAAGAGATAAAATTGCATTCCCAGTGGTGCCTGATAAAAGTGAATCTCATTCTCAAAGAGGCTGAGAGTGCTTGTAGGCAGCTTATGCAGGCAACCATCATCACAACATCGTCGAATATCAATGTGTTGTCATCTTAACAAAACCTCTTGCACTCATCATGCTAGGTAACCTCCCACACGCCACCTGTCACCTGATTTCCCACTTCCCTGTCAAGAATCACAACACTTTTACTATCATATCCGTCCAATTTTTCCATTATGATCCTGAATTTTAATTAATAAAGCCACTGGATGGCGAAACGTCTCCAATAAAGGTACCCAGATGATGCACTTGTGACTAATTCTTCATTTTGTCTGTATTGAATATCATTTTTGTACATAATATTTATATGTTCACCATCTGAACTTAAGGTGAACCTACCTTGATTAAACACATGTGGGGTTCCACGTATTTCGATGGGTTTAACATACATCATGTATATCCTCTTTAAGTCCTTGAAGGCAGTTCCAGAGTTTGCTGGACTCTTATATGCCACCAAAGTTAAGTAGTTGATATATACCTGAGGCAATATTTTTTCTGTGAAGGTAACCAACAAATCTTTGTCCTTCACTGACTAGCTAGGTGAATGCTGTGTGCATGTCTAGCGGGTGGTAGATGGAGCATTGCGCCTCAACTGACGATTGCACTGACAGATCCTCAGTGATTTATTGCTTCACACGAATTTGCTTTGCCTTATGTTCGTAGTTTCTCTACCTCAGAGATATGCTGCTTCTCCTTCCACATTTGCCTTGACCTTATATTTTTTTTCATTTTGATTTGCAGCAGCCACTCTCCGAACCTCTCGTGTAGTCTGCTCTCATCTTCCTGAAGCATGCGTGCTTTCTCCTGCTTGTATGTCACTCGTTAATTTTAACATCTCTGAAACACAAACACACACACACACAACAACACACACACACACACACGACGCACCCACGACACTCACACTCACACACACACACACACACGCACACACATCACACACACACACACACACACACACACCACACACACACACACAACACACACCCACACACACACACACATAACACACACCCACACACTCGTTTATATGTATGACGACTGTTGGAGTGTGCGCAGGGTAATATTTGTGAAGGGATTCAGGAAACCGGTTAACAGGACTTGAGTCCTGGAGGTGGGAAGTACAAATGTCTGCACTATTAACCCTATAAACTGACTCAAACGTAGTCTACGTTTGTTTCACTTTGAAATTAATGTAAAAAATAGATCATTTTTTTTTTTTCTTTTCTTACATTTGCGAACAACGTGTAAAAAAACTTAGAATCCTCCGTTTTTTTTTTGTTATATTTTGAAAATATGTAAAAAAAAAAAGTAGATCTACTTTAGGAGCACTAACGCATGTGAACATAGATTTGTTTGGACCGTTTTATGGGTTTAAAGAATGAGTTTGGGATATTGACTGTTTGGAGGACATCTAAACAGTCGTATAATGAAAGCGTCTCTGCAAATACAGTTATTATGTATGTAAGTGATGGTGCAAGTGTTGAATGATGAAAGTTTCTTTTTTACTTTGTCCTCTGCCTCGGTGGGAGACGGCCGATTGTGTTACACACCACATTTGCCCCACAAAATCAACACACACATCACACACACACACACACACACACCGCGACAGAATCACAAGAAGAAAGGCAAAACTGAAAGGAGATGGAGTACAAAGCGACAAGGAGGAAAAGAGGAGAAAAGATTTAGACGACAGGAAAGACCCAGACTCAGAGAAAGATCAAATACAGCCTCGCCACAGAAATACACCGACTACAGAAGCCCCCACCAGGAAACCCCAGTGAACCAAACATATCTAACCCGCAAACACACATAGCCATAAATCCAATGCACCACCCACCTCATCACAAACTCCACCCCTACAGCAACCACCCCATAGTTCCTCATCAGGTCTCCCACTTTCCAACCCCAATGTAACCCCCAGACCACAGTTTTTATTTTTTTTTTAAAGTTATGGTGAATGAGTAGACAAATGCAAGATGGAAATAAACAAGTAAGTGATGAAGAGTGGTATTGAAAGAATCAAGGAGACATCACCCAGACGTAATAGCATCTCACAGAATCACAAATTCATTCAGGACGATAACAGATGCAGTCTTCCACCCGGATATCAAATTCCTCAGAAAGACAGAGGAGGAGAGAGGGGAGGAGGGAGTTTGCACTGCTCATTAAAAACCAGTGGTTTTGAGAAACTGTAAGGAATGGATGGCAATGGGAAAGGAATACTTACTACGAACAATCCAGTCGGGGTGGCCATAAGGTGGAAAATGCAGAAATGTACAACCCGCCACATAACTGCAGCGGCCAATAGAAGAATACGAGACTAGAGCAACAAACACTAGCCGAGGTGGGCCAAGAAGACTCACATGGGGGGAGCAAAGTTACTAGTTATGGGTGAATTCCTTCACAAGAATTGACTGTGAAAAACTGGACCCCAAAGGGGTCCTAACATGGGAGACAAGACGATGGATGTATACTGGAAAACCTCATATCTCGACAATTTTAGAGACACTACCAGAGAGAGAACGGGATGATCCAGCACGACAGCTTATTATTCCACCTTGATGGAGTCTTACATCGAAGATTATCATGTCTATGAAAAAGCCCCTAGGAGCTAGAGATCAATTGTGATCATATTTGACCTACAATGTGAGAGAAGTAAGAAGGATAAAGGAAAAAAACCAAACTACAAAAGTGGGGACTACACAGGCATGAGAACTTCCTGCAAGACTTTCATTGGAGAGAACATGACAGAAAACCAGTGCAAGAAATGATGACTATGTGTCAACAAAATGCAAGGAGGCAGAAGAGAGGTTTGTCCCAAGGAAAACAGAATATTGGAAGACCAGAACGAGTCCATGGTTCACCAAAAGTGGAAGGGAGGCAAAAACTAGGTGTACTAGAGCAATGGAAAAGGTACAGAAGACCAAGGACTCAGGAAAAATAAAGAGATTAGCCGGGAGCCAGAAACGAATATGCACAGAGAAGAAGGGAGCTTAACGACAATAGAAAATGACATAGCATCGAAAGTCAAGTCTGAACCAAGCTGTTTGAATAGCCACATCAGGAGGAAGACAAACAGTCAAGGACCCGGTAATCAGACTGAGGAAGGATGATGGGACTCACAAAAACGACCGAGAGTATGTCCAGGAGTCTCGCACAACACGAGATTTAAAAGAAGTAGTTACAGTGGAGACCGGTAGGACTCCCAGGAAATCAGAAACAGGAGGTACAACACCAACAATGCTCGATGAGGTACACACAACCAAGGGAGAAGAAGAAGATGTTATGTGAAACTTGACACCCTCCCCCAAGCTTGGGACCAGACAACATACTCATCTGTGGGGTCCCTATGAGAGGGAGCAGGAGATGCTGTGGTGTGGCCACTAACAAAATTCTTCAACACAACCATTGAGACTGGCAACTCCCTGAGGTATGAAGATGGTAAATGTAGTCCCAATAATTAAAAAAGGGACAGACATAGGCATTAACTACAGACCTTTCACTAACATTATAGTTGCAAAGTCATGAGAGATCCTCAGAGGAGAGTGGTGGAGCACCCTGGAAAGAAACAAGGTATAATCGACAACCAGCACGGTACAGGGAAGGAAAACCCTGTGTCACAAACCTACTTGAGTTTTATGTAAAGGTGACAAAGTAAAACAAGAGAGATAGGGTGGATAGACTGCATTTTCTCGGACTGTAAGAAGGCATTTTGACACAGTTTCCTCACAAAGGTTATTGCAAAAGCTAGAGGATCAGGTACACATAACAGAAAGGCACTGCTATGGATCAGAGAAAACTGACAGGGAGGCAACAACGAGTCATGTACGTGACGAGGTGTCATATTGGGCACCTGTGACAAGCGGGGTTTCCACAGGGTCATTCCTATTACATGTTCTGTTTTGGTATATTGAATGACTAACGGAAGGGATAGACACATAAGTGTCCCTTGTTTTGCAGATGAAGTGAAGTTAATGAGGAAATCATAAATCGTCGAGGATCATCAGGAGCTACAAAGAAGACTTGTACAGGCTACAAGCCAGATCAGCACCTGGCTCCTTGAATTTAAACCCTCCAAATGTAAAGTTATGAAGAATAGGGGAAGGGCAAGACGACCGAAGAACACAGTAAAAGTCTAAGGTGGCCAAAGACTGCAAACCTCATTCAAGAAAAAATCTTGGGGCGAGTATAACACCGTGCACGAATCATCTCCTGAGGCGCACAACAGTCAGGATATCATGCTGCAGCATACGGGCGTCTGGAAACCTAAGAAGGCGTGCCGATACCTTAGAAAGGAACGTTCAGATTCTGTACAACCAATTACGTCAGGAGGCCCATACTGGAGTAGCAGCACAGCACCAGTTTCTGAGTCCACACCCTGGTGAAGCACCGTCAAGAAATTAAAGAAAGTGGCAAAGGTTTGCACAATACTACGCCAGAGCTAAGGGATTAGTATCTACGAAGAAAGGTGAGGGGAATCTGCCCTGACGATACTGGAGGACAGGATTGGTCCAGGGGAGATATGATAACGATATAAAAATAACTGGCAGAATAGATAATATGAACAAAGACAGGAATGTTCCAGAGATGGCGGACACAGAAACGAAGCTCACAATTGAAAGTTGAGACTCATATGAAATCAAAGGGATGTTAGAAGTATTTCATCAGCTAGAGAGTTGTGATGAGGTGGAATAAGCTTAGAAAGTTACGCAGTGAGGCCGGGAACCATACATAGTTTTAAAGACGAGGATTTGATATAAAGCTCATGAAGGCAGGAGAGAGAGATACCTAGTAGCAATCAGTGAAGATGGAGCGTGGCCCAGGACTATGAGAATCAGACCCCTGCAACCGACAAATATTGGCGAGTACAAATAGGCGAGTACACACACAGCACACACACACACACACACACGAACACACACACAACACACACCACACACACACACACACCACACACACACACACACACACACACACACACAGGACTCTTCTCTTCTGACACATATTAAGAACAGTACTTCCACAGCTCTGATCCTCAGTGGACCCCCATTCCGACATCCTCCGACCTTTCTTGACGTCATCTTCCAACCGTGACTCTTCTCACGTTTGTCCATCTAAGTTTTTTGTCTATTATTAAAAGGAGGCAGGAGAGCTAGATGTTTACCGTGTAGCTACTACGGTGTGTGCATCAAGCCTACTACAAATGATACTATATTCAATCTGCTTAATTGAGTATTTCCTCTCTTTGATTGGCCTTTCCCCTAATTTCATTACTATTATTTCTGCTACTGCAACTACTGCTTCCTACTACTACACTACTAGTACTACAGGCTACTAAAACTACTTAACTACTACTTCACTGCTACCTACTACTGCTACCAATAACTCGACTAAACACTACATACCACATTCCACTACTATCACCACTTCCTTTCTTTCTATCTCTCTAAGTCTTGTCCCCTTCCCTCCTCTCATGTACATACTGGCTCCCTCACCTTCGTGTGTTAGTGTGTGACTTGTTAATGGTCCAAATGGACCAAAACATCTTAAGTTGCTTTCTTCTATGAGCGTTTATTTATGTATCTCTCTTTCATTGCTTCTTGGTAATACATGTACCAGCATGTAACCTGTCTTCTATACCATACATGCATACACACACACATGCATACACACACACACATACATACACACATACATGCATACACACCCACCATGCATACACACACACTTGCATACACACACACATACATACACACACACCATACCTACACCCACACATACAAACACACCAACACATACATACACACACACATACATACACCACACACATACATACACACACAAACATGCATACACACACATATGCATAACACACACATACATACACACACAATACATACACACACACATACATTCCCACACACATACAAACACACCCACACATACCTACACACACACATACATAACACACACACATACATACACACACATACATACACACCACACATACATACACACACATACATACCACACCACACATACATACAACACAGGCTGGCAGACAAGGCAGCAGACCTTGGTCCAGCAATTGGCTCCTGGAGTTCAATCCCACCAAGTTCAAAAGTCATGAAGATTGGGGAAGGGCAAAAAGAAAGGCCGCAGACGGATTACAGTCCTAGGGGTGTTCAGAGACTACAAACCTCACTCAAGGAAAAGAATCTTGGGGTGAGTATAACACCAGGCACAATCCCTGAAGCGCACATCAACCAAATAACTGCTGGCAGCATATGGGCGCCTAGCAACCTCAGGAAACACAATTCCGACATCTTAATAAGATCGTTCAGACCCTGTACCACTGTTACGATAGGCCCATATTGAAGTATGCGGCAACCAGTTTGAACCCACACCTAGCCACGCACGTAAAGACTATAGAAAGTGCAAAGGTTTGCAACAAGACTAGTCCCAGAGCTAAGAGTATGTCTTACGAGGAGAGGGGTTAAGGAAATCAGCCTGACACACTGGAGGACAGAGAGATAGGGGGACATGATAACGACATACAAAATACTGAGGGAATTGACAAGGTGGACAAAGACAGGATGTTCCAGAATTGACACAGTAACAAGGGGACACAGTTGAAAGCTGAAGACACAGATGAATCCAGTGGATGTTAGGAAGTAATTCCTTCAGCCACAGAGTTGTCAGTAAGTGGAAAAGTTTGGGAATCGATGTAGTGAGCAGGATCCATACATAGTTTAACAGAGGTATGATAAAGGCACACGGTCTCATGGAGATTGACCTAGATGCAAATCAGAAAGATGCGGGGCCAGAGCTCGGACTTGAACGACTCCCCGCCACCTCAACTAGTGATAAAACAAGGTGAGTTACACAACACAAACATACACACACACATACATACACACACACATACATACACACACACATACAATATACACACATCATACAAACACACACATACATACACAACACACATACACACACACATACATACACACACACATACATACACACACACATACCATACACACACACATACATACACACACATATGCATATACACAAAAGTATATATTACAAAGTCAAAAAAATATACATATTGGTTTGGTTGTATAAAATTGTACCGACAACAAAATAGAATTATTTTCTGGAACAATGTTTGCTTCTTGTAGGAGGAGTCAGGTGAGGTCAGGTGGAGGTCAGGTGGAGTGTCAGGTGGAGGTCAGGTTGGAGGTCCATGAGGTCATTGGAGGTCAGGTGGAGGCCAGGTGGAGGTCAGGTGGAGGCCAGGTGGAGGTCAGGTGGAGGTCAGGTGGAGGTCAGGTGGAGGTCAGGTGGAGGTCAGGTGGAGGTCAGGTGGAGGCCAGGTGGAGGTCATGTGGAGTGCCAGTGTAGGTCAGGTGAGGCCAGTTGGAGGTCAGGTGGAGGTCCAGGTGGAGTCAGGTGGAGGTCAGGAGGAGGTATCAGGTGAGCCATGAGGCAGGTGGAGGTCCGGTGGAGGTCAGTGGAGGTCAGGTGGAGGTCAGGTGGAGGCCAGTGAGACAGGGTGAGGTCAGGTTGAGGTCAGTTGAGCCAGGTGAGGCCAGTGGAGTCAGGTGGAGGCCAGGTGGAGGACAGGAGGAGGACAGGTGGAGGTTCAGGTGAGGTCAGGTTGGATGTCATGTGGAGGTCAGGGTGGAGGTCCAGAGGGAGGACAGGATGGGGGTCAGGTTGAGTCCAGGTGGAGGTCAGTTGGAGGTCAGGTTGGAGGCCAGGTGAGTTCAGGTGGAGGTCATGGTTGAGGTCCAGTGGAGGTCAGGTGGAGGCCAGGTGGAGGTCAGGTGGAGGCCAGGTGGAGGCCAGGTGGAGGTCAGGTGGAGGTCAGGTGGAGGCCAGGTGGAGGTCAGGTGGAGGTAGGCTGGAGTCCAGGTGGAGGTCTGTGAAGGTCAGGTGGAGGACCAGGAGTGGAGGGGTCAGTGGAGGCCATGTGGAGGTCAGTGGAGGTCAGGTGGAGGTCAAGGTGGAGGTCAGGTGGAGGCCATGTGGAGGTCAGGAGGAGGTCAGTGTGAGGTCATTGGAGGTCCAGGTGAGGCCAGGTGGAGTCAGGTTGAGGTCCGGTGGAGGCCAGTGTGGAGGTCCAGTGAGTTTCAGTGGGCCAGGGGAGGTCAGGTGGAGGCAGGTGGAGGTCAGGTGGAGGTCAGGTGGAGGCCAGGTGGAGGTCAGGTGGACCAGGTGAGGCCGTTGGAAGGTCAGGTGAGGTCAAGAGGAGCCCAGGTTGAGGTCAGTGAGGTCAGGTGAGGCCAGGTTGGAGGTCAGGTGAGCCAGGTGGAGGCCAGGTGGAGGCCAGGTGAGGCCAGGTGGAAGTTTCATGTGGAGGCCAGGTGGGAGTCAGGTGGGAGGCCAGTGGAGGTCAGGTGGAGCCAGTGGGAGGTCAGGTGGAGTGCCAGTGGAGGTCAGGGTAGGAGTCATGTGGAGGCCAGGTGGAGGTCAGGTGGAAGTCAGTGGAGCCAGGGGAGTCAAGGTGAGGCAGGTGGAGGTTCATGGTGGAGGTCCACGGTGGGGAAGCCAGGTGGATGTCAGGTGAGGCAGGAGGAGGTCAGGTGGAGTCATTGGAGGCCAGGTGGAGAAAAGGTGGAGGCCAGGTGGAGGCCAGGTGGAGGCCAGGTTGGATGTTCACGTGGAGTCAGGTGGAGGCCAGGTGGAGGCCAGGTGGAGTCCCGTCGGAGGCCAGTGGAGGCCAGGTGGAGCAGGGGCCAGGTGGAGGCCAGGTGGATGGCCAGTAGGAGGCAGGTGGAGGTCACGTGAGGTCAGGTGGATGTGCAGGTGGAGGCCAGGGTGGAGGGGGCCAGGTGGAGGAGGCCAGGTGGAGGCCAGGAGAGAGGGTCACGTGGAGGGTCAGTGGAGGCCAGTGGAGGCCAGGTGGAGTGCCAGGAGGATGCACGTGGAGGTCAGGTGGAGGCCCAGGTGGAGGGCCAGGTGGAGGCCAGGTGGAGGCCATGTGGGAGGGCCAGGGGAGGCCATGTGAGGCCATGTGGAGGTCACGTGGAGGTCAGTTGGAGGCCAGGTGAGCCAGTGGAGGCCAGGTGGAGAGCCAGGTGGAGGTCACGTGAGGTCCAAGTGGAGGCCAGTGGAGGTCAGGTGGAGGCCAGTGGAGGCCAGGTGGAGGTCAGTGTGGAGGTCCGGTGGAAGCCCAGGTTTAGGTCAGGTGGAGTCAGGGTGGAGGCCAGGTGGAGTCAGGTGGAGGCCAGGTGGAGGCCAGAGGTGGAGGCAGGTGGAGGCCAGGTAGAGTTCCGGTGGAGGCCATGTGGATGTCAGTTGGAGGCAGGTGGAGGACAGGTGGAAGGCCAGGTGGAGGTCAGGGAGGCCAGGTGAGGTCCGGTGGAGGCAGCGTGGAGGCCAGGTGGAGTCAGGTGTGAGGTCAGGTGGGAGGCCAGGTGGAGTCAGGTGGAGGCGCCAGGTGGAGGTCAGGTGGAGGTCAGGTGGAGGCCAGGTGGAGGTCAGGTGGAGGCCAGGTGGAGGTCACGTGGAGGTCAGGTGGAGGGCAGGTGGAGGCCAGGTGGAGGTCACGTGGAGGCCAGGTGGAGACCAGGTGGAGGCCAGGTGGAGGCCAGGTGGAGGTCACGTGGAGGTCAGGTGGAGGCCAGGTGGAGGCCAGGTGGAGGCCAGGTGGAGGCCAGGTGGAGGCCAGGTGGAGGTCACGTGGAGGTCAGGTGGAGGCCAGGTGGAGGCCAGGTGGAGGCCAGGTGGAGGTCACGTGGAGGTCAGGTGGAGGCCAGGTGGAGGCCAGGTGGAGGCCAGGTGGAGGCCAGGTGGAGGCCAGGTGGAGGTCACGTGGAGGGTCAGGTGGAGCCATGTGAGAGGCCCAGTGGAGTGCCAGGGGAGCCAGGATGGTGGCCAGGAGGAGGTCACGTGGAGGTCAAGGTGGTAGGCCAGGGGAGGCCATGAGGAGTGCCCAGGTGAGGTCACGTTGGAGGTCAGGTGGAGACCCGGTGGAGGCCAGTGGAGTCCGTGGAGGACAGATGGAGGCCAGGTGTGAGGCCAGGTAAAGGTCACGTGGATGTCAGGTGGAGGTTTAGTGATGGCCAGGAGGAAGTCACGAGGAGGTCAGTGGAGCCCCAGGTGGAGGCCATGTGGAGCCAGGTGGAGGCCAGGTGAGGCCAGGTGGAGGTCACTGGAGGTCAGGTGGAGCCAGGTGAGGCCAGGGTTGGCCAGGTGGAGGCCCAGTGGAGGCCAGGCGGAGGGTCACGTGGGAGGTCAGGTGGAGGCAGGATGGAGGCCAGTTGGAGGCAGTGTAGGCCCAGGTGGGAATCACGTTGAGTCAGGTAGAGCCAGGATGAGAGGCCATGTGGAGGCCAGGAGGAGGCCCAGGTGGAGGTCACGTGGAGGTCAGGTGGAGGCCAGTGGAGGGCCAGGTGGAGGCCAGAGTGTGAGGTCACGTGTAGACAGGTGGAGGCCAGGCGGAGGCCAGGTGGTAGGTCACGTAGGTCCGGTGTAGGCCAGGTGGAGGCCAATGTGAGGTCACGTGGCGAGGTCAGGTGGAGTCAGGTGGAGGCCAGCGGAGGACACGTGAGAGTCAGGTGGAGCCATGGGAAGGCCAGGGGAGGTCAGGTGGAGGTCAGGTGAAGGTCAGTGGAGGATCAAGGTGGAGGCCAGTGGAGGTCAGTAGGAGTTCATGGAAGGCCAGTGTGGAGGCCAGGTGAGGCCCAGGTGAGGTCAGGTGGAAGGTCAGGTGAGTCAGGTGAAGGTCAGGTCGAGTGGTCATGTGTAGGTACAGGTAGGAGGTCAGGTGAGTCAGGTGAGGCCAGTGGAGGTCAGGTGGAGGCCATGAGGAGGACAAATGGAGGTCCAGGGGAGGCCAGGTGTAGGTCAGATGAGGTCAGGTGGAGTCAGGGTGTAGGCAGTGGAAGGCCAGGTGGAGGCCAGGTGGAGGAGGTGGAGGCCAGGTGAGAGCCAGGTGAGGCCATGTGGAGCCAGGTGGAAGCCGGTGGATGGCCAGGTGAGTCAAGGTGGAGGCCAGGTGAGGCCAGGTGGAGGCCAGGTGGGGGCCAGGTGGAGTCAGGAGGTGTAGGGCCAGGTGTGAGGCCAGGTGGAGGCCAGGTGAGGACAGGGGAGGCCAGGTGTAGTCAGTTGAGGTCAGGTTGGAGGCCAGGTTTAGACCAGGTGGAGGTCAGAGTGGAGGTCAGGTGGAGGCTGTAGGAGGCCAGGTGAGGTCATTGTGAGCCCATGTGAAGGTCAGTGGGAGCCTCAGGCGGTCCAGGTGGATTGCCAGGTGAGGCCAGGAGGAGGCCAGGTGGATGTCAGTGGAGGTCAGTGAGGCCAGGTGGGAGGCCATGTGGAGGTCAGGTGAGGTCAGGTAGGAGGCCAGGTGGAGGCCAGTGGAGGCCATGTGGAGGAAGGGTGGAGGCCAATGTGAGGTCAGGTGGAGGTCCAGGTGAGGCGCATTGAAGACCAGGTGGATTTAAGGTGGAGTCAGGGTGGAGGCCAGTGTGGATGCCAGGTGGAGGTTCAGGTGAGGCCAGTGGAGGTCAGGAGGAGCCAGGTGGAGGCCAGGTGGAGGCCAGGTGGAGGCCAGGTGGAGGTCAGGTGGAGGTCCAGGTGGAGGCCAGGTGGAGGCCAGGTGGAGGTCAGGTGGAGGCCAGGTGGAGGCCAGGTGGGGGCCACGTGGAGGCCAGGTAGAGGCCAGGTGGAGGATAGGTAGAGGCCAGGTGGAGGCCATGTAGAAGCCAGGTGGAGGCCAGGTAGAGGTCAGGTAGAGCCCAAGTAGAGGCCAGGTAGAGGTCAGGTGGAGGCCAGGTAGAAGCAAGGGGGAGACCAGGTGGAGGCCAGGTGGAGGCCAGGTAGAGGTCAGGTAGAGGCAAAATGGAGGCCAGGTGGAGGCCAGGTAGAGGTAAGGTAGAGGCCAGGTGGAGGCCAGGTAGAGGCCAGGTGGAGGTCAGGTAGAGGCCAGGTTGAGGCCAGGTAGAGGCCAGGTGGAGGCAAGGTGGAGGACAGGTGGAGGCCAGGTTGAGGTCAAGTAGAGGCCAGGTGAAGGCCAGGTAGAGGTCAGGTGGAGGCCAGGTAGAGGTCAGGTGGAGGACAGGTAGAGGCCAGGTAGAAGCCAGGTAGAGGCCAGGTGGAGGCCAGGTAAAGGCCAGGTGGGGGCCAGGGAGAGGCCAGGTGGAGGCCAGGTAGAGGCCAGATGTAGGCCAGGTAGAGGTCAGGGGGAGGCTAGGTGGAGGCCAGGTGGGGGCCAGGTAGAGGTCAGGTGGAGGCCAGGTGGAGGTCAGGTAGTAGTGTATTACTTTACTAGTGTACTAGTGTACTACTGTACTAGTGTACTAGTGCACTTCTGTACTAGTGTACTACATCACTAGTGTACTACTGTACTAGTGTACTAAAATACTACTTTAATAGTGTACTAGTGTACTTCTGTACTAGTGTACTACTGTACTAGTGTACTAGTGTACTTCTGTACTAGTGTACTACTGCACTAGTGTAATAGAGTACTACCGTACTAGCGTACTAGTGAACTTCTGTACGCTAGTGTACTATGGTAACGAGTGTACAAGTGTACTTTTGCGTACTTTCTGTCCTAGTGTATTAGTGCACTCTTTACAAGTGATTTCAGTAACTAGTGTACTAGTATAACTTTTTGTACATGACTTTCTGTACTAGTGTGCTTCTGTACTGTGTACTAGGGACACTACTGTTCTAGTATATTAGTGTGCTAAAGTACTAGTGTAATACTGTACTAGTGTGCTACTGTACTTGTGTACTACTGTACTAGTGTACTAGTGTATTATTGTACTAGTCTACTCGTATACTGCTGTATTAGTGTACTAGTGTACTAATGTACTACTGTACTAGTGTACTAGTGTACTACTGTACTAGTGTATTAGTGTACTAGTGTTCTACTGTACTAATGTACTACTGTACTAGTGTACTACTTTACTAGTGTACTTCTGTACTAGTGTACTTCTGTATTAGTGTATTAATTTACTACGGTACTAGTGCACTACTCTACTAGTGTACTACTGTACTAGTGCACTACTTTACTAGTGTACTACTGTACTAGTGTACTACTGTACTAGTGCACTACTTTACTAGTGCACTTCTGTACTAGTGCACTACTGTACTAGTGTACTACTGTACTAGTTTACTACTGTACTAGTGCACTACTGTTTTTATTTAAACTAGTGTACTACTTTACTAGTGTACTACGTACTAGTGTAACTACTGTACTAGTTTATCCTACTGTACTAGTGCACTACTGTACTAGGGGCACTAACGTGTGACTAGTGTACCTACTGTACTAGTTTACTACTGTACTAGTGCACTACTGTACTAGTGTACTACTTTACTAGTGTACTTCTGTACTAGTGTACTACTGTACTAGTTTACTACTGTACTAGTGTACTACTTTACTAGTTTACTACCGTACTAGTGTACTACTGTGCTAGTTTAATAGTGCACTACTGCACTAGTTTACTACTGAACTAGTGCACTACTGTACTAGTTTACTAGTGTACTACTGAACTAGTTTACTAGTGTACTACTGTACTAGTGTACTACTTGTACTAGTTTACTAGTGTACTATACTACTAGTACTAGTTTTACTAGTGTACTACTGTACTAGTTTACTAGTGTACTACTGTACTAGTTTACTAGTGTACTACTTTACTAGTGTACTACTGTACTAGTTTACTAGTGTACTACTGTACTAGTGTACTACTGTACTAGTTTACTTGTGTACTACTGTACTACTGGAATAGTGTACTACTGTACTAGTGTACTAATGTACTCGTTTAGTAGAGTAAACTGTACTACTACTTCTGAATATTGTTCTACGTACTAGTGTCCTACAGTACTAGTTTGCCTAGTGTAGCTACTGTACGTAGTTTACTAGTGTTACTAGTTTACTATGTAACTACTGAAGCTACTTACTAGTGTACTACTGTACTAGTGTAAACTGTACTATTTACTAGTGTACTACTGAACTATTTACCGGTTACTACTGTACTAGTGTACTAACTGTACAATTTACTAGTGTAACTAACTGTACTAGTGTACTACTGTACTAGTGTACTACTGTACTAGTTTACTAGTGTACTACTGTACTAGTGTACTACTGTACTAGTTTACTAGTGTACTACTGTACTAGTTTACTAGTGTACTACTGTACTAGTTTACTAGTGTACTACTGTACTAGTGTACTACTGTACTAGTTTACTAGTGTACTACTGTACTAGTGTACTACTGTCCTAGTTTACTACTGTACTACTGGAATAGTGTACTACTGTACTAGTGTACTATTGTACTACTGTACTAGTGTTCTACTGTACTAGTTTAGTAGTGTACTACTGTGCTACTGGAATAGTGTACTACTGTACTAGTTTTCTAGTGTACTACTGTACTAGTGTACACTGTAACTAGTTTGTCTAGTGCACTACTGTACTGCAGGGAATAGTTACTACTGTACTAGTGAATCTACTTACTAGTTTTAGGTAGCGTACTACTGTACTATGTACTACGTACTATTTGTACTAACCTGTACTACTGGAATTAGTGTACTACTGTACTTGTGTACTACTGCACTAATACTGACTAGTGTACTACTGTACTAGTGTACTGCTGTTACTAGTGTACTAGTGTACCTAGTGACTACGTATCAGACTGTACTACTGTACTAGTGTCCTAGTTCTACTGAACTACTATAAACTACGGACTAGTGTAACTACCTGTACTTCCGTGTCCTACTGTACTAGTGTACTACTGTATTAGTTACTACTGTATCTACTGTACTATGTACTACTGTACCTAGTGAACACTGTACTACTGGAAATAGTGTACTACATGATAGTGTACTAGTGTACTACTGTACTACTGTACTAACTGGACTAGTGTACTACTGTACTACTGTACTGCTGTACTAGTGTACTAGTTACTACAGTACCACTGTACTACTGTACTACTGTACTACTGTACTAATGTACTAGTGTACTATGAACTAACTATACTACTGGACTAGTGTACTACTGTACTAGGTACTAACTGTACAAGTGTACTACGTACTAGTGTACTATTGTACTAGTGTACTACTGTACTAGTGTAATATACGTTCTAAACTGTACTACTGTACTAGTGTAACTATTGTACTAACTGTACACTGTACTACTGTACACTGTTACTATTTTCAGTCTACCCCTAAGTGTACTACTGTACGCTGTACTAAGTGTACTACTGCACTACTGTACTAGTGTACTTGTTTACTACTGCACTAGTGTACTAGTGTACTAGTGTAACTAGTGTACTAGTGAACTACTGTACTAGTGACTACTGGACTACTGTACTAGTGTAAGCTCTGTACTCTAGTGTACTAGTGTAGCTAGTATACTAGTGTACTACTGTACACACTGTACTAAGTGTACTACTGTACTACTGTACTAGTGACAAATTGTACTAGTGTACTAGTGACTAGTGTACTACTGTACTACTGTCTATTGTACTAATTACTACTGTACTGTGTACTACTGTACTATTGTACTAGTGTTCTAGTTACCACTGTACAATTGTACTACTGTACTACTGTACTAGTGTACTAGTGCACTACTGTACACTGTACTAGTGTACTACTGTACTACTGTACTACTGTAACTTGTGTACTAGTGTGCTACTATACTACTGTATAGTGTACTACTGCACTACTTGTACTAGTGTAACTAGTGTACTAAGTGTACTCCTGGTAACTACTGTACAACTGTAACTAGTGTACTACTGGTACTACTGTACTATGTACTACTGTACTAAATGTACTCTACTGTACTAGTGTACTACTGTACTAGTGTACTAGTGTACTACTGTACTTACTGTAGCTAGTGTACTAGTGTACTAACTGTACTAGTGTTTACTACTGTACTAGTGTACTAGTGTACTACTGTACTAGTGTACTACTGTACTAGTGTACTACTGTACTAGTGTACTTCTGTTCTAATGTGCTTGTGTACTAATGTACTAATGTACTAGTGTACTAGTGTACTAGTGTACTTCTGTACTAATGTGCTTGTGTTCTAATGTACTAGTGTATTAGTGTACTAGTGTACTTCTGTACTAATGTGCATGTGTACTAATGTACTAGTAACTACTGTACTAAAGTACTACGTGACTAGTGTACTCTGTAACTAATGTGCTGGGTACTAATGTACTAGTGTAACTGCGTACTAGTGTACTTCTGTACTAATGTGCTTGTGTACTAATGTACTAATGTACTAATGTACTAGATGTACTAGTGTACTAGTGTACTAGTGTACTAATGTACTAGTGTACTAGCGTACTAGTGTACTTCTGTACTAATGTGCTTGTGTACTAATGTACTAATGTACTAATGTACTAGTGTACTAGTGTACTAGTGTACTAGTGTACTAGTGTACTAATGTACTAGTGTACTAGCGCACTAAAGCAGTACTATTGTACTCAGTGTTCTAGTGTACTAGTGTACTAGTGCACTACTGTACTTAGTGTACTAGTGAACTACTAGTATTTTTATTTTTTTTTTTTCTTTTGAAGGTTTGAATTTGATTTTGACCATATATGTCTAAATTTATGATTATTACTGGAGAAATCTGGAAATTAGTTTCCATGTGATGACTTGTGAATGCCTCTTACGATTCTCTTTAAGCCGTCAAAACGAATATTATACTGTATTAGCAACGTATGCCGCTCTCTGCACTATTCTAATTGCTTGTACTGAGGAGAATAGGTACAGGGAAATGATGATACACTCCTACCACACACAGGGAGTGATGATACACTCATGCTACACACAGGGAGTGATGATACACTCATGCTACACACAGGGAGTGATGATACACTCATGCTACACACAGGGAGTGATGATACACTCATACCACGCACAGGGAGTGATGATACACTCATGCTACACACAGGGAGTGATGATACACTCATGCTACACACAGGGAGTGATGATACACTCATACCACACACAGGGAGTGATGATACACTCATACCACACACAGGGAGTGATGATACACTCATACCACACACAGGGAGTGATGATACACTCATACCACACACAGGGAGTGATGATACACTCATGCTACACACAGGGAGTGATGATACACTCATGCTTCACACAGGGAGTGAATGAATACACCATCTACACACAGAGTGATGATACACTCTTGCTACACACAGGAGTGATGAACAACTCATGCAACACACATGGATGATGATACACCTCATGCCACACACAGGGAGTGATGTTACACCATGCTACACACAGGGAGGTGGATGATACACTACCCCCCCCCCCCCCACCCCTTTGGGCCCCCAAAAACCCCACACCCCCCATGCTACACACAGGGAGTGATGATACACTCATGCTACACACAGGGAGTGATGATACACTCATGCTACACACAGGGAGTGATGATACACTCATGCTACACACAGGGAGTGTATCATCACTCCCTGTGTGTGGTATGAGTGTATCATCACTCCCTGTGTGAAGCATGAGTGTATCATCACTCCCTGTGTGTGGTATGAGTGTATCATCACTCCCTGTGTGAAGCATGAGTGTATCATCACTCCCTGTGTGTAGCATGAGTGTATCATAACTCCCTGTGTTTAGCATGAGTGTATCATCACTCCCTGTGTGAAGCATGAGTGTATTATCACTCCCTGTGTGTAGCATGAGTGTATCATCACTCCCTGTGTGTAGCATGAGTGTATCATCACTCCCTGTTGTGTAGCATAGTTATCATCACTCCTCTTGTGTAGCATGAGTGTTATCATCACCCCTGTGTGTAGCATGAGTGTATCATCACTCCCTGTGTGAAGCATGAGTGTATCATCACTCCCTGTGTGTAGCATGAGTGTATCATCACTCCCTGTGTGTAGCTTGGTGTTTCATCACTCCCTGTTGTTAGCATGAAGTGTATCATCACTCCCCTGTTGAGCATGAGTGCATCATCACTCCCTGTGTGTAGCATGAGTGTATCATCACTCCCTGTGTGTAGCATGAGTGTATCATCACTCCCTGTGTGTAGCTTGAGTGTATCATCACTCCCTGTGTGTAGCATGAGTGTATCATCACTCCCTGTGTGAAGCATGAGTGTATCATCACTCCCTGTGTGTAGCATGAGTGTATCATCACTCCCTGTGTGTAGCATGAGTGTATCATCACTCCCTGTGTGTAGCATGAGTGTATCATCACTCCCTGTGTGTAGCACGAGTGTATCATCACTCCCTGTGTGTAGCATGAGTGTATCATCACTCCCTGTGTGAAGCATGAGTGTATCATCACTCCCTGTGTGTAGCATGAGTGTATCATCACTCCCTGTGTGTAGCATGAGTGTATCATCACTCCCTGTGTGTAGCATGAGTGTATCATCACTCCCTGTGTGTAGCATGAGAGTAATCATCACTCCATGTTGGGGGGGGAAAAAAAGGGCATGAGTGTATCATCACCCCCTGTGTTAAGCATGAGTGATCATCACTCCCTGTGTGTAGCATGAGTGTATCATCACTCCCTGGTGTGTAGCAATGAGTATCACACTCCTCCTGTGTGTAGCACAGTGTATCATCACTCCCTGTGGTCAGCATGAGAGTATCATCACTCCCTGTTGTGTAGCATAGTGTATCATCACTCCCTGTGTGTAGCATGAGGGTATCATAACTCCCTTGTGTAGCATGGAGTGTATCATCACGTCCTTGTGTGTAGCACGAGTGGTATCATCACTCAATCCCTGTGTGTAGCAAGTTATCATCCACTCCCTTGTGAAGCATGAGTGTATCATCACTACTCCCTGTTTGTAGCAATGAGTGTATCATCCAACCTCCCTTGTGTAGCCTGAGTGATCATCACTCCATGTGTGTAGCATGAAGTGTATCATCTCTCCCTGTGTGTAGCATGAGTGTATCACACTCCCTGTGTGTGTTATGAGTGTATCACACTCGGTGTACATGAGTGTCTAGGATCAATCAGTCCCTGGTGTACATGAGTGTATCATCACTCCCTGTTGTAGCATGAAGTGTATCATCACTTCCCTGTGTGTACATGATGGATCATCACTCCCTGTGTGTAGGCACGAGTGGTATCCATCACTCCCCCTGTGTTGTAGCAGAGTGTATCATCACTCCCTGTGTAAGGCATATGAGTGTATCATCACCCCTGTGGTGTAGCATGAGTGTATCATCACTCCCTGTGTTGAGCATGAGTGTATCATCACTCCCTGTGTGTAAGCATGAGTGTATCAACACTCCCTGTGTTGTAGCATGATGTTCATCTCTCCCTGTTGTGGTATGAGTGTATTCATCACTCCCTGGTGAGTACCATGAGTGTAATCATCACTCCCTGTGTGTAGCATGAGTGTATCATCACTCCCTGTGTGTAGCATGAGTGTATCATCACTCCCTGTGTGTAACATGAGTGTATCATCACTCCCTGTATGTGAAGCAATGAGGTATCATCCTCCCTGTGTGTAGCATGAGTGTAACATCCACTCCCTGTGTTGTGGGTAATGAGTGTATCTTACGCATCCCTGTGTGTTGGTATGAGTGTATCATCACTCCCTGTGTGTGGTAGGAGTGTATCATCATTTCCCTGTACCTATTCTCCTCAGTACAAGCAATTAGAATAGTGCAGAGAGCGGCATACGTTGCTAATACAGTATAATATTCGTTTTGACGGCTTAAAGAGAATCGTAAGAGGCATTCACAAGTCATCACATGGAAACTAATTTCCAGATTTCTCCAGTAATAATCATAAATTTAGACATATATGGTCAAAATCAAATTCAAACCTTCAAAAGAAAAAAAAAATACTAGTAGTACACTAGTACACTAGTACAGTAGTGCACTAGTACAGTAGTACACTAGTACACTAGTACACTAGTACAGTAGTGCGCTAGTACACTAGTACATTAGTACACTAGTACACTAGTACACTAGTACACTAGTACATTAGTACATTAGTACATTAGTACACAAGCACATTAGTACAGAAGTACACTAGTACGCTAGTACACTAGTACACTAGTACACTAGTACACTAGTACATTAGTACATTAGTACATTAGTACACAAGCACATTAGTACAGAAGTACACTAGTACGCTAGTACACTAGTACAGTAGTACACTAGTACATTAGTACACAAGCACATTAGTACAGAAGTACACTAGTACGCTAGTACATTAGTACAGTAGTACACTAGTACATTAGTACACAAGCACATTAGTACAGAAGTACACTAGTACACTAATACACTAGTACATTAGAACACAAGCACATTAGTACAGAAGTACACTAGTACACTAGTACACTAGTACATTAGTACATTAGTACACAAGCACATTAGAACAGAAGTACACTAGTACAGTAGTACACTAGTACAGTAGTACACTAGTACAGTAGTACACTAGTACACTAGTACAGTAGTACACTAGTACAGTAGTACAGTAGTACACTAGTACACTAGTACAGTAGTACACTAGTACACTAGTACAGTAGTACACTAGTACAGTAGTACACTAGTACAGTAGTACACTAGTACACTAGTACAGTAGTACACTAGTACAGTAGTACAGTAGTACAGTAGTAAACTAGTACACTAGTACACTAGTACAGTAGTGCAGTAGTACACTAATACAGTAGTATAGTAGCACACTAGTACTCTAGTGCAGTAGTACAGCAGTACAGTAGTACACTAGTACAGTAGTACAGTAGTGCACTAGTACACTAGTACAGTAGTACAGTAGTACAGTAGTACAGTAGTACACTAGTACACTAGTACACTAGTACAGTAGTACACTAGTACACTAGTACATTAGTACATTAGTACAGTAGTACACTAGTACAGTAGTACACTAGTACACTAGTACACTAGTACACTAGTACATTTGTACACTAGTACAGTAGTACAGTAGTACACTAGTACACTAGTACAGTGGTACAGTAGTACACTAGTATACTAGTACACTAGTACACTAGTACAGTAGTACACTAGTACAGTAGTACACTAGTACAGTGGTACACTAGTACACTAGTACACTAGTGCAGTAGTAAACTACTACACTAGTACAGTAGTACAGTAGTACACTAGTACAGCGTGGTATGAGTGTATCATCACTCCCTGTGTGTAGCTTGAGTGTATCATCACTCCCTGTGTGTAGCATGAGTGTATCATCACTCCCTGTGTGTAGCATGAGTGTATCATCACTCCCTGTGTGTGGTATGAGTGTATCATCACTCCCTGTGTGTAGCATGAGTGTATCATCACTCCCTGTGTGTAGCATGAGTGTATCATCACTCTCTGTGTGTGGTATGAGTGTATCATCACTCCCTGTGTGTAGCATGAGTGTATCATCACTCCCTGTGTGTAGCATGAGTGTATCATCACTCCCTGTGCGTGGTATGAGTGTATCATCACTCCCTGTGTGTAGCATGAGTGTATCATCACTCCCTGTGTGTAGCATGAGTGTATCATCACTCCCTGTGTGTAGCATGAGTGTATCATCACTCCCTGTGTCGTGGTATGAGTGTATCATCACTCCCTGTGTGTAGCATGAGTGTATCATCACTCCCTGTGTGTGGTATGAGTGTATCATCACTCCCTGTGTGTAGCATGAGTGTATCATCACTCCCTGTGTGTAGCATGAGTGTATCATCACTCCCTGTGCGTGGTATGAGTGTATCATCACTCCCTGTGTGTAGCATGAGTGTATCATCACTCCCTGTGTGATCATGAGTGTATCATCACCCTTGGTGAATGAGATTCATCACTCCTGTGCTGGTATGATGTATCATCACTCCTTGGTACATGATGTATCATCACTTCCCTGTGTGAGAATGAGTGTATCATCACTCCATGTTGTAGCATGAGTGTATCATCACTCCCTGTGCGTGGTATGAGTGTATCATCACTTCCTGTGTGTAGCATGAGTGTATCATCACTCCCTGTGTGTGGTATGAGTGTATCATCACTCCTGTGTGTAGCATAGGTATCCTATCCCTGATGTGTAGCAGAGTGTATCATCATCCCTGTAGCTTGGTAATGAGTGTATCATCACGTCCCTGTGTAGCATGAGTGTATCATCACTCCCTGTGTGTAGCATGAGTGTATCATCACTCCCTGTGTGTAGCATGAGTATATCATCACTCCCTGTGTGTGGTAGAGTGTAGTCATCACTCCTCTGTAGCTTGGTAGTATCATCAGCTACCTGTTGTGTAGAGTGTATCATCAGCTACTTGCTAGTTAGTGTACATCACGTCCCTGTGTGTAGCATGAGTGTACAATGCACATTAGTAGCATGAGTATCAATAGTACGTATGTACATGTTAGTCTATACACTAGCGTGAGCATTGAGTGTATCACATCACTGTGTGTAGCATGAGTGTCACAACTACCTGGTGTACTGAGTATATACACTAGTACATTGACCACCTGTGTGTAGCATGAGTTATTCATCACTCTGCCTTTTGTTTGTAGCATGATGTATCATCAGCCCTGTGCGATGTAATTGTGTACATCACTCCTGTGTGTAGCAGAGGTTCTACATTCCTGGTGTAGCATGATGTTATCACTATTGTGTGTAGCATGAGTGTATCATCATCCCTGCTTCACACTAGGGAGTGATGATACACTCAGTCCACAGCTAACGGAGTGATGTACACTATGCTACACACAGTGCAGTTATGATACACTCATACCACACACAGGGTAGTGAAACACTCAGTACACACAGGAGTGATGATACACTCATGCTACACATCAGGGAGTGATGATACACTCATGCTAAACAGGGAGTGTGAACACTCATACCAGCAAGGAGTGATATACCTCATGCTACACACAGAGTATGATACACTCATGCTACACGACAGGGAGTGATGATACACTCATACAACACAGGAGTGATATAATCATGCTACACACGGAGTGAGTGCACTCATAACGCACAGGAGTGTGTACAGCTCAGCTACACACAGGGAGTGATGATACACTCATGCTAACACAGGGAGGATGATCACTCATGTACACCGGGTGATGATACACTCTGCACAACGGGGAGTGATGTACACCATGCACACACAGGGATGATGATACACTCATGCTACACACAGGGATGATGATACACTCGCTACACACAGGGAGGATGATACACCAGCTAACACAGGGAGGAGAAAAACCTCATGTACACCGGGGATGAGAACCTCTACACACACAGGGAGTGATATACACCATGCTACACACAGGGATTTGATCACCATACCCACACAGGGAGTGTTTAACATCATCCCCACCCCAGGGGTGATGTACACTCATACCACAACAGGGAATGATGATCCCCTCTGCTACACACGGGGTGATGATCATCTACCACCACAGGGGTGATCAAAACTCATCTACACACGGGAGTGATGATACACTCAACCACGACAGGGAGTGAGATACACTCATGCTACACAGGGGGGTTGTAAACCATCATGCTACACACAGGGAGTGATGAACACCTACCACACACAGAGAGTGTAACACTCTGCAATACAGGGAGTGATGTACACTCATGCTACACACAGGGAGTGATATACACTCGCTCACACAGGGAGTGATGATATACTCATGCTTCATACCGAGTGAGAGCACTCAAGACACACGGGAGGATGATACACTAAAACCCAACACAGGGAGTGATGATCACTCATGTAACACAGGGAGTGTGATACACTCATGTAACACAGGGGTGATGAACACTCATGCTACCAAGGGGATTTAAATGATAGACCCATCTCACACAGGGGTGAGAACACCATACCACACACAGGGAGTGATGAAAACCCTCATGCTACACCAGGGAGTGATGATACACTCATCTCACACGGGAGTGATGATACACTCTGCTGCACACAGGGAGGTGAACACCATGCACACACAGGGGTGATGATAAATCAGCTACCACAGGAGTGATGATCCCCAACTACCCAGGGAGTGATAACACCTACCACACACAGGGGTGTGATTACTATGCTTCCACCTGAGTGATATACACTCATCTTCACCAGGGAGTGGATAACCCTAACACACGGGGTGTTTTACACTCTAACACAAAAGGAGTGAGATTACTCATGCTTCAAACATGGTGTATACTCTCATGCTACACACAGGGAGTGATGATCACTATGCTACAACAGGGAGTGATGTACACTCATGCTACACACGGGGGTGATGATCCTCGGGCTACACACAGGGAGTGATGAAAAATCATGCTACACACAGGAGTGAGTACACTCAAGCTACACACGGGGAGTGAGATACACTCATAACACACAGGGAGTGATGATACACTCAGCAAACCACGGGGTGATATACACTCATCCTACACACGGGGAGTGATGAACCTCATCTAACACGGGGAGTATGAAACTCATGTTCCCACACGGGGATTTGATGTTTCATCAGCTTCACACAGGGGTATATACACTCTACCAACACAGGGATGATGTACACTCAGCTACACACAGGGGGGTGATGATACACTCATGCTTCAAAAGGGGAGTGAGATACATCGCTTCACACAGGGAGTGATGATACACCATACCACACACAGGGAATGTACACTCATTCCAACCGGGAGTGATGTCACCATGCTAACACGGGATATGATACATCATCTACACACGGAGTGATTACACTATGTTACACGCGGGGAATGATGTACACTCATTCCACAACGGGGAGTGATGATACACTCATCTACACACAGGGATGATGATAACCATGCTACACACGGGGAATGTGTCATCATGCTACACACAGGGGTGATGATCACTCATGCTACAACGGGGAGTGATGATACACCATGCTACACCAGGAAATATGATACACTCAGTTTCACACGGGGAAATGATGATACACTCTTTGCTACACACGGGGATGAATACACTCATGCTCACACAGGGAGTGATGATACACTCAGCTCACACGGGGATGTGATACACTCATGCTACACACGGGGATGATGATACACTCACTACACACAGGGATGATGTAACTCATGTAACACAGGGAGATGTACACCATGCACACACAGGAGTGAGTACCCAGCTCACACAGAGAGTGATGATAACTCATCTACACCGGGGGGAGTTTATACACTCTGCTACACACAGGAGTTTTTACACTTATCTAAGAGAGGTAGGATTGATACACTCATCTACACACGGGGAGTGATGATACACTCGTGCTACACAAGGGGTATGTACATCAGCCACACAGGGAGTGATGAACACTCATCTACCACGGGGGTGATGTTTCACTCATGCACCCGGAGTGATGATACACTCTCCACACACGGATGATGATACACTCATGCTACACACAGGGAGTGATGATATACCATGTACACACGGGAGTGAGATAACTCATGCTACAAAAGGGGAGTGATGATACATCATGCTACACACAGGAGTGATGTACACTCATGCTACAAAAGGATGATGATACACTCATGGTTTCACACAGGAGTGATGATACATCATGGTCACACGGGAGTGATGATACACTCATGGTCAAAGGAGTGTGAACCTCATCCACACCAGGGGTGGATACACTCATGGTACCACAGGGGTGATGTACACCATGGTACACACAGGGAGTGTGATACACTCAGGGTCACACAGGGATGATGTACACTCTCCACACACGGAGTGAAAACTAGTACAACGGGGATAAAATCACTCAGTCACACGGGAGGATTACCTCATCCAAACACGGGGAGTATGTAACTCATACCTCACACGGGAGTGATGATACACTCATACCTCACACAAGAGTGAGGATACACCTACCCACAGGGAGTGATGTCACTCAACCTCACACAGGGAGTGAGGATACCTCATCCCTACACGGGGAGTGATGTACACCCCATACCTCACCAGGGGTGAGGAAAACATCATACCACACGGGGATGGAGGAACCCCAAGGGTGTAGGGGGGAAATTTGGTAGGAAATGACGTTTTAAAAAATGACGGAAACGGCAAAGTAAGGTTTTTGATATTATTTAACAGGTAAAAAAAAAGGGTGATAAAATTTGGGGGAGGAAACAAGGGGTTTTTGGAGTAGACTAAACAGGTGATGATCTTGGAGTGACAAACGGTGCTGCCCTTTGGAGGTAGAAAAACGGGATGGTCTTGGGGTGGGGGGAAAAAGTGATGAATTGGAGGTACACTGAACGGGTGATATTTTGGAGGGACTAAACAGGTGATGATTTGGGGGGTAGACTAAACACTGATGATCTTGGGGGTAGACTAAACAGTGATGGTCTTGGGGTAAAAAAACGGGTGAGGCTTGGAGGTAGACAAAACAGGGAGGGGTCTTGGAGGTAGACTAAAAGGTGATGGTCTTGAGTAGACAAAACGGTGATATTTGGAGGTAGCTAAACAGGTGAGGTCTTGAGGTAGACTAAACATTGTGGTCTTGGAGGTAGACTAAACAGGTGTTGCCTTGGGTAACTAAACGGTATGGTCTTGGAGGTAGACTAAACAGGTGATGGTCTTGGAAGTGCTAAACAGGTGCTGCCCTTGGGGTAGCTAAAAAGGTGATGGTCTTGGAGGAGACTAAACAGGTATTGTCTTGGAGGAGACAAACAGGTGAGGTCTTGGGGGTAGACTAAAGGGGTGAGGGGTTTGGGGGAGACTAAACAGGTGAGGGTTTTGGGGGAGATAAACGGGTTATGGTTTTGGGGGTAGACTAAACGGGTGCGACCTTGGAGGTAGACAAAACGGGTGATGGTTTTGGGGGAGAAAAAAGGTGATGGTCTTGGGGGTAACTAAACATGATGACCTTGGGGGCAGACTAAACAGTGATGATATTGGAGGAAAGACTAAACGGGTTGCCCTTTGGAGGCAGACAAACAGGTGATGATATTGGAGGAACTAAACAGGTAAAGATCTTGGGGGTAGACAAAACAGTGATCCCCTTGGAGGTAGATAAACAGGGATGACCTTGGAGGTAGACAAAAACGGGTGAGCCCTGGGGGTAGACAAACAGGTGAAAATTGATTTTTAACAGGATATTATTTTTTATTGCTTTAATAAAGCTGGTCAAAAGGCAGGGTTAATACACTGTGTGACGTTACACGGTGTGGGAACCTGTTGACATTTACACGGTGTGGTGCCCCACTGTGTGACGTTCACAGTTGGTAAACACGGGACAGTTACACAGTGTGGGGCACCTGTTACATTTACCGGTTGGGACAAACTGTGTGAGTTAAGGGTTGGGACACACTGTGTGCCGTTACACGGTGTGGTACACCTGTGTGCCGTTACAGGTGGGGGGTGCACCTGTGTGACAGTTACACGGTGTGTGACACACTGTGTGCAGTTACACGGTGTGGTGACACACTGTGTGACATTACACGGTGGGTGACACACTGTGTGACAGTTACCCGGTGTACTCCCTAGTTGTCTCCCCTAGTTGAGGTTGCTGGGGTCGAGCCCGAGCTCCTCCCCCCGCCTCTTCACTGATCGCTCTAGGTCACTCCCCCTGAGCCGGGGTTTTATCAAACCTCTGCTTAAACTATGTATGGACCCTGCCCCCACTACATCGCTTCCCAAACTTTTTCACTTACTGACTACTCTGTGGGTGAAGAAATACTTCCTAAAATCCCTGTATTCATCTTGGGCTTCAGCTTCCCACGTGTCCCCCCTTTTTACGTGTCCAATCTCTGGAACATCCTTCTTTGTCCCCCTTGTCCCAAATTCCTCTCGTATTTTGTATGTCGTTTCTTTTCCCCCCCACTCTCCTGTCCTCCAGTGTGTCAGGTTGATTTTTTTCCCTAACCTTCCTCGTAGGACAAAACTCTTAGCTCTGGGCAGTCTTGTTGCAAACCCTTTTTACTTTCTTAGTTTCTTCACGGCTTGGTAGGGGTGGGTTTTCCAAAAGGGGCCGCATACTCCAATATGGGCCTAACGTCAGGGGTACAGGGGCCTGAAAAGATTCCCTTTTTAAGATGTCGGAATGCTTTCTGAGGTTTGCAGGGGCCCATTGCTGCAGCCCGTTATTTGGGTTTATTGACACACTGTGTGATTTCACGGTTTTTGGTGACACGTTGAGTTACATGGGGTTTTTGACCCCCTTTGTGACGTAACACGGTGTTTGCACACTGTGTGACAGTTAACAGTGTGTTGACACACTGTGGACATTACCGGTGTGTTTACACTGTGTGACAGTTACACGTGTTTGACACACTGTATGACGTTACACGGTGTGTTACACACGGTGTGACTGTTACATGGTGTGTTGACACAGAGTGTGACAGTCACGGTGTGTTTACACTATTGACAGTTTCACAGTGTTTTACACACTGTGTGACAGTTACACGGTGTGTTTTACAACGGTGTGACAGTTACACTGTGTGTTGACGCACTGTGTGACAGTTACACGGTTGTGGTGAACATTGTGGCAGTTACATGGTGGGTGACATTTGTGTGACAGTTTCACGGGTGGTGACACCTGTGTGACAGTAACACGGTTTGGGGATACTGTGTGACGTTACACAGTGTGTTGACACACTGTTACAGTTTTCACGGGGATGTAAACACTAGTGCAGTTCCAGTGTGCAAACCACATTTTTGTGACAGTACACGGTGTGAGACACACTTTTGTAAATTACATGGGTTGTGACATGGTACAGTTACACGGGTGGTAAACATTATGTGACAGTTACACAGGGCGACACACCGTGGCAAATTTCACGGTGTGGTGACGTCTGTTTTAAGTTTCACAATGTGTTGACACTGTGGACAGTTAACGGTGTGGTGAACAGTGTGTACAGTTAACGGTGTGGGGACAATTTTTTTTACGTTACACGGTGTGTTGACACACCCTTTTACAGTTACACGGGGGTGAACTTTGTGACAGTTAAAGGTTGGGGAACTTTTGTGACAGTTACAAGGGGGTGCACACCGTTGTCAATTACCGGGGTGGTGACTTTTTTGTTTTACAGTTACACAATGTGTTACACTTGGAAGTTACACGGTGTGGTGACACAGTGTGTGACAGTTACACGGTGTTTGACACACGTTGAAAAAAACGGTTGGGTGACAAAAGTCATTTACACAGGGGGGTGACACACCGGTGTAAATTTACAGGGTTGTGGTGACTACTGTTTTAGAGTTACACAATGTAAAGACACTGTGTGACAGTTACAGGGTGGGGTGACACAGTGTGTGACATTACACGGTTGTTGACACATTTTTTTTGACATTTACACGGTGGGGTGACACTGTGGACATACACGTGTTTTTACACCTGTTTAACGTTCATGTTTTGACGCATTTTGTGACGTAACGTTGGATGACACACTGTATGAAATTACACTGGGTGACCAGTGAATTGTCATACGTGTAAAGTTACAGTGTGTTGAACACTTGAAACACAAAGACAACACACTGTCTTTGTGTGTTTCTTATTATCTTGCTCTCATTTTTTTTAAATGTGATTTTTTTTCCTTCCTACTTACCTGCCTGCCGCCGCCTGCCTCCCCTCCCACCCTGCCAGCCTGCCTGCCTGCCTGCCTCCCTGCCGCCTGCCGCCTCCACCTCCCTGCCGCCTGCCTGCCTCCTCCCTCCCTGCCTCCCTGCCTCCCTGCCCCTGCCTCCTGCCTGCCTGCCTGCCTGCCTGCCTGCCTGCCAGCCTGCCTGCCAGCCTGCCTCCTGCCTGCCGCCCCCAGCCTGCCTCCCTGCCAGCCTGCTGCCGCCTGCCAGCCTCCCACCTGCCTGCCTGCCTCCCTCCCTCCCTGCCGCCTGCCTGCCTGCCACCCTCCCCAGCCTGCCTCCAGCCTCCTGCCTGCCTCCCTCCTCCCTGCCTGCCTGCCTGCCTCCCTGCCGCCTCCCTGCCGCCTGCCTGCCTCCCTGCCTGCCTGTCGCCTCCGTTGCCTCCTGCCAGCCTGCCCCCTCCAGCCTGCCTGCCTCCCTCCCAGCCTCCCTGCCTGCCTGCCTGCCGCCACCTCCCTGCCTGCATGCCTGCCTGCCAGCCTCCCGCCTGCTAGCCTGCCACCCTCCCTGCCTCCCTGCCCCCCTGCCTGCCAGCCTCCCTGCCTGCCAAGGCCTGCCTCCTCCCTGCCTCCGCCTCCAGCCACCCTGCCCCCTGCCTCCACCTGCCTCCCTGCCTCCCTGCCTGCCTGCATCCCTGCCTGCCACCCTGCCTGCCTCCCTGCCTGCCACCCTCCCAGTCCCTGCCGCCTGCCAGCCTGCCCCCACCCGCCTGCATCCCTATCTCCCAACCTCCCTGCCTCCCTTTCCCTGCCGCCTCCCTGCCAGCCTGCCGCCTGCCTCCTGCCTCCTGCCGCCTCCTGCCTCCTCCTGCCGCGCCAGCCCCTGCCGCTTACCTGCATCCCTATCAAAAATCTGCCTCCGTCTGCCTCCTCCTGCCGCCTGCCTGCCTCCTCCCAGCCTCCCTCCCGCCTGCCTGCATCCCTATCTCCAACCTGTCTCCCTGCCTGCCTGCCTCCCTGCCTGCCTCCTGCCGCCTGCCTGCCTGCCTGCCTGCATGCCTATCTACCAACTTGCCTCCCTCCTGCCTGTCTGCTCCCCTGCCTTTTCCCCTGCCTCCCTGCACGCCTATCCCCAAACCTGCCTCCAGCCTGTCTATTACCAGCCTCCCTGCTTTTGCCTGCCGCCACCTGCCTTCCTCCTGCCTCCTTCTGCCGGGCCCCGGGCCTGCTTGCCTGCCTCCCCTCCCTGCTTTCCTGCTTGTCTACCTACCTGACACACACCCCAACACACCACACACACACACACACACACGCACACACAAAACCAACACACCACACACACACCCCCACACCACACACAACACACACACAACACACACAACACACCACACACACACACCTACACACCACACACACACCACACCACACACACACACCACCACCACACCCACACACACACACACACACAACACCACACACACCACACACACACACACACACACACACACACACCACACACAACCACACACAACGAACTGGGAAATTAAAACCAAATTCAACACATGTTTCTCTGCCACCAACCCCCAACAAAAACCTCACCTTTACACCCCCCCTATGAGCATTCTGACCCCACCCCCTCATCACAAACCCCATCCACACCACAACCCCCCTTAGACCCCCATCAAGGCTCCCACTTCCCCAACCCCAATATTCTCCCAGGACCACAGTGATAGAAAAGAAGCTGAGGGTTTGGTGCACGAACGCGGACGGAATAACGAATAAATATGAGGAGCGGCACGAAAGAATCAGTGAGAAATCCCCAGACATCATAGCAGTCACAGAAACGAAACTCACTGAGACAATAACAGACGCAATCTTCCCACCGCGATATCATATCCTGAGGAAAGATGGAAGGAGTAGAGGGGGAGGAGGGGTTGCACTGCTCATAAAAAACCGATGAGGATTTGAGGAAATGGAAGGCATAAACGAGATTGGAGAAAGGAACTACATAGTAGGTACAATTCAGTCTGGGGAACATAAAGTAGTCATTGGAGTGATGTATAACCCACCACAGAATTGCAGGAGGCCAAGAGAGGAGTACGAAGAAAACAACAGAGCGATGGTGGACACACTGGCAGAGCAAATGTACTTTTTATGGGCGATTTCAACCACAGGGAGATCGATTGAGAAAACCTGGAGCCACATGGGGGTCCCGAAACATGAAAAGCCAAGATGATGGATGTGGTACTGGAAAACCTCATGTATCAACACGTCAAGGACACTACCAGAGAGAGAGGGGAGGATGAACCAGCAAGACTGGACCTTGTGTTCACCCTGAGCAGTTCAGACATTGAGGATATAACTTACGAGAGGCCCCTTACAGCTAGTGATCACGTGGTTCTGAGTTACAAGTGCAGAGGGTAATAGGAATTGAGTGGGAAAAGTCAAACTATAAAAGGGGGGACTACACAGGTATGAGGAACTTCCTGCAGGAGCTTCAGTGGGACAGAGAACTAGTAGGAAAGTCAGTAAACTAGATGATAGAATATGTAACTACAAAATGCAAGGAGGCAGAGGAAAGGTTTGTTCCCAAGGGAAACAGAAATAATGGGAAGACCAGAACGAGTCCTTGGTTTACTCGAAGGTGTAGGAAGGCAAAAATTAAGTGAATTAGAGACTAGAAAAGGTACAGGAGGCAAAGGACCCAGGAAAATAAAGAGATTAGTCGAAGAGCCAGAAACGAGTATGCACAGGCAAGAAGGGAGGCCCAGCGACAGTACAAAAACAACATAGCATCGAAAGACCATTCTGACCCGAAACTGCTGTATAGCCACATCAGGAGAAAGACAACAGTCAAAGAATAAGTGATCAGACTGATCACTTATTCACTGATAAAGTAACAGAAATAAGACATGAGAAAGAGGTGTGGGTTGATTGCATCTTCTTGGACTGCAAAAGCCCTTCAACACAATTCCTCTCAAGAGATTAGTGCAGAAGCTAGAGGATCAGCGCGTATGGCAGGAAGGACACTGCAATGGATCAGAGAATACCTGACAGGGAGGCAACAACGAGTCATGGTACGTGATGAGGTATCACAGTGGGCACCTGTGACGAGCGGGGTCCCACAGGGGTCGGTCCTAGGACCAGTGATATTTTTGGTATATGTGAATGACTTGGTGATGTGAAGTTAATGAGGAGAATTAAAGCAGATGAGGATCAGGCAGGACTTCAAAGAGACCTGGACAAACTGGACACCTGGTCCAGCAACTGGCTTCTCGAATTTAACCCCGCCAAATGCAAAGTCATGAAGATCGGGGAAGGGCACAGAAGACCGCAGACGGAGTATAGGTTAGGTGGCCAAAGACTGCAAACCTCGCTCAAGAAGAAAGATCTTGGGGTGAGTATAACACCGAGCACGTCTCTGGAAGCACACATCAACCAGATAACTGCTGCAGCATATGGGCGCCTGGCAAACCTGAGAACAGCGTTCCGATGCCTTAGTGAGGAATCGTTTAAGACACTGTACACCGTGTACATCAGGCCCATACTGGAGTATGTAGTACCTGTTTGGAACCCACACTTGATCAAGCACGTCAAGAAATTAGAGAAAGTGCAAAGGCTTGCGACAAGGTTATTTCGAAAGCTAAGGGGAATGTCCTATGAAGAAAGGTTAAGGGAAATCGTTCTGACGATACTGGAGGACAGTAGGGTCAGGGAAGAAATGATAACGACATATAAAATACTGCGTGGAATAGACAAGGTGGACAGATACATGATGTTCCAGAGATGGGACGCAGCAGCAAGGGGCCACAGTTGGAAGTTGAAGACTGAGACGGATCAAAGGGACATTAGGAAGTATTTCTTTAGTCATAGAGTTGTCAGCAAGTGGAATAGTCTGGGAAGTGATGTATTGGAGGCAGGACCCATACATAGCTTTAAAAAGAGGTATGATAAAGCTCACAGAGCGGGAAGAGTGCCTGAGTAGCGGCCAGTTGAAGAGGCGGGGCCAGGAGTTGTGAATCGACCCACGCAAAGACAAGTAGATGAGTACAACAAGGTGTGTACACACACACGCACACACGGACTTCCTTCACCAGGTTGCCTCTCCTGTCTCTCAGTGTTTACACTCACCTTCTTGCCTGCTGTTCACTGCTTCTTCCTCGGTCGTTACTTAGCACTCAAGAGTTTTCTTGTCTTTTATAGCTTTTTTTTTAACCATTGCGTGTTTATTTTACTGACAAAAATCCTCAAAGACAGTAAAACATCATCGAAGCTAACCAGCACGTAAGAAAAAATCAGGTGAGAGCAACTCTCTCTCTCTCTCTCTCTCTCTCTCTCTCTCTCTCTCTCTCTCTCTCTCTCTCTCTCTCTCTCTCTCTCTCTCTCCTCTCTCTCTCTCTCTCTCTCTCGTCTCTCCCTCTCTCCTCCCTTCTCTCCCTCTCTCTCTCTCTCTCTCTTTCTCTCTCCCTCTCTCTCTCTCATCTTTCTCTTTCACTGGTTTCTGGTTCATTCTTTGCGGTAGTTCAATTTCCAGTTCGTCCTTGTCTTGTTTAGATCATTTCACAATCGCTGTTCAGGTCCCAGTGACACCATCCTTGATATATAATGATGGAGACTCGAACCTCCTTCCGAGAACCGGTGACATGCTAGACGGAAGCCGGTGAGTGTGACCTCCGGGCTATTGTAGATGATTCCTCTATGTGTTCAAAAGTCATTTATTTGCTCTGAGTTACTTCAGAAAACTTGTGTTGTAGTCGATGTTTTAGGTACTAAAAATAACCGGAGTCTGTTGTGTTTGTATAATGAACCAGTAGATGCATCTTCCCAGAGGTTCAAACTTGTCCGCAAATATTCTAATGTTTTGTAATTTAATTTTAAGACATCTAAATGGAAGAATGTGGCAGATAGTCTAATGGGAGAGAAGATCTCAGAATATAGTTTAGATAAACACCCACACACAATCTAACTATTAAATTTATGTAAAAAAAAGGTAAATCGCCTTAAGCCAGAAGACAGCAGAACCGAACATATTGGAAAATACTCTCAACCTTATGTTCACAAATAATGAGGATCTGATATGTAGCATGATGGTGTCGAACACCAATATACATGTACTGTATTCCTACTGGTTTGTAATCAGTTATGGAGGATCAAATAATCCATGACCTCGGTAAAATATACTGTTGGGAAGATAACGTGAGTAGCATGGTCTCAGACCAGTGTCTCAGGAGGATGAGCAAGATGGTATTAGATGTATGTTCTAGGCACAGACAACTGAGGAGAAAACAACAGTAAAGATGCAGAGTTAGAGAGAGAGAGAGAGAGAGAGAGAGAGAGAGAGAGAGAGAGAGAGAGAGAGAGAGAGAGAGAGAGAGAGAGAGAGAGAGAGAGAGAGAGAGAGAGAGAGAGAGAGAGGCGCTCCGTTTACAGACGAAGATGTAGAATCAGAGTTCTCATGAAAGGTTGTAAACTTTCTGAGGAGCGAAAAGTGACAATGGTTAGAGAGATGGAAAATACTGATCTCAAACTGAGTGAATCATACAGAATCCGGGAGTGACAGAAGGAAGAAATCCAAAACACTTTTCTTGTCAAGTGCACAATCTTGGGCAAAAAAAAAATGGCTTGCAGGAAATAGATCTTACACTAACGACAACAATAAAAAAAAATAATAAAATGCTTAACTCAAAATATAACTGTGCATTTAGTGGGCCATTAATCAATTTAAAGACTGATAAGTTAAATGAGTTGTTAATGGATGAGACTAAAATGTCTGGCAATATCTTCAGAATTTCTCACCTAACGCTAAACCGTACTCGACTTCCACGAAGTCATTCACAGTGTGCCCATGATCGCTCCCCGAGTTCCAGACTCATGGAACTCCATTAAAATTTACCAGGAACCTCTTACATGTGTCTCAAATATTCTTTGGAGAAGGAGTCTGGGCACAGGATTCATCCCAGTCATAAAAATCATAAAAATAGCCCCATTCCGCAGAGATAGAAGTAAAGCAACTGCAAAAAATCTACATATCACAAGCTCTGATGTCCCACATTATCAAACTCTTTGAAAGAGTTCTAAGAAGTAAGACTGCTGGTCACATGACTTGACAACAATTACACAACCCAGGGAAGGATGGGTTGACAGCAGGTAGCTCCTGCTTCTTGCAATTGCTGGAGCATTACGACATGGTCTTGAATGCACCGGGGGAGAATCAAAATGCAATTGTAGTGCGCACGTAGACTTTGCGGAAGCCTTTGACAAGAACTACCATAGTGCAAAACAAATAACTGGAAAATGGGCAAGTGGATATTTAACTTTCTAATAAATAGAACCTAAAAAGCAATAGTGAACAGGGTGATATCAGTGGCTGTCACAGTCAAAAGCTCTATCCCACAATTCTCTTTCTTATTCTTGTATCCGACATAGACATAAATCATATCACTGTATTGTCTTTTAAGACTATATTTAATTTGTATTAGAGTGACATCCAGTGAGAACACAGCAAGTCTTCAGGCTTATATAAACCATTTTATCCAGTGAGCCACTGACAACAATGTGATGTTCAGTGGAGTACACAACAAACTCGAATCACTCAACAAAACAGTTTGTTAATACGAGAGACTTGAGAGCAATGAGGTCATAAAATCTCACGTTCAAGGAACACAACAATGTTATTATCACAGCCGCAAAGAAAATGATAGGCTGAATAACTAGAACTTTCAATATGAAAAAAGCAAAGCCAATATTAATACTGTTCGAGGCACTTGTTCTCTCCAGGCTAGAATACTGATGTTTACTAACAGCTCCTTGCAAGGCAGGCAGAACTGCAGCCGGGTTGACCAGTCCATCCACCAGAAGATTTGGTCCGGGACTGCACCGCGGGGGAGTTGACCCCCCTTTCAAACCGCCTCTAGGTAAAAGACACGTAAAATGAACCATACTAGACTGAATTTGCGCCTCCAACTGCCACATCTGTTCCGGCGACACAGAACTGAAACAATATTTCATTATCACACCATACTGGAACTACTACAACCACAACCACCTCACAAAAACATTCAAAACAGAACATCCAGACACTGAAAACAGTACAGAGAGAGGACACACCACTACCCTATACCTTCCATCCACAGTCCCCCAGGAAGCGTCTGGACTGAAAGATTCTGGTTACTGTCTTATATTATCTCTTCTATCACACTGCAATATTAAATGATCATTTTTGCTTTGAATCTAACCTGTTCTGCACAACAAACACTTTCATATGCTTTTCTTCTCTTGTCCATATTCTCTGTTTGTCCCTTCTAATCCATGCTAATGCTGAAATTTCACAATATTCAATCTATTCATGCACCAGAGATGGAAATTTCATTTTCCATCATGTTGTCTATACCTGGTCTATACCTAGTCGTTTCTTCCACTGGCAGCTGCCTCCACCCGATCTAACTCCTTGTATCTATAACCAAGATGAATCTAAGCACCTACTACTACACTAAATTCCTAACCGGCGAGCATCAGCCAATCAGGACCCCTGAGAGCTCATTGGATAGCATCAGCCAATCATGGCTCTCTTGATGGTTAGTGAGATCTCATTGACCAGTATCAGTCAGTCAAGGCATGTCTGATGGGACGACAGATCTGCATGGCTGATAAAACCAATCAAAACACATTTGATGGTATGCAGGCTGTCAGTAAGTGAAAGCAATTTACGGCTCACAATAATTATGTATTTTATTATATATATGCATGTCGTGTCGAATAGGTAAAACTGGCCAATTAACAAGAACTCACTTAAAATTAAGTCCTTTCTAATAATTTCTCTTACACTTTTAAAGATATATTTTTTTCATTTATGTTAATGTAAAAATTAATAATTTCGTACCAAAAGAACCTTAGAAAATTTACCTAACCTTATTATAACAAGCGCAATTTGATTTAGCCTAATCCAACTATATATATTTTAGATAAGTTTTTCAATAATTTAATAATAGATAAACACAATGAAATATATTTTTTCATGAGGTTCAGAATGATTTTTGCTAAATTATTGCATACATAAATTTTCACTTGCCTTATTCGGCAAGAAGAGCGTTGATATTTAAGCCAATATCACAAGTTTTACGTATTCGGCACGACTTATATATAGCTGTGTGTGTGTGTGTGTGTGTGTGTGTGTGTGTGTGTGTGTGTTGTGTGTGTGTGTGTGTGTGTGTGTGTGTGTGTGTGTGTGTGTGAGTGTGTGTGTGTGTGTGTGTGTGTTTGTGCGTGTGTGTGTGTGTGTGTGTGTGTGTGTGAGTGTGTGTGTGTGTGTTGTGTGTGTGTGTGTGTGTGTACGTGTGTGTGTATTTTCGGTTACATATGTGCCCGTGTGTGTGTGAATATGAACAGTCACCTGGATGTATAGTAACATCTCTGTCACCTGGGTGTATAGTAACACCTCAGTCACCTGGGTGTATAGTAATACCCCCGTCACCTACTTGTATATTAACACTCCAGTCACCTAAGTAAGACCAGTCACCGCAGTATATTAATAACAAAACGCTCACCCAGGTTCACCCTGGAACAAAAATCATATCTTAATGTATATTAGCACTAATATATCTTAGGTGCACACGCCACTTAAGTGTATATTAAGACCTCCGTGTTACGGATGTAGTAAAATATTCCAACTAGGTACGTAGTAACACTTGTCACCTAGCAGCATAAACACCAGTCACTTATGTGGTTAATGGCCGCAGCCTTCTAGGTATATAGTAACACCAGCACCGTCGACTAGGTACATAGTAACGCTAGCAACTTCATCTAGGAGCATAGTAACACCAGCACCTTCTCCTAGGTGCATAGTATCATCAGGACCTTAATTTAAAGAAAGGCACAATACCGTCGTACTAACAGGAAGGAGAGAAGGAGCCAGTTTATACAGGCAAGCTGGAAGGGATGGCGCAAGAGAGGTAGGAGTAGTGGTAGATACATGGCAGGTAGTAGAAGTAGAAGTGGTAGTGTGAAGTAGGGAGAGGATGGTGGGACAAAAAAAAATAGAAAAAAAGGGGGCAAAAGAGAACATAGGAACCAAAGGTAGCAAGGAAGGAAATAGTAGTAGTAGTAGTAGCTGAGTCAAAGGCCATGAAAGAGGATCACTGCAGGAGAGCTAAGAGCCCACGAGGGGTAAGACCAAAACCACAGGGAGTGAAAAAAGCGAAGGAAACAGCCAAGGCAGAAAAAAGGAGAACCAAAACAAGAAAAAAATGAAAAAGGAAAGGAGAAGAGGTAGGAGGAGAAAAAAGAATAAGGTTAAGTCACGTGTGTTTTGAAGTTCAGAGCATTTGACAATGTAATGGGAAAGGGAGGCATCTACAGAGACAAAGCCACGACTAAGATTCATACAAGGAAATTTGTGTATAAGAGAGGATTCAACAAGACGGTGACTTTGAAAGTTAGAAGTAGGGAAGACAGTTTTAGCAGAATATCAGTCAACAGGATGACTGTAATATCTAACATGACAGAAAACAGCATTGTTGGTCTCGGCAAGCCTAACACTTCTTTGGTGCTCAGTGAGTCTGTCAGAAAGAGAATGGCAAATTTCTCCAAACTACTGAAGAGAACAAGAGGAATATGAAATAGAGTAGACGCCAGGGTGTTAGTCTGGCGAAAAGTAAGTTTGATGTCTAAGGAACGGAGAGAATTGTTGAGATAGAAAGACTGCAAATATAGGGATGGCAGAGAACAGGAGATTTCCCAGGAGAAGAGAGTTTGAGAGAGAAGAAAGTCCGTTTAGCAAGTGAGAAGGCAGAATTTATGAAATGGAATGGGTAGCCAAGACGAGAGAATGAATTATGAAGAGTGGAAGTTTATGATTCAAGGAACTGAGGGTCATGAACGCGGAGAGCACAGAGAAAGAGAGAAATAAGAACACTTTTCGTGGTACCTGAGTGGTGGACGTGTCACTTATGTGGTTAATGGCCACAGCCTCCTAGATATATAGTAACACCAGCACCATCATCTAGATTCTCTAACACCAGCACAGTCACCTAGGTTCACTCACACCAGCACAGTCACCTAGGTTCACTAACACCATCACAGTCACCTAAGTTCACTAACACCAGCACAGTCACCTAGGTTCACTAACACCAGCACAGTCACGTAGGTTCACTAACACCAGCAGAGTCACCTAGGTTCACTAACACCAGAACAGTCACCTAGGTTCACTCACACCTGCACAGTTACGTAGGTTCACTTGCACCAGCACAGTCACCTAAGTTCACTCACACCAGAAAAGTCACCTAGGTTCATTCGCACCAGAACAGTCACCCAGGTTCACTAACACCAGCACAGTCACCCAGGTTCACTCACAACAGTACAGTCACCTAGGTTCACTCACACCAGAACAGTCACCTAGGTTCACTCACACCAGAACAGTCACCCAGGTTCACTAACACCAGCACAGTCACCCAGGTTCACTCACACCAGAACAGTCACCTAGGTTCACTCACACCAGAACAGTCACCTAGGTTCACTCACACCAGAACAGTCACCCAGGTTCACTAGCACCAGCACAGTCACCTAGGTTTACTAACACCAGAACAGTCACCTAGGTTCACTCACACCAGAACAGTCACCTAGGTTCACTCACACCAGCACAGTCACCTAGGTTTACTAACACCAGAACAGTCACCTAGGTTCACTCACACCAGAACAGTCACCTAGGTTCACTAACACCAGCACAGCCACCCGGGTTCACTCACACCAGAACAGTCACCTAAGTTCACTCACACGAGCACAGTCACCCAGGTTCACTCACACCAGAACAGTCACCTAAGTTCACTAACACCAGCACTAGCATGAACCAGCAGTAATCCCGCCAAGCTTATTTTAAACTCTCCGAAATTGCTGCGAGTTTTAAAAATATAACATAATTTGGGGCGCAATTTGCCTAAGAGGTGCAGTTCCCCCTCGCATAAGGAAGCTTGTGTTATTGTTCCTTAATGATGCGGTGTACGCCAGGTGGGAGAGAGAAAGAGAGAGAGAGAGAGAGAGAGAGACAGAGAGACAGAGAGACAGAGAGACAGAGAGACAGAGAGACAGAGAGACAGAGAGACAGAGAGACAGAGACAGGACGAGACAGAGAGACAGAGAGACAGAGACAGAGACAGAGACAGAGACAGAGAGAGAGAGAGAAGAGAAGAGAAGAGACAGAGAGAGAGAGAGAGAGAGAGAGAGGAGGGGGGGAGAAAGGTAGGTTCATGACATGACTCGACCTTTTGAGCCTGTCGTCGTTTGTCCTTGTCTTCCTAGTTAATCACCATCTATCGTCATGTATCCTTTATCTACCGTTATGTATCCTTCATCTATCATCCAGTATCATTCATGTATCGTCATGTATCTCTTAAATCCTTCATCAGTCGTTATGCATTCCTCATCTATAATCCAATATCTTTCATCTATCATCCTGTATTCTTCATCTATCGTCCAACATCTTTCTCTATTGTAATACATACTTCATCTATCGTCCTGTATTCCTGACCTGTATCATTCATCTAACGTCCTGTATCTTTCATCTATCGTTCTATATCTTATTGAAATGCGAATTCCAAACTACAGTGTGTATAAACAGTATGTGACTGAGTGTATGTAGCAAGGAGAAGCAGGCTCATATGTAGCAAGTAGGTGCAGGCTTGTACGTAGCAAGGAGAAGCAGGCTTGTATGTAGCAAGGAAAAGTAGGCTTGTATGTAGCAAGTAGGTGCAGGCTTGTATGCAGCAAGGAGAAGGAGGCTTTTATGTAGCAAGGAGAAAGAGGCTTGTATGCGGAAAGGAGAAGCAGGCTTGTATGCAGAAAGGAGAAGTAGGCTTGTATGTAGCAAGGAGAAGGAGACTTGCATGTATCAAGCAAAAGCAGGCTTGTATGTAGCAAGGAGAAGCAGGCCTTTACGTAGCAAGGAGAAGCAGGTTTGTATGTAGTTAGGGGAAGCAGGCTAGTATGTAGCAAGGTGAAGCAGGCTTGTATGTAGCAACGAGAAGCAGGCTTGTATGTAACAAGAAGAAGCAGGCTTGTATGCAGCAAGGAGAGAGAGGCTTGTATGTGGCAAGGAAAAGCAGGCTTCTATGTAGCAAGGAAAAGCAGGCTTGTATGTAGCAAGGAGAAGCAGGATTTTATGCAGCAATTAGAAACAGGCTTGTGTGCAGCAAGGAGAAGCAGGCTTGTACTTAGCAAGGAGGTTCAGGCTCGTACATAGCAAGGAGAAGCAGGCTTTTACGTAGCAAGGAGGTGCAGGTTTGTATGTAGCTAGGAGAAGCAGGCTTGTATGTACCAAGGAGAAGCTTTAGGTAGATGTCGTTTTGATAAGGACCTGCCTCGTATGGGCCAGTAGGCCTTCTGCAGTGTTCCTGCATTCTTATGTTCTTATGTTCTTAACCTTGTGTGTAGCAAGTAGGCGCAGGCTTGTATGTAGTAAGTAGGTGCAGGTTTGAATGTAGCAAGGAGAAGCAGGCTTGTATGTAGAAAGGAGAAGCAGGCTTGAATGTGGCAAGGAGAAGCAAGCTTGTGTGTAGCAAGTAGGTGCAGGCTTGTATGTAGCAAGTAGGTGCAGGCTTGTATGCAGCAAGGAGAAGCAGGCTTGTATGTAGCAAGGAGAACCAAGTTTGAATGTAGCAAGGAGTAACAGGCTTGTATGTAGCAAAGAGAAGCAGGCTTGTATGTAGCAAGGAAAAAAAGGCTTGTATGTAGCAACGAGAAGTAGGCTTGTATGTAGCAAAGAGAAGCAGGCTTGCATGTAGCAAAGAGAAGCTGGCTTGTATGTAGCAAGGAAAAGCAGGCTTGTATGTAGCAAGGAGAAGCAGGTTTGCATGTAGCAAGGAGAAGCAGGCTTGTATGTGGCAAGGATATGCAGGCTTATATGTAGCAAGTAGGTGCAGGCTTGTATGCAGCAAGGAGAAGCAGGTTTGCATGTAGCAAGGAGAAGCAGGTTTGTATGTGGCAAGGATATGCAGGCTTATATGTAGCAAGTAGGTGCAGGCTTGCATGTAGCAAGGAGAAGCAGGCTTGCATGTGGCAAGGAGAAGCAGGCTTGTATGTAGCAAGGAGAAGCAGGCTTGTATGTAGCAAGGAGAAGCAGGCTTGTATGTGACAAGGAGAAGCAGGTTTGTATGTAGCAAGGAGAAGCACGCTTGTATGTAGCAAGTAGGTGCAGGCTTGTATGAGAAGCAGGCTTGTATGTAGGAATGAGAAGCAGGCTTGTATGTAGCAAGAAGGTGCAGGCTTGTATGTATCACGGAGAAGCAGGCTTGTATGTAGCAAGGAGAAGCAGGCTTCTTTGTGGCAAGTAGAAGCAGGCTTGTATGTACCAAGTAAGTGCAGGTTTGTATGTGGCAAGGAGAAGAAAGCTTGTGTGTAGCAAGTAGGTGCAGGCTTGTATGTAGCAAGGAGAAACAGGCTTACATGTGGCAAGGAAAAGTATGCTTGTATGTAGCAAGTAGGTGCAGGCTTGTATGTAGCAAGGAGAAACAGGCTTACATGAGGCAAGGAAAAGTAGGCTTGTATGTAGCAAGTAGGTGCAGGCTTGTATGCAGCAAGGAGAAGGAGGCTTTTATGTAGCAAGGAGAAAGAGGCTTGTATGCGGATAGGAGAAGCAGGCTTGTATGCAGAAAGGAGAAGTAGGCTTGTATGTAGCAAGGAGAAGGAGACTTGTATGTATCAAGCAAAAGCAGGCTTGTATGTAGCAAGGAGAAGCAGGTTTGTATGTAGTTAGGGGAAGCAGGCTAGTATGTAGCAAGGTGAAGCAGGCTTGTATGTAGCAACGAGAAGCAGGCTTGTATGTAACAAGAAGAAGCAGGCTTGTATGCAGCAAGGAGAAGCAGGCTTGTATGCAGCAAGGAGAGAGAGGCTTGTATGTAGCAAGGAAAAGCAGGCTTGCATATAACAACGAGAAGCAGGTTTTTATGTAGTAAGGAGAAACAGGCTTGTATATAGCAACGAGAAGCAGACTTGTACGTAGCAACGAGAAGCAGGCTTGTATATAGCAACGAGAAGCAGGCTTGTATGTAGTAAGGAGAAGCAGGCTTGTATGTAGTAAGGTGAAGCAGGCTTGTATGTAGCAACGAGAAGCAGGCTTGTATGTAGTAAGGAGAAGAAGGCTTGTATATAGCAACGAGAAGCAGGCTTGTATGTAGCAACGAGAAACAGACTTGTATATAGCAACGAGAAGCAGGCTTGTATGTAGCAACGAGAAGCAGACTTGTATATATCAACGAGAAGAAGGCTTGTATGTAGTAAGGAGAAGCAGGCTTGTATGTATCAACGAGAAGAAGGCTTGTATGCAGCAAGGAAAAGCAGGCTTGTATGTAGGAAGGAGAAACAATCTTGTATATAGCAACGAGAAGGAGGCTTGTATGTAGAAAGTAGAAGCAGGCTTGTATACAGCAACGAGAAGCAGGCTTGTATGTAGCAAAGAGAAACAGGCTTGTATGCAGCAAGGAGAAGCATTTTTGTATGTGGCAAGGAGAAGCAGGTTTGTGTCTAGCAAGTAGGTGCAGGCTTGTATGTAGCAAGTAGGTGCAGGCTTGTATGTAGCAAGGAGAAGCAGGCTTGTATGTGGCAAGGAGAAGCAGGTTTGCGTGTACCAAGTAGGTGCAGGCTTGTATGTAGCAACTAGGTGCAGGCTTGTATATAGCAAGTAGGTGCAGGCTTGTATGTAGCAAGGAGAAGCAGGCTTGTATGTGGCAAGGAGAAGCAGGCTTGTATGTAGCAAGTAGGTGTAGGCTTGTATGTAGCAAGGAGAAGCAGGTTTGTATGTTGCAAGGAGAAGCAGGCGTGTATGTGGCAAGGAGAAGCAGGCTTATACGTAGCAAGTGGGTGCAGGCTTGTATGTAGCAAGGAGAAGCAAGCTTGTATGTAGAAAGGAGAAGCAGGCTTGTATGTGGCAAGGAGAAGCAGGATTGTGTGTAGCAAGTAAGTGCAGGCTTGTATGTAGCAAGGAGAAGCAGGCTTGTATGTAGCAAGTAGGTGCAGGCTTGTATGTAGCAAAGAGAAGCAGGCTTGTATGTAGCAAGGACGTGCAGGCTTGTATGTAGCAAGGAGAAGCAGGCTTGTATGTAGCAAGTAGGTGCAGGCTTGTATGCAGCAAGGAGAAGCAGGTTTGCATGCAGCAATCAGAAGCAGGCTTGTAAGTAGCAAGGAGATGCAGGCTTATATGTAGCAAGTAGGTGCAGGCTTGCATGTAGCAAGGAGAAGCAGGCTTGTATGTGGCAAGGAGAAGCAGGCTTGTATGTAGCAAGGAGAAGCACGCTTGTATGTAGCAAGGAGAAGCAGGCTTGTATGTGACGAGGAGAAGCAGGCTTGTATGTAGCAAGGAGAAGCACGCTTGTATGTAGCAAAGAGAAGGGGGCTTGTATGTAGCATTAGGTGCAGGCTTGTATGTAGGAATGAGAAGCAGGCTTGTATGTAGCAAGGAGGTGAAGGCTTGTATGTATCACGGAGAAGCAGGCTTCTTTGTGGCAAGTAGAAGCAGGCTTGTGTGTAGCAAGTAGGTGCAGGTTTGTATGTGGCAAGGAGAACCAGGCTTGTATGTAGCAAGTAGGTGCAGGCTTGTATGTAGCAGGGAGAAGCAGGCTTACATGTGGCAAGGAGAAGCAGACTTGCATGTAGCAAGTAGGTGCATGCTTGTATGTAGCAAGGAGTAGGAGGCTTTTATGTAGCAAGGAGAAAGAGGCTTGTATGCGGCAAGGAGAAGCAGGCTTGTATGCAGCAAGGAGAAGTAGGCTTGTATGTAGCAAGGAGAAGGAGACTTGTATGTAGCAAGCAAAAGAAGGCTTGTATGTAGCAAGGAGAAGCAGGCCTTTATGTAGCAAGGAGAAGCAGGTTTGTATGTAGTTAGGAGAAGCAGGCTTGTATGTAGCAAGGTGAAGCAGGCTTGTATGTAGCAACGAGAAGCAGGCTTGTATGTAACAAGGAGAAGCAGGCTTGTATGTAACAAATTGAAGCAGGCTTGTATATAGCAACGAGAAGCAGGTTTGTATGTAGTTAGGAGAAGCAGGCTTGTACTTAGTAAAGAGAAGCAGGCTTGTATGTAGCAACGAGAAGCAGACTTGTATATATCAACGAGAAGAAGGCTTGTATGTACTAAGGAGAAGCAGGCTTGTATGTATCAACGAGAAGAAGGCTTGTATGTAGGAAGGAAAAGCAGGCTTGTATGTAGCAAGTAGGTGCAGGCTTGTATGTGGGAAGGACAAGCTATCTTGTATATAGCAACGAGAAGGAGGCTTCTATGTAGAAAGGAGAAGCAGGCTTGTATATAGCAACGAGAAGCAGGCTTGTATGTAGCAAGGAGAAGCAGGCTTGTATGTAGCAAAGAGAAACAGGCTTGCATGCAGCAAGGAGAAGCAGGTTTGTATGTGGCAAGGAGAAGCAGGTTTGTGTGTAGCAAGTAGGTGCAGGCTTGTATGTAGCAAGTAGGTGCAGGTTTGTATGTAGCAAAGAGAAGCAGGCTTGTATGTAGCAAGGAGGTGCAGGCTTGTATGTAGCATGGAGAAGCAGGCTTGTATGTGGCAAGGAGAAGCAGGTTTGTGTGTAGCAAGTAGATGCAGGCTCTATGTAGCAAGTAGGTGCAGGCTTGCATGTAGCAAGGACAAGCAGGCTTGTATGTGGCAAGGAGAAGCAGGCTTGTATGTGGCAAGGAGAAGCAGGCTTATATGTAGCAAGTGGGTGCAGGCTTCTATGTAGCAAGGAGATGCAGGCTTGTATGTAGCAAGGAGAAGCAGGCCTGTATGAAGCAAGTAGGTGCAGGCTTGTATTTAGCAAGGAGAAGCAGGCTTGTATGTAGCAAGGACGTGCAGGCTTGTATGTAGCAAGGAGAAGCAGGCTTGTATGTAGCAAGTAGGTGCAGGCTTGAATGCAGCAAGGAGAAGCAGGTTTGCATGTAGCAAGGAGAAGCAGGCTTGTATGTGGCAAGGAGATGCGGGCTTATATGCATAAAGTAGGTGCAGACTTGCATGTAGCAAGGAGAAGCAGGCTTGTATGTGGCAAGGAGAAGCAGGTTTGTATGTGACAAGGAGAAGCAGGCTTGTATGTAGCAAGGAGAAACACGCTTGTATGTAGCAAAGAGAAGGGGGCTTGTATGTAGCAAGGAGAAGGAAGCTTGTATGTAGCAAGGAGAAGGTGGCTTGTATGCAGCAAGGAGAGGGATGCTTGTATGTAGCAAAGAGAAGGGGGCTTGTATGTAGCAAGGAGAAGGTGGCATGTATGCAGCAAGGAGAGGGATGCTTGTATGTAGCAAGGAAAAGCAGGCTTGTATGTAGCAAGTAGGTGCAGGCTTGTATGTAGAAATGAGAAGCAGGCTTGTATGTAGCAAGGAGGTGCAGGCTTGTATGTATCACGGACAAGCAGGCTTCTTTGTGGCAAGTAGAAGCAGGCTTGTATGTAGCAAGTAGGTGCAGGTTTGTATGTGGCAAGGAGAAGCAGGCTTGTATGTAGCAAGTAGGTGCAGGCTTGTATGTAGCAAGGAGAATCAGGCTTACATGTGGCAAGGAGAAGCAGGCTTGTATGTAACAAGTAGGTGCAGGCTTGTATGTAGCAAAGACAAGGAGGCTTTTATGTAGCAAGGAGAAAGAGGCTTGTATGCGGCAAGGAGAAACAGGCTTGTATGCAGCAAGGAGAAGTAGGCTTGTATGTAGCAAGGAGAAGGAGACTTGTATGTAGCAAGCAAAAGAAGGCTTGTATGTAGCAAGGAGAAGCATACCTTTATGTAGCAAGGAGAAGCAGGTTTGTATGTAGTTAGGAGAAGCAGGCTTGTATGTAGCAAGGTGAAGCAGGCTTGTATGTAGCAACGAGAAGCAGGCTTGTATATAACAAGGAGAAGGAGGCTTCTATGCAGCAAGGAGAAGCAGGCTTGTATATAGCAACGAGAAGCAGGCTTGTATGTAGTATGGAGAAGCAGGCTTGTATATAGCAACGAGAAGCAGACTTTTACGTAGCAACGAGAGCAACGAGAAGCAGGCTTGTATATAGCAACGAGAAGCAGGCTTGTATGTAGCAAGGTGAAGCAGGCTTGCATGTAGCAACGAGAAGCAGACTTGTATATAGCAACGAGAAGAAGGCTTGTATGTAGCAACGAGAAGCAGGCTTGTAGGTAGCAAAGAGAAGAAGGCTTGTATGTACTAAGGAGACGCAGGCTTGTATGTATCAACGAGAAGAAGGCTTGTGTGTAGCAAGGAAAAGCAGGCTTGTATGTAGCAAGTAGGTGCAGGCTTGTATGTAGGAAGGAGAAGCAATCTTGTATATAGCAACGAGAAGGAGGCTTGTATGTAGGAAGGAGAAGCAATCTTGTATATAGCAACGAGAAGGAGGCTTGTATGTAGGAAGGAGAAGCAATCTTGTATATAGCAACGAGAAGGAGGCTTGTATGTAGCAAGGAGAAGCAGGCTTGTAAGTAGCAAAGAGAAGCAGGCTTGTATGCAGCAAGGAGAAGCAGGTTTGTATGTGGCAAGGAGAAACAGGTTTGTGTGTAGCAAGTAGGTGCAGGCTTGTATGTAGCAAGTAGGTGCAGGCTTGTATGTAGCATAGAGAAGCAGGCTTGTACGTAGCAAGGAGGTGCAGGCTTGTATGTAGCAAGGAGAAGCAGGCTTGTATGTGGCAAGGAGAAGCAGGTTTGTGTGTAGCAAGTAGGTGCAGGCTTGTATGTAGCAAGTAGGTGCAAAGAGAAGCAGGCTTATATGTAGCAAGTGGGTTCAGCCTTGTATGTAGCAAGGAGAAGCAGGATTGTGTGTAGCAAGTAAGTGCAGGCTTGTATGTAGCAAGTAGATGCAGGCTTGTATGTAGCAAGGAGAAGCAGGCTTGTTCGTAGCAAGTAGGTGCAAGCTTGTATGTAGCAAGGAGAAGCAGGCTTGTATGTAGCAAGGACGTGCAGGTTTGTATGTAGCAAGGGGAACCAGGCTTGTACGTAGCAAGTAGGTGCAGGCTTGTATGCAGCAAGGAGAAGCAGGTTTGCATGTAGCAAGAAGAAGCAGGCTTGTATGTGGCAAGGAGATGCAGGCTTATATGTAGCAAGTAGGTGCAGGCTTGCATGTAGCAAGGAGAAGCAGGCTTGTATATGGCAAGGAGAAGCAGGCTTGTATGTAGCAAGGAGAAGCGGGTTTGTATGTGACATGGAGAAGCAGGCTTGTATGTAGCAAGGAGAAGCACGCTTGCATGTAGCAAAGAGAAGGTGGCTTGTATGTAGCAAGGGGAAGGAGGCTTGTATGCAGCAAGGAGAAGGAGGCTTGTATGCAGCATGGAGAGGGATGCTTGTATGTAGCAAGGAAAGGCAGGCTTGTATGTAGGAAGTAGGTGCAGGCTTGTATGTAGGAATGAGAAGCAGGCTTGTACGTATCACGGAGAAGCAGGCTAGTATGTAGCAAGGAGTAGCAGGCTTCTTTTTGGCAAGTAGAAGCAGGCTTGTATGTAGCAAGTAGGTGCAGGTTTGTATGTGGCAAGGAGAAGCAGGCTTGTATGTAGCAAGTAGGTGCTGGCTTGTATGTAGCAAGGAGAAGCAGGCTTACATGTGGCAAGGAGAAGCAGGCTTGTATGTAACAAGTAGGTGCAGGCTTGTATGTAGCAAGGAGAAGGAGGCTTTGATGTAGCAAGGAGAAAGAGGCTTGTATGCGGCAAGGAGAAGCAGGCTTGTATGCAGCAAGGAGAAGTAGGCTTATATGTAGCAAAGAGAATGAGACTTGTATGTAGCAAGCAAAAGCAGGCTTGTATGTAGCAAGGAGAAGCAGGCCCTTATGTAGCAAGGAGAAGCAGGTTTATATGTAGTTAGGAGAAGCAGTCTTGTATGTAGCAAGGTGAAGCAGGATTGTACGTAGCAACGAGAAGCAGGCTTGTATGTAACAAGGAGAAGCAGGCTTGTGTGCAGCAAGGAGAAGCAGGCTTGTAAGCAGCAAGGAGAGGCTTGTATGTAGCAAGGAAAAGCAGGCTTGTATATAGCAACGAGAAGCAGACTTGTACGTAGCAACGAGAAGCAGTCTTGTATATAGCAACGAGAAGCAGGCTGGTATGTAGCAACGAGAAGCAGACTTGTATGTAGCAACGAGAAGCAGGCTTGTATGTAGCAACGAGAAGCAGACTTGTATATATCAACGAAAAGAAGGCTTGTATGTAGCAAGTAGGTGCAGGCTTGTATGTAGGAAGGAGTAGCAATCTTGTACATAGCAACGAGAAGGAGGCTTGTATGTGGAAAGGAGAAGCAGGCTTGTATATAGCAACGAGAAGCAGGCTTGTATGTAGCAAGGAGAAGCAGGCTTGTATGTAGCAAAGAGAAGCAGGCTTGTATGTAGCAAGGAAAAGCAGGCTTGTATGTAGCAACGAGAAGCAGGCTTGTATGTAGGAAGGAGAGAGGGTTGTATTACAAAGGGCAGGTTGTATGTA
>NC_069404.1:88988854-89011354 GCF_026875155.1 Cherax quadricarinatus
GAACATGCAAGAAAATAAGCAATGAGGACGATTCGCATTCAGCTTAATTGTTAAGGGCATCAAGGAAAGGTTGGAAACACTTAAGTAACAAGGCCAAAGAGAAAAGCCATCATTAACATAGTGAAGACAGAGGAGGACTTATCCCAATAGTAGGAAGCACAGCGGTTTCGAAATATTCAGTGTATATATTAGAGAGGACAGGGGGTAATGGCGTGACCAAAACAACTCACGAGGTTTAAGAATAAAATTTAACTTGAGAAGAAAAATGGAGTTCACACAAAGGAGAACAAGATCAGGAAAGACAGCAGTGACAATATAAAGTAGCCCTTCATTGGCCTTCACTGAAAAATCTTAGAGCATTATGAAGTAGAACATTAGTGAAGAGAAACTTGACGACAAAAATTAACATCTTACGGGTGAGATATGGCTGTACAAGTAGGACGAAGTCTTGAGAGTGATGGAGGTGAGCAAGAGAAAAAGTGCCTAGAAAATATGTGAGGGTTTTGTCCAGTTAAGAGGCAAGAGGATAAGGGACAGAACCTCTAGATTAAATATTATGGCAAAAAAAAAAAACAAGTTAGTGGGTTTTAAAAACACCATAGAAATGAGGTAGAGAGGGACGGATAACACTGAAACGTTGAACAAGATTAAATCAGGAGGACAGAAATTAGGGACTGACAGTGATCTTGATGTGATCAAGAGGGTTGGAAACAAAAGGATTGTAGCCGCGTGAGTCAGAGAGCAAGAATTCGACTTTACGGAGTAATCCTCGTGATTGAGGACAACCACCAAATTACCTTTGTTCCAGCCGTGGTATTGTGACTTTTTATTATTTTCTGTTGATTGCCTGTTCAACGAATCTGTTGCTGCTGGCGGCACTCTGACGCACATATCCATCACTGCCTGGTTGATTTAGCACTTAGAGAGGCACTTATCTTGTTTCTTTTTGAAGAGATCCACACTTACTCCAGCAATATTGCAACATTTATGTACTTTTCTTAGCACATCGGCCGTCTCCCACCAAGGCAGGGAGGCCAGAAAAAGAAAAGTTTTCATCATCATTCACTCTACCATTGTCTTGCCAGAGGCGCGCATGCACTACAGTTATAAAAACTGCAACATTAACACCCCTCCTTCAGAGTACAGACACTGTACTTCCCATCTCCCTTCATAAATGTCACTTTGCTCAAACTTCTACAGCACGACAACTCCTAAAAAACATTTTGTCTCCAATCGCTCCTATCTAACACGCTGACGCATACTTGCTAGAAGACCAAGCCCCTCGCACACAAAACCTCCTTTACCCCCTCCCTCTACCCTTTCCTAGGCCGACCCCTACCCCGCCTTCCCTCCACTACAGATTTATATACTCTCGAAGTCATTCTATTTTGTACCACCCTCTCTACATGTCTGAACCACCTCAATAACCCCTCCTCAGCCCTCTACATAATACTTTTGGTAATCCTGCACCTCCTCCTAATTTCCAAACTACGAATTCTCTGCATTATACTCACACCGCACATTGCCATCAGACATGACATCTCCACTACCTCCAGCCTTCTCCTTGTTGCAACATTCACCACCACTGCTTCACACCCATATAAAAGCGTTGATATAACTATACTCTCGTACATTCCCCTCTTTGCTTCCATGGACAAAGTTCTTTGTCTCTGCAGGCTCCTCAGTGCACCACTAACCTTTTTCCCCTCGTCAGTGCTATGATTCACCTCATCTTTCATAGACCCATCTGTTGACACGTCCACTCCTAAATATCTGAATACATTCGCCTCCTTCATACTCTTTCCCTCCAATCTGATATTCAGTCTTTCGTTACCTCGCAAAATCAGAAATCCAAGAGGCTTTCAATGTGTAGTTATGAGTCCTCTGCTTAAAGAAGAAAATGCAGCCCTGGTAAAAATTATTACAGACAAGTAATGTATAGTAAACGCCCTTTAAATGCATAGAAAAACCACTTGAAATATATAGGCATCCACCTGAAGTAATGATTAAACAGGACACCTACATTTTTCACTACTGTGTTGATAATTCTGTAGTTCTTCCACTGTCTAGAGGGTGAAGAAAATGGATTACATAATACCATGATAATAATATACTCATGTCAGGAGGATCTAGTCAACTCCTCGAAAATATAAGGCGAAGTCAATATTAAATTTAGTGGAGTCTACGGGAAATTTCACTCAAATTTCACTTACTCAAAACAGCGAAAGAAAAACATTTAGTAGAAGAAACTTTAATTATGACAACGTTGCGCTCTATGAAGAGTTTTATCAAGTCATGACTTGATAAAGCTCTGTAGTGAGCGAAACTTTGTCCCAATAAAATCCTTCCTGCCTGACTTCCCAAGTTAATTCCTTCCTTCCTTCTTCCCACCCTGCCTCCCTCCCTCCCTCCCTCCCTCCCCCAGACATTCAAGGCACCACAAACCATCAAGAGAAGCACGAGAGGAACACCGCTAATTGCATTCCACAAGATATATGTCTGACCTTCACCATTAATCTTCACCATTTTAATTACCTTTTACGGTCAACCTCCTGAGGTGCAGCAATCTAAATGTATTATTATTTCAATGTAATCCGGAGGAAGACGAGGAGGAGGAGGAGGAGGAGAAGGAAGGCGAGAAGAAGGAGGAGGAAGAAGAGGAGAAGGAGGATGAAGAGGAGGAGAAGGAGGAAGACGAGGAGGAAGAGGACGAAGAGGAAAATAAGGAGAAGAAAGAACATGAAGAGGAAGAAGAAGAAGAAATATTTTACTTTTGCAAATCACAATAAAAATGAATAGAAGCTGATTTAGTTAATGGTGAACAGCAAGAGTTTATATGCTGGTGACTACCAGTCTTCCTGTATAATACAACAACTACGTTCTTTTCCATGTCACTGAGCTGGGTGTTGAACCTAAGGAACCTTGGTCTTGTATATAACACAGAAGCCACCAGCCTCCGTCAGCTGGAACCCACGGCTACAGTGTCATGGAAATGCAAACTTTTGCGCTTTCTCCAATTTCTTGATGTGTTTGACCCGTTGTGGGTTCCATAATTGTGATGCATACTCTAATTTGAGCTTAGCGTACATGGCGTATAGTGTCGCGAATTATTCTTTACTTAAATGTCGATATGCTGTCTATTCAGTTCAGAGAGTTGTTTACAATCTTGTCATTACGATTTCTCAAGTCTAGATGAATGACCTCACTCTGCAGAATTTCTCTGAGCTATGAAATCCAAGAGAGTGGGGCATACTCGAGGTGTAAGTTTTAAATCAATGCTGGTTAGAAACTATGACCTGTGCCTTAATGGCTTAAATATTTTCACCGCATTATTCGAGGAAAGCCACTTTAGGTATTCAAAATAAACACTAACGTCCATTCCAATTTTTTAACTAGTCTTAACATAAAGAAATAAAATTGACCCAGCTGCAGCCGCTAGCAGCAGCTGGCAGCAGCAGCTGGCAGCAGCAGCTGGCAGCAGCAGCTGGAAGCAGCAGCTGGCAGCAGCAGCTGACAGCACCAGCTGGCAGCAGCAGCTGGAAGCAGCAGCTGACAGCAGCAGCTGGCAGCAGCAGCTGGAAGCAGCAGCTGGAAGCAGCAGCTGGCAGCAGAAGCTGGCAACAGTTACATCAAGCTGTTAATTTAACAAGTGTAACCTACCACCGCCGACCTCAAAGATTGTTGCAAAAGAGTGCAAAGGTTAGTGTACAGTTGTGGAGGCTGGGATGACACTCACGTATGATGCTTGATAAGTTATTGAAGAAGATCTATCATAACAAGTGGCCAGTATCCTGCCACCCGGGTACACTGACACACTGCCCGGGGTACATTGGCACACTACCCGGAGAACACTGACACACTACCAAAAGAACACTGACACACTACCCGGAGAACACTGACACACTACCAGGAGAACACTGACACACTACCCGGAGAACACTGACACACTCCCCGGAGAACACTGACACACTGCCCGGAGAACACTGACACACTCCCCGGAGAACACTGACACACTACCAGGAGAAAACTGACACACTATCCGGAGAACACTGACACACTACCCGGAGAACACTGACACACTACCTGGGGAACACTGACATACTACCTGGGGAACACTGACACACTACCTGGGGAACACTGACACACTACCTGAGAAACACTGACACACTACCTGGGGAACACTGACACACTACCTGGGGAACACTGACACACTACCTGGGGAACACTGACACACTACCCGGGGAACACTGACACACTACCTGAGAAACACTGACATACTACCTGGGAACACTGACACACTGCCTGGGGAAACTGACACACTACCTTGGGAACACTGACACACTACCTGGGGAACACTGACACACTACCTGGGGAACACTGACACACACTACCTGGGGAACACTGACACACTACCTGGGGAACACTGACACACTACCTGGGAACACTGTCACACTACCTGGGGAACATTGACACACTACCCGGAGAACACTGACACACTACCTGGGAACACTGACACACTAACCCTGAGAACACTGACACACTACCTTGGAACACTGACACACTACCTGGGGAACACTGACACACTACTGGGAACACTGACACACTACCTGGGGAACACTGTCCACACTACCTGGGGAACATTGACACACTACCCGGAGAACACTGACACACTACCTGGGGAACACTGACACACTACCCGGAGAACACTGACACACTACCTGGGAACACTGACACACTACCCGAGAACACTGACACACTACCTTGGGAACACTGACACACACCGGGAAACCGACACACTGTGATAGAGGGAACTTTTGTGCTTCTTTTTTGCTCTCTCCTTCTCCTCTCTCTCCTCTCTTTTCCCCTCTCTCTCTCTCTCTCTCTCTCTCTCTCCCTCTTTTTCCCTCTCTCTCTCTCTCTCTCTCCCCTCTCTCCCTCTCTTTTCCCCTTCTCTCCTCCTCTCTTTTCTCCCCCTCCCCCTCTCCCTCTCTGTTCTCCCTCTCCCTCCCTCCCTCCCTCCCCCTCTCTCCTCTCTCTTTTCCTCTCTCTCTCCCTCTCTCTCTCTCTCCCCTTCCCCTCTCCTCCTCTCTCTCCCTCTCTCTCTCCTTTCCCCTTCCTCCCCCCCTCCCTCCCCCCCCCCCCCCTCTCTCTTCTCTTCCTCTTCCTCTTCTCCCTCTCTCCCTCTCTCTCTCCTCTCTCTTTCTCCTCTCTCTCTCCTCTCTTTCTCCCCTTTCTCTCTCTCTCTCTCTCTCTCCCCTCTCTCTCCTCTCTCCTCTCTTCCTCTCTCTCTCTCCTCCCTCCCTTTTCCTCTCTCCTCTCTCTCTTTTTTCTCTCCCCTTTCCTTCTCTCTCTCTCTCTCTCCCTTCTCTCTTCTCTCTCTCTCTCCTCTCTCTCTCTCTCTCTTTTCTCTCCTCTCCTGTCTGCTCTCTCCTGTATTCTCGTCTTTGTCTCTGTCTGTCTGCCCCGTCTTCTCTCTCTCTCTCTCTCTCCCTCTCTCTCTCCCCTTTTCCTCTCTCTCTCTCTCCTCTCTCTCTCTCCTCCTCTCTCTGTATTCTCTGTTTTTGTCTGTCTGTCTGTCGGTCTGCCCTGTCTCTCTCCTCTCTCTCTCTCTCTCTCCTCTCTCCCTCTCTCCTTCTCTCTCTCCTCTCCCTCTCTCTTCTCTCTTTCCCCTCTCCCCCCCTCTCCTCTCTCTCTCTCCCTCTCTCCCCTTCTCTCTCTCCTCTCTCTCTCCCTCTCCCCTCTCTCTCTCTCTCTCCTCCTCCTCCTCTCCTCTCTCTCTTTTCCTCTCTCTCTCTCTCTTCTCTCTCTCTCTTCTTTCTCTCCCCTCTCTCCCCCCTCTCCTCCTCCTCTCTCCCCCTCCTCTCTTCCTCTCTCTCTCCCCTCTCTCTCTTTTTCTCCCCTTCTTTTTTTTTTACACAAGGGTTTGACAATTTTAAGGCCCAAAGCTTAATGCAAGCATTTACAGGTAAGGATTCCTAACTTTATTGGGCAAGCTAAGAGCTGTTACCAACATCAGCTCATTTGAAAGCATTTTTATTTTTATGAGACATACAAGAGGGAACAGGATGAAGTTGGACCATCTTTGGCCAGCATTTCGTTTGATCAACTGACTTTATCTCGTTGACATCCTTTTGCTGTCGAATTTTTTCCAACCGATCATCCTGGTATGTATGATCCAGATGGAGTGATGTTTTTGGAGAAGGGTACAGCCAGAGTGAAAATTGCTTTTTCTCCCGTCTTGTGGGATAAAACTTGTTTCACGCTGTCCTCGAAGGGATCCAATGTGGTATTTTGACAAATGCCCTTTCAAACATAAGGCCACCCACACCCCCCCTATGTTTTAAGGCCTGCTGAAAAGACAGATCTACCAGGATGGGGCCAGGGGAAGATGACACGTCTTGCTCTTCTCTACTCTGTCAAGCGTCGCAGTGAGAGGGGGGGGGGGAGGGAAATAAGAAAGTGGGCATACCAAGGGTTAGCACTTGCGCCCGTACGGATCTTGCAACCCCTACGTCAAGCGATCGAGTCGGCGAAGTGCTGTAAGCTTTCCGTTTCCTTTTTTGCAAATTTACAACATGGTTTTCCCCTGGTTAGTTTGGGTCAAATTTCCCCCCCAAGGGTATCAACTTCTTCCCCAGGGGCCAACACCCCTCCCTTTATCCTTACTACTGCCCAGCTTTACCATCATGTCCTAGAGACGATCACTTTTTCGTTTTTTTCAAGGGGGCAAATTTACTTCCAACATTTCCCCCCAACTGATATAGCTCCCCCAGCTGGTGAATGATGTGCTTAGAGCACTGGCATTTCTTCTCTTGAATAAGTGAATTCAGTTACAGCTCCCGCATATGCTGTATCTGGGGTGAGATGAAGAAAGGGCGTTGAAGTAACATTTTCCAAACAATGGGCCCAGCATCTTTCCTTTGTGAACACTTTTCCTCAATAGGAGTCTTTCTGATTCCGTTCCATTGAAACACCTTAGAGATCTCCAATGAAGGTAATCACTGAGGGGACTACGTAAAGCCCGCAATCCCATGCTTGAAGTTTTGCTAAGGGCCCTTTTGCCACACCCGTCGAAAGCGCCAGCAAAGTCCAGGGCACCACACAGCTGACTTTGGATTCATCCCGTGACTGGTGCCACTTAGTGGGGAGGGTTTAACAACAGTCAGCAGCAGAGAACCTTTCCTGAAGCCCTATTTACGATCACAAAGTAGTGATGGAAAAAATCAAAAAAAAATCGGGGCATTTTTCTTGAGATTTTTGTCTCAAGGATCTTTCCCGTGATTTACAGGATGACACTGTCGTAGTTTCTGATTTTTTGCTCTGCTCTTCTTTTTTGTGAAAAGGGCTACTTTTTCCTCTTTTCCCTAGAGAGGGCCTTTACACTGTACTAGGCAGTGCGAAGATCGAGTTAGAGGTGCTGCTGGCGGGTCTCACATTCAAAAATTTTGGGGCTAAACTTGTCGGGGCCCCCCTTTTTCTTGGTCAACGATTTAAAAAGGGAAATGCACCTCCTCCTGCCTTTTGTCCCCACGACATTTTGAGACAGTTTCCCCAACCCCAAGGGGAGGGTCCCTTGCGGGATCAGGAACTTGCTTTTTGGGTATCAAAGGGTTCAGCAAGAGGTCCGCCTTCTTTTTGACTCACTCTGTCTTCTGTCTGTCGTTGTCGTCGCTGTCTGTCCCTCTCCCCTTCTCTCCCTCTCTTCCTCCCCTCTCCTCTCCTCCCCTCTCTCTCTCTCTTCTCTCTCTCTGCCCCTCTGTCTTCTGTCTCTTTTTTGTCTTCTCTCGTCTCTGTCCTCTTCTCTTCCTCTGTCCTTTTTCTTCTCTCTTCTCTCCTCCTCTCTCTCTCTCCTCTCTCTCTCTCTCCCCTCTCTCTCCTCTCCCCTCTCCCCCTCCTCTCTCCTCCTCTCTCTCTCCTTCTTCTCCTCTCTCTCCTTCTCTCTCCTCTCTTCTCTCTCTTCTCTCCCCTCCTCCTCTCCCCTCTCTTCCTCTCTCTCTCTTCTCTTTCTCCCTCAATATTGACGGGATGGAAATCCACTGATGATAAAAACTCAGAAAAAGATATTTCACATTTTTTTTTTTTTGGAGTGAGACAAAAAAAGTCAGAACGAACAGAAAAAGAATTAAATTGTCAGATCTAGTGATGTTTGGCTTCTTTTTTATGCTCCTCACCTTCTACCCCCCCCCTTTCCTATCCTCTCTCTCTCTCTCTACTCTCTCTCTCCTCTCTCTCCCTCCCTTCCTCTCTCTCTCTTTCTCTACTATCATCTATTTATCTCTCTTACCACACAATACACACACACACAGACACACACACACACCACACAAAACACACACACAACACAAAACCACACCCCCACACCCCAAACACACACAACACCACAAAACACCACACACACACAAAACAACACACACACACAGGACTAAAACCGACCCCGCAACCACAAATAGGGAGTCACACCACACACACACACAACACACACACACAACACACACACACACACACACACACACACCCCGGGTCGAATTTTTTTCATTGACTCATGAAACGAATGACTCGTTTGCAAACAAACAATACCGGGGGCGGGGCTAAAACCCCGCGACGGTCTGTATTTTGAGACCTTGTCGGGGGTTTCTCACTAGTTTATCTGTCTGTTGTCGCCCTTTCTCTTCTCTCTCTCTCCCCTCTCTCCGCACAAACACACACCACACACAAAAACACTAAACACACACCCAACATACACTCACACAAAAAAACAACACACACCAACACACACACCCCATACACACACACACACACACACCATACCAACACACACATACACACACACACACAAAAACCCACACACCCATACACACCCCAAAATTTCACACACCACACACATACACACCCAAACACACAAACACATACCACACACACCCACACACACACAGATACACCACACAATACACACCACACAAAAACACACACATACCCCCACACACAACACACACACACACAACACACACACCACACACACACCCCAACACACACACAGTTACACACACCCACACACACCAACAGATACACGCCAAACACACACAGATACACCACGCACGCACGCGAACACCTGGAAAGGAACAAGATTATAAATAAAACCAGCATGGTTCATGAAGGCAAATCTGTTCAAAAAAACCCCTGGATTTTGACAAGGAAAACAGAAGAAACACGAGAGAGGGGGGGGTGATTGCTTTTTTCCTAGACTGCGGGAAGGGCCTTTGACACTTTCCCCCCACAAGAGTTTAGTGCAAAGCTGGAGGTCAGGGGCATGTAAAAGGGGGCACAACGAGTCAGGTACGTGAAAAATATCACAGTGGGGGGCCTTTACAGCGGGGTCCCAAGGGGGCATTTTTTAGACCCGTGCTATTTTTTATATATGTGAAGACATATGGAAAAATAGACTCGAAAATGTCCCTGTTCGCAGATGACGTGAATTGAGAGAAAATTAAAAAGGACGAGGGTGAGGCAGGACTGCAAAGAGACCTGGACAGGCTGGACATGTGTCCAGTAACGGGCTTCTCGAATTCAATCCACCCAAAATGCAAAGTCATGAAGATTGGGGAGGGGCAAAGAAAAACCGCAGACAAAAATATAGGCTAGGTGGACAAAGACTACAGACCTCACTCAGGGAGAAAGGCCTTGGGGTGACCATAACACCGAGCACATCACCGGAGGCACACATCAACCAAATAACCGCTGCCATACGGGCGGCCCTGGCAAACCTGAGAATAGCGTTCCGATACCTTAATAAGGAATCTTTTCAAGACACTGTACACTGTATATGTTAGGCCCATACTGGAGTAGGGCAGCACCAGTCTGGAACCCACACCCTGGTCAAGCAGTCAGGAAGTTAAGAAAGTACAAATATTGCAACAAGGCTAGTCCCAGAGCTCAAGGGAATGTCGTACGAGGAAAGGTTATGGGAAATCGGACTGACGACACTGGAGGACAGAAGGGTCAGGGGAGGCATGATAACGACATACAAGATACTGCTGGGGGAAAAGACAAGGTGGGACAGAGATAGGATGTTCCAGAGAGGGGACACAGGGACAAGGGGTCACAACTGGAAGCTGAAGACTCAGACGAGTCACAGGGACGTTAGGAAGTATTTCTTCAGTCACAGAGTTGTCAGAAAGTGGAATAGCTTAGCAAGTGAAGTAGTGGAGGCAGAAACCACACATAGTTTTAAGAAGAGGTATGACAAAGCTCAGGAAGCAGAGATAGAGAGGACCCAGTAGCGATCAGTGAAGAGGCGGGGCCAGGAGCTGAGTCTCGCCCCTGCAACCAAAAATTGGGTGATTTACAATTAGGTGAGTACACACACCATAATACCCCCACACACACCCCACTCAACACACACCCCACACACACACGCACAACACACACACGCACACACACACAAAACACACACATACACGCACACCCCACACCACACACACTTTACACCACCCACACCGGCACAAAAACAAAAACACACACACACACACACACACACACACAAAATTAAAACGCAACACACACACACCCCACCCCACACACACACAAAACACAAAACACACACACACACACACACAATACACGCACACACAAAAAAACCACACACCAACAACACACACACACACACACACACACACACAAAAACACACACACACACACACACACACACACCACACAAACACCACCACACACACACACACACAACACACAACACACACACACACACACACACCCCACACACAAACACACACACCACACCACACACACACACACACACACACATACACGCACACACACACAAAACCCACACCCCAACACACACACACCACACAAAAACCACACAAAACACACACACACAACAATACAGGGCACACCCCCACACAAACACACACACCACAACCCCACAAAACCACACACACCCACAAAAACCCCACACAACACACACACACACACACAAACACCCCCACAACCCCACACACACACAAAACAAAACACACACACCCCACACCACACACACACACACACATACACGCACACAACACCCAACCACACACACACACACACCACCACAACACACACACAAACACACAACCCCAACCCCACACACACAACCACACACAAAACCCACAACACACACACACACACACACACACACACAAAAACACACACACACACCACCACACACACACACACACAACACCCCACACACCCACAAAAACCACACCAACAACAAAACACACACACACACCGACAAAAACACACACACAAAACACAAAACACCCCCACACACTCACACACACACACACACACACACACAAAAAACAAAACATCCCACAAACATAAAACCGGGGTTTCGTTAACTTTTTCATTACTTATTTCTTTTAAATTTTTTTATTTATTTGTGGTTTGGTTGTCATAAACCCCGGGGAATTAATATTGGTCTCATATTCTCTGATCACCTGGAATTTCCCCAAAACTCCCCTTTATTTCCGGGGAGCAGTAGGGGTCCCTAGGGGTTTTAACACTTCACCATGAATAGGGTTTACTGATAATAATAATAGAGTGACTTCGAAAATGTAAAAATCTGTAGTGGGGGGAAATGTGGTTTCGGGTTTGGCCCCCTAGGATAGGTTGGAGGGGGGGGTAAAGGAGGTTTTTGTGTGTAAGGGGCTTTGATTCCAGAAACGCGGGGCTGGGAGAGGGGAAAGGGTACATGTCTGCCCCGAAGGGGGGGTTTTTTAATGTTGCAGTTTTAAAAACTTTTGGGTGTAGGCATGCCTCTGGCAAACAGTGATGGAGTAAGGGAGGGATGGAAGTTTTTCTTTTTCGGGCCCCCCTGCCTTGGGGGGAAAACCGGCCCGTTTTTAAAATAAAAATAATAATAAAAATAATAATAATAATAAATAATAAAATAATAATAAAAAATAATAATAAAATTAAATAATAATAAAAATTAATAATAATAAATAATAATAATAATTAATAATAATAATAATAAAATAAAAATAAAAATAAAATAAAAATTAATAATAATAATAATAATAAAAATTAATAATAATAATATTAATAATAAAACAAAAACTTCATTTTAAAAAACCCATTGTTTTGTAATTTTTCCCCCGTTGTTGACCCTTGGGTTCTTCTTCTTTTTTCTTCTTTTTCTTTATTATTAAATTATTATTATTATTATTATTTAATTTTTAAAAAAATTAAAAATTTTTTTTTTTTTAAATTATTATTATTATTATTTTTTATTTTATTATTACAATTATTATTATCTTTTTAAATAATAAAAAAATTTAATAAAAATTATTATTTTTTTGGGTTATTATTTTTATTTTATTGTTTTTAAAACATTTTTATTATAATTACATTGGGGGATTTTTTCGAATTTTGTGTAGACAAACAGCGCCCCTAAAAACGGGAGAAAATCAGGTTTTGCTTGAGAGAGAGAAAAGGGGAAGAGAGGAGAGAGAGAGAGAGGGGGAGGAGAGAGAGGAGAGAGGGGAGCAAGAAAAAGGGGAGAGGGGAGGGGAAAAAAGGGGGAGAGAAGGAGAGGAGAAGGGGAAGAGAGAGAGATAGAGGAGAGAGAGGGGATCAACATCTTTTTTCCCTCTAAAAGACTTTTTGAATTAAAGAAAAAACAAATTTTCCGTGGCTCTACAGAGCCTCGTTGTAAATAACACAATCTCTCGTCGCCCTATCACTTTACCAATTTATCACTTTTAAACCCTTTTTTAACATTTTTTTTCCATTTTGCGCCCCCAGTACAAAGATGACATGCCCGGTTCTAGCTACTGTTTGTATTGTTTCTGGTGGTTGTTTCTGGTGGTGGTGTTTTGGTGGTTTTTTTTCTGGTGGGGGGTTGTTTCGGGGTGGGTGTGTTTTTTCTGGTGGTACGTTTTTTTCTGGGGGTTTTGTTTTAGTGGGGGTGTGTATCTGGTGGTGGGGTGTACTGGGGGTGTGTTTTATCTGGAGGTGTGTGTTTTCGGGGTGTGCTTCCCTGGTGGTGTGTTTTTCGGGGTAGTGTGTTTTTTTCTGGTGGTGTGCATTTCGGGTTTGGTGTTTTTCTGGGGGTTTTTTTTGGGTGGTGTGTGCTTTGTTTGGAAATTTTTTCTGGGGGCGTGTGTTTCGGGTGGTGTGTTTTCTAGGGGTGTGGGGTTGAAAACTTGGGGGTTGTGTGTTTCTGGTGGTGTGTGCTTTGGGGGTGTTTTTTTTTCTGGTGGTGTATTTTTTCTGGTGGGTGTGTTTTAGGGGTGTGTGTATCTGGTGGTGTGGTTTTTTGCTGGTGTGTGTTTTGGTGGTATGTGTTTTGGTGCTGTGGGCTTCTGGTGGTGTATTTTTCGGGTGGTATGTGTTTTTGATGGTGTGTTTTTCTGGGGTTGTGTTTTTTTGGTGGGTTTTGTTTTGGTGGTGTATTTCTGGGGTGTGTTTCTGGTAGTGTGTGTTTCTGGTGGTGTGTTTTTTCGGGTGGTGTGTTTTTTTGGTGGTACTTGTTTTTTTTAGGGGTTTTGTGAAACTGGTGGTGTGTGTTTCGGGTGGTGTGTGCTTCAGGTGGTGGGGGTGTTTCTGGTGGGTGTTTTTCTAGTGGTGTGTGGGTTATCTGGTGGTGTGTGTTTTTTGGTGGTGGGGTGTTTCTGGTGCGTGTCCCTTTGGGGGTTGTTTTTTTCGGGTGGTACTTTTTCGGGGTGGTGTTGTTTTTCTGTGGTGTGGTACCCGGGGGGGGGTTGTGTATTGGGGTGTGTGTATCTGGGGGGTTTTGTTTCTGGGTTGGTGTGCTTCTGGGGGGTGTTTTTTTTCTGGTAGTGTGTTTTTCCCTGGGGGGGTGCTTTTTCGGGTTTGGTGTGTTTCTGGTGGGGTGTTTCGGGTGGTTTTGTACTTCTGATTGTATTTTTTCGGGGTGGCTTGTTTTGGTGGGGGATTTTTTTCCCTAGTGGTGTGTGTGTACTTGGTGTGTGTTTTTTGGGTTGGGGGTGTGCTTCTGGTGGTGGGGGTTTTTCTGGTGGGTATTTTTCCCGGGTTTGGTGTTTTTTTCTAGTGGTGTGTGTATTGGTGGTGGGGTTTTCTGCTGGTGTGTGTTTCTGGGGGCATGGTTTCGGGTTGCTGGGGTGCTTTTGGGTTTGGTGTGTTTTTTCTGGTGGTAGGGTTTTTTCTGGGGGGTTGGGGGGGCTAGTGGTGTTGTATTTGGTGGTGTGTTTTTGTGGGGGTGTGCTTCTGATTGTGTGTGTTTTTTGGGGCGTGTGTTTCGGTGGTTTTGTGTGTCTCTGGTGGTGTGTGTTTCGGGTGCTGTGTGTTTCTTGTGGTGGGGTGTTTTTTTGTTGTGTGTTTTTCTGGTGGTGTTTTTTTCTTTTGGGTGTGCTTTTTCTGGTGGTGTGTTTTTTTTTTTTTTGTGTGCTTCTGATTGTGTTTTGTTTCTTTTTGGCGGTGTTTCTGGTAGTGTGTTTTTTTCTGGTGGTGTGTTTTTCTGGTGGTTGTGTGTTTCTGGTGGGGGGTTTGTTTCGGGTGGTGGTTTTCTGGTGGTGTGGGGTTTCTGGTGGTTGTGTGTTTTTTGGGGGGTTTTTTTTTCTGGTGGTGTGTTTTTCCCTGGGGGGTGTGGGGTTTGGTGGTGTGTGTGGTTTCTGGGGGTGGTGTTTCTAGTGGTGGGGTTGTTTTTTGGGGGGGGGTTTTTGTTTCGGGTGGTGTGGGGGTTTTTTGGGGGTTGTTTTTTCCTGGGGGTTGTGTTTCGGGTTGTGTGTGTTTCGGGTGGTGTGTGTTTCTGGTGGGGTGTGTGCTTTTTTTGGTGGGGGTGTTTTTTTGGTGGGGGTTTTTTTTCGGGGTTTGTGTGTTTCTGTTGGTGTGCTTTTTCTTGTGGTTTTGGGTTCTGGTGGTGTTTTGTTTTTCTGGTGGTGTTTTGTTTTTTTGATTGTGATTGATTCTGGGGGTGTGTTTTTCTGGTGGTGTTTTGGTTTTCGGGTGGTGTGTTTTTTTGGTGGCATGTGTTTTTGGTGGTGAGTGTTAGGTGGTGAGTGTTTGGTGGGTGTGTTTCTGGTGGTGGGTGTTTTGGTGGTGTTTTGTTCCTAGTGCAGAGTTTTTCCCTGGTGGGAGTGTTTCCGCTGGTGTGTGTTTTTTGGTGGGGTTTGTTTTTTGGTTTGGTGTGTTTTTGGTGGTGTGTGTTTTTAGGGGAAAGTGTGTTTCTGGGGGTGTGTGTTTTGGCAGTGTGGGGTTTCTGGTGGTGTGTGTTTCTGGTGGTGAGTGCTTCTGGGGGATGGGGTGCTTTGGGGTGTGTGTTTCTGGTGGAGTGTGTTTCTGGTGGTGTGTTCTGGGGGTTTTGTATTTCTGGTTGTTGTGTTTCTGGTGGAGGGGGTGTTTCTTTGGTGAGTGTTTTCGGGTTTTTTTAATGTTTTTCTGGTGGTGTTTTTTTTTCGGGTAGTGTGTTTTTTGGGTTTGGTTGTGTTTTCCGGGGTTTTGTGGTTCTGGGGGTTTTGTGGGTTTTTTCCTGGGGGTGTGTCACCCTGGTTGTGGGTTTTCGGGCGGAAAGTTTTTCGGGGGTGGGAGTGTTTCTGGTGGTGTGGGTTTTTGGTGTGTTTTTTTCTGGGTTGGGTTGTTTCCAGCGGTGTTTTTTTTCCTGGGGGTTTTGTGTGTTTTGGTGGAGGGGTTTTCCCTGGCGGTGTCGGGTTTTCTGGTGGTGGGGTTTTTTGGGTTTGATGTGGGGTTTCGGGTTTGTGTTTCTGGTGGTGTGTGTTTCTGGTGGTGGGTTTTTCTGGTGGTGTGTGTTTCTGGTGGTGTTGTTTCTGTGGGGGTTGGTTCTGCAGGAATGGTATAAAATACCGCAAGACGAAATTAAACACATGTGCAACGACCATAGTCGTGGAAACTCCACGATATGGTGCTCTTCGCCAACCTACCCCTAGGTTGGGGGACTGATTGGCCCCCATCTTCTGTATTAGTTCTACTGTCTTTAATTATGTCTTAGAAAATTTTTATTTATAAAGCCACTGGAATTTTCGAAACGTCTACAATAAAGATACCCAGATGTTGCACATGTGTCTTAATTTTCCTTTTGTGGTTTGGTGGTGTGGGTGTTTTGGGGGGGTGTTGTATCTGGGGCTGTGTGCTTCTTGGGGGTTTTGTTTTTTCTGGTGGTGGGTGTTTCTGGGGGTGTGTTTCTGGGGTGTAAATTTGGGGGTGGTTGTGTATCTCCTGTGGGTGTGTTTTTCTGGTGGGTGGGGTTTCTGGTGAGTGTGTTTCTGGTGGTGTGTGTTTTTTGGCGGTGTGTTTCTGGTGGTGTGTTTTTTAAAGGGTGGGGGGTGTTTCTGGTGGGTTCCTTTTTTTGGTTGTGGTGTTTTGTTAAATGTACTTTCGTTTATGTTACCTTTCTGTTTTTGGAATGCTCCCGTTATTGTTTTACGTTTTTTTGCCGTGTACGAAATTTTTCTTTTTGGTATAAATTTTGTTACTGCGTTGGTTTTTCTGTTTTTTGTTTTCGTTTCTGCTTCTGTGTACTTTTTTTGTTTTTTATGGGAAAGTTTGTCCGTGTACCTTTTTTTTTTGGGGGACTTTTTTTGTTGTTGTGTACGTTTCTTTTTTTGGAGCTTTTCTGTTTATGTGTATGTTTTCTGTTTGGGGTTTCCCGTTGCCCATGAAAATTTTTTTGTTTTGTGTGCGCTTTGCTGTGTTTTCGTTCCTGTTGTTGAGTATTATGGATTTTCTTTTTTTTTTTTCTCTGTTGTTTTTAGCTAAATTTGGGGGAATTCACCATTATCTTCCCCCGATGTGGCTCCTGTTTACTCTCACACTTTTCCCCCCTTTTTGTTCCGGTTTTTCTCTCACACTCTCCCCCTGGGTTTTTCCTGTTTTTCTCTCACACTTCCCTTTACTGTGTTCCTGTTTTTCTTCACACTCCCCTTCATTATGTTCCGTTTACTCTGATACTCTCCCTGGGTTCCGTTTAGTCCACATTTTCCCTCCCTGGTTCCTTTTTTTCTCTCACACTCTCCCTCTCTGTGTTCCTGTTAACTCTCCCACTCTCCCCCCACTGTGTTTCCCCTTTACCTCAACCCCTCTCCCTCATTATGTCCTGTTTACTTTTGACACTCTCCCTCATTATGTTCCTTGGGTTTTTCTCACACTCTCCCCCATTATGTTTCCTGTTTACTTCACACCCCTCCCCCACTGTGGGTTTCCCGTTTTTTCTCTCCCACTCCTTTCCCTCACTGGGTTTTCCCGTTTACTTCACACTTTTCCCCCCACTGTGTTCCTGTTTACTCTCACACTTCCCCCCACTGTGTTTCCCGTTTACTCCCCACACCCCCTCCCCCAATGTGGTTTTCCCGTTTTCTCTCACACTCTCTCTCATTATGTTCCCGTTTACTCGGGTACTCTTCCTGGGGGTTCCCCGTTTTTGTCTCACACTCCTCCCTCACTGTGTTCCTGTTTACTTCACACTCTCCCCCATTTTTTTTTCCTGTTTTTCTCTCACACTCTCCCTTTATTAAAGTTCCGTTTACTCTCCCCACTCTCCCCCCTGTGGGTTTCCGTTTACTCTCACACCCTCCCCCACTGTGTTTTCCCGTTTAGTTTTCACACTCCCCCCTCACTGTGTTTCCCGTTTACTCTCAAAAACCCCCCTCACTGGGGGTTTTGTTTACTATCACACTCCCCTCACTTTATTTTTTGTTTACTCTCACCTTTCCCTCACTGTGTTTCCCGTTTTCTCTCACCTCTCCCTCACTTTTGTTCCTGTTTACTATCACACCCCTTTCCCCCACTGTGTTTCCCGTTTTCCTTTACACTCTCCCTCCTGTGGTTTTCCCGTTTTTCTCTCACACTCTCCCTCACTGGGGGTTTTCCCGTTTACTCCCCAAAACTCTCCCTTAAATGTGTTCCCGTTTATCTCAAACTCTCCCTCACTGTGTTCCCGTTTTTCTTCACACTCTCCCTCACTGTGTTTCCCGTTTACTCTCCACTTTTCCCTTTACTGTTTTTTCCTGTTTTTCTCTCAAAACTCTTTCCCCCACTGTGTTCCTTCCCGTTCCCCTCACACCCTCCCCCACTGTGTTCCTGTTAAGGGCTCACACTCTCCCCCCTGTGTTCCTGTTTACTCTCACACTCTCCCTCACTGTGTTCCTGTTTACTCTCACACACCCCCTCATTATTTTCCCGTTTTCTCTGATACTCTTTCCCCGGGTTTTTCCCGTTTTGTCTCACACCTCCCTCACTGTGTTTTCCTGTTTACTCTCCCCACTCCTCCCTCACTGGTTCCCCGTTTACTCTCACACTCCCCCCTTACTGTGTTCCTGTTTTCTCTCAACACTCTCCCTCACCCGTTTCCTGTTTAATCTCAAAACTCTCCCTCACTGTGTTCCTTTTTTTACTCTCACACTCTCCCTCATTAAAGTTCCTGTTTACTCTCCACTCTCCCTCATTATGTTCCGTTTTTTTCTCACACCTTCCCCCCACTGTGTTCCCGGTTTTCTCTCACACCTCCCTCCCCTGTGTTTCTTTTAATTTGCACACTTCCCCCATTATGTTCCTTTTTTTCTCTCACCACTCCCCTCACTGTGTTCCTGTTTACTCTCACAACCCCTCCCTCCCCTGGTTTTTCCTTTTCCCCCGCACACTTTCCCTCATTATGTTCCTATTTACCCAATCTCTTTTCCTGGGTTTCCCATTTCTCCCCTCACTCTCCCTTACTGTGTTCCTGTTTTTCTCCTTCATTCTCCCCCACTCATCTCACTATAGGTTTCCCGTTTTTCTCTATTTACTCTCTTTTTTTTTTTCCCTTTCACTGAGCCCCTCAAAAATTTTCCCGTTTTTCTTTCTCGTTTTTTAAAATTTTCCCTTTTTTCCCCCCCCCTTTCCCTTCCCCTTTTTATTTTTCCCCCCCTTTTCCCTTTTTTCCTCTCCCCCCCCTCCTTTCCCTTTCCCCTTTTCCCACTCACTCTTCACCATTTTCCTTAATCCCACTGTGTGTTTCAATGTTTTTTTTTTCCCATTGAGTTACTTAACAGCGCAAAAGGGAAAAAAATTTCTTCAAGACTGATGGAATGAGCACATCGACCTCCAAAAATAATGGAATGAGCACCTCGCCTCAAACGAAAGGGCTGAGCCCCATCGACCTCAAAAATGAAGGGGTGAGCACCTCGACCTCAAAATTTATGGATGGGGGCACCTCACCTCAAAAGATGGCTGAGCACATCGACCTCAAAAATAATTGGGGCTGAGGGACATCGACCCCAAAATGATGGACTTTAGCAAAAACGAAACCCCAAAAATGATGGGCGAGCCCCATCGAACCCCAAAAATTTATTTGGGTGAGCACATCGACCTAAACTGATGGATGAGCACAAACGACCTCAAAAATGATGGACTTTAGCACCTCGACCCCCAAATGAAAGGAATGAGCACATCGAAACCCCAAAATAATGGATGAGGGACATCGACCTCCCAAAATGATGGACTGAGCACATCGACCTCAAACTGATGGACTGAGCACATCGACCTCAAACTGATGGACTGAGCACATCGACCTCAAACTGATGGACTGAGCACATCGACCTCAAACTGATGGACTGAGCACCTCGACCTCAAACTGATGGACTGAGCACATCGACCTCAAACTGATGGACTGAGCACATAGACCTCAAACCGTTCTACTTTGTGTTGAACTGAAGATGCCACTGGCTGACGAAACGTTTCCACAATAAAGATTCCCTAACGTTACAAAAGTGACATATTCTTCAGAATCTAGTTATTGAATTTGTACATAAACCACCAGATGCAACTTCAAGGTAGCTTAAAGATTAACTACTGAGGAGAATCTCTCAAACCGGACCCCAAACCTTGCTATTGATGGGTGATTTCAGTGGTGCCTGAAATGACACTGTAGGAAACACCAATAACAGAAAGAATTCCAGGAGCCGTTCAAGAGAAACAGTCTCATTAATGATCTAATCTCTGCAATAGATTCGCCTTAATTTGGCAAACAGTGAAGCCGACAAGACTAGAAACTAACCTTGATTCATGAGCAATGATGATCCAGTAAGAAATATAACAGAACGGAAGACAGTAAACTCAGTCCACAATCTAGTCGGAGATCAGACCTACATACACGCTATTCCTGAGCAGCAAAACACAAATAGTCATGAGGGTGCTTTCACCAAATTCAAGTTTAATAGCAAAAACACCAACTGGGATCAAATAAATCATGTTCTTAATAAAACATAATAAGAAGATATACTGAATAACATGTGTCAGAACCAATATCTAGAGAGATAAATTCTGTGGCACTAGAAGTATATTCAAGGCAAAAAATCACAAAGAAAAAAAGAAAAGAAGATGTAAGCTAGAAAGAGAGAGACGCTCCATTTACAGGCAAAGAGGAAGAATCACAAAACCTCTCAATAGTGTAAACTGTCTGAGATTGGAAGGAAATACTGGCTTGAGTAAGAGAAAATATTAATCATAAACTAAGTGAATCTTACAAAGTTCAGAAAAGAATTAATAAAATTGAAAGAACCCCAAAATACTTCTCATGTGCAGAAATCACACCTAGTATTCGACCCTTGCTTAAACAAGATGGAAATTGTACTGATGACAGCAAACAAGTGATTGAAATATTGACTGTGTCATTGAGCCTTTAATCAGATTAAATGTCGACAATCCGAATGAATTCTCCATGAAAAAGACTCAAAATTCAATCAACATCTCCAAAATTTCCGACATAACCCTAACCCCACTTGACCCTGGAAAAGCAATCGACCGAATGCCTATGCACTCTATTCTAGACCCAGACTCATGGAATTCCATATTCATCAAGAAATGCAAGAAGCCCCTTTTACGTACTTTAAATATTCTTTGGAGAGGGAACCTAGATACGCAGGTAATCCAACAGTAATTTAAAACAACAAATATAGCCCCACTCCACACATGTGGCAGCGAAGCAACAGCAAAGAACTATAAAACAATGACTGACATTCCACATTATAAAAATCGTTGTTTAAGACATTTATGCAACATATGGGAATCATTATTGGAGAAACGTTTCGCCACACAGTGGTCTCATCAGTCTTATACAAAGCAGGAAGGTATATGGAGAGGAGGAGTTTGAGGTAATCAGTCAGTCAGCCTGGAGTCGATGTGTTCAGTCTATCAATATTGAGGAAAGTATAGCACAGGGCTTATATACCGTAGTCAGGTGAGACGAAGCAGGAGGAGGCTGGGTCATAGTGGAACCATCCACTAATTTAAGTAGGTCTTCGACTCACCTGACTACAGTATACCGAAGTAAAACACAAAATGCAGATGTAGAATCCACAAACTTTTCCGAAGTCTCTGACAAGTAAAATCATTGTCCATAACACTACAAGGTGAGTGGAAAACGAATAATTATACTAATGAATAGAACCAAAAGTGTAATTGTGAATAAAGTGAAATCGGAGGCTGCCACAGTGAAAAGTTCTGTTCCCCAAGGTTCAATTCTGACCCCTGTTCTCTTTCTCATTCTCATATCCAGCACGGCGATACTAGAATCTGTATGGAAATGGTATTCGTTGAGGACACAGCAAACGTGACTTGAGCATGATCATCCAGTGACTCACTGACAACAAGGTGTTCAACGATAACAGGATTTAGTTACCCTGTTATGAAATGATTGACGTAATAAAGACTGGAGCAGAGTATAAGAACAAACCGGAATCACTCTATAGATCATAAAACTAATGTGAGAGACTTGGGAGTGATTACGAGGATAGAATGAGGGCAATGAATCTGCACTCTCTGGAAAGGCGTAGAATTAGGGGGATATTATCGAGGTGTATAAATGGAAAACAGGAATATATAAAGGGATGTAACTAGCGTGCTGAAAATTTCCAGCCAAGACAGGACTCGCACCAATGGTTTCAAGTTGGAAAAATTCAGATTCAGGAAAGATATAGGAAAGCACTGGTTTGGTAATAGAGTTGTGATGAGTTTGAACAAACTCGCGAGTACAGTTATTGAGGCTAAAACGTTGTGTAGTTTTAAAAAATAGGTTAGATAAATACATGAGTGGATGTGGGTGGGTGTGAGTTGGACCTGACTAGCTTGTGCTACTAGGTCTGATGCCGTGCTCTTTCCTTAAGTAGAAGTGACCTGACTAGGTGGTTCATTGGACTAAACCGGAGGGTGACATGGACCTGCTTCTCATGGGTCAGTAGGCCTGCTGCAGTGTTCCTTCTTTCTTATGTTCTTTTGTTCATCCGTCAGAAAATCTCACCTTCAAGGATCACCTTCAAGGAAAACTGATAGGATGGATAACTAGAACCTCGAAACCAAGTACTGATGTACTTTTAAAACTACATTCAAGACAGTCAAAATTGCAGACATGCAAAATATGCAGAAACCCTTCACTAGCCACATAGATTTAGTTAACAACTTAGTTAACTTGTCGGTTTTTCAAACCATTCATCACAGTTAACCACTTAAATTACTAGGAATGTTGGAAGT
>NC_069404.1:89026354-89033884 GCF_026875155.1 Cherax quadricarinatus
GATCAAGAACTGTTCATGCCATGTCGGTTTTTAAACTCATTCATCACAGCTGTCAGACACTGCATCATAATGGGATCTTGATACAAATAATTCTTCAACACTTGTCCAACCTTGGAACGAAGACCTACTTCGACTAGTGGATGGTACCAACTATGGACCCCGCCTTCCGCCTGCTTCCCACCTCACCTCACTACAGTATATAAGCCAGTCTACGGACCTCATGCTGTAATTACTACAAGAACTGATGGAACTGAACACGTTTCGACTCAAGGCTGAGGGACTGATTACCTCAAACTCCTCATCTCCTTACACCTTTCTGCTTTGTATTGGGACTGATGAAAGCCACTGTGTGGCGACACGTTTCAATCATGCAAAGATTGCCCATATGTTGGATAAGTGTCTCAATTCTTTCATCAATGTTGTTGTTGATGTTTTAAGTTATCAATGTTGTGTTGATGTTATTGCCTATCAATGTTGTTGCTGATGTTTATTAATGCTTATCAGTGATGTTTATTATGTTATTTAATGTTAACAATGTTGTTGTTGATGTTTATTATTGTTATCAGTGTTGTTTTTGTGTTATTTAATGTTAACAATGTTGTTTGATGTTTATTAGTGTTATCAATGTTGCTGTTGATGTTATTGCTATCAATGTTGTTTCTGATGTTTATTTAATGTTATCAGTGTTGTTTTATGATGTTATTAATGTTAACAATGTAGTTGCTGTTTTTAGTGTTATAATGTTGCTGTTGATGTATTGTTATCAAGGTTGTTGTTGATGTATATTAATGTTATGAGTGTTGTTGTTGATGTTATTAATGTTAACAATTTGTTGTTGATGTTATTAATGTCTAACAATGTTGTTGTTGATGTTATTAGTGGTTATCAGTGTTATTGTTGATGTTATTAATGTTCACAATGTTTTGTTGTTGATGTTATTAAGTGTTATCAGTGTTATTGTTGATGTTATTAATGTTATCAATGTTTTGTTGATTGTTATTAATGTTATCATGTTGTTGTTGATGTTATTAATGTTATCAGTGTTATGTTGATGCTTATTAATTTTACAATGTTGTTGTTGATGTTATTAATGCTATTAACGTTGCTGTAAATGTTATTGTTATCAATATTGTTGTTGACGTTTTTGTTATCAAATGTTTTGTTGATGTTAATAATGTTTCAATGTTGTTGTGATGTTATTAATGTTATCCAATGTGTTGTTGATGTTATTATTGTTATCAATTGATGCTTGTTTGATGTTATGTTAATCAATGTCTTGTTGTTGATGTTATTATTGTTATTCAATGTTGTTGTTGATGTTACGTGTTATCAATGTTGTTTGTTGATTGTTAATTATGCTCTTAACGTTGCTGTTAATGTTATTGTTATCAATATTGTTGTTGACGTTTTTGTTATCTATGTTGTTGTTGATGTTATTACATGTTTTCAATGTTGTTGTTGATGTTATTTAATGTTATCCATTGTTGTTGTTGATGTTATTAATGTTATCAATGTTTGTTGTTGTGTTACTGTTATCATGTTGTGTTGATGTTATTTAAATGTTATCAATGTTGTTGTTGATGTTTCTTGTTATCAATGTTTGTTGTTGATGTTATTAATGCTATTAACGTTGCTGTTAATGTTATTGTTATCAATTATGTTGTTGACGTTTTTGTTATCAATGTTGTTGTTGATGTTATTAATGTTATCAATGTTGTTGTTGATGTTATTAATGTTATCAATGTTGTTGTTGATGTTATTACTGTTATCAATGTTGTTGTTGATGTTATTAATGTTATCAATGTTGTTGTTGAGTTTACTGTTATCAATGTTGTTCGTTGATTGTTATTAATGTTATCAATGTTGTTGTTGATGTTACTGTTATCAATGTTGTTGTTGATGTTATTAATGCTATTAACGTTGCTGTTAATGTTATTGTTATCAATATTGTTGTTGACGTTTTTGTTATCAATGTTGTTGTTGATGTTATTAATGTTATCAATGTTGTTGTTGATGTTATTAATGTTATCAATGTTGTTGTTGATGTTACTGTTATCAATGTTGTTGTTGATGTTATTAATGGTATCATTGTTTTTTGTTGTATGTTATTAATGTTATCAATGATGTGATGTTATTAATGTTATCAGTATTGCGATTTTATTAATGTTATCAGTGTTGTGATGTTATTAATGTTATTAGTTGTTGTTGATATCCAATAAGTTTTTTAAAACTTTCTAACCTTTTCCACTCTTCCACTCCCTCTCTCCTTTTTTCTTTTTCTGCCAGCCCCTGCATCTCTTCTCTCTCTCTCTCTCTCTCTCGTCTCTCCTCTCTCTCTCTCTTCTCTCTCTCTCTCTCTCTCTCTCTCTCTCTCTCTCTCGCTCTCTCTCTCTCTCTCTCTCTCTCTCTCTCTATCACTCGTTCTCAATCACTCTTACTCTCTCTCTCTCCTCTCTCTCTCTCTCTCTCTCTCTCTCTCTCTCTCTCTCTCTCTCTCTCTCTCCTCTCTCTCTATCTCTCTCTTCTCTCGCTCGCTCTCTCTCTCTCTTTCTCGTTCTCTCTCTCTCTCTCTCTCTCTCCTCTCTCTCTTCTCTCTCTCTCTCTGCTCTCTCTCTCTCTCTCTCTCTCTCTCCCTCTCTCCTCTCTATCTCTCTCTCTCTTCTCTCTCACTCTCTCTCTCTCTCTCTCTCTCTTCCTCTCTCTCTTCTATCTCTTCTCTCACTCTCAATCACTCTTACTCCTCTTCCCTCTCTCCAACTCTCACTCTCTCTCACTTCTCTTCTCTCAAATCTACTTAATCATGACAAAAGAGTTATTCTTTTTCAAAGAGTATGTATCTGTCAGTCTTACTAAAAAATCATCGATTTCATTACCAGAAACATCATAATATGAGAATGTTAATGTGATGAGGTCATGAGTTCAGAGGTCTGGGTCTGGGACCAGGGCCACGGGGGTCGATATCACGGGAATCATAAGCACGTGTTCACACGCAGAGTAATACCAGGAATCTGTTCAGAGACACTGTTGGAAGGTGACTGGAATTTTGGTTCAGATGTACAGGGGAGTTGCTCCCAGGTGATGACTGCAATAATGCTGAGGTGACTGGAATAGTTCCCGGGTGATTGGAAATGTTCTAAGATGACCGAATTTTTCTCGGGTAACCGAAATGGTATTTTTTATTGCCAGAAAGTGAGTTGTTCCCTGGTGACTTGAATTTCTTCTAAACCTGGATATTTGCTTTGAGTTTATTGTCCTTTCAGCAGGAATTATGTGAAGGCACAGATGATGCTGTTTTTTACTGGTTCTGTTTGTGATTGATAGTTCGGGATATACCCCCAACCCACACACCACACAATCCACACAGGGTCAGGTGCTGTGATCGATCCCTACAACTACAACTAAGTGAGTACACACAAACACAAAAACACATGCAACACACACGTACGCACACACACACACACACACACAATCACACACACACACACCACACACACACACACACACACACACACAACACACTCACACACACATAGCATACACAAACAAACAAACAAAAAACAGCAACATTAACAACCACAATAAAACCTTTCCTAAATCCCAGTCCCCTACTCCTTCTACTCCCCTGACCCAATGCAAGACACAGAGAACGGAGCACAGGACAGAATGATGACTGAAAAATATGGTACATGAATGTAGTGGAATAACAGGTAAGAGATGATGACCGGAACGAACATAGAGCTGTGGCATCCCCCCAAACATCCACGTCAATCAACAGAATAAACGATTGTTGAAAATGGTATAAACTACTGACAAGTTGAAGTTAAGGACACAGTGCAACAGTTGGGTGTCTTTATTGATTGAAACGTTTCACCTTACACAGTAGGCTTCTTCAGTCAAATATAAGGGTAGCAGTAAGTAATGAAATGATGATGTAATCAGTCCGTCAACCTTAGAAGGCAAAAAAGTATTTGAGGTGGGTCAGTCCATCTGGTCAAAACCCGGGTCGGGGACTACGCCGGCATAATCGAACAAACTCAGCATACGACAGCATAAAAACCAAACGGTTTTTGTAGCCATAAGAAGTAGCAAGAGGATCCTCAAAAGGATTGCTGAGTACCGGCTACGGGGAGATTTTAGCCACAAGGAAATAGACTGAGAGTGTTTGCGACAGGAGACGTGGAAAGCTAGATTGAAGGACGGTAGCGGTGAAGGAAAGTCTCACTGCCAACATTGTTAGAGACACAACTATAGAGAGAGGAAGGGGTGGAGCCCTAGCATTCATCCTGTTAGTGAAAAAAAATATAAACATAAGATGTTAGTTACTATACTGTTTGCGACATTGAATACCTTATTGAAATAAACTTGTGAGAAAACATAGCAGAGGTGAGACGAAAGAAACCAGTCTTCAGAAAATAGAGATTACATAAGTATGAGATCATTCTTGAAGACTGTGCGGTGACAGAAAAAGACCCGGAAGGAAAAAACAGCGATAATTGGTGGAGGTATTTACTGGAAATTGTTGAATGAAAGGCAAAGGGAGAAATTCTTACCAGAAGTAAAAGAGTTCATGGCAAGAAGAGAGAGAAGACTCCCAGAGATGCGAGAAGAAACCGCCTAATAGGTGCGAAAAGACCATGGAAAAATACAGAAACAAAGAAAGTCAGAAACCGAGGAGAGCCTAAGCTAGAAGTTTAGAAACGAGTATTCATGGGTGAAAAAAAGAAGAAGAAGAGACATTGTAGAAGGACGATATAGCATCTAGAAATCTAAACCGTAATTTGTCCTTACAGACTCAACAGGAAGAAGACAACAGTAAGGACGAGGAATATAAGGACTGAATAAAGAAGGAGGCGAGTTCACAAGACCATGACCAGAATCGAAAGTCGGCGAAGGAGCTGAACAAAAGCTTTAAGTGAGGTATCTCGGGAGGAAATAGAGCATTATCAAAAAACTTCAGAGATAAAGAACGCACCAACGGAGTTCTGGACACAGTTCTTACAAAGAAATGACCGAGGTTATAGAAATACTGAATGTGACTTGACACCTGGAAAGTATGAGAGAAATTCTTGGGATTCTGGAAGAAGGGAGCAGAACATTGGAGGCAATGGAAAGAAATGAGTGTTGAGGTAATTTTGAGGTACCTCTCTACCTTCAGCCTGATAAAAGGTATTCGCTCCTTTTCTTCTTTGTTAAAGGGGAGTCAAGTCACTAGCCTAAATATCTGGAACAATTACTTGATACCAAGGGCAACTACAAGAGCACGGAAACAGCAAATGTAGTCACGTTAGATATGAAAGAGGACTGACAGGTAGTATTAAATTATAAACCATTGTCAGTACATGCCTACTGTAATAACGAAATGGAGAAGAGGAGGAGTTAATTGAACACCTATAATATTTTTTGATTATTATATTTAGCTTATGTATGTAGGTAAGATGTAAAACTATACTTTTCACTGTACTCGTTGTTGGAGAGTTTTGATTGGTTGCCAATACTTGCAAACTACCTGCCTGCTTGTTTCACAGTTGGTGTCAGAAGTAAGCTATTACCAGCCACCTGATGTCAGAGTTGCAGGCCTTTCTTCGCCCTCTCTCGTTGTCTCTTGTAGAAGAAACATCTTGTTTCTCTGTTCTGTCATCTAGTGTGATTTAGACTGCTTTTGGTAGAGTACGTCTTCGTTGGTTAGCCGAAACATATTTCTCGTAACTCTGTTTACAGAACATTATTTAGCCTTAGTGATATCTGACACTTTTCAGAGGTTGTGTTTTGGAGACACTGTATATCTGGTCCCGAGTTTAATTCTCGAACTACATTGTTCTGGCATCTATGGACTGTTGCAGTCGGGTAATTTGTCACTGGTGAACTGTTGCAGTAAAGGGGAGTAGTTTTATGCCTTTCGGAGGATTTACTGACTGGTCCCCCAGTTAGGGTCATTTTTGGTTCCTTGATCCTTGCCTGTCGCTGTGCTACTCTCCTGTTATGAATGTTGTGGCTGTTCGGCGAATGTGTCGCCTTGATGTTTGAGAAGTTATCATATTTAGGGACTTCGTCTTGTCAGTCATTGATCTAAGTCAAGGTTAGAGTTTTATGAAGGATACCGAGTATACCGAGCATACATACACACAACACACACACAATACACACACACACACACAACACACACACACACACACACACACACACACACACCACACAAACACAACACACACACATATATATATATATATATATATATTATATATATATATATATATATTATATTATTTATATATATATATATATATATATATATACATACATGCTTATTTATTACATTTTTATTATATTAATGAGTAAATCTCATAGCAATGTACCTGATGGTACATATTAATAGGTGTTAAAGTGTACCTTTGCATCTGGAGTGCCTATTATAGCACCATTTGTAAAATAGAGAATAAGTAAATACAAGTATATCAAGTTATACTCCAAGAGTCGTGTAGGAGTTTATCTTCTAAATTATATTAATTGTATTACTTGTAATTATTACCACCTAGACACATATGTTATTAATGTTTTCAACTTTTATTTAGTTAAGTTATATTCAACCAGTGGTAATCTCAAAGCGTTACTGAAAAGCCTCTTAATATTAAATGATAAATGGATTAGAATGTTCTCCGAGAAACTGTTATAAAATCAGAAACAAGCTAAATACTTGAGGGGGATCAATAAGTTGACCTTCTAGTATTCTCTGGAGATGTCTATACTTTATAGATGGTGCATTTTTTAACAGAGAGAGAGAGGAGAGAGAGAAGAGAGAGGAGAGAGAGAGAGAGAGGGGAGGAGGAGAGGGGAGAGGAGGAGAGGGGAGAGAGAGGGGAGGGGAGAGAGAGGGAGGGGGAGAGAGAGAGAGAGAGAGGAAAGTGTAGGATGCATATTCTAGGCTTTAAGATTATGTAGACTTTGTATTAATCGAATTATCTCTCCCTAGGTAGATAAACCTTGTAACTGCTTCACTCACAGTTTTGCTACACCTCGCATAATGATTCTCGTATTACTAGTCTGGTGACAAAGTTCTGTGCTTGTGTATAATTAATGTGTTTCCGCAAGAGGTATAACTTTTACTCAAATTCTGCACAACATATTTTGCTACAGTGTACAGTTGTATTCATCGTGAAATATTTTTGTACAAGTGCACTTCACACGCGTTCTCCTCGATAATTTATTCACAAACTCATACCTGACCCTGACGTGAATATTTTTACACGGTAACTGATTGTTACAGCTACACTTCACATGAATTATTTTGTGTGAATGAATTCCAGTAAAAATTCTGACGAATTCTACGTACAACATGAACCTTTCGCTGATATAATTCAGGAATATCTTTAAGCATTTGAATCACTGGCATTCCATGTTAATTACTGTACACTCCATGATAATTACTGCATTTCACCTCGCTTTTAGCTTCTATTTCTACATTGTGGGTAACTTTAAAATTCTTCGTAGATTAAACTTATTTAAATTTAAAGCTTGCAGCAAATTTTTTTAATT
>NC_069404.1:89034384-89114384 GCF_026875155.1 Cherax quadricarinatus
TTTTGCTAAATTATTGCATACAAAAATTTTTCACTTGCTATTCGGCAAGAAGAGCGTTGATATTTAAGCCTTTTACACAATTTTACGTATTTGGGCACGACTTAATATAGCTCTGTGTGTGGTGTTGGGTTTTGGGTGTGTGTGTGTTTTGTGTGTGTGTGGTGGGTGTGGTGTGTGTGTTGTGTGGTGTGTGTGTGGGGTGTGTGTGTGTTGTGTGTGTGTGTGTGTGTGTGTTGTGTGTGTGGGGGGTTTGTGTGTGTGTGGTGGGGTTGTGTGTTGTGTTGTAGTGTGTGTTTGTGTGTGTGTTTGTATTTTCGGTTACATATTTTGCGCTTGGGGTGTGTAAATTTGAACAGTCACCTGGTGTATAAAAACACCTCATACCTGGTGTATAGTAATACCCCGTCACCTCTTTATATTAACCTCCAGTCCCCAAAAGTAAGACCAGTCACCGCAGTATTTTAATAAAAAAACGCCACCCGGGTTCCCCCTGGAACAAAAATCATATTTTAATGTATTTAGCATAATATTCTTAGGTGCACACCCCATTTAAAAGTGATATTAAGACCCCCGGGTTTTTAGGGATGTAGAAAAATACCAATAGTACTATAACATTTCCCTACACATAAACACTAGTCACTTACGGGGTTTAAAATGGCCGCAGCCTTCTAGGTAATGTAAACCAACACCGTCGATAGGTACATAGTAACGCTAGCAATTTTCATCTGGACAAGTAACACCAGCACCTTCTCCTAGGGCATAGTAAATCGGGCCCTTTAAATTTTAAAGAAAGGCACAAACCGTCGTACTAACAGGAAGGAGAAAAGGGAGCCATTTTAACGGGCAACTGGAAGGGATGGCGCAAAGAGGTAGAGTAGTGGAGATACGGGCAGGTATAGAAGAGAAGTGGTAGTGTAAAGTGGGGGGGATGGTGGGACAAAAAAATGAAAAAAGGGGGCAAAAGAGAACATAAAACCCAAAGGTAGAAAGGGAAAGGGAATTAGTAGTATATAGTAGCTGAGTCAAGGGCCCATGAAAGGGACATGCGGGAGGCTAAAGCCCACAGGGGAAACCCAAAAACCAAAAGGGAGTGAAAAAAGCGAAGGAAACACCAAGGCAAAAAAGGAAAACCCAAAAAACAAGAAAAAAAGAAAAAGGAAAGGAGAAGGGGGTGGGAGGAGAAAAAAAAATAAGGTTAAGTATGTGTGTTTTGAATTTCAAGCTTTTTGAAAATGTAAGGGGAAAGGGGGGCATCTACAGAGACAAAGCCACGAACCTAAATTCAACAAGGAAATTTGTGTAAAGAGGGTTTTAAAACAAGACGGTGATTTTTGAAACTAGAAGTGGGGAAAGACAGTTTTAGCAGAATATCAGTCAATGGGTTTGCGTAATTTAAACATACAGAAAACAGTTTTTTGGTCTCGGAAGCCTAAAAATTCTTTGGTGCTCAGGGGATCTGTCAGAAAGAATGGAAAATTTCCCAAACTACTGAAGAAACAAGGGGAAATGAAATAAAGTAGACGCCAGGGGTTAGTCTGGCAAAAGAAATTTTATTTTAAAAGGAAAACGGAGAAAATTGTTAAATTTAGAAAGACTGCAAATATAGGGAGGCGGGAAAGGGGAGATTTCCCGGAGAAAAAGGGTTTTGAAGGAAGAAAGTCCGTTTAGCAAGGGAAGGAAAATTTATGAAATGGAAGGGGTACCAAGACAAGAGATGAATTATGAAGGTGGAAGTTTATGATTCAAGGAACTGGGGGTCATGAACGGGGAGAGCACAGAGAAAGAGAGAAATAAGAACACTTTTCGTGGTACCTTATGGGGGACGTGTCACTTTTGTGGTTAAGGCCACACCTCCTAGATATATAGTAACACCACACCCTCTCTAATTCTCTAAACCAGCACAGTCACCCGGTTCACTCACACCAGCCAGTCACCTGGGTTTACTAACACCATCACAGTCACCTAAGTTCATAACACCACACAGTCACCAGGTTTACTAAAAACCAGCACAGTCACTAGGTTCATAACACCCGCAGATCACCCGGTTCACTAAAAACCAGAACAGTCACCCAGGGTTTCCCACACCTGCACATTACGTAGGTTCACTTGCACCAGAAGCACCTAAGTTCACTCACAAAGAAAAGTCACCTAGGGTTCATTTGCACCAGAACAGTCACCCAGGTTCACTAACACCCGCACAGTCACCCCGGTTTTATCACAACAGTACGTCACCCGGTTTTACTACCCAGAACATCACCAGTTACTCCCCACCAAACATCACCCAGGTTCACCACACCGAAAAATCCCCAGGGTTTCCCAGCAACAGCACAGTCACCAGGTTCACTTTACACCAGAACGTCACCAGGGTTTACTAACCACCACACAGTCACCTAGGTTCACTCACACCAAACAGTCACCTAGGTTTACTAACACCAGCACAGCCCCCCAGGGTTTACTACACCAGAACAGTCACCTAGGTTCACTACACCGAAAAAGTCACCTAGTTCACTCACACCGAACAGTCACCTAGGTTTACCACACCAGAACAGTCCCCAGGGTTTAAGCACCGCACAGTCCCCAGGGTTACTCACACCGAACAGTCACCTAGGTTCCTAACACCAGCACAGTCACCAGGTTTACCAACCAGAACAGTCCCCTAGGTTCATAACACCCGCACACCCACCCGTTCACCCCACACAAACGTCACCCGGTTCACTCACACCAAACAGTCACCAGGTTCACTCACACCAGCCGCACCCAGGTTCACTCACACCAGAAAATCACCTAAATTCACTAACACCAGACTAGCATGAACCACGTAATCCCACCAGCTTTTTTTAAACCTCCGAAATTGCTGCGAGTTTTAAAAATAAAACAAATTGGGCCAATTTGCCCAAGAGGTGCAGTTCCCCTCGCATAAGGAAATTGTGTTATTTGTTCCTTAATGATGCGGTGTACGCCAGGGGGGGGAGAGGAGAGAGAGAGGAGAGAGAGGAGAGACAGAGGACAGAGAGAAGAGAGAAGAGACAGAGAGACAGAGACGAGAACAGAGAGACAGAGAGACAAGGACAGAGACAGAGAGAAAGAAAGAGACAGAGAGAAAGGGCAGAGAGACAGAGAGACAGAGAGACAAAGAGACAGAGACAGAGACAGAGCAGAGACAAAAGACAGAGAGAGAGAAGCAGAGAGAGGGGGAGGGGGGAAAGGTAGGTTTTATGACATGACTCGACCTTTTGAGCCTGTCGGGCGTTTTGTCCTTATCTCCTGGTTTATCACCATCTATCGTCATGTATCCTTTACTACCGTTATGTATCCTTCATCTATCATCCAGAAACATTTATGTATCGTCATGTATCTTTTTAAATCCTTCATCAATCGTTATACATTCCTCATCTATAATCCAATATCTTTCATCTATCATCCTGTATTCTTCCTCTATCGTCCAACATCTTCTCTATTGTAATACATACTTCATCTATCGTCCTGTATTCCTGACCTGTATCATTCATCTAACGTCCTGTATCTTTCATCTATCGTTCTATATCTTAGTGAAATGCGAATTCCAAACTACAGTGTGTATAAACATTGTTACTGAGTGATGTACAAGGAGAAAGGCGCATATGTAGCAAGTAGGTGCAGGCTTGTACGTAAAGGAGAAGCAGGCTGTAGTACAAAAAGGAGAAACAGGCTCATATGTAGCAAGTAGGTGCAGGCTTGTACGTAGCAAGGAGAAGCAGGCTTGTATGTAGCAAGGAGAAGCAGGCTCATATGTAGCAAGTAGGTGCAGACTTGTACGTAGCAAGGAGAAGCAGGCTTGTATGTAGCAAGTAGGTGCAGGCTTGTACGTAGCAAGGAGAAGCAGGCTCATATGTAGCAAGTAGGCAGCTTGTACGTAGGAGGAGAAGCGGGTCTATGTACAAGAAGTGCAGGCTTGTAGTAGCAAGGAGAAGCAAAGGGTTGTATGCAGCGAGAGGTGAGGCTTTGTATGTAGCAAGGAGGTGCAGGCTTGTACGTAGCAAGGAAAAGCAGGCTTGTATGTAGCAAGGAGGTGCAGGCTTGTATGTAGCAAGGAGAAGCAGGCTTGTATGTAGCAAGGAGAAGAACGCTTGTATGTAGCAAGGAGTAAGAGGTTTGTATGCAGCAAGGAAAAAAAGGCTTGTATGTAGCAACGAGAAGCAGGCTTGTATGTAGCAAGGAGAAGCAGGCTTTTATGTAGCAAGGAAAAGCACGCTTGTATGTAGCAAGGAGTAGCAGGTTTGTATGCAGCAAGGAAAAAAAGGCTTGTATGTAGCAACGAGAAGCAGGCTTGTATGTAGTAAAGGAGAAGCAGGCTTTTATGTAGCAAGGAAAAGCAGGCTTCTATGTAGCAAGGAAAAGCAGGCTTGTATGTAGCAAGGAGAAGCAGGCTTTTACGTAGCAAGGAGGTGCAGGTTTGTATGTACCAAGGAGAAGCAAGCTTGTATGTAGCAAGTAGATGCAGGCTTGAATTTAGCAAGGAGAAGCAGGCTTGTATGTAGAAAGGAGAAGCAGGCTTGAATGTGGCAAGGAGAAGCAAGCTTGTGTGTAGCAAGTAGGTGCAGGCTTGTATGTAGCAAGTAGGTGCAGGCTTGTATGCAGCAAGGAGAAGCAGGCTTGTATGTAGCAAGGAGAAGCAAGTTTGAATGTAGCAAGGAGTAACAGGCTTGTATGTAGCAAAGAGAAGCAGGCTTGTATGTAGCAAGGAAAAAAGGGTTTATGGCAACAGAATAGGCTTGTATGTAGCAAGAGAACAGGCTTGATGAGCAAAGAGAAGCAAAGGGTTGTATGTAGCAAGGAAAAGCGCTTTAGTAGCAGGAGAAGCAGGTTTTTCATGTAGCAAGGAGAAGCAGGCTTGTATGTGGCAAGGATATGCAGGCTTATATGTAGCAAGTAGGTGCAGGCTTGCATGTAGCAAGGAGAAGCAGGCTTGCATGTGGCAAGGAGAAGCAGGCTTGTATGTAGCAAGGAGAAGCAGGCTTGTATGTAGCAAGGAGAAGCAGGCTTGTATGTGACAAGGAGAAGCAGGCTTGTATGTAGCAAGGAAAACACGCTTGTATGTAGCAAGTAGGTGCAGGCTTGTATGAGAAGCAGGCTTGTATGTAGGAATGAGAAGCAGGCATGTATGTAGCAAGAAGGTGCAGGCTTGTATGTATCACGGAGAAGCAGGCTTGTATGTAGCAAGGAGAAGCAGGCTTCTTTGTGGCAAGTAGAAGCAGGCTTGTATGTACCAAGTAAGTGCAGGTTTGTATGTGGCAAGGAGAAGAAAGCTTGTGTGTAGCAAGTAGGTGCAGGGGTTTTTATGAGCAAGGAGAAACAGGCCTTACATGTGGGGAAGGAAAAGTAGGCTTGTATGTAAAAAGTAGGTGCAGGCTTGTATGCAGCAAGGAGAAGGAGGCTTTTATGTAGCAAGGAGAAAGAGGCTTGTAAAGCGGGAAAGGGAAAGCAGGCTTGTATGCATGTAGCAAGGAGAATCAGGCTTACATGTGGCAAGGAAAGCAGGCTTTATGTAACAAGTAGGTGCAGGCTTGTATTTTAGCAAAGAGAAGGAGGCTTTTATGTACAAGGAGAAAGAGGCTTGTATGCTGCAAGGAGAAACAGGCTTGTATGCAGCAAGGAGAAGTAGGCTTGTATGTAGCAAGGAGAAGGAGACTTGTATGTAGCAAGCAAAAGAAGGCTTGTATGTAGCAAGGAGAAGCAGGCCTTTATGTAGCAAGGAGAAGCAGGTTTGTATGTAGTTAGGAGAAGCAGGCTTGTATGTAGCAAGGTGAAGCAGGCTTGTATGTAGCAACGAGAAGCAGGCTTGTATATAACAAGGAGAAGGAGGCTTCTATGCAGCAAGGAGAAGCAGGCTAGTATGCAGCAAGGAGAGAGAGGCTTGTATGCAGCAAATAAAAGCAGGCTTGTATATAGCAACGAGAAGCAGGCTTGTATGTAGTATGGAGAAGCAGGTGTATAAGCAACGAGAAGCAGACTTGTACGTAGCAACGAGAGCAACGAGAAGCAGGCTTGTATGTAGCAAGGTGAAGCAGGCTTGCATGTAGCAACGAGAAGCAGACTTGTATATAGCAACGAGAAGAAGGCTTGTATGTAGCAACGAGAAGCAGGCTTGTAGGTAGCAAAGAGAAGAAGGCTTGTATGTACTAAGGAGAAGCAGGCTTGTATGTATCAACGAGAAGAAGGCTTGTGTGTAGCAAGGAAAAGCAGGCTTGTATGTAGCAAGTAGGTGCAGGCTTCTATGTAGGAAAAGGGGAAGCAATCCCCTTTTATATAGCAACGAGAAGGAGGCTTGTATGTAGGAAGGAGAAGCAATCTTGTATATAGCAACGAGAAGGAGGCTTGTATGTAGCAAGGAGAAGCAGGCTTGTAAGTAGCAAAGAGAAGCAGGCTTGTATACAGCAAGGAGAAGCAGGTTTGTATGTGGGAAGGAGAAACAGGTTTGTGTGTAGCAAGTAGGGGCAGGCTTTTATGTAGCAAGTAGGTGCAGGCTTGTATGTAGCATAGGAAGAAGCAGGCTTGTACGTAGCAAGGAGGTGCAGGCTTGTATGTAGCAAGGAAAGCAGGCTTTTATGTGGCAAGGAGAAGCAGGGTTTTTGTGTAGCAAGTAGGTGCAGGCTTGTATGTAGCAAGTAGGTGCAAAGAGAAAGCAGGCTTATATGTAGCAAGTGGGTGCAGCTTGTATGTTACAAGGAGAAGCAGGATTGTGTGTTAGCAAGTAAGTTGCAGGCTTGTATGTAGCAAATAGATGCAGGATTGTATGTAGCAAGGAGAAGCAGGCTTGTTTTGTAGAAAGTGGTGCAAGCTTGTATGTAGGGAAGGAGAAGCAGGCTTGTATGTTAGCAAGGACGTGCAGGGTTTTTATGTACAAGGGGAACCAGGCTTGTATGTAGCAAGTAGGGGGCAGGCTTGTATGCAGCAAGGAGAAGCAGGTTTGCATGTAGCAAGGAGAAGCAGGCTTGTATGTGGCAAGGAGATCAGGCTTATATGTAGCAAGTAGGTGCTGCTTGCATGTAGCAAGGAGAACAGGCTTTTTATATGGCAAGGAGAAGCAGGCTTGTAAAGTAGCAAGGAGAAGCGGGTTTGTATGTGACATGGAGAAACAGGCTTGTATTAGCAAGGAGAAGCACGCTTGCATGTAGCAAAGAGAAGGTGGCTTGTATGTAGCAAGGGAAGGAGGCTTGTATGCAGCAAGGAGAAGGGGGCTTGTATGCAGCAAGGAGAGGGATCTTGTAAAAGTAGCAAAGGAAAGGCAGGCTGTATGTAGCAATAGGTGCAAAGGGGTTGTATGTAGAATGAGAAGCAGGCTTGTATGTATCACGGAGAAGCAGGCTAGTATGTAGCAAGGAGAAGCAGGCTTCTTTTTGGCAAGTAGAAGCAGGCTTGTATGTAGCAAGTAATTGCAGGTTTGTATGTGGCAAGGAGAAGCAGGCTTGTATGCAGCAAGTAGGTGCAGGCTTGTATTTAGCAAGGAGAAGCAGGCTTGTATGTAGCAAGGACGTGCAGGCTTGTATGTAGCAAGGAGAAGCAGGCTTGTATGTAGCAAGTAGGTGCAGGCTTGAATGCAGCAAGGAGAAGCAGGTTTGTATGTAGCATGGAGAAGCAGGCTTGTATGTGGCAAGGAGATGCAGGCTTATATGCATAAAGTAGGTGCAGGCTTGCATGTAGCAAGGAGAAGCAGGCTTGTATGTGGCAAGGAGAAGCAGGTTTGTATGTGACAAGGAGAAGCAGGCTTGTATGTAGCAAGGAGAAACACGCTTGTATGTAGCAAAGAGAAGGGGGCTTGTATGTAGCAAGGAGAAGGAAGCTTGTATGTAGCAAGGAGAAGGAGGCATGTATGCAGCAAGGAGAGGGATGCTTGTATGTAGCAAAGAGAAGGAGGCTTGTATGTAGCAAGGAGAAGGTGGCATGTATGCAGCAAGGAGAGGGATGCTTGTATGTAGCAAGAAAGAGGGGCTTGTATGTAGCAAGGAGAAGGTGGCATGTATGCAGCAAGGAGAGGGATGCTTGTATGTAGCAAGGAAAAGCAGGCTTGTATGTAGCAAGTAGGTGCAGGCTTGTATGTAGGAATGAGAAGCAGCTTGTATGTACGAATAGGAGGTGCAGGCTTGTATGTATCACGACAAGCAGGCTTCTTTGTGGCAGTAGAAGCAGGCTTGTATGTACAAGTAGGTGCAGGTTTGTATGTGGCAAGGAGAAGCAGGCTTGTATGTAGCAAGTTTTTGCAGGCTTGTATGTAGCAAGGAAATCAGGCTTACATGTGGCAAGGAGAAAGCAGCTTGTATGTAACAAGTAGGTGCAGCTTGTATGTAGCAAGAAAGGAGGCTTTATGTAGCAAGGAGAAAAAGGCTTGTATGCGCAAGGAGAAACAGGCTTGTATGCAGCAACGAGAAGCAGGCTTGTATGTAGGAAGGAGAAGCAGGCTTGTATGTAGCAAAGAGAAGCAGGCTTGTATGTAGCAAGGAGAAGAAGGCTTGTATGCAGCAAGCATAAGCAGGCTGGTATGTAGCAAGGAGAAGTAGGCTTGTATGTAGTGAGGAGAAGCAGACTTGTATGCAGCAAGGAGAAGCAGGCTTGTATGTAGCAAGGAGAAGCAGGCTTGTATGCAGCAAGGAGAAGCAGGCTGGTATGTAGCAAGGAGAAGCAGGCTTGTATGCAGCAAGGTGAAGCAGGCTTTTATGCAGCAAGGAGAAGCTGGCTTGTATGTAGCAAGGAGAAGCAGGCTTTTATGTAGCAAGGAAAAGCACGCTTGTACGTAGCAAGGAGAAGCAGGTTTGCCTGCAGCAAGGAGAGGCAGGCTTGTATGCAGCAAGGAGGAACTGGCTTGTATGTAGCAAGGAGAAGCAGGCTTATATGTAACAAAAAGTAGCAGACTTGTATGTTGTAGGGAGAAGCAGGCTTTTATGTAGGATGGAGAAGCAGACTTGTATGTAGTAACGAGAAGCAGGCTCATATGTATCAAGGAGAATCAGACTTGTATGCAGCAAGGAGAAGCAGGCTTGTATATAGCAAGGAGAAGCAGGCTTGTATGTAGCAAGGAGCAGCAGGTTTGCATGTAGCAAGGAGAAGCAGACTTGTATGCAGCAAGGATAAGCAGGCTTGTATTCAGCAAGGAGAAGCAGGCTTGTATGTAGTAACGAGAAGCAGCCTTGTATGTAGCAAGTAGAAGCACGCTTATATTTAGCAAAGAGGAGACTTGTATGTAGCAGGGAGAAGCAGGCTTGTATTTAGCATGGAGAAGCAGGCTTGTACGTGTTTTCTCGACTTGGATATTGCTGTGTACTGACAGCATCTCTCAAGGTAGGAGAGATAACTAAGTTAGAAAATGTGTAGAGGTCATTCACTGCCCACAGAAAATAAAACCTGTAAAGCATTGGGAACGATTCTAAGATCCTGAACTGCTCTCTTTACGAGAGAGAGAGAGAGAGAGAGAGAGGAGAGAGAGAGAAGAGAGAGAGAGAGAGAGAGAGAGAGAGAGAGAGAGAGAGAGAGAGAGAGAGAGAGAGAGAGAGAGAGAGAGAGAGAGAGAGAGAGAGAGAGAGAGAGAGAGAGAGAGAGAGAGAGAAAGAGAGAGAGACAGACAGACAGAGGGAGAGAGACCTGATAATATACACATGGGAGATACTTGAGAGGTTGGCTCTCTGTCTGCATATAACAAGCACATACTGGAGTGAGAAATGTGGTAGAAGGCGTAGCATAAATTCAGCGAAAAGCAGCGTTGTCGTGAGAACAGTTACTGTACAATGTTTCAGCATCAGTGGTTCAAGACTCTTCAAGTTGTTACCACCAGGACGGATGGTTTCAGGAAAAGACTGTACTGCCATCTCCTGCTAGTTCCTGACCAGCCGAGTTGTGACAGTCATGCGGGCCTGCCGACCGCTAGCAGTATAGTTGACCAGGGGGGTCAACAGAGAGGCCTGCCCTCAAGCCGGGCTGCCAAGGTCGAAGAACCCTCGACACCAGTTACAGGTAAGGTCCTAGAAGGACGAGAGTCCACCTGAGGGGTCCTAAGAAAACCTGGCACCAACTATGATGTCCGGGTCTCATCCATGGTCCTAGGAAGACCAGGCCTCACCCTAGTTCTAGAAACACCAGGTCTCACCCCTGGTCCTAGGAAGACCAGGTCTCACCCTAGCCCTAGAAAGACCAGGTCTCACCCTGGGTTCTAGGAAGACCAGGTCTCACGCTAGTCCTAGAAAGGACAAGTCTCACCCTGTGTTCTAGGAAGACCAGATCTCACCCCTAGTACTTTAAGGCCAGGTCTCACACCTGGTCCTTGGAAGCCCAGGACTCACTCCTGCTACTAGGAAGACCAGGTTTCACCCCTGGTACTAGGAAGACTAGGTCTCACCCCTGGTTCTAGGAAGATCAGGTTTCACCTCTGATTCTAGGAAGAGGGGGTCTCACCCCTGGCACTAGGAAGACGAGGTTTCACCCCTGGTACTAGGAAGACCAGGTCTCACCCTTGGTACTTGGATGACCAGGTCTCACCACTGATACTAGGAAGACCAGATCTCGCCACTGGTACTCGGAAGACCAGGTCTCACACCTGGTACTAGGAAGGCCAGGTTTCACCCCTGGTCCTAGGGAGACCAGGTTTCACCCCTGGTACTAGGAAGACCAGGTTTCACCCCTGGCGCTAAGAAGACTAGGTCTCACCCCAGGTTCTAGGAAGACCAGGTCTCACCCCTGGTACTAGGAAGACCTGGTTTCATCCCTGGTACTAGGAAGACCAGGTCTCATCCCTGGTACTAGGAAGACCAGGTCTCACCCCTGGTTCTAGGAAGAGGGGGTCTCATCCCTGGTACTAGGAAGACCAGGTCTCACCTCTGGTACTAGGAAGACCAGGTCTCACTCCTGGTGCTAGAAAGACCAGGTCTCACCCTTGGTACTAGGAAGACCAGGTCTCACCCCTGGTTCTAAGAAGACCAGGTCTCTCCCCTGGTTCTAGGAAGACCGAGTCTCACCCCTGGTCCTAGGACGACCAGGTCTTACTCCTGATCCTAGGAAGACCAGGTCTCACCCTTAGTACTAGGAAAACCAGGTCTCACCATTGGTACTAGGAAGACCAGGTCTCATCCCTGGTACTAGGAAGACCAGATCTCACTCCTGGTACTAGGAAGACCAGGTCTCACCCCTGGTACTAGAAAGACCAGATCTCATCCCTGATAGTTGGAAGACCAGGTCTCTCCCCTGGTACTAGGAAGATCAGGTCTCAACCCTGGTACTAGGAAGACCAGGTCTCACCCCTGGTCTTAGGAAGACCAGGTCTCACCCCTGGTACTAGGAAAACCAGGTCTCACCCTTGGTACTAGGAAGACCAGGTCTCACCCCTGGTACTAGAAAGACTAGGTCTCACCCCTGGTACTAGGAAGACCAGGTCTCACCCCTGGTACTAAGAAGACTGGGTCTCACCCGTGGTACTAGGAAGACCAGGTCTCATCCCTGGTCGAAGATTGAGACATTTCTGCAATATATGGGAATCTTTATTAAAGAAACGTTTCGCCACACAGTGGCTTCATCAGTCCAATACAAAGCAGAAAGGTGTAAGGAGAGGAGGAGTTTGAGGTAATCAGTCCCTCAGCCTTGAGTCGATGTGTTCAGTCCATCAGCTTGTAGTATGTACAGCATAGGGCCGTAGACGTGGCTTATATACTGTAGTCAGGTGAGGTGAAGCAGGCGGAGGCGGGGTCATAGTGGTACCATCCACTAGTCGAAGTTGGTCTTCGTCCTAAGGTTGGACAAGTTTGAAGAATTATTTGTATTAAGATCCCATTATGATGCAGTGTCTGACAGTTGCGATGAATGGTTTTTCAAAACCATTCATCACAACTGTCGCCTCACCTGATTACAGTATATAAGCCACGTCTACGGCCCTATGCTGTACATTCTACAAGATTGATGGACTGAACACATCGACTCCAGGCTGAGAGACTGATTACCTCAAACTCCTCCTCTCCTTACAACTTTTTGCTTTGTATTGGACTGATGAAGCCACTGTGTGGCGAAACGTTTCTTTAATGAAGATTCCCATATGTTGAAAGTTTAGACACATATGCAACATCTGGATATCTTTATTGTAGACGTTTCGCCCTCCAGTGGCTTTATCAATACAGATTCTAGGACATAACTAGAAGACATTAGAACTATATACAAAAGATGAGGTAATCAGTCCCTCAGCCTTGGAGTTAGTGTTCACAGCATCGTGGTGGTGGAGAATCTGGAGCAATGGTAAGAAGACTGGCGGTTATATAGGCGTCAGTGGATAAGGGCGTGTAGCAGACGAGGGCTTAGTCACTGGTAGGCGGGATTTTATACCTTTCTTGTACAACTTGTTAGACACTGCAACATCATGGAATCTTGGTTCAGAGGACATCTACAAGACCTTCTTCACGGTTGCTACAACTAACCCATCCCTTTGGGAAGGACTTACTTCCACTGGGGAATCCCGCCTACCAGTGACTTTGCCCTCGTCTGCTGCACGTCCTGATCCACTGACGCCTATATAACCGCCAGTCTTCTTGCCTTTGCTCCATATTCTCCACCACCACGATGCTGTGAACACTAACTCCAAGGCTGAGGGACTGATTACCTCATCTTTTGTATATAGTTCTACTGTCTTCTAATTATGTCCTAAAATCTGTATTGATAAAGCCACTGGAGGGCGAAACGTCTACAATAAAGATATCCAGATGTTGCATATGTGTCTAAACTTTCATATTGTCGGTATTTTATACCTTTCTTGCACATTCCCATATGTTGCATAAGTGTCTCAATCTTCAACTTGTCGGTTTTCAAAACCATTCATTACCCCTGGTCCTAGGAAGACCAGGTCTCACCCCTGGTCCTAGGAAGACCAGGTCTCACCCCTGGTCCTAGGAAGACCAGGTTTCACCCCTGGTCCTAGGAAGACCAGGTCTCACCCCTGGCCCTAGGAAGACCAGGTTTCACCCCTGGTCCTAGGAAGACCAGGTCTCACCCCTGGCCCTAGGAAGACCAGGTCTCACCCCTGGTCCGAGGAAGACCAGGTTTCACCCCTGGTCCTAGGAAGACCAGGTCTCACCCCTGGTCCTAGGAAGACCAGGTTTCACCCCTGGTCCTAGGAAGACCAGGTCTCACCCCTGGTCCTAGGAAGACCAGGTTTCACCCCTGGTCCTAGGAAGACCAGGTTTCACCCCTGGCCCTAGGAAGACCAGGTCTCACCAGGGTCCTAAGAAGACTGTTTAACAGTAAATAGTCCGTTAGTAACCATTAACAGTAATTAAACCGTTAGTAACATTAACAGTAATTAAACCGTTAGTAACATAAAAAAATCATCTTTAACAGTAATAAAACTTAATGAATTCTTGTCTAACAATATTAAAACTTTGGCTCATTGTAATAAAACCGTATCTAATATTAATAAAAAATAGCGTCTAACAATATTATCGCTTCTAGCAATAATAAAACCGAGTCTAACATTAATAATATCATGTCTAATATTAATAAACCATTGATAAAATAGTTTCTAATATGAATAAAGTCATGTCTAACATGAATAAAATCATGTCTAACATTAATAAAACAGAGTATAATATTAATAAAACCTTTTGTAGAATTAATAAAACCTTGTCTAGCATTACTAAAACCGATTCTAACATTAATAAAAGGCGTCTAACATTTATAAAATCGTCTCTAAAACCGTGCCGGCTCAGTGGTCATATAGATCCAAAACAATGTGACCAGATTTTTATTGTTATCTAAGAAATGCCTATCGTCCTGGTTAGTGGTGTCTACGACCCGGAGATAGGTGCCTGGGAGCTAGGTGCCTGGGAGATAGGTGCCTGTGAGATAGGTGTCTGAGAGGTACTAAGTGCCTGGGAGATACTAGGTGCGTGAGAGATACTAAGTCTCTGGGAGATACTAGGTGCCTGAGAGATAGGCGCCTAGGATATACTAGATGCCTAGGAGATAGGTGCCCGGAAGATACTAGGTGCATGGGAGATACTAGGTGCCTATCACTTCCAAAAGAGAGGTGACTATCCCCTCAAAGATAGGTGCCTATAGCCTCTAAGGGAAAGGTCCCCATAATTTCAGAGAGATATGCCTATTACCAAGTGAAAAAAGAAAGCAGAGATGAGTGTTCCCTCAAAGAAAAGTTGTTATGGCCTCTGAGAGAGAGCCGCCTACGTATCATCACCGGCGTCAGTAACTGAGGGAAGGATGCTGCCTTTTTTACCTGGAAATCTGCATAACATTTGCATGCATATATTGCGTCTCGTGACCTCAGGTCTCTCCACTTCAGTATGCATTATGTGGGAAATGATATTTTCTTCACCTCACGTCCTTTGAAGGCGCTGCACTTTCCCAGTCACAAACACCCGCATTCCCAGACGGGAATCACTCGATCCCAGACACACTTACCGCATTCCTAGGCAAAATATCGCATTCTTACACAGGAATTCCGTATTCCCAGTCAGGAAGTCCTGTATTTTCAGTCAGGACTTCCGCATTCCAAGCCAGGAATTCTGTGTACCCAGCTAGGAATCCTGTATTCCCAGTTAGGAATTCTTTATTCCCAGCCAGAAATCCTCTACTCCCAATCAGGAATTCCGCATTCCCAGCCAGAAGGCACCGCCTTTGTTCCGCAGTACTCATTGATTTTCTGAATGTTACATTGACGGTGTTGTGTTTGTGTAGACACGATGGTACTGATTATAGACCCGTTACCTAGCGTCCCTCCCAGTACCTAGCATCCCTCACTGTACCTAGCATCCCTCACTGTACCTAGCATCCCTCACTGTACCTAGCATCCCTCACTGTACCTAGTCTGCCTTCCAGCACCTAGTCTGCCTCCCAGCACCTAGTTTGCCTCCCACCTAGTCTAGCTTCCAGCACCAAGTTTGCCTCCCAGCACCTAGTTTACCTCCCAACACCTAGTCTACCTCCCAGCACCTAGTTTGCCTCCCAGCACCTAGTCTGCCTTCCAGCACCTAGTTTGCCTCCCAGCACCTAGTCTGACTCCCAGCACCTAGTCTCCCTCCCAGCATCTAGCCGGCTTCGCAGCATCAGCCTACCAGCATCTAGTCTTCCTTCTAGTACCTAATCTTCCTCCAGCACCTAGTGTCCCTCTCCGACATGTGACCTGTAGCGGATTTCAAGAGTCTTCCTACTCCCACAGTCCGACCTGAGGTCAACCTTCCTTGGTGCTTGCCCTGGTCAATCAGGCTGTTGCTGTTGGCGGCACGAAGACCCATATATCAATCACAGCCCAAGTGATATGGCAGCTACCTGGAGAGTGTTCCGTGGCTCAACGCCCTGGCGTCCAGGTCCCAAATCAGGCCTTCATTGTCTGTTACCGCACTAAATCCCACATAAGTACCACAGCCTGGCTGATCAGGACTGACCTGAGAAACTTGTCTAGTTCCTTCTTGAAGACAACCAGGGGTCTATTGGCAATCCTCCTTATGTAAGAAGGAAGGGCGCTGAAAAATCTTACCACCTTCACAATTACTGAGGTTATTCCTTACCGTGTTCATTGCATCTCTGCTTTACACTGAGGTTATTTTGCACCGTTTGCTAAGTTTGTTACTTTGTATGTGAAGATTTGGAGCCAATTCTTCTAGAACTTTTTAGGTGGGAATTTTAATGTATCTCTCTCGTCTTCGTTCCAAGGAGTACATATTGAGGGACTTCTAATGTTCAAAGTAATTTAGGTGCCTGACTGAATCTAAGCAAAGCTGAAGACTCTTTGCACATTCTGCAGGGTCTGCAATTTCATCTGCCTTTACCGGAGGTGTTAGAGTTCAGCAGTACTCCAGCCTAGACAGAACAAGGGACTTAAAGAATATAATTTTTGGCTTGGCATTCCTTGTTTTGAAGATTCTAGTTATCCAGCCCGTTAATTTTTTTGCAGTTGTGATAATGACATTGTTGTGATCCTTGAAGGTGATATCTTCTAACATGATCACTCTCAGTTTTCTCACAGTATCAGACTCTATTTAGTGATTTGAGTTTATTTTATACTCAGCTCCTCTCTTTATTTCCTCAGTCTTTCCACAACTTAGTAACTGAAATTTGTCCTCATTGAACATAATATTATTATCAGTGGCCCACTGGAAGAATTTGTTTATATCAGCTTCGACGTTTGTCCTGTCCTCAGTAGATACCATTCTCACATAGATTCTTGTACCTTCTGCGGAGGTAATAATCCAGGTTACTCTTGATACACTTGTTCCATCACTATATCTAATATCTTCTGGTAGAACAGTCAAGGCCCTAGGACGTTGATACGATTTTCTCTTATTGTGCCCATGGTGCCTCTGCTTCTCACTGGGTTAATTTCACACTTCCTCCCATATCTCTCACCCCAGTAACTTGTTATGGATATGTGAAGGTTTATGACTAGGTGCTCCTACTACAGTATCTTCCAGCTATAACATCTCTCTCTCTCTCTCTCTCTCTCTCTCTCCATCCCGTCCTCTCAGCAACAGACATCATGATACTGTTATAAAGACAGACAAATAGGTAACTGATGAAGGCACCTTAGGCTTAGACAGTTGAATTATGACTGATTTGCTAAGATCTGGCGCAGAGACTGCCCGTTTTCTGTTCGAGCAGCAGACCTTATTACCATTTATCTTAAATTTATAGTTTTTGCGTTGTGGTGTTTTATAATCGCTTATTTTTTATTTGCAGAAGACAGTTTTGCTTAAACTAACATAACCCAACTTAACCTAACCTAACCTAACTTAGAAACATGCTGTGGCGAATATACATGAATGTTCGGAGGACAGGATGTCCGTCCCTGAAAGTAGGCATCAACACTAAACAATATTGTAAGCGAGAGAGTACAAGTGATCTCAACAGTGACTGTCATCATTTCTCTTTTTGGAATGCTCTCATTATCATTTCCGTCATTTTTCCGGCTCTCGCGGCATTTGCCTTTTTGTGTTCTCTGATTGATAGGTCATCTGACACAATTGTACCCTGGGCTTCCACATATTCCTTTCGTTCTGTTTGCTGATCCTTCTATGCTTTGTATACGGTACCCACTTTGAGTACTTCATTCTTTACACATTGAAGCAGTCAGAATTTGTCACCAGTGACTTTGTTTATATCCTCCTGCAGTTCTTTCCGTGTCATCTACCGAGGTGACTTCCATGTTCATTTTCGTTTATTCCGCAAATGATGATACGAATCCGTGGTGAATGTTTTTATCTTTGTCTGATATGAGGACAAGAAACAGTAAAGGTGTCGGTATGCCAAACTTGTCTATTTTTGTTATATTTACAACTACATCTAGTTATGTTATATTAGTCAAAAAATTAAAATACGTTTCAGTTTTTATGCTATCCCTCCATAATCACATTTGCCAAATATCATCGCAAAATCAGCGTAGACTACTTGGCTTTCTTGCAATGCCTCGGTGATTTTCTTATAATGTTTTAGAAGTTGTGATAAGCATGACCTTCCTGCTGGCTGGGATTGCTTAGGTCATGGCTTTCCATAAAACTAATATGGCATCTTATCACCCTTTCAAAGATTTGTGATGTGTGATGTTAATGCTACTGGTCTTCAAATTTTTTGCAAGCGCTCTACTGCCCCCTTTATGCAGAAGAATTATGTCAGCGTTTCTTAAATCCTCTGGAACTTCACCTAGATCTAAGCTCTTTCTCTAAAGAAAGAGCAAGCTTAATGATCTAAAGAGCATTAAACTTGCCTTTCTTTAGATAAAGGCAAGTTTATTTTTGTTCTGCATTCTCAACTCTGCTTTTGTTTAGTGGATTACTGAACACTGAATCATACTGGCTTTTAAAAGTTTTCTCAGCTCTTTTTCATCCCTCACAGCGGCTAGCCTCCCTCTTAGCACCTAGCGCCTCGGGAAAAGGGAGGAAATTCAGTCGTGATCCAAGGAAGGGGGGAATTGGGTAACCACAATTTCATGGATACCTTTCTCTCCCCGTCCCTCGCCCTCCCTCCTAGCATTTAGTCCCTCTCTCCCAGCCCCTGGCCTCCCTCCTAGCAACCCGTCTTTACCTATCCCAGCATCTGCCCTTCTTCCTAACACCTACTCTCTTACCCAGCACCTTCTTACATCCATCTACTCTCCCTCCCAGCGCCTACTCTCTGTCCCAGCACGTACTTCTTGCACTCACCTACTCTCCCTCCCAGCACCTACTCAGTCTCCCAGCACCTACTCTCTCTCTCCCAGCACCTACTTGTTGTATCCATCTCCTCTCCCTCCTAGCACCTACTCTCCCTCTTAGCACCTACTCTACCTCCCAGCACCTACTCTCTCTCCCAGCACCTACTTCCTGCATCCACCTACTCTCTCTCCCAGCACCTACTCTCCCTCCCAGCACCTACTTCTTGCACTCACCTACTCCCCCCTCCCAGCACCTAGTTTCTCTCCCAGCACCTACTTCTTGCATTCACCTACTCTCCCTCTAAGCACCTACTCTCTCTCCCAGTACTTAATTCTTGTATCCACCTACTCTTCCTCCCAGCCCCTACTCTCCCTCCCAGCATCCACTTCCTGCATCCACCTACTCTCCCTCCCAGCACCTACTCTCTCTCCCAGCACCTGCTTCTTGCATCCACCAACTCTTCCTCCCAGGACCTACTCTCCCTTCCAGCACCTACTTCTTGCATCAACCTACTCTCTCTCCCAGCGCCTACTTCTTGCACTCACCTACTCTCCCTCCCAGCACCTACTCTCTCTCCCAGCACCTACTTCTTGTAACCATCTCCTCTCCCTCCTAGCACCTACTCTCCCTCCCAGCACCTACTTCTTGCACTCACCTACTCTCCCTCTTAGCACCTACTCTACCTCCCAGCACCTACTCTCTCTCCCAGCACCTACTTCTTGTATCCATCTCCTCTCCCTCCTAGCACCTACTCTCCCTCTTAGCACCTACTCTACCTCCCAGCACCTACTCTCTCTCCCCGTACCTACTTCCTGCATCCACCTACTCTTCCTCCCAGCACCTACTCTCCCTCCCAGCACCTACTTCTTGCTCTCACGTACTCTCCCTCTTAGCACCTACTCTTCCTCCCAGCACCTACTCCCCTCTCCCAGCACCTACTTCTTGCACTCACCTACTCTCCATCCCAGCACCTACTATCTCTCCCAGCACCTACATCTTGTATCCATCTCCTCTGCCTCCTAGCATCTACTCTCCCTCTTAGCACCTACTCTACCTCCCAGCAGCTACTCTCTCTCCCAGCACCTACTTCCTGCATTCATCTACTCTTCCTCCCAGCACCTACTCTCTCTCCCAGCACCTACTTCTTGCACTCACCTACTCTCCCTCCTAGCACCTACTCTCTCTCCAAGTACTTACTTCTTGTATCCACCTACTCTTCCTCCCAGCCCCTACTCTCCCTCCCACACCTACTTCTTGCATCCACCTGCTCTTACTCCAAGCACCTACTCTCTCTCCCAGCACGTGCTTCTTGCATCCACCAACTCTTACTCCCAGGACCTACTCTCCCTCCCAGCGCCTACTTCTTGCTCTCACGTACTCCTCCCTCTTAGCACCTACTCTTCCTCCCAGCACCTACTCTCTCTCCCAGCACCTACTTCTTGCACTCACCTACTCTCCCTCGCAGCACCCTACTCTCCCTCCCAGCACCTACTCCTTGCACTCACCTACTCTCCCTCTTAGCACCTACTCTACCTCCCAGCACCTACTCTCTCTCCCAGCACCTACTTCTTGTATCCATCTCCTCTCCCTCCTAGCACCTACTCTCCTCTTAGCACCTACTCTACCTCCCAGCACCTACTCTCTCTCCCAGCACCTACTTCCTGCATCCACCTACTCTTCCTCCCAGCACCTACTCTCCCTCCCAGCACCCACTTCTTGCAATCACCTACTCTCCCTCCCAGCACCTACTTTCTCTCCCAGCACCTACTTCCTGCATCCACCCACTCTTCCTCCAAGCCCCTACTCTCCCTCCCAGCACGTACTTCTTGCACTCACCTACTCTCCCTCCCAGCACCTACTCAGTCTCCCAGCACCTACTCTCTCTCTCCCAGCACCTACTTGTTGTATCCATCTCCTCTCCCTCCTAGCACCTACTCTCCCTCTTAGCACCTACTCTACCTCCCAGCACCTACTCTCTCTCCCAGCACCTACTTCCTGCATCCACCTACTCTTCCTCCCAGCACCTACTCTCCCTCCCAGCACCTACTTCTTGCACTCACCTACTCTCCCTCCCAGCACCTAGTTTCTCTCCCAGCACCTACTTCTTGCATTCACCTACTCTCCCTCTAAGCACCTACTCTCTCTCCCAGTACTTAATTCTTGTATCCACCTACTCTTCCTCCCAGCCCCTACTCTCCCTCCCAGCATCCACTTCCTGCATCCACCTACTCTCCCTCCCAGCACCTACTCTCTCTCCCAGCACCTGCTTCTTGCATCCACCAACTCTTCCTCCCAGGACCTACTCTCCTTCCAGCACCTACTTCTTGCATCAACCTACTCTCTCTCCCAGCGCCTACTTCTTGCACTCACCTACTCTCCCTCCCAGCACCTACTCTCTCTCCCAGCACCTACTTCTTGTAACCATCTCCTCTCCCTCCTAGCACCTACTCTCCCTCCCAGCACCTACTTCTTGCACTCACCTACTCTCCCTCTTAGCACCTACTCTACCTCCCAGCACCTACTCTCTCTCCCAGCACCTACTTCTTGTATCCATCTCCTCTCCCTCCTAGCACCTACTCTCCCTCTTAGCACCTACTCTACCTCCCAGCACCTACTCTCTCTCCCAGCACCTACTTCCTGCATCCACCTACTCTTCCTCCCAGCACCTACTCTCCCTCCCAGCACCTACTTCTTGCTCTCACGTACTCTCCCTCTTAGCACCTACTCTTCCTCCCAGCACCTACTCTCTCTCCCAGCACCTACTTCTTGCACTCACCTACTCTCCATCCCAGCACCTACTATCTCTCCCAGCACCTACATCTTGTATCCATCTCCTCTGCCTCCTAGCATCTACTCTCCCTCTTAGCACCTACCTACCTCCCAGCAGCTACTCTCTCTCCCAGCACCTACTTCCTGCATTCATCTACTCTTCCTCCCAGCACCTACTCTCTCTCCCAGCACCTACTTCTTGCACTCACCTACTCTCCCTCCTAGCACCTACTCTCTCTCCAAGTACTTACTTCTTGTATCCACCTACTCTTCCTCCCAGCCCCCACTCTCCTCCCAGCACCTACTTCTTGCATCCACCTGCTCTTACTCCAAGCACCTACTCTCTCTCCCAGCACGTGCTTCTTGCATCCACCAACTCTTACTCCCAGGACCTATCTCCCCTCCCAGCGCCTACTTCTTGCTCTCACGTACTCTCCCTCTTAGCACCTACTCTTCCTCCCAGCACCTACTCTCTCTCCCAGCACCTACTTCTTGCACTCACCTACTCTCCCTCGCAGCACCTACTCTCCCTCCCAGCACCTACTCCTTGCACTCACCTACTCTCCCTCTTAGCACCTACTCTAACCTCCCAGCACCTACTCTCTCTCCCCAGCACCTACTTCTTGTATCCATCTCCTCTCCCTCCTAGCACCTACTCTCCCTCTTAGCACCTACTCTACCTCCCAGCACCTACTCTCTCTCCCAGCACCTACTTCCTGCATCCACCTACTCTTCCTCCCAGCACCTACTCTCCCTCCCAGCACCTACTTCTTGCAATCACCTACTCTCCCTCCCAGCACCTACTTTCTCTCCCAGCACCTACTTCCTGCATCCACCCACTCTTCCTCCAAGCCTCTACTCTCCCTCCCAGCACGTACTTCTTGCACTCACCTACTCTCCCTCCCAGCACCTACTCAGTCTCCCAGCACCTACTCTCTCTCTCCCAGCACCTACTTGTTGTATCCATCTCCTCTCCCTCCTAGCACCTACTCTCCCTCTTAGCACCTACTCTACCTCCCAGCACCTACTCTCTCTCCCAGCACCTACTTCCTGCATCCACCTACTCTTCCTCCCAGCACCTACTCTCCCTCCCAGCACCTACTTCTTGCACTCACCTACTCTCCCTCCCAGCACCTAGTTTCTCTCCCAGCACCTACTTCTTGCATTCACCTACTCTCCCTCTAAGCACCTACTCTCTCTCCCAGTACTTAATTCTTGTATCCACCTACTCTTCCTCCCAGCCCCTACTCTCCCTCCCAGCATCCACTTCCTGCATCCACCTACTCTCCCTCCCAGCACCTACTCTCTCTCCCAGCACCTGCTTCTTGCATCCACCAACTCTTCCTCCCAGGACCATACTCTCCCTTCCAGCACCTACTTCTTGCATCAACCTACTCTCTCTCCCAGCGCCTACTTCTTGCACTCACCTACTCTCCCTCCCAGCACCTACTCTCTTTCCCAGCACCTACTTCTTGTAACCATCTCCTCTCCCTCCTAGCACCTACTCTCCCTCCCAGCACCTACTTCTTGCACTCACCTACTCTCCCTCTTAGCACCTACTCTACCTCCCAGCACCTACTCTCTCTCCCAGCACCTACTTCTTGTATCCATCTCCTCTCCCTCCTAGCACCTACTTCCCTCTTAGCACCTACTCTACCTCCCAGCAAACCCACTCTCTCTCCCAGCACCTACTTCCTGCATCCACCTACTCTTCCTCCCAGCACCTACTCTCCCTCCCAGCACCTACTTCTTGCTCTCACGTACTCTCCCTCTTAGCACCTACTCTTCCTCCCAGCACCTACTCTCTCTCCCAGCACCTACTTCTTGCACTCACCTACTCTCCATCCCAGCACCTACTATCTCTCCCAGCACCTACATCTTGTATCCATCTCCTCTGCCTCCTAGCATCTACTCTCCCTCTTAGCACCTACTCTACCTCCCAGCAGCTACTCTCTCTCCCAGCACCTACTTCCTGCATTCATCTACTCTTCCTCCCAGCACCTACTCTCTCTCCCAGCACCTACTTCTTGCACTCACCTACTCTCCCTCCTAGCACCTACTCTCTCTCCAAGTACTTACTTCTTGTATCCACCTACTCTTCCTCCCAGCCCCTACTCTCCCTCCCAGCACCTACTTCTTGCATCCACCTGCTCTTACTCCAAGCACCTACTCTCTCTCCCAGCACGTGCTTCTTGCATCCACCAACTCTTACTCCCAGGACCTACTCTCCCTCCCAGCGCCTACTTCTTGCTCTCACGTACTCTCCCTCTTAGCACCTACTCTTCCTCCCAGCACCTACTCTCTCTCCCAGCACCTACTTCTTGCACTCACCTACTCTCCCTCGCAGCACCTACTCTCCCTCCCAGCACCTACTCCTTGCACTCACCTACTCTCCCTCTTAGCACCTACTCTACCTCCCAGCACCTACTCTCTCTCCCAGCACCTACTTCTTGTATCCATCTCCTCTCCCTCCTAGCACCTACTCTCCCTCTTAGCACCTACTCTACCTCCCAGCACCTACTCTCTCTCCCAGCACCTACTTCCTGCATCCACCTACTCTTCCTCCCAGCACCTACTCTCCCTCCCAGCACCTACTTCTTGCAATCACCTACTCTCCCTCCCAGCACCTACTTTCTCTCCCAGCACCTACTTCCTGCATCCACACACTCTTCCTCCAAGCCCCTACTCTCCCTCCCAGCACCTACTTCTTGCATCCACCTATTCTTCCTCCCAGCACCTACTCTCTCTCCCAGCAGCTGTTTCTTGCATCCACCAACTCTTCCTCCCAGCCCCTACTCTCCCTCCCAGCACCTACTTCTTGCATCCACCTACTCTTCCTCGCAGCACCTACTCTCTCTCCCAGCACCTACTTCTTGCACTCACCTACTCTCCTCCCAGCACCTACTTTCTCTCCCAGCACCTACTTCCTGCATCCACCCACTCTTCCCCCCAGCCCCTACTCTCCCTCCCAGCTCCTACTTCTTGCATCCACCTACTCTTCCTCCCAGCACCTACTCTCTCTCCCAGCACCTACTTCTTGCATCCACCTACTCTCTCTCCCAGCACCTACTTCTTGCACTCACCTACTCTCCCTCCCAGCACCTACTTTCTCTCCCAGCACCTACTTCTTGTATCCATCTCCTCTCCCTCCTAGCACCTACTCTACCTCCCAGCACCTACTCTCTCTCCCAGCACCTACTTCTTGTATCCATCTCCTCTCCCTCCTAGCACCTACTCTCCCTCTTAGCACCTACTCTACCTCTCAGCACCTACTCTCTCTCCCAGCACCTACTCTCTCTCCCAGCACCTACTTCCTGCATCCACCTACTCTTCCTCCCAGCACCTACTTCTTGCCCTCACGTACTGTCCCTCCTAGCACCTACTCTTCCTCCCAGCACTTACTCTCTCTCCCGGCACCTACTTCTTGCACTCACCTACTCTCCCTCCCAGCACCTACTTTCTCTCCCAGCACCTACTTCTTGCATTCACCTACTCTCCCTCCTAGTACCTACTCTCTCTCCAAGTACTTACTTCTTGTATCCACCTACTCTTCCTCCCAGCCCCTACTCTCCCTCCCAGCACCTACTTCTTGCATCCACCTACTCTTCCTCCCAGCACCTACTCTTCCCCTCCCAGCACCTGCTTCTTGCATCCACCAACTCTTCCTCCCAGCCCCTACTCTCCCTCCCAGCACCTACTTCTTGCATCCACCTACTCTTCCTCCCAGCACCTACTCTCTCTCCCAGCACCTGCTTCTTGCATCCACCAACTCTTCCTCCAGGACCTACTCTCCCTCCCATCACCTACTTCTTGCATCCACCTACTCTCTCTCCCAGACCTACTTCTTGCACTCACCTACTCTCCCTCCCAGCACCTACTCTTTCTCCCAGCACCTACTTCTTGTATCCATCTCCTCTCCCTCCTAGTACCTACTCTCCCTCCCAGCACCTACTTCTTGCGCTCACCTACTCTCCCTCTTAGCACCTACTCTGCCTCCCCGCACCTACTCTCTCTCCCAGCACCTTCTTCTTGCATCCACCTACTCTCCTCCCAGCACCTACTCTCCCTCCCAGCACCTACTTCTTGCACTCACGTACTCTCCCCCCCTAGTACCTACTCTTCCTTCCAGCACCTACTCTCTCTCCCAGCACCTACTTCTTGCACTCACCTACTCTCCCTCCCAGCACCTACTTTCTATACCAGCACATACTTCTTGCATCCATCTACTCTTCCTCCCAGCCCCTACTCTCCCTCCCAGCACCTACTTTTTGCATCCACCTACTCTTCCTCCCAGCACCTACTCTCTCTCCCAGAACCTGCTTCTTGCATCCACCAACTCTTCTTCCCAGCGCCTACTCTCCCTCCCACACCTACTTCTTGCATCCACCTACTCTCTCTCCCAGCACCTACTTCTTGCACTCACCTACTTCTTGCACTCACCTACTCTCTCTCCCAGCACCTACTTCTTGTATCCATCTCCTCTCCGTCCTAGCACCTATTCTCCCTCACAGCACCTACTTCTTGCACTCACCTACTCTCCCTCCTAGCACCTACTCTGCCTCCCAGCACCTACTTTCTCTACCAGCACCTACTTCTTGCACTCACCTACTCTCCCTCCCAGCGCCTACTCTCTCTCCCAGCACCTACTTTTTGCCTTCACCTACTCTCTCTCCTAGCACTTACTTCTTGTATCCACCTACTCTTCCTCCCAGCACCTACTTCTTGCATTCACCTACTCTTCCTCACAGCAGCTACTTTCCCTCCCAGTACCTACTTCTTGCACTCACCTACTCTCCCTCCCAGCACCTACTTCTTGCACTCACCTACTCTCCCTCCCAGCACCTACTTCTTGCACTCACCTGCTCTCCCTCTCAGCACCTACTTCTTGCACTCACCTACTCTTCCTCTCAGCACCTACTCCCCCTCCCAGCACCTACTCTCCCTCCCAGCACCTACTTCTTGCACTCACCTACTCTTCCTCCCAGCACCTACTCTCCCTCCCAGCTCCTACTCTCCCTCCCACACCTACTTCCCCCTCGTCCCTCCCAGAGCTTTACTTATACTCACATATTTCACAACGATACAATTTCCATACAAAAGGCGACTGCAGATTGGCGCTGCCTGTCTTCCTTGTGGGAATATTTCCGTTTTCTCTCTACGGCAATCATGGTTTGTTCAAGTGTTCTCTCTCTCTCTCTCTCTTCCTCTCTCTCTCTCTCTCTCTCTCTCCTCTCTCTCTCTCTCTCTCTCTCTCTTCCTTCTTCTTCCTCTCTCTCTCTCTCTCTCTCTCTCTCTCTCTCTCCTCTCTCTCTCTCCTCTCTCTCTCTCTCTCTCTCCTCTCTCTCTCTCTCTCCTCTCTCCTCTCTTTCTCTCTCTCTCTCTCTCTCCTCTCTCTCTCCTGTCTCTCTCTCTTTTTTTTACACAGGGTTTGACAAGGCTAAGGATCCCTGGCTTTATTGACAAGCTGTTTACAGGTTAAGGATTCCTAACTTTATTGACAAGCTAAGAGCTGTTACCTACATCAGCTCATTTGAAAGCATTTTTATTGTTATGAGACATACAAGGAGGGAACAGGATGAAGTTGGAGCCATCTGTGGGCCAGCATTTTCATTTGATCAACTGACTTTATCTCGTTGACATCATTATGCTGTACGAATGTGTTCCAGACTCGAGTCATCCTGGGAATGTATGATCTCAGATGGAGTGATGTTCTGGAGAAGGGTACAGCCAGAGTGAAGTTGCTGCTTTCTGCCCGTCTTGTGGCATAAAAGCTTGTTTCACGCTGTCCTCGAAGTGGATCCAAGTGTGGTACTTTGACAATATTGGCCTTGTACATAACAGTAAGGCCACCCACATCTCTCCTATGTTGAAGGTTCTGCTGAAATGATAGATCTATCCAGGATGGGTCCAGGCGAGAGATGAGACGTCTTGCTCTGTTCTCCACTCTGTCACGCAGTCGCAGATGAGAGGGGGGGCAGGCAAACCAAGAAAGTGGAGCATACTCAAGGTGTGAGTGTACTTGCGCCTCGTATAGGATCTTGCAACCCCTACTGTCAAGCAGATGCGAGATACGGCGAAGTGCTGTAAGCTTCCTGGCTGCCTTGTTTGCTAGATTTACGACATAGTTCTTCATGGCTAGTTTGGAGTCAAATTTCACCCCAAGGATATCAACTTCTTCTCCAGGTGCCGACACCCCTCCCATTCATGCTTATTACTGCACCAGCATTACCATCATTGTACCTAGAGACGATCATCATTTGCGTTTTCTCAGGTGCAAATGTTACTTGCCATCTATTTCTCCAAGCTGATGTAGCTCTTAGCTGGTGACTGATGTAGCTTAGAGCAGCTGGCATTTCTTCTCTTGGATAAGTGAATGCCAGTGTACGGTCATCTGCATATGCATGTGATTCTGGGATGAGATGAAGAAGGTCGTTGAAGTAGACATTCCATAACAATGGTCCCAGCACGCTTCCTTGTGGAACACTTGCCCCAATAAGATGTCTTGCTGATTCCGTTCCATTGAGAACTACACTTAGAGATCTACCATGAATTCAGGTAATCACTGAGGAGACATAGCGTAGAGCCTGTAATTCCCAGTTCTTGAAGTTTAGCTAAGAGGCTCTGGTGCCACACCCGGTTGAAAGCGCCAGCAATGTCCAGTGCAACGACACAGCTGACTTTGGATTCATCCAGTGACTGGTGCCACTTAGTGGAGAGATTTACCAACAGATCAGCAGCAGTGTAACCTTTACTGAAGCCATATTGGCGATCACAAAGTAGTGAGTGGTAGTCAAAAAACTCTGTCATTTGTCTTGAGATTATTGTCTCAAGGGCCATTTACACTGTACTAGGCAGTGCTGAAAGATGCGAGTTAGAGGTGCTGCTAGCTGGTCTGCAAATCTTCTAAGCAATCTTGGGCTCAACTTGTCTGAGACCTCAGCTTTTTCTTGGTCAAGCGATTTAAGAAGGAAATGCACCTCCTCCTGCCTTATTGTCACCACTGACAGTTTTGACACAGTTCTTGCTGCTAGCCAAGGATCAGGAACTTGCATTTTGGTAGCAAAGTGTTCAGCAAAGAGGTCTGTCTTCTTTCGACTACTAGTAGAGGTGGTCCCATCCTGTCGATTTAGAGGTGGAATGAGTTCATCAGGCAGATAACCTTGTCTGTCCTTGACCAGGGACCACCAGGTTTTGGAGCCTACCCTACCTGATGCTAGCTTTCTTTTTGTGTCCACCTCCCATTTAGCAATGGCCCACTTTTGAACGTCACCCATATGCCTACAGGCTTGCCTGTGCAAGTTCCTGTTATAGGTGGTAGGATGTCTCTTATACCTTCGCCATGCTTTGTACTTAACAGTAGCAGCCTCTCTACAACGAAAGCCAAATCAAGGCTGATCTTAGGCTTCGTCACATATTGCCGGTGAGGAATGTGTTCTTGTTGTAGATTAAGGATGTGTCCAGTGAAGGCTTTCACTTAGTTGTCAACATCCCCTTGGAGAAGAGCATTCCAATCGTTGGTGGCGAGCTCAGAGCAAAGGGCTGGCCAATTACCTCTTTCCCATAGCCAGCTTGTGGGTGTGGACTCCTCACCTCGTTCTGTTGGGATCTTAAGTGTCGTAAAAACAGCCTTGTGGTCAGACGATCCAACGTAGCCGAGGGGTTGACAAGTGACTATGCCTTCTGCGAGATCACTCACTACTGGGTCAAGGGAGGAGCCAGAGATGTGAGTAGGGAAATCAACAAGTTTCTCATGTCAAATACTGCAAGAAGGTTATGAAAGTCTCTCTGTATAAGGTGCTGGTTGAGGTCACCAACACTTATGATATGTTGACAGTTGTGTTGTAGCAGAAGGGAGTTCATATTTTCCATTAGGAAGTTGATGGGGTCTGCATGTTGCCACTGAGGTCTGTACATTGCACATGCTAGTACAGAGGTACTAGTGTTTATGCAGAGCTTGAAGAACATCATTTCAAGATGAGTAGGGATGGCAACATCAATGTGCTGGGCATGTGCACTCTTAGAGAAGCACACAGCAACACCTCCTCTTTTCCCTTGCCTGTCTCTTCTCATCCATGAGGTGCAGCCAGAAATTCTTGCAAAATTTTCTGGAGTCCTGTCATCCAAAAATGTTTCAACAACAGCTATCATGTCGGGACGTCGAGTGTTCACAAAACTATGTGTGAGCTCTCCAACATTAGTAATGAAACCTCTAATGTTGGCCGACAGGATGCTGATAGACTGGCTCCTCATGATGTGGTCAGCTTGAGGTGGTGGGTGTGTAGGGCATGTCTCTCTCTGCTTCTCTCTCTCTCTCTCTCTCTCTCTCTCTCTCTCTCTCTCTCTCTCTCTCTCTCTCTCTCTCTCTCTCTCTCTCTCTCTCTCTCTCTCTCTCTCTCTCTCTCTCTCTCCACTGCGATCATGAGAACAGTTTTTCATTTTATCTCTGTTATTCATCTCCATCCAACAGCTTTTCTTTATGCATTTGCTTTTATTTTATTTTTTTGTCTAGAAAAAAAAGACATTATTTTGACAACACTTGTCGGTTAATCAGACTTATAAACCCCCTTTTTGTCAGTTTAAAATCTTACTTTTGCCCGTAAGCTTCCTTTCGAAAGTAAAAAAGTTACTTCTTACGCAGGGGATAAATTATCTGTTCTATTTTATTTGGTATATCGTCCGCACCCTTGGGTCCAGCTCAGGTGATACCCCGTTTTGGCTCCTTTCCCTTTTAATGCCTCCTCTGCACCGTTCGTTTAACTTTGGGGTTTAGGTCCCGTTCGAGGGATACTTCGCCTGGGAAAAGGGGGGCCCCGTTGTACGCGGGGTTTGCTTCCCGGGGGTTTGCTGAACAAAAAATTTGTATAAAGGAAAAATGCCTTATTCCTTTCAAAAGGGAAATTTTAAAGCATGATAGTATGTTTACCCTTTCATATATTAAGTGAGCAAAAGGCTAGGCCCCAAAAAATGCATTCAGTACACTATTTTCTTATATTTAAAAAATTTTGGGCCCTTAGCTTTTTAGTGGTGGGAATATTTTGCGAAGGAAGTTTGAAAAAATATGAAGAATAGAAAAAAATCAAATCGCTGCCTTTAACAAAACGCCCTAGTGTGAAGCATGTTAGACGCCGTAGTCTGAAAACGTAAGAGTGCAGTGTGAAACATGTAAGACGCCATAGTGTGAAGTACTGTAAGACGCCTGTGTGAAAACACTGTAAGACGCCATAGTGTGAAGTACTGTAAGACCTTTAGTGTGAAAAACTGTAAGAGCCCTAGTGTGAAGCATTTAAGACGCCGTGTGTGAAGACTGAAAACGTCGTGTGTAAGCATGTAAGACCCGTGTGAGAAGCACTGTAAGACGCCGTAGTGAGAAGTGAAGACGCCTAGTGTGAAGTACTGTAAGCCGCTCAGTGTGAAGCATGTAAGGGGCCATAGTTGAAATATGTAAGACGCTGTAGTGTGAAAACTGAAAACGCCATGTGTGAAACATTGTAAGACGCCGTAGTTGAAAAAACTGTAAGACGTCGTAGTGTGAAGCACTGTAAGAGCCTTTGTGGAGCCTGTAAGACGCCGTAGTGAGAAGCACTGTAAGACGCCCAAGTGTGAAGTACGTAAGACGCTGCGTGTGAAGCACGTAAGGCCATAGTGTGAAGTACTGTAAGTGCTGTTGTGTGAAACACGTAAAACGCCAGTGTGAGCTTGTAAAAACGCCGTTTGGAAACCCTGTAAAACGTGTAGTGTGAAGCCTGTAAGAGCCGTAGTGGAAACATGTAAGACGCCCCGTGTGAAGCACTGTAAAAAGCCTTTGTGTGAAGCACTGTAAAGCCCTAGTGTGAAGCACTGTAAGACGCCCAGTGTGAAGCACTGAAAAAACGCCCTTTGGTGAAGCCGTAAGGGGCCTAGTGTGAAGCACTGTAAGACACCATGTGAGAAGCCTGTAAAAAGCCCCAGTGGAAGCATGTAAGACGCCCTAGTGAGAGCACTTAAGACGCCCTAGTGTGAAGCAGTAAGGCGCCTGTGTGAAGCATGTAAGTGCTGTATGCAAAGCATGAAAGACGCCGTAGTGTGAAGCATTAGACGTGTAGTGCGAAGCATTTAAGAAAACCATAGTGTGAAGACTGTAAAGACACCCCAGTGTGAAACACTGAAGAGCCATAACCTGAAGATGTAAGGGGCGCTGTGTGGAAGCACTGTAAGACAAAGTTGTTTAAGCACTTTAAAATCTGTAGTGTGAAGCAAGCAAGAAACCCCCTGAGGAAGCATGTAGGACCGTTTTGTGTGGGGGCACTGTAAAAACGCCGTAGTCTGAAGAACTGCAAGAGCAGTAGTGGAAGCCTGTAAGACGCGAGTGCGAAGCACTGTAAGTGTCGTAGTGTGAAGCACTGAAAACGCCCTTTGTGTGAAGCACTGTAAGAGCCCCTAGGGGTGAAGCACGTAAGCGCGTAGTGCGAAGCACTGTAAAAGCCAGGTGGCACGTAAGGCGCTTTTTGTGTGAAGACTGTAAGACGCCCTTTGTGAAAATGTAAGACGCCTAGTCTGAAACATGTAAGAGCTGTAGTGCGAAACCCCGTAAGACGCCATAGTTGAGACTGTAAGAGCTTTTGTGTGAAGCACTGTAGAGCCTAGTCGAAGAACGTAAGAGCTGTGTGTGGCACGTAAGACGCCATGTCTGAAGCCTGTAAGACCCCTGTATAGAAAATGTAAAATGCCGTAGTGGAAGCACTGTAAGACAACGTAGTGTGAAGCCTGTAAAATGCGTAGTGGAACACTGTAAGAAGCCGTAGTCTGAAGACTGTAAGAGCGTAGTGTGAGCACGTAAGAAACGTAGTGTGAAGACTGTAAGACGTGTGTGGGAAGCACTGTAAGAGCCGTAGGGGGAGAAGACGTAAGATGAGTAGTGGAAGCATGTAAGACGTGTAGTGTGAAAACACTGTAAAGTCGGGGTGAAGCCTGGGGAAAACCCTAGTCTGAAGCATGTAAGATGCATGTGTGAAGCACTGAAGACGCCTTGTCTGAAGCACTATAAAATGAAAATGTGGAAAACCTGTAAAAGCTGAGTGCGAGCAGTTTAAAACGCCCCTAGTCTGAAGCACTGTAAGACGCCGTAGTCTGAAGCCTGTAAATCAGTAGTGTGAAACACTGTAAGTGCAGTAGTGTGAAACACTGTAAGTCTTTGGGTCTCCCCTACACTACCCTTATTCCCCTGTCCTTCCCTCCCCCGCCTTCCCTCCCCGCCTTCCTTCCCCTGTCCTTCCTCCGCTGTCCTTCCTCCGCCGCCTTCCCCCCGCTGTCCTTCCCTTCCCCTGTCCTTCCCTCCGTGTCCTTCCCTCCGCTGCCTTCCTTCCCCCTGTCCCTTCCCTCCCCGGCCCCCCCCCTCCCCTGTCCCTTTCCCTTCCCCTGCTTCCCCCGCGCCTTCCCTCTGTGCCCTTCCCTCCGCTGCCCTTTTTGCTGTCCTTCCCTCCCGCTGCCCCCTTTCCTTTTTCTGCCCCCACCCTCCGTGCCCCACCCCCCGCTGCCCTTCCTTGCTGCCCTTCCTCCGTGCCCTTTCCCTCCTGCCCTTCTTTTGCTGCCCTACCCTCCCGCTGCCTTCCCCCCCCGCTGTCCTTTCCCTCCGGTCCTTCCCTGCTGTCCTTCCCTCCCCTGTCCTTTCCCTTCGCTGTCCTTCCCCTCCGCTGCCCCTTTCCCTCCTGCCCTTCCTCCCGCCCTTTCCTTTGTGCCCTACCCCCGCTGTCCCTTCCCCCCCGCTGTCCTTCCCCGTGCCCCACACTCCTGTTTCCTTCCCCCCCGTGTCTTCCCTCCGCTGTCCTTCCCCCTGCTGTCCTTCCCTCCCCTGTCCTCCCCTGCTTGTCCTTCCCCCCGCTGCTCTTCCCTCGCGCCTTTCACTCCCCCTGCCCCCCTTTTGCTGCATACCCTCCGCTGTCCTTCCCTCCCTGTCCCTTCCTCCGTGCCCTACCCCCCGTGTCCTTCCCTCCGCTGCCCTACCCCCCGCTGCCTTCCTCCCTGTCCTTCCCCCCGCTGTTTTCCCCCCGCTGCCCCACCCCCCGCGTCCTAACTCCGTGCCCTACCCTCGCTGTCCTTCCTGCTGCCCCACCTCCGTTCCTTCCCCCCGTGTCCTTCCTCCGCTGCCCTTCCTCCGCTGTCCCTTCCTCCGCTGCCCTACCCTCCGCTGTCCCTTTACTCCGCTGCCCCTACCCCCCGCTGTCCCTTCCCCCCGCTGTCCTTCCCCGCTGGCCTTTCCCCCCGTGCCCTTCCCTCCGTGTTTCCCTTTCCCCCCGCGCCCTACCCCCGCTGTCCTTCCCCCCGCTGCCCTTCCCTCCCCGTCCTTCCCCCCCGCTGCCCTCCCTCCCTGTCCTTCCCCCCGCTGTCCCTTCCCCCCGCTGCCTTCCTCCGCTGCCCCTTCCCCCCGTTTTTTCCCCCCGCTGCCCCTTCCCCCCGTGTCCTTCCCTCCCCCTGCCCTTCCCTCCGCTGTCCCTTCCCTCCCTGCCCCTTTCCCCCCGCCCCTTCCCTCCGCGCCCTTCCCTGGGTGTCCTTTTTCCCCCGCTGTCCCTTTCCCCCCCGCGGGCCCCCCCCCCTCCGTGTCCTTCCCTCCCTGCCCTTCCCCCGCTGTCCTTCCTCCGCTGCCCTTCCCCCCGCTGTCCCTTCCCCCCGCTGCCCACCCTCCGCGTCCCTTCCCTCCGTCCCTTCCCTCCGCTGTCCCTTTCCCCCCTGTCCTTCCCCCCGCTGTCCTTCCCCCGCTGTCCCCTTCCCCTCGGCCCTTCCCTCCGTGTCCTTCCCTCCGGCCCTACCCCCCGTGTCCTTCCTCCGCTGCCCTTCCCTCCCCTGCCTTCCCTCCGCTTTTCCCCCCCTGTCCTTCCCCCCCCCCCCTGGGCCTTTCCCTCCCCTGTCCTTCCCTCCGCTGCCTTCCCCCCGCTGTCTTCCCCACGTGTCTTCCCCCCCGCTGCCCTTCCCTCCCCTGTCCTTCCCTCGCTGCCCTACCCCCGCTGTCCTTCCCCCCGCTCCCTTTCCCTCCGCTGTCCCCACCCCCCGCTGTCCCTTCCTCCCCGGGCCTTCCCTCCGCTGTCCTTCACCCTCTGTCCCTTCCCTCGTGCCCCACCCCTCCGCTGTCCTTTCCCTCCGCTGTCCTTTCCTCCGTGTCCTTCCCTACGTGCCCTTCCCCCCGTGCCCTTCCCTCCGTGCCCTTCCCCCCGTTTCCTACCCTCCGCTGTCCCTTCCCCCCGCTGCCTTCCCTCCGCTGTCCTTCCCCCCCCCTGTCCTTTTCCCCCGTTTTCCCCCCGCGTGCCCCAACCTCCGTGTCCTTCCCCCCGCACCTCCCTCCGCAGCCTTCCTCCGTGTCCTTCCTCCGCTGTCCTTCCCCCCGTGCCCACCTCCGCTGTTTCCCTCCCCCTGTCCCTTTCCCCCGCTGTCCTTCCCTCCGCTGTCCTTCCTCCGCTGCCTACCCTCCCCCCTGTCCTTCCCCCGTGTCCTTCCCTGGCCTTCACTCCTCGTTTCCCTTCCCCCCGTGTCCTTCCCCCCCGCTGCCCCCACCCTCCGTGTCCTCCCTCCGCGTCCTTCCCCCGCTGTCCTTCCCTCCCCCTGTCCTTCCCTCCGCTGTCCTTTCCCCCCGCTGCCCCACCCCCCGCTGTCCCTTTCCCTCGTGTCCTTCCCTCCGTGTCCTTCCCTCCGCTGTCCTTTCCTCCCCTGTCCCTTTCCCCGCTGTCCCCCCCCCTCCGTGCCCTTCCCTCCGCGTCTTCCCTCCCCGGTCCTTCCTCCCCTGTCCTTCCCTCCGCTTCCTTCCCCCCCGCTGTCCTTCACTCCCTTTTCCTTCCCCGCTGCCTTCCCTCCCCTGCCCCCCCCTCCGCTGCCCTACCCTCCGCTGTCCTTTCCCCCCGCTGTCCTTCCTTCCCCTGTCCTTCCCCCCCGCTGTCCTTCCTCGCCTCCCTTCCCTCCCCTGCCCTACCCTCCCCTGTCCTTCCTCCGCTGTCCTTCCCTCCCTGCCTACCCCCCCGCTGTCCTTCCCTCCCCTGGTTTCCCTCCGCGTCCTTCCCCCCGTGCCTTCCCCCGCTGCCCTACCCTCCCCTGTCTTCCTCCCCTGTCCTTTTCCCCCGTGTCCTTCCCCGCGTCCTTCCCTCCCCTGTCCTTCCCTCCCCTGTCTTCCTCCGTGTCCTTCCCCCCGCTGCCCCCACCCTCCGCTGTCCTTCCCTGGTGTCCTTCCCCGCTTCCTTCCTCCGCGCCCCAACCCCCGGCCCTACCCCCCGCTGTCCTTTCCCCCCGCTGTCCCTTCCTCCCCTGTCCCTTCCCCCCGCTGTCCTTCCCCCGCTGTCCCCCCTCCGCTGTCCTTCCCTCCGCAAACCCCTTCCCCCCGCTGTCCCTTTCCCTCCGCTGTCCTTCCCTCGCTGTTTCCCTCCGCTGCCTACCCCCCGTGTCCTTCCCTCCGCTGTCCTTCCCCCCGCTTCCTTCCCTCCGCTGTCCTTCCTCCGTGCCCCACCCCCTCTTCCTTCCTCCGCTGCCCTCCCTCCGCGTCCTTTCCCCCGCTGTCCTTCCCCCGCTGTCCCCCCGCTGTCCTTCCCTCCGTGTCCTTCCCTCCCCTGCCCTCCCCCCCGTGCTTTCCCTCCGCGTCTACCCTCCCCTGTCCTTCCCCCCGCTGTCTTTCCCTCCCCCTGCCCTACCCTCCGCTGTGTTCCCCCCCGCTTCCTTCCCTCCTGTCCTTTCCCCCCGCTGTCCTTCCCCCCGCTGTCCTTCCCTCCGGCCTTCCCTCCGCTGTCCTTCCCTCGTGTCCCTTTCCCCCCGCTGTCCTTCCTCCGCGTCCTTCCCCCCGCTGTCCCTTTTTCCGGTCCTTCCCCCGCTGTTTCCCCCCGCTGTCCTTCCCCCCGCTGTCCTTCCCCCCGCTGTCCTTCCCTCGCTGCCCTTCCCTTGCTGTCCTTTTCCCTCCGTGCCCCACCCTCCGCTGTCGTTCCCCCCGCTGTCCTTCCCTCCGTGCCCACCCTCCGTGTCCCTTCCCCCCGCTTCCTTCCTCCCTGCCTTCCCCCTTTTGTCCTTCCCTTCGCTGCCCTACCCCCCTGCCTTCCCCCGTGCCCCCAAATCGCTGTCCTTCCCCCCCCGCTTCCTTCCCTCCGCTGTCCTTCCCTCCGCTGTCCCTTCCCTCCCCTGTCCTTCCTCCGTGCCTACCCCCGCTGTCCTTCCCCCCGGTCCTTCCCTCGCTGTCCCTTTCCCCCCGCTGTCCCTTCCTCCGCTCCCCACCCCCCTCGTCCCCCCTCCCCTGCATTACCCTCGCTTCCTTCCCCCCCCCGTTCCTTTCCCCCGCTGTCCTTCCTCCGCTGTCCTTCCCCCGGGGTGCCCTTTCCCCCGCTGCCCTACCCTCCGCTGTCCCTTTCCCCCCGCTGTCCTACCCCCCCCGTCCCCTTCCCTCCGCTGCCTTTCCCCCCCCTGCCCTCCCCCCGTGTCCTTCCCCCCGCTGTTTCCTCCGCGTCCCTTTCCCCCGCTTTTCCCTTCCCCCCGCTTTTCCCCGCTCTCCTTCCCTCCGTGCCTACCCCCGTGTCCTTCCCCCCGTGTCCCTTCCCCCCGCTCTCCTTTCCCCGCTGTCCCTCCGCTGTCTTCCCCCCGCTGTCCCCTTTCCCCCCCCCTGTCCTTCCCCCCCGTGTCCCCCCCCCCCCCCCCCTGTTCCTTCCCCCCGCTTCCTTCCCCGCTGCCCTACCCTCGCTTCCTTCCCTCCGCTGTCCCTTCCCCCCCGTGTTTCCCTCCCCTTCTTCCCCCCGCTGCCTACCCTCGCGCCTTCCCCCGCTGTCTTCCTCCCCTGCCCTTTCCCCCGGGTGTCCTTCCCCCCGTGGCCCCCCCCGCGGTCCCTTCCTCCGCTGCCCCACCCCCGCTGTCTTCCCTCGCTTCCTTCCCCCGTGCCCTTCCCCCGCTGTCCTTCCCTCCGCTGTCCCTTCCCCCCCTGTCCTTCCCCCCGGCCCCCCTCCCTGTCCTCCCTCGCTGTCTTCCCCCCCCTTCTTCCCCGCTGCCCTCCCTCGCTGTCCTTCCCCCCCGCTATCCTTCCCTCCGCTTCCTCCCCCGGTCTTCCCTTTCCCCTGTCCTTTCCCTCCGCTGTCCTTCCCCGCTGCCCTTCCCCCCCCGCTGCCTTCCCCCCGTATCCTTCCCCCCCGCTGTCCTTTCCTCCGCTGTCCTTCTTTCTGTCCTTCCCCCGCTATCCTTCCTTCCGCTGTCCTTCCCTCCCCTGTCCCTTCTTCCCCCTGTCCCCTTCCCCCCGTGTCCTTCCCCCGTGCCCCCCCCGCTTCCTTCCCCCCGTGCCCTACCCTCCCCGGTCCTTCCCTCCGTGCCCTCCCTCCTGTCCTTCCCCCCGTGTCCCCTTTCCCCCGCTGTCCTTTCCCACCCCCGGGCCTTCCCCCCGCTTCCTTCCCCCCGCTCCCCTTCCCTCCGCTGTCCTTCCTCCCCTGTCCTTTCCTCCACTTCTTCCCTCCCCTGCCCTACCCCCCGCGTCCCTTCCCCCCCCTGCCTTCCCCCGTGTCCTTCCACCGTGTCCTTCCCCGTGTCTTCCCCCCGCTGTCCTTCCCTCGCGTCCTTCCCCCCGCTGTCCTTCCACCGTGTCCTTCCCCCCGCGTCCTTCCACCCTGTCCTTCCCCCCGTTCTTCCCTCCCCCTCCTTCCCCCCGCTGCCTTCCCCCGTGTCCCTTTCCCCCGCTCTCCTTCCTCCCCTTTCCCCTTCCCCCCGTGTCCTTCCCTCCCTGTCCTTTCCCCCGCTGTCCCCTCCCCTCTCCTTCCCTCGCTGTCCTTCCCCCCCCTGTCCCTTTCCCCCCGCTTGTCCTTCCCCCGCTCTCCCTTTCCCCCCGCCCCCCTTCCCCCGCTGCCCTTCCCACCGCTTCCTTCCACCGTGTCCTTCCCTCCCCTTCTTCCCTCCGCTCCTTCCCTCCCCTCTCCTTCCCTCCGTGGGCCTTCCCCGCTGTCCCTTCCCCCCGCTGTCCTTCCCCGCTCTCTTCCCCCCGTGTCCTTCCCTCCGGTCCTTCCCCCGCTTCCCTTCCCTCCGCTGTCCTTCCCTCCCCTGTCCTTCCCTCCTTCCTTTCCCCCCGTCTCCTTCCCTCCCCTGTCCTTCCCTCCGCCCCTCCTTCCCCGCTGTCCTTCCCCCGTGCCCTTTCCCCCCTTCTTCCTCCCCTCTCCTTTCCCTCGCTGTCCTTCCCTCCTTTTTCCCTTCCCCCCGCTTCCTTCCCTCCCCTGCCCTTCCCTCCGTGTCCCTTCCTCGTCCCTTCCCCCGCTTCTTCCCCCGTGTCCCCCTTTCCCCCCGTGTCCTTCCCCCCCTTTTCCTTCCCTGCTTCCTTCCCCGCCTCCTTCCCTCGCTCTCCCTTCCCTCCGCTCTCCTTCCCACCGCTGTCCCTTCCCCCCGCTTTCTTTCCCTCGCTTCCTTCCCCCCGCTCCTTCCCTCGTTGGCTTCCCTCGCTTTTCCTTTCCCCGCTCTCCCTTCCCTCCCCTGTCCCCTTTCCCCGCGTCTTCCCCCCGTCTCCTCCTCGCTCTCCTTTCCCCCCGCTGTCTTCCCCCCGCTGGCCTTTCCCTCCCCTGTCCTTCCCCCCGTTCCTTCCCCCGCGGGCCTTCCCACCCCCTTTTCCTTCCCTCCCGCTGCCTTCCTCCGCTTCCTTCCCTCCCCTCTCCTTCCCCCCGTGTCCTTCCCTCCCCTCTCCTTCCCTCGCTCTCCTTCCCCCCGCTCTCCCTTCCTCCGTCCTTCCCTCCCCTCCCTTTCCCCCCCTCTCCCTTCCCTCCGCTCCTTCCTCGCTGTCTTCCTCCCCTCTCCTTCCCTCCTGTCCCTTTCCCCCCGCTGCCTTCCCCGTGTTTCCCTTTCCCCCCGCTGTCCTTTTCCCCCGCTGTCCTTCCTCCGCTCCTTCCCTCCCCTGTCCTTCCCCGCTCTCCTTCCCCCCGGTTCCCTTCCTCCGCTTCCTTCCCACCGTGTCTTCCCTCCCTGTCCTTCCCCCCGCGTCCTTCCCCCGTGTCCTTCCCTCCTTTCCCTTCCCCCGCTCTCCTTCCCTCCCCCTCTCCTTTTCCCTCCGTGTCCTTCCCTCGCTCTCCTTCCCCCGTTCCCTTTCCCCCCGTCTCCCTTCCTCCCTTTTTCCCTTCCCCCCGCTCTCCTTCCCCCCGCTGTCCTTCCCTCCGCTTCCTTCCCCGCTCTCCCCCCTCCGCTGTCCTTCCCTCCGCTGTCCTTCCCTCCGCTGTCCTTCCCTCCGCTGTCCTTCCCTCCGCTGTCCTTCCCTCCGCTGTCCTTCCCTCCGCTGTCCTTCCCCCCGCTCCCTTCCCCCGTGTCCCCTTCCCTCCGCTGTTTCCTCCGCTGTCCTTCCCTCGTCTCCTTCCCCCCGCTTTTCCCCGCTCTCCCTTCCTCCGCTCTCCTTCCCCCCGTGTCCTTCCCCCCGTTCCCCCCCTCCGCTCTCCTTCCCTCCGTTTTCCTTCCTCCGCTTCCTTCCCTCCGCTTCCTTCCCCCCGCTCTCCCCTTTCCCCCCCTTCCTTCCCCCCCGCTGTCCTTCCCCCCGCCCTTCCCACGCTTTTCCTTCCCCCCGCTGTCCTTCCCCCCGCTCTCCTTCCCCCCGCGCCTTCCCTCCCCCTCTCCCTTTCCCCGTGTCCTTCCCCCCGTTTCCCCCCGCTGCCCTTCCCCCCGCTGCCCTTTCCCCCCGCTTCCTTCCCCCGTCTCCCTTTCCCTCCCCTCTCCTTCCCCCCGCTTTTCTTCCCTCCGCTCCCTTCCCCCCCTCTCCTTCCCCCCGCTTCCCTTCCCCCCGCTGTTTTCCCTTTCCCCCCCGGTCCCCCCCCTCGTGTCCTTCCCCGCTGTCCCTTCCCCCCCGTTCTTCCCTTTCCCTTCCCTTCCCTCCGCTTCCCTTCCCCCCGCTTCCTTCCCTGCTTCCCCTTCCCTCCCCCCTCTCCCTTTCCCTCCCCTCTCCTTCCCTCCGCTTCCTTCCCTCCGCTTCCTTCCCCCCCTTTCCCCCCGCTGTCCTTCCCCCCCCCTGTCCTTCCCCCGTGTTTCCCTCCCCTGTCCTTCCCTCCGCTGTCCTTTTCCTCGCTCTCCTTCCCTCCGCTGTCTTCCCTCCCCTCTCTTCCTCCCCCGTCCTTCCCCCCGCCTCCTTCCCTCCGTGTCCTTCCCTCCCCTCTCCTTCCCCCGCTGTCCTTCCCTCCGTTCCTTCCCCCCGCTGTCCCTTCCACGTGTCCTTCCCCTTCCTCCCCTTTCCCCCGCTGTCCCCTTTCCCCCCGCTGTCTTCCCCCGCTGTCCTTTCCCTCCGCTCTCCCCTTCCCCGCTTCCCTTTCCCCCCGTCTCCTTTTCCGCTGTCCTTCCCCCCGCTTCCTTCCCTTCCCCTCTCCCTTTCCCCCGCTGTCCTTCCCTCCGCTCTCCTTCCCTCCCCTCTCCTTCCCCCGCTCTCCTTCCCTCCGGGGCCCCCTTCCCACGCTGTCCTTCCCACCGCTGCCCTTCCCCCGCTCCCTTCCCCCGCGCCCTTTTTCCCGCTGTCTTCCCTCCCCTCTCCTTCCCTCCGCTTCCCTTCCCTCCGCTGTCTTCCCTTCCGGCTTCCTTTCCCCCCGCTCTCCCCTTCCCCCCGCTTCCTTCCCTCCGCTGTCTTCCCCCCGCGTCCTTCCCTCCCCCTTCCCTTCCCCCCGCTGTCTTCCCCCCCGTCTCCCTTTCCCTCCCCTTCCTTCCCTCCGCTCTCCTTCCCCCGCTGTCCTTTCCCCCCGCTGTCCTTCCCTCCGCTCTCCTTCCCTCCGTTCCCTTCCCCCCGCCTCCCTTCCCCCCGCTGTCCTTCCCCGCTTCCCTTTCCCCCCGCTCTCCCTTCCCACCGCGTCCTTCCCCCCCGCTGTTTCCCCCGCCCCCTTTCCCCCCGCTGTCCCTTCCCCCGCGTCCTTTCCCCCCGCTGTCCTTCCCACGCTTCCTTCCCTCCCTGTCCCTTTCCCCCCGCTCCTTCCCCCCGCTGTCCCTTCCCCCCGCTCTCCCTTTCCCCCCCGCTGTCCTTCCCTCCGCTTTTCCCACGCTGTCCCCCCTCGCTGTCCTTCCCCCCCCTTTTTCCCTTTCCCCCCGCTGTCCTTCCCCCGTGTCCTTCCCCCCGCTTCCTTCCCCCCGTGTCCTCCCTCGCGTCCTTCCCACCCCTGTCCTTCCCCCCGCTGTCCTTCCCCCCGCTCCCTTCCACCGCTGTCCTTCCTCCGTGTCTTCCTCCCCTGTCCTTCCCTCCGCTCTCCTTCCCCCGCTTCCCTTTCCCCCGCTGTCCTTCCACCGCTGTCCCCCCCTCCCCTTCCCTTTCCCACCGCTTTCCTTCCCTGCTGTCCTTCCTCCGCTGTCCTTCCCCCGTGTCCTTCCCCCCGCTCTCTTACCACGCTGTCCCTTCCCCCCCGCTGTCCTTTCCCCCCGCTGTCCTTCCCCCCGCTGTCCTTCCCCCGCTGTCCCTTTCCCCCCGTGTCCTTTCCCCCCGTGTCCTTCCCTCCGCTCTCCTTCCCCTCCGTGTCCTTCCCCCCGTTCCTTCCCCCGCCTTTCCTTCCCTCCGCGTCCCCCTGTGTCCTTTCCCCCCGCTTCTTTTCCCCGCTCTCCCTTCCCCCCGCTGTCCTTCCCCCCGTCTCCTTCCCCCGTGTCCCTTCCTCCCTGTCCTTCCCCCGGTCCTTCCCACCCCTGTCTTCCCTCGCTTTCCCCTTCCCCCCGCTTCCTTCCCTCCGCTGTCCTTCCCCGTGTCCTTCCCACCCCTGTCCCTTTCCCCCGCTGTCCCTTCCCCCGCTCTCCCTTCCCCCCGCTCCCTTTTCCCCCCGCTCTCCTTCCCCCCCCCTGTCCTTCCCCCGCTGTCCTTCCCCCGCTGTCCTTCCCCCGCTGTCCTTCCCTGCTTCCTTCCCCCCGGTCCTTCCCCCCCGTGTCCTTCCCACCGCTGTCCCTTTCCCCCCGCTGTCCCTTCCCCACCCTGTCCCTTCCCTCCCCTCTCTTCCCCCCGCTTCCCTTTCCCCCCGCCTCCTTCCCTCCCCTGTCCTTCCCCGCTTCCTTCCTCCGCTTCCTTCCCCCCGCTGTCCTTTTCCCCCGCGTCCTTCCTCCGTCTCCCTTTCCCCCCCGCTGCCTTCCTCCCCTCTCCCTTTCCCCCCCGCTGTCTTCCCTGGCTTCCCCCGCTTCCTTCCCCCCGATCCTTCCCCCCCGCTGTCCCCTTCCCCCCGCTCTCCTTCCCCCGCTCTCCTTCCCTCCTCTCCTTCCCTCGCTGTCCTTCCCCCCGCTCTCCTTCCCCCCGTCTCCTTCCCTCCCCTGTCCTTCCCCCCGCCTCCTTCCACCCCTGTCCTTCCCACCGTGTCCTTCCCCCCCGCTCTCCCTTTCCCCGCTGTTTCCCCCCCGCTCTCTTCCCCCCGCTTCCTTCCCCCCCCCTCTCCCTTCCCTCCGTGTCCCTTTCCCCCCGTTCCTTTTTTCCCCCGCTGTCCTTCCCCCCGCTGCCTTCCCTCCGCTCTCCTTTCCCCCGTCTCCTTCCCCCGCCCCTTCCCCCCGCTGCCCCCCCCGCCCTGTCCTTTCCCCCCTTCCTTTTCCCTCCGTTCCTTCCTCCCCTGTCCTTCCCTCCCCTTCCTTCCCTCCCCTCTCTTCCCCCCGTGTCCTTCCCTCGCTGTCCCTTCCCCCCGCTCTCCTTCCCTCCCCTGTCCTTCCCCCGTTCCTTCCCTCCGTCTCCCCCCTCCCCTGTCCTTTCCCTCCGTCTCCTTCCCTCCGCCCCCTTCCCTCCCCTCCCTTCCCCCCGTGTCCTTTTCCCCCGCTCTCCTTCCCCCCGCTCTCCCTTTCCCCCCCGCTGTCCTTCCCTCCCCTCTCCTTCCCCCCGTGCCCTTTCCCCCGCCCTCCTTCCCCGTTCCCTTCCCCCGTTCCCCTTCCCTCGCTGTCCTTCCCTCCGCTCTCCTTCCCTCCGCTCTCCCTTCCCTCCCTGTCCTTCCCCGTCTCCTTTCCCCCCGTGTCCTTTCCCTCCGCTCTCCTTCCCCCCGCTCTCCTTCCCCCGCTTCCTTCCCCCCGCTGTCCTTCCCCCCGTGTCCTTCCTCCGCTTCCCTTTCCCCCCGCTGTCCTTCCCCCCGTGTCCTTCCCTCCGTCTCCTTCCCCCCGTTCCTTCCCCCCTGTCCTTCCCTCCGCTTCCCCCCCCTCCGTTTCCTTCCCCTCGCTGTCCTTCCCCCCGCTCTCCTTCCCTCCGCTCCCCCTTTTCCCTGCCCTTCCTCGCCCTTCCTCCCCCCCCTTTTCCCGCCCCCCCCCCTTTTTTCCCCCTTCCCCTGTTTTTTCCCCGGTTTTGTCTCCTTTATTTCCCCCCCTTTTTCCCCGCCCCTTTTTCCCCTTTTTTCCCCCCCTTTTTTTTCTTTTGTTCCCCTGGTCCCCTGCTTCCCCCCCCTTCCCCTCTTTTCCCCCGGGGTTCTTTGCGCCCTTTTCCCCCCCCCTTTGTTTTCCCCCTTTTTTGGGGGCCCCCTTTGCCCCCCCCCCTTTTTTCCGCTGTCCTTCCCCCTTTTCCCCGTTTTTCCCCCCCTTTTTCCCCCCGTTTCCTTTTCCCTTCCTGTCCCCTCGGTTTCCCCCGTTTTCCCCCCGCCTTTTGGCCTTTTCCCCCCCCCCCCCCCGTGTCCCCCCCTTTTTCCCCCCCGGGGTTTCTCCCTTCCCCGCTCTTTCCCCCCTTCTCCCCGTCTTCCCCCCGCCTTTTTCCACCCCCCTTCCTCCGCTTCCTTCTCGCTTCCTTCCCCCCTCTCCCTTCCCCGTTTTTTTCCTTTTTTCCCTTTTCCCCCCTTCCCCCCTTTTTTTCCCCCCTTCTTTTTTTCCCCCCCTTTTTCCCCCCTTCCCTTTCCTTTTTCCCCCCCCTTTTCCGTCTCTTCCCCTTTTTTTCCCCCTTCCCCGCGTTTTTTCTTCCCCGTTTTCTTTCCCCCCCTTTCCCCCCTTTCCTTTTCCCCCCCCGTCCTTCCTGTTTTCCCCCCCCCTTTTCCCCCGCTTCCCCCTTCCCTTTTTCCCTTCCCCTTCCTTCCCCCCCCCCCCCGGTCCCCCTTCCCTTCCCTCCGGCCCCCCCCCGTTTTTCCCCCGCCCCTTTTTTTTCCGGTTTTGCCTTTTTGTTTCCCCCCCCCCCTTTGGGGTTTTCCCCCCCCGCCCCCCCTTTTTTTCCCCCCCCCCTTTTCCCCTTTTTTTTTCCTTAACGGTTTAAATGGGGGGTTTTTCAGGTTTTTTTGGGTTTTCCCTGGCCCCTTTATTTCCCCGGGGCCCCCCCCTTTTTCCTCCTTCCTTCCCCCTTTGGGCCCCCAAACTTAAATTTGTTTTTTTAAAATTTGGGGGGGAAAAAACTTAAAAAATTAAAAAATTTTAAACCAAAATTAAACCTTAAAAGGGAAATTTGGAAAGAAAATTTGGGGGGGAAAGGGATTTGGGTTTTGAAAGGGGCCCCCCCCTTTTTTTTTTAAAAAAAAACCTTTTTTTCTTTTCCCTTTCCCCTTTTTCCCCCCCCTTTTTGAGAAAGGTTTTAGGGAAATTTAAAAACCCTTTTTTAAAATGGGTTTTTTTTGGGTCAAAAAGGGGGATTATTTACCTTTGGGAAACGCCCTTTCCCTTTTTTTCCCCCTTTTTTTGGGTGCAAATTTTTCAAAAAAACCCCGGGGGGTTTTTTTCATGTCCTTCCCTCCGCTTCCTTCCCTCCGTTCCTTCCCCCCGCTGCCCTTCCTCCGCTCTCCTTCCCCCCCGCGTCCTTCCCTCCGTTTCCCTTCCTCCGCTTCCTTCCCCCGTGTCCTTCCCTCCGCTGTTCCTTCCCTCCCTCCCCTTCCCTCCGCTGTCCTTCCCACCGCTGCCTTTCCCTCCGCTTTCCTTCCCACGTTCCTTCCCTCCGTGTCCTTTTCCCCCCCGCGTTTCCCTCCGCTCTCCTTCCCTCCGCTCTCCTTCCCTCCGCTGTCCTTCCCTCCGCTCTCCTTCCCTCCGCTCTCCTTCCCTCCGCTCTCCTTCCCTCCGCTCTCCTTCCCTCCGCTCTCCTTCCCTCGTTCAGTAAAAAACTTGCATTCACTGTTCACTCTCTCTCACACATTTATTTGTCTATTTCAACAATCTTCTTAATAAAAATGGAAAAATTAAAATTGTAAACAAAACATTAGCTGCTTCATTTGCCACAAGAAAGAGAAAACAAAAAAAAAATGATGCAGAGAAAAAAAGTAAAAAAGGGAAAAAATTAGAAAAAACTTGAAATTTTTAAAAGGGGGGGCGGCGGGGGGGGGGGAGGTGATAGGGGGAGGGGGGGAGGAGGGGAGGGGGAGGGGGGAGGGGAAGTCAAAGGTTTTTAAAAGGATTTAAAAATCCTAATTGTTTTGGGGGGGAAAAGAAGGAAAAAAAAGAAATGAAAGAGTGTTTCCTGTCAACAATGGAAATTTCGGAAAGTTTTACACCGAGCGGTAGAAAACATTACCCCAGCTGCTTTTTTGCGCTTAGGGGGTTTAGGGGGCCCTCCAAGCTCGGCTCTTGTGTGCAGCGGTTTTTTGGGTTTTGCAGTTGGGCCTCGTTTTTTTTGTAATGATTTTTTCGGGGTGGCTTGGTGTGAGTCTGATAACAATTTTGTGTGCCCCCCAACAGCCTGGGGGGTCAGACATGGAGGAGGGAGCAATCCTTCCTTGCCCAGCAGAAACTTACACGTTGAGCGCGCTTGATGTAATGCTCAATACAGAGCTAGGGGCCGGGGGAAAAGAGTGCCCCCCGGGGAGGAGGCCGGGGAAGGTGCACCTGGGAGGGGGGCCAGGGGGAGTGCCACCTGGGACGGGCCAGGGGAAGAGTACCACCGGGGGGGGGCCCCGGGGGAAGGAAAACCCCGGGGGAGGGAACCCAGGGAAAAAGGGGCCCGGGGGGGAGGCCAGGGGAAGAGTACCACCTGGGAGGGAGGCCAGGGGAAGAGTACCACCTGGGAGGGAGGCCAGGGGAAGAGTACCACCTGGGAGGGAGGCCCAGGGGAAGATGCCACCTGGGAGGGAGGCCAGGGGAAGAGTGCCACCTGGGAGGGAGGCCAGGGGAAGAGTGCCACCTGGGAGGGAGGCCAGGGGAAGAGTGCCACCTGGGAGGGAGGCCAGGGGAAGAGTACCACCGGGGGGAGGCCAGGGGAAGAGTGCCACCGGGAGGGGGGCCCAGGGGAAGAGTGCCAGGGAGGGAGGCCAGGGGAAGGTGCCCCCTGGGGGGGACCCCGGGGAAGAGTCCCCACCGGGGGGGACCCCGGGGGAAAAGAGTGCCATGGGGGGAGGCCAGGGGAAGAGTGCCACTGGGGGGAGGCCAGGGGAAGAGTACCACCTGGGAGGGAGGCCAGGGGAAGAGTACCACCTGGGAGGGAGGCCAGGGGAAGAGTACCACCTGGGAGGGAGGCCAGGGGAAGAGTACCACCTGGGAGGGAGGCCAGGGGAAGAGTGCCACCTGGGAGGGAGGCCAGGGGAAGAGTACCCCCTGGGGGGAGGCCGGGGGAAAAGAGTACCACCGGGGAGGGAGGCCGGGGGGGAAAGATACCACCTGGGAGGGGGGCCGGGGGAAAAAGGTACACCGGGGAGGGAGGCCGGGGGGAAAGAGTGCCCCTGGAGGGAGGCCGGGGGAAGGTACCCCGGGGAGGGAGGCCAGGGGAAGGTACCCCCTGGGGGGGAGGAAAAGGAAACAGTACCCGGGAGGGAGATCAAAACCAACTTTAGCCAGATGGTTCGCAGTGAGAGACACCGAGAGCTAGGATCAATCTGATGGAAGCTGAAGACACAGGGAGCCCAGATGAGACACAGGTGAGCCACAGTGAGCCACAGGTGACCACGAAGCCACATGTAGAACAGGTGGGCCACAAGTGAAAACCCGGGTGACCCCACAGGTGAGCACAGTGAGCCACAGATAAGACACAGGTGAGCACAGGTGACCCACAGTGAGCCACAGGTCAGACACACGTGGGCCAAAGTGAGCGACATGTGACCACGGGGTAACCCACAGATAGACCAGATGAGACCGGGGGGGCCACGGTGAGTCACAGTGAGCCCCAGGTGAGTCACAGGTGAACCACTATGACCCAAAGTCAGACCAGGGGGCCACAGATGAGCCACAGGTCAGACACAGGGAGCCACAAGTGAGCTACGGGTACCCAAAGGGTGAGCCACAGATGACCACAGAGGGGAAACCAGGTGAGCCACAGGTGGCCACATGACCACAGGTGACCCAAGAGGGCCCACGGGAAACAAGGTGGGCCACGGGTGAGACACAGGTGACCACAGGTGGACAGGTGAGCACAGGGACCCCAAGAGGGCCCAAGGTTAGAACAGGGGGGCCCGGGTGAACCACAGGTGAGCCACAGAACCCCACGGTCGACTCGGTGGGCCAGGGTGAGCCACAGGTGACCCACAGTGAGCCACGGGTCGACACGGGGGGCCAGGGGTGAACCAAAGGTGAGCCACGATAGCCACAGGTCAGACTCAGGTGGGCCACGGGTGAACCACAGGTGAGCCACAGATGAGCCACAGGTCAGACTCAGGTGGGCCACGGGTGAACCACAGGTGAGCCACAGATGAGCCACAGGTCAGACTCAGGTGGGCCACGGGTGAGCCACAGGTGAGCCACAGATGAGCCACAGGTCAGACACAGGTGGGCCACGGGTGAGACACAGATGAGCCACAACGACGTATGAAAGAAAATACTCCTCATAGTCTCAGGCTGTTATATGCATGGACATTAGGTAGCGGTAGAGATCAGCTCATTACGCAGTCTGAAGGGCAGGTATACGGGGCCCCAGGGGGCCAGGGACCAAAAAACCCCTCAACCCCCTTCCCTTCTCAGCATGCACGCCGCGGAAAGTACACACGTACACACACACATACACCACACACACAACCACACACACACACACACACACACCCACACACACACCACACACACACACATAATACAACACACACACACACACACACAACACACACGCACACACACACACACACGCACCACACACACACACACACACACACACAACCACACACAACACAACACACAACACACACCCCACTGGGGGGGAGACGGAGAACAAGGACTACTAATAGGAACACTTCAGTCTGGAGCCCCAAAGATGGTAATTGCGGTGATGTATAACCCACCACAGAACAGCGGGGGCCCAAGGGCAAAATGTGATGAGAAAACAAGTGATGGTTGACACACGGCTGAAGTCGCCAGAAGGGCTCAAACAAGCAGGGCAAAGTAGTTTGGGGGGTGACTTCAATTACAAAGAAATTGACGGGGGGAAATTGGACCCAAATGGGGGCCCCCGAAAAAGTGGAGGGGCTAAAAATATGGAGGTGGTACTGGAAAAACCCCTGTACCAACGAAGGGACACTACCGAGAGAGAGGAGAGGATAAAAAGCAGAGAACCCAGTACCCCCTTGGTAGGGAATATTTAGGGAACACTTAAAGACCGTCGGGGGGCCCGTGACCACGTGTTTTGAGCTTTGAATCATAGTAAGTTAAAGTGGAGGGGGGAACAGGAAGGCAGGGCGAACGAACCAAAATACAAGAAAAAGGGGGCTACACAGGGTGAAGAATTTCCTGCTTGGGTTTTTAGTGGGACAAGAAAAACATAAATGCGATGTTGGGAAATGTAATAACAATATGCAAGGAAACTGAGAAGAGGTTTGTACCCCCGCGTAACAGAGTAACGGGAAAGGCCCGGATAACCTTGGTTCCTCAAAGGTGTTGAGGGGCCCAAAAAAAAGTGTGCTGGAATGGGGAAAAAGTATGGGAAAGGTAAAGAACCCTGGAGAAAAAGGGGGCAGTCACAGAGCCGAAATGAAAATGCAAAGGTAAGAAGTGAGGGCCCCCGCCAATACGACAATGACATAGCAGAAAAGCCCAAAACTGACCGAAGCTGTTGAAAAAGACACTCAGGGGAAAACAAAAAGTCAAGGACCCGTTAATTAGGCTGAGGAAGGAAGGGGGAGGGATCACAAGAAACGACCTCGAAGAATGTGAAGAGCTCAACATGAATTCAAAGAAGTGTTCAAGGGGCAGAAGGGACTCCCGAAAACAGGAGGTGGGTACACTCAAATGTTGGACAATACACAACAACCGAGGAAGAAGTGAAGAGACTACTAAGCGAGTTAGATACCTCAAAGGCGATGGCGCTGGATAACATCTCTCCATGGGTCCTAAGAAAGAGAGCAGAGGCGCCATGTATACCACTAACAACAATATTTAACACATCTATCGAAACAGGGAGACTACCTGAGGTATGGAAGACAGCAAATATAGTCCCAATTTTTAAAAGAGGAGACATACACGAAACATTAAACTACAGACCAGTATCATTGACATGTATAGTATGCAAAGTCATGGAGAAGATTATCAGAAGAAGATTATCAGAAGAAGAGGGGAGTGTCCCTGTTTGCAGATGATGTGAAGTTGATGAGAAGAATTCAATTGAACGAGGACCAGGCGGAACTACAAAGTGATCTGGACAGGCTGCGGGCCTGGTCCAGAAACTGGTCCCTGGAGTTCAACTCCACCAAGTGCAAAATCATGAAGATTGGGGAAGGGCAAAGAAGACCGCAGAAGGAGTACACTCTACAAACCTCACTCAAGAAAATGGATCTTGGGATGAATATAACACCAGGCACATCTCCTGAGGCGCACATCAGCCAAATAACTGCTGCAGCATATGGGAGCCTAACAAACCTAAGAACAGCATTCCGAAATGTCAATAGGAAATCGTTCAGGACCCTGTATACCGTGTATGTCAGGTCCATATTGGAGCATGCAGCATCAATTTGGAGCCCACACCTAGCCAAACATGTAAAGAAATTAGAGATAGTGCAAGGGTTTGCAATAAGACTTGCCCCGGAGCAAAGGGGCATGTCCTACTAGGAGAGGTTAAGAGAAATCGACCTGACGACACTGGAGAACAAGAGAGATAGGGGGGACACGATAGCGACATATAAAATACTGAGAATTGACATGGTGGACAGAGACAGGACAGATGTGACACAGCACCAAGGTGGTCACATTTGGAAGTTGAAGACTCAGATGAATCACAAAGATGTTAGGAAGTATTTATTCAATCACAGAGTTGTCAGGAAGTGGAATAGTCTGGAAAGTGATGTAGTGGAGGCAGGATCCATACATAGCTTTAAGAAGAGGTATGATTAAGCTCATAGAGCAGGAAGAGTGACCTAGTAGTGACCAGTGAATAGGTGGGGCCATGAGCTGTGACTCAAGCCCTGCAACCACAACTAGGTTAGTACACACACAAAACACACACACACACACACACACACACACACACACACACACACACACACACACATACAAACACACACACATACACACACACACACACACATACACACACACACACACACACACACACACACACACACTCACACACACAAACACACACACACACACACACACACATACAAACACACACACACACACACACACACACACACACACACACACACACATACAAACACACACATACTGGGGGTGAGTATAACACCGAGCATATCTCCTGAGGCGCACATCAATCAGATAACTGCTGCAGCATACGGGCGCCTGGCAAACCTACGGATAGCGTTCCGATACCTCAGTAAGGATTCGTTTAAGACTCTGTACACCATCTATGTCAGGCCCATACTGGAGTATGCAGCACCAGTTTGGAATCCACACCTAGTCAAGCACGTCAAGAAATTAGAGAAAGTGCAAAGGTTTGCAACAAGACTAGTCCCAGAGCTACGGGGATTGTCCTGTGAAGAAAGGTTGAGGGAAATCGGCCTGACGACACTGGAGGCCAGGAGGGTCAGGGGAGACATGATAACGACATATAAAATACTGCGCGGAATAGACGAGGTGGACAAAGACGGGATGTTCCAGAGATGGGACACAGACACAAGAGGTCACAATTGGAAGTTGAAGACTCAGATGAATCAAAGGGATGTTAGGAAGTATTTCTTCAGTCATAGAGTAGTCAGGCCATGGAATAGCCTAGAAAGTGATGTGGTGGAGGCAGGAACCATACATAGTTTTAAGGCGAGGTATGATAGAGCTCATGGGGCAGGGAGAGAGAGGACCTAGTAGCAATCAGCGAAGAGGCGGGGCCAGGAGCTGTGACTCGACCCCTGCAACCACAAATAGGTGAGTACAAATAGGTGAGTACACACATACACACACACACACACACACACACACACACACACACACACACACACACACACACACACACACATACAAACACACACACAACACACACACACACACACACACACACACATACAAACACACACACACACACACACACACACACACACACACACACACACACACATACAAACACACACACACACACACACACACACACACACACACACACACACACACACACACACATACACACACACACACACACACACACACACACACACACACACACACACACACACACAACACACACACATACAAACACACACACACACACACACACACACACACACACACATACACACACACACACACACACACACACACACACACATACACATGACGGAAGGGTTAGACTCAGAAGTGTCCCTGTTTGCAGATGATGTGAAGTTAATGAGGAGAATTAAATCTGATGAGGACCAGGCAGGACTTCGAAGAGACCTGGACAGACTGGACACCTGGTCCAGCAAATGGCTTCTCGAATTTAATCCTGCCAAATGCAAAGTCATGAAGATAGGGGAAGGGCACAGAAGACCACAGACAGAGTATAGGCTAGGTGGCCAAAGACTGCAAACCTCACTCAAGGAGAAAGATCTTGGGGTGAGTATAACACCGAGCATGTCTCCGGAAGCACACATCAATCAGATAACTGCTGCAGCATATGGGCGCCTGGCAAACCTGAGAACAGCATTCCGATAACCTTAGTAAGGAATCATTCAAGACACTGTAAACCGTGTATGTCAGGCAAATACTGGAGTATGCAGCACCTGTTTGGAACCCGCACTTGATAAAGCACGTCAAGAAAACTAGAGAAAGTACAAAGGTTTGCAACAAGGTTAGTTCCAGAGCTAAGGGGAATGTCCTATGAAGAAAGATTAAGGGAAATCGGCCTGACGACACTGGAGGACAGGAGGGTCAGGGGAGACATGATAACGACATATAAAATACTGCGTGGAATAGACAAGGTGGACAAGGACAGGATGTTCCAGGGAGGGGACACAGAAACAAGAGGCCACAATTGGAAGTTGAAGACACAAATGAGTGAAGAGATAGTAGGAAGTATTTCTTCAGTCATTAGAGTTGTAAGGCAGTGGAATAGCCTAGAAAATGACGTAGTGGAGGCAGGGAAACCATACTCAGTTTTTAAGACGAGGTTTGATAAAGCTCATGGAGCGGGGAAGAGGAGGGCCTAGTAGCAACCGGTGAAGAGGCGGGGCCAGGAGCTAGGACTCGACCCCTGCAACCACAAATAGGTGAGCACAAATAGGTGAGCACACACACACACACAACACACACACACACACACACACACACACACACACACACACACACACACACACACACACACACACACATGCCACGACGGAAGGGATAGCCATAAATATCCCTTCTCGCAGATAACGTGAAACTAATAAGGATAATACAAGCAGACGTGGACCAGGAAAGGCTACTAATGGATCTGGACAGGTAGCAGGTCTGGTCTGATAAGTGGCTGCTGGAGTTCAACCTCAGCAAGTGCAAAATTATAAAGCTTGGGGAGGGACAAAGAAGTCCGTAGATGGGGTACTGGTTCGGGGGACAAAGGCTACAAACCTCATTCAAGAAGAAGAACCTTTGCGTGAGTATTGCACCGAGCATGTCACCTGAGGCACACATCTACAAAATAACTGCTATACTAAATGCTCGTCTGGCAAATAAAAGACTAGCTTATGGAAATCTTAGAGAGTCTTTCTCGACACTGTATTCAGTGTATGTCGGGCCCATATTGGAGTATGCAGCACCAGTACTGAACCCATATCTGGTCAAACACGTCTTGAAATTAGAGAAAGTTCAGAGGGTTGCAACGAGTCTAGTCCTGGAGGTAAGGGTTATGTCCTATGAGGCGAGGTTATGAGAACTCAACCGGATACCACTGAAGGACATAGGACTAGGGGTGATATTATGGCAACATACAAAATATTGAAAGGAACTGATAGGGCGAATACTCACAGATTGTGTGAGAGATAAGAAACGGGAACAGAAGGGCACAGCAGTAAGCTGAAAACCCGGATGAGTCACAGGGACGTTAGGAAGTATTTCTTCAGTCTAAGAGTAGTCAGAAAGTGGAGCGATCTGGAGAGTGATATGGTAGAGACAGGATGCATACATAGCTTTAAGAAGAGGTACGACAAGGCTCTCGAAGCGAGGAGAGTGTGAACCCAGTAACGACCAGCGATGACGCCAAGGCCAGGGGCTGTGACTTGATCTGTGCGACCACGTATGGGTGAGAACACACACACACACATACAGACTGAGGGAGGTGTTCATGCAACTCCGAGTAAGGAGGAGAATGAGGTAATCAGTCCCTCAACCTTGAGTCGATGTGGTCAGTCCATCAAGATTGATGGACTGACAACTCCGAGTAAGAGACAGGAAATGTCTATGAGGGAGCTGCCAAATTCAGGTGAGGCAGCGAGAGTAAAAGCAGCCTGGCTTTACCCCACTGAAGCCAAGCTTTTTTGCGACAGCAGAGTCCTACCTGACGAATTCCCCTACAGTATCGTGTGTGTGTGTGTGTGTGTGTGTGGTTGCAGGGGTCGAGATTCAGCTCCTGGCCCCGCTTCTTCACCGACCGCTACTAGGTTCTCTCTCCCCCTGCTCCATGAGCTTTATCATACCTCGTCTTAAAACTATGTATAGTTCCAGCCTCCACTACATCGCTTGCCAGACTATTCCACTTCCCAACTACTCTATGACTGAAGAAATACTTCCTAACATCCCTTTGACTCATCTGAGTCTTCAGCTTCCAATTGTGACCCCTTGTTTCTGTGTCCCATCTCTGGAACATCCTGTCTCTGTCCACCTTCTCAATTCCACGCAGTATTTTGTATGTCGTTATCATATCTCCCCTGACCCTCCTGTCCTCCAGTGTTGTCAGACCGATTTCCCTTAACCTTTAGTCATAGGACATTCCCCTTATCTCTGGAACTAGCCTTGTTGCAAACCTTAGCACTTTCTCTAATTTCTTGACGTGTTTGACCAGGTGGGGGTTCCAAACTGGTGCTGCATACTCCAGTATGGGCCTGACGTACACAGTGTATAAAGCCTTGAACGATTCCTTACTGAGGTACCGGAACGCTATTCTCAGGTTTGCCAAGTGCCCATATGCTGCAGTAGTTATCTGGTTAATGTGTGCTTCTGGCGATGTACTCGATATTATACTCACTCCTAGGTCTTTCTCCTTGAGTGAGGTTTGCAGCCTTTGGCCACCTAGCCTATACTCTGTCTGCGGTCTTCTGTGCCCTCCTCCGATCTTCATGACTTTGCATTTTGAGGGGTTAAATTCTAGGAGCCAGTTTCTGGACCACTCATCCAGCCTGTCTGGGTTTCTTTGTAGACCCATCTGGTCCGCATCTGATTTAATTCTCCTCATTAATTTCACGTCATCTGCAAACAGGGACACTTCTGAGTCTATCCCTTCCGTCATGTCATTCACATATACCAAGAATAGCACTGATCCCAGGACTGACCCCTGTGGAACCCCGCTCGTCACTGGCGCCCACTGTGATACCTCATCACCGACCATGACTCGCTGTTGCCTCCCTGTTAGGTATTCTCTGATCCATTGCAGTGCCCTTCCTGTTATATGTGCCTGTTCCTCTAGCTTCTGTACTAATCTCTTGTGAGGAACTGTGTCGAAGGCCTTCTAGCAGTCAAAGAAAATGCAATCAACCCACCCCTCCCTCTCATTTTTTACTTCAGTTACCTTGTCATAAAACTCTAGTAGGTTTGTGGCACAGGATTTGCCTTCCATGAATCCGTGCTGTCTGTCGTTTATAATCTTGTTCTGCTCCAGGTGCTCCACCACTCTTCTCCTGATAATCTTTACCAAGACTTTGCATACTATACATGTCAGTGACACTGGTCTATAATTTAGATGGGACTACATTTGCCTTCTTCCATACTTCAGGTAGTTGCCCAGTTTCAAGGGAAGTGTTGAAGAATTTGGTTAGTGGCACACGTAGTGTCCCTGCTCCCTCTCTAAGGACCCACAGAGAGATATTGTCCAGTCCCACCGACTTTGAGGTATCAAGGTCACTTAGGAGCTTCTCCACTTCCTCCTCAGTTGTGTGTAATTCATCCAACACTTGTTGGAATATCCCTTGTTGCTGTATGGCACTGTTTTGTCTTCCCATTGTCCCTTCAGCCTCCACTGTAAATACTTCCTGAAATCTCATGTTGAGCTCCTCATATACCTCCTGGTCGTTTCTTGTGAGCTCCCCACCTTCTTTCCTCAGCCTGATTACCTGGTCCTTGACTGTTGTCTTCCTTCTGATGCTATGTCATTTTCATACTGCCGCTGCGCCTCCCTTCTTATCTGTGCATACTCGTTTCTGGCTCATCGACTAATCTCTTTATTTTCCTGAGTCCTTTGCCTTCTGTACTTTTTCCATTCTCTAGAGCACTTAGTTTTTGCCCTGCACCTTTGGGTAATCCAAGGGCTCGTTCTGTCCTTCCCATTATTTCTGTTGCCCTTGGGAACAAACCTTTCCTCTGCCTCCTTGCATTTTGTTGTTACAAAGCCCATCATTTCGTTTACTGATTTTCCTACCAACTCCTGTTCCCACTGAATCTCCTGCAGGAAGGCCCTCATTCCTGTGTAGTCCCCCCTTTTATAGTTTAGCTTTTCCCTTTCTACTCCTGTTACCCTCTCCACTTTTAGCTCCACGATGTATTCAAAGCTCATAACTACGTGGCCACTAGCTCCAAGGGGCCTTTCATATGTGATGTGCTCAATGTCTGAGCTACTCAGGGTGAACACGAGGTCAAGTCTTTGCTGGTTCCTCCTCTCCCCTCTCTCTGGTAGTATCCCTAACATGTTGGTACATGAGATTTGCCAGCGCCACATCCATCATCTTGGCTCTCCATGTTTTGGGATCCCCATGTGGCTCCAGGTTTTCGAAGTAGCCCATGACCAGTAACTTCGCTCTACTTGAGTGGGCCCTTCTTACCACCTCAGCTAGAGTGTCCACCATTGCTCTGTTGCATTCATCATATTCCTCTCTTGGCCTTCTGCAGTTCTGTGGTGGGTTATACATAACTGCAATGACTACCTTGTTTTCCCCTGACTGAACTGTACATATTATGTAATCCCTTTCTCCAATCTCGTCCATATCTTCCATTTCTTGATAACCCCACTGGTTTTTTATTAGTAATGCAACCCCTCCTCCCCCCCTGCTCCTTCTATCCTTCCTCAGGATCTGATATCCGGGTGGGAAGATTGCATCTGTTATTATCCCAGTGAGTTTCGTTTCTGTAACTGCTACGATGTCTGGGGACAATTCCTTGATTCTTTCGTGCCACTCCTCACATTTATTTATTATTCCATCCGCGTTCATGTACCAAACCTTCAACTTCTTTTCAATAGCTGTGGTCTGGGGAGAGAGGTGGGTTAGGGGGAGCAGGGGCCTATAGGGGGTTGGTGTGGGGGGTGGGGTCTGTGGTGTGAGGGTGGGCAGAGGGCCTATGGGGGGTTTCAGTGGGGTGGGGGTGGTGGTGAGGGGGATGGGGGTTTTGGTGGTGGTGAGGGGATGGGGGAAGAAGGCATATGGGGGTTACAATGGGGGAGGGGGTTGTGGTGAGGGGGATGGGGATAGAGGGTACAGTGTGTAAGTTGCTGTGGGTTACTGTGAGGGTGGGGTTTGTGGTGAGGGGGATGGGGGGAGAGGGTAACATTATGTGGGTTATTGTGGGTTTCTGTGGGGGTGGGGTTTGAGCTGAGGGGGATGTATGGGTTACTGAGGGTTACTGTGGGGCTGGGGTTTATGCAGAGGGGGATGTGTGGGTTACTGTAGGCTTCTGTGGGGGTGGGGTTTGTGCTGAGGGGGATGGGAGCAGAGGGTACAGTGAGTGGGTTTTGGGTTAGGTCGTTTGATTGCTTTGGGATTGCCATGGTTGTGTTCCTTCTGTGGGTGGTACTGGAGAGGGTTGCGTTTGTTCTTCATCCTGGGCCTGATTTCTCCTGCTCTCTACCTTCCTTGCCTCCCATTCCTCCTTGTGATGTTGCACCCTCCCTTTCAGTGTCATCCTTTCTTCTTGTGTTCTGTCTCGGTCGAGGTACACACTTCAGAACACCTGATTGTCCCTTAGGCGTGCTTTCTCCTGCAGGATCCGCTTTCGAGCTGACTCTGCCTTAAAAATCACTTTGACTGGGCTCTTTTTTCCCCTCGACAAACCACCCAATTTTCTGAAAAATTTGTCAGCTGAGTCATGTCGTCCTCTCCTATTGCTTTTATGATGATTTCAATCGTTTTTTTTTCTCCTGTATCCTTGACTCGTAAGTTTCCCCACCTACTTCTTGGAGCCCATAGACAAAAATGGCCCTCTCCCTTTCATCCTCTCACTGTGCTTCCTTGAGTATCCTCTGATTCAAATTAGTTCCTGCCATTGATGCGTTGCTTCTTACTGTCTCTTCCCTATCTGGTGTCCCTCTGCTTATTTGCTCCTGGTCATGGCAGTTGTCTGTTAGAGCCTCTGTGTATAGTTTAGCTCCTTCATTGACTTTAGTCCCCTTATTAGTTCTTGCTGTTCTCCCTGCCTTTTCCCAGGCCCCCTTTGGGTTCAATGGGGTCATCGCATACAGTATATCTCCTTTGTCCCCTACTGTCCCCTCATCAGTGACTGAGGTAGTAGCTCTTGGTGTCATGGCTGTACTGTCTTTTGGTTCTTTAGGCTGTTTCAGACTCTTTAGTTCTACTAAGCTCTGCATCTTAGCTTCAGCTGCTGTGATTTGTAATTCCCATTTCCTGCTCTCCTCAGCTATTTTCTCTTCCATTTTCTTGCTGATCTCTTCAAGCCTCCTCCCCCACTCTGCCTCCCAGTCCTCTCTCCCAGGTCCACCACTCGCTTCATCCACCATTCCTCTGGTTCACCATCCAGGTTTCTGGTGTCCCATGTTTTTTTTTTTTCACAGAAGTGCTTATGCCAAGGGTGCTGTGGAGGGGGGTGTTTGTTGTGGGGAAGGGGGGTGTTTGTTGTGGGGAGAAGGGAGGAGGAGACAGGGAGGGGAAAAGGATAGTGAGCTGGATAGGGAACAGTAGCAGAGGGAAGAGAGATGGGGGGAAGACTAAGGGGAACAGGGGGAAGAACAATGGGAGGGAGGGGAGTAGAGAGGGTAGAGAGGATGAGAAGGAGATGAAGAGGGAGGAAAGTGGGATAAAGAGGACAGGGAGTGGGGTTGAGTGTGAGTTAGAGAGAGAGGGGGGAAAGGGAGAGTCAGAGTGTGTGAGGAGCATGTGAGTTGGGGAAGATCAGCCTTTATTGTGCTTGCAGGCTCGGAGGCGAGGGGAGAGGGAGGAGGAAGAAAGAAGAGGAGGTGAGGGGGGAGATGGAGGAGGTATAGGAGGAGGATGATAGAGAGGGACAGAGAGTGTGTTTGAGTGTGAGTAGAGGGTTAGAGAAAGGGAGATAGAGATAGTGTGGCTGAGTGTGTGTTGAGAGGGGGAGGAGAGAGAGAGGGGGAGAGAGAGAGGGGGGGGGGAGTGTTAGAGTGTGTGGGGCGTGTGGGTTGGGTAGTGTTCTTTCGGTCTAGGAGGCGAGAGGAGAGGGAGGGGAGAATTGAGGGTAGGTGGGGGGAGATGGAGGTGGTTATAGGAGGAGGACAGGAGGAGGAAGGAAGGGAAGAGATAGGTGGGGGGTTGGTAGGGGGAAGGGGGGTGGTGGGGAGATGATGGAGGAGGTATAGGAGGGGAGAGGGGGGAAGGGAGGGAAAGAGGAGGAGGAGGTGAAAGAGAGGGGTAGGGGGATGTAGGTAGGGATGAAGGGAGGGGAGGCGGGGGGAAGATGGAGGAGGTATAGGAGGAGGAGGAGCAGAGGAGGAAGGGAGGGAGGGAAAGAGAGGGTAGGGGAAGTAGGTAGGGATGAAGGGAGGGGAGGTGGGGGGGAAGTATGGAGGAGGTATAGGAGAAGGAGGAGCAGGGGGGGGAATGGGAGGGAAGAGAGAGGGAGGGAGGGAATGGGAGAGGTAGGAAGGGAGGAAGGGAAGGGAGAGGGGGAAGAAGGGAGGTATAGGGGAGGAGGAGCAGGAGGAGGGAGGGGAGGGAAGAGGAGGGAGCCAGGAAAAGAGAATAGTAGGGGAGGAAAGTAAGGAGGAAGGGAGGGGAGGTGGGGGGAAGATGGAGGAAGTATAGGAGGAGGAAGGGAGGGAAAGAGAGAGGGAGGGAGGGAAAGAGAGGTAGGGGAGGTACAAGAAGAGTGTGAACTGTGGGTATGTGTGGGTATGAGACTTGTCCGTTATGGTAGGGTGTGTGTGTGTGTGCGTGTGTGCGTTACTATCCTGCCACCCGAGTCAAGGGAGGGGAGAGGGAGGAGGAGAGGGAGGGATAATCTCGCTGCCAGGCTTTTGGGCCTATCCTAGACTCTCCACGTGCATGGCATGCTGCTATGTACCGAGAGAGCCTGTACCGGCAGTACCCTGCCTATGCCTTTGCAACTCCACGTGTATACCTGGAGCTATACTTACTGAGTAAACACCTGTGCACCTACTCGTGTATACCTGGAGCTATACTTTCTTATTAACACCTGTGCACCTATTTGTGTATACCTGGAGCTATACTTACTGAGTAAACACCTGTGCACCTACTTGTGTATACCTGGAGCTATACTTACTGAGTAAACACCTGTGCACCTACTCGTGTATACCTGGAGCTATACTTTCTTATTAACACCTGTGCACCTATTTGTGTATACCTGGAGCTATACTTACTTGCTGAATGAACGCCTGTGTACCTACACGTGTATACCTAGAGTTATACTTAATGAATAAATAATGTTAGTGTTAATTGTCCAGCCTTACTGCCTGCACGTGCACTACAGTGCCTCTGGTCCCCACCTTTGTTCCCCTTACCCAGTGGTTAGTGGCATACACAGTATCTTTGCTCCCTCTCTAAGGACCCACAGAGACATGTCCAGTCCCACCGTCTTTGAGGTATCGAGGTCACTTAGAAGCTTCTTCACCTCCTCCTCGGTTGTATTTCATCCAACACTTGGTATATCCCTTGTAGGTGTACCCCTCTGTTTTGTCTTTCCAGTGTTCCTTCTGCCTCCACTGTAAATACTTCCTGAAATCTCGCATTGAGCACCTCACATGCTTCTGGATCATTTCTTGTGAACTCCCCACCTTCTTTCCTCAGCCTTATTACCTGGCCCTTGACTGTTGTCTTCCTCCTGATGTGGCTGTAAAGCAGTTTCGGGTAAGACTTGACTTTCGATGCTATATCGTTTTCGTACTGCCGCTGGGCCTCCCTCCTTATCTGTGCATACTCGTTTCTGGCTCGTCGACTAATCTCTTTATTTTCCTGGGTCCTTTGCCTTCTGTACTTTTTCCATTCTCTAGCACACTCAGTTTTTGCCTCCCTGCACCTTCGGGTAAACCAAGGGCTCATTCTGGTCTTCTCATTATTTCTGTTACTCTTGGGAACAAACCTTTCCTCTGCCTCCTTGCATTTTGTTGTTACATATTCCATCATATCGTTTACTGACTTTCCTACCAACTCTCTTTTCCACTGAACCTCTTGCAGGAAGGTCCTCATACCTGTGTAGTCCCCCTTTATAGTTTGGCTTTTCCCTTTCTACTCCTGTTGCCTTCTCCACTTGTAGCTCTACGATGTATTCAAAGCTCAGAACCACGGGGTCACTAGCTCCAAGGGGCCTTTCATAAGTGATTTCCTCGATGTCTGAGCTACTCAGAGTGAACACAAGGTCCAGTTTTGCTGGTTCATTCTCTCCTCTCTCTTTGATAGTGTGTGTGTGTGTACTCACCTAGTTGAGGTTGCGAGGGTCGAGTCCGAGCTCCTGGCCCCGCCTCTTCACTGATCGCTACTAGGTCTCTCTCACTGAACCGTGAGCTTTATCATACCTCTGCTTAAAGCTATATATGGATCCTGCCTCCACTACATCGCTTCCCAAACTATTCCACTTACTGACTACTCTGTGGCTGAAGAAATACTTCCTAACATCCCTGTGATTCATCTGTGTCTTCAACTTCCAACTGTGTCCCCTTGTTACTGTGTCCAATCTCTGGAACATCCTGTCTTTGTCCACCTTGTCAATTCCTCTCAGTATTTTGTATGTCGTTATCATGTCCCCCCAATCTCTCCTGTCCTCCAGTGTCGTCAGGTTGATTTCCCTTAACCTCTCCTCGTAGGACATACCTCATAGCTCTGGGACTAGTCTTGTTGCAAACCTTTGCACTTTCTCTAGTTTCTTTACGTGCTTGGCTAGGTATGGGTTCCAAACTGGTGCCGCATACTCCAATATTGGCCTAACGTACACGGTGTACAGGGTCCTGAATGATTCCTTATTAAGATGTCGGAATGCTGTTCTGAGGTTTGCTAGGCGCCCATATGCTGCAGCAGTTATTTGGTTGATGTGCGCTTCAGGAGATGTGCCTGGTGTTATACTCACCCCAAGATCTTTTTCCTTGAGTGAGGTTTGTAGTCTCTGGCCACCCTAGACTGTACTCCGTCTGCGGTCTTCTTTGCCCTTCCCCAATCTTCATGACTTTGCACTTGGTGGGATTGAACTCCGGAGCCAATTGCTGGACCAGGTCTGCGCCTGTCCAGATCCCTTTGTAGTTCTGCTGGTCTTCGATCGAGTGAATTCTTCTCATCAACTTCACGTCATCTGCAAACAGGGACACCTCAGAGTCTATTCCCTTCCGTCATGTCGTTCACAAATACCAAAAAAGCACTGGTCCTGGGACTGCCCCCTGTGGGACCCCGCTGGTCAAAGGTGCCCACTCTGACACCTTCGCCACGTACCATGACTCGCTGCTGTCTTCCTGACAAGTATTCCCTGATCCATTGTATTTGCCTTCCCGGGTTATCCCTGTTTGGGTTCCTCCAGTTTTTGCACCAATCTCTTTGTGGAACTGTGTCAAACGCCTTCTTGCAGTCCAAGAAATGCAATCCACCCACCCCTCTCTCTCTCTTGTCTTACTGCTGTCACCATGTCATAGAACTCCAGTAGGTTTGTGACACAGGATTTTCCGTCCCTGAAACCATGTTGGCTGCTGTTGATGAGATCGTTCCTTTCTAGGTGTTCCAAACCACTCTTCTCCTGTAATCTTCTCCAGTAGGAAAGGGACACATATGCAACAGTTAGGTATCTTATTATGAAACGTTTCGCCTAACAGAAAGGCTTCTTCAGTCAAGTACAGAAAAGTGATAGAAGCAGAAGATACTTGAAGACGATGTAATCAGTCCATCACCCCTTTAAAATTTTGAGGGGGTCAGTCCCTCAGTCTGGAGAAGAGCATTGTTTCCCTAGTATGAAACAATACTATGGAACAATGCTCTTCTCCCCGACTGAGGGAAATGACCACCTCAAAACTTTAAGGGTGATGGACTGATTACATCGTCTTCAAGTATCTTCTGCTTTTTATCAACTTTTCTGTACTTGACTGAAGAAGCCTACTGTTAGGCGAAACGTTTTATAATAAAGATACCTAACTGTTGCATATGTGTCTTACCTAACAACCTGTCGGTATTTTATACCATTTTAATGTTCAATCTTCTCCATGATTTTGCATACTATACATGTCAGTGACACTGGTCTGTAGTTTAATGCTTCATGTCTGTCTCCTTTTTTAAAGATTGGGACTACATTTGCTGTCTTCCATGCCTCAGGCAATCTCCCTGTTTCGATAGATGTATTGAATATTGTTGTTAGGGTACAAAATAACGCCTCTGCTCCCTCTCTCAATACCCATGGGGAGATGTTATCTGGCCCCATTGCCTTTGAGGTTTTCTAGCTCACTCAGAAGCCTCTTCACTTCTTCCTCGGTTGTGTGCACTGTGTCCAGCACATGGTGGTGTGCCCCACCTCTCCGTCTTTCTGGAGCCCCTTCTGTCTCCTCTGTGAACACTTCTTTGAATCTCTTGTTGAGTTCCTCACATACTTCACGGTTTATTTCTTGTTTGTCCTCTCCTCCTTCCTTCCTTAGCCTGATTACCTGGTCCTTGACTGTTGTTTTCCTCCTGATGTGGCTGTACAACAGTTTCGGGTCAGATTTGGCTTTTGCTGCTATGTCGTTTTTTATATTGTCTTTGGGCCTCCCTTTTTATCTGTGCATATTCGTTTCTGGCTCTACGACTGCTCTCCTTTTTCTCCTGGGTCCTTTGGCCTTCTATATTATTCTCCATTCCCTAGCACACTTGGTTTTTGCCTCCCTGCACCTTTGGGTAAACCCTGGGCTCATCCTGGCTTTTTCATTTTTCCTGTTACCCTTGGGTACAAACCCTCTCCTCAGCCTCCTTTCAATTTAAGAACATAAGAACATAAGAAAGGAGGAACACTGCAGGGGGCCTGTTGGCCATACTTGGCAGTCCTTTACAATTCATCCCACTAACAAAACATTTGCCCCCAACCCAATTTTCCCAAAGCTACCCAAGAAATAAGCCCCTGATGTGCAAGTCCCACTCAAATCCAACCCTCCCACTCATGTACTTATCCAACCTAAATTTGAAACTACCCAAGGTCCTAGCCTCAATAACCCAACCAGGTAGACTGTTCCACTCATCAACTACCCTATTTCCAAACCAATACTTTCCTATGTCCTTTCTAAATCTAAACTTATCTAATTTAAATCCATTACTGCGGGTTCTCTCTTGGAGAGATATCCTCAAGACCTTATTAATATCACCTTTATTAATACCTATCTTCCACTTATACACTTCGATCAGGTCTCCCCTCATTCTTCGTCTAACAAGTGAAAATAACTCAAGAGTCTTCAATCTTTCTTCATAAGGAAGATTTCTAATGCTATGTATTAATTTAGTCATCCTACGCTGAATGTTTTTTTAACGAATTTATGTCCATTCTGTAATATGGAGACCAGAATTGAGCTGCATAATCTAGGTGAGGCCTTACTAATGATGTATAAAGCTGCAGTATGACCTCTGGACTTCTGTTGCTTACACTTCTTGATATAAATCCCTGTAATCTATTTGCCTTATTACGTACGCTTAGGCATTGCTGTCTTGGTTTAAGGTTGCTGCTCACCATAACCCCCAAGTCCTTTTCGCAATCTGTATGGCTAAGTTCTATGTATTTTGTTGCTACATATTCCATCATCTCATTAACTGGCTTCCCTGCCAGTTCTCTGTCCCACTGAACCCCGTTCAGGAAGTTCCTCATTCCTGTGTAGTCCCCTTTCTTGTAGTTTGGCTTCATTCGTCCTGGTCTTCCTGCTTCTCCCTCCACTTGTAGCTCTACTGTGTATTCGAAGCTTAGAACCACATGGTCACTGGCCCCAAGGGGTCTTTCATATGTGATGTCCTCGATATCTGCACTACTCAAGGTGAATACTAAGTCTAGCCTTGCTGGTTCATCCTCTCCTCTCTCTCTTGTAGTGTCCCTTACGTGTTGGCACATGAAGTTTTCCAGTACCACCTCCATCATCTTAGCCCTCCATGTATCTTGGCCCCCATGTGGTCCAAGTTCTCCAATCGATCTCCTTGTGGTTAAAGTAAACCCATGATCAGGAGCTTTGCCCTGCATGCATGAGCTCTTCTGGCCACTCTAGCAGTGTGTCAACCATGTTTTGTGCGTTGTTGTGGTGTTGTGTGTGTGTGTGTTTTGGGTGTTGTGGTGTGTTGTGGATTTTGTGGGTTGTGGTGTGTGGTGTTGTGTGTTTGTGTGTGTGTGTTTGTGGTGGTGGTGTGAAGTGTGTGAGTGTGTGTGTATGAATATGTGTGTGTGTGTGTGTGTGTGTGTGTGTGTGTGACACTATTGTATCACTATTGTGGTTGCAGGGGTGTGTGGTGTGTGTGTGTGTGTGTTGTGTGTGTGTGTTGTGTGTGTGTGTGTGTGTGTGTGTGTGGTGTTGGTGTGCTCACCTATTTGTGGTTGCAGGGGTCGAGTCTTAGCTCCTGGCCCCGCCTCTTCACTGGCTGCTACTGGGTCCTCTCTCTCCCTGCTCCATGAGCTTTATCAAACCTCGTCTTAAAACTATGGCTATTCCACTGCCTGACAACTCTATGACTGAAGAAATACTTTCTAACATCCCTTAGACTCATCTGAGTGTTCAGCTTCCAATTGTGACCTCTTGTTTCTGTGTCCCCTCCCTGTAACATCCTGTCTTTGTCCACCTTGTCTATTCTGCACAGTATTTTATACGTCGTTATCATGTCTCCTCTGACCCTCCTGTCCTCCAGTGTCATCAGGCCGATTTCCCTTAACCTTTCTTCATCGGACATTCCCCTTAGCTCTTCAACTAACCTTGTCGCAAACCTTTGCACCTTCTCTAACTTCTTGACGTGCTTGATCAAGTGCGGGTTCCAAATAGGTGCTGCATACTCCGGTATGGGCCTGACGTACACGGTGTACAGTGTCTTGAACGATTCCTTACTAAGGTATCGGAACGCTGTTCTCAGGTTTGCCAGGCGCCCATATGCTGCAGCAGTTATCTGGTTGCTGTGTGCTTCTGGAGGCATGCTCGGTGTTATACTCACCCCCAAAATCTTTCTCCTTGAGCGAGGTTTGCAGTCTTTTGGGCCCCCTAGCCTATTTCTCCGTCTGCGGTCTTCTGTGCCCTTCCCCGATCTTCATGCCTTTGCATTTGGCGGGGTTAAATTTGAGAAGCCAGTTGCTGGACCAGGTGTCCAGTCTGTCCAGGTCTCTTTGAAGTCCTGCCTGATCCTCATTTGATTTAATTCTCCTCATTAACTTCACATCATCTGCGAACAGGGACACTTCTGAGTCTAACCCTTCCATCATGTCATTCACATACACCAAAAATAGCACTGGTCCTAGGACCGGCCCCTGTGGGGCCCCGTTCGTCACAGGTGCCCACTGTGATACCTCATCACGTACCATGACTTGTTGTTGCCTCCCTGTGAGGTATTCTCTGATCCATTGCAGTGCCCTTCCTGTTATATGCACCTGATCCTCTAGCTTCTGCACTAATCTCTTATGAGGAACTGTGTCAAAGGCCTTCTTGCAGTCAAAGAAGATGCAATCAACCCACCCCTCCCTCTTGTGTCTTACTTCTGTTACTTTATCATAAAACTCCAGAAGGTTTGTGACACAGGATTTGCCTTCCATGAATCCGTGCTGGTTGGCATTTATACTCTTGTTCCCTTCCAGGTGCTCCACCACTCTCCTCCTGATAATTTTCTCCATAACTTTGTATACCATACACGTCAGTGACACAGGTCTATAGTTTAGTGCCTCTTTTCTGTCTCCTTTTTTTAAAAATGGGAACTACATTTGCCGTCTTCCATACCTCAGGTAATTGCCCAGTTTCCAGGGATGTGTTGAAGATTGTGGTAAGTGGCACACATAGCATATCCACTCCCTTTCTAAAGGCCCATGGAGAGAAGTTGTCCGGTCCCATTGCCTTTGATGTATCGATGTCCCTTAGCAGCTTCTTCACCTCCTCCTCATTTGTATGTATGTCATCCAACACTTGTTGGTATATTCCTTGCTGGTGTCCTCCTCTGTTCTGTCCCCCCCCCCCTGAGGCCTTCCTGTCTCCTCAGTAAATACTTACTTAAATCTCATGTTGAGCTCCTCACATACCTCTTGATCGTTTCTTGTGAGTTCCCCACATTATTTCCTCAGCATGATCACCTAGTCTTTGACTGTTGTATTCCTCCTAATGTAGCTATACAGCAGTTTCGGGTCAGACTTGACTTTCGATGCTATGTCATTTTCGTACTGTCGCTGGGCCTCCCTCCTTTCTGTGCATACTCGTTTCTGGCTATTCTACTAATCTCCTTATTTTCCTGTGTCCTTTGCCTTCTGTACCTTTTCCATTCTCTGATGCACTTAGTTTTTGCCTCCCTACACCTTCAGGTAAACCAAGAACTCGCTTTGGTCTTCCTATTAATTCTATTGCCCTTGGGAACAAACCTTTCCTTTGCCTCCTTGCACTTTGTTGTTACATATTCCATCATCTCGTTTACTGATTTTCCTACCAGTTCTGTGTAGTCCCTTTCTCCAATCACGTCCATGCCTTCTATTTCCTCAAATCCCCATCGGTTTTTATGAGCAGTGCAAGCCCTCCCCCCCTCTACTCCTTCTGTCTTCCCTCAGGATCTGATATCCCGGTGGGAAGATTACGTCTGTTATTGTCTCAGCGAGTTTCGTTTCTGTGACTGCTATGATGTCAGGGGATTTCTCGCTGATTCTTTCGTGCCACTCCTCATATTTATTCGTTATTCCGTCCACGTTTGTGTACCAAACCTTCAGCTTCTTTTCTATCACTGTGGTCATGGGAGAATATTGGGGATGGGGGAGGTGGAGGCCTAATTGGGGTTGTGGTGTGGGTGGGGTTTGTGATGAGGGGGTGGGGTCAGAATGCCCATAGGGGGCAGCTGTAGGGGTGAGGTTTGTGATGTGAGGGTTAGTGGCAGAGGGAACAGTGTGTGGGTTTTGGTTTAGATTGCTCAGTTGCGTTGGGGTTGTCGTGGTTGGAGTCTTTCTGTGGGAGTTTCTGCGGGGTGTGTTTGCCCTTCCTCTTGTGTCTGGGTCCTGCTCATCTTCATCATTGCCTCTCGTTCCTCCTTGCGTCTCTGTACCCTCTCTTTCAGTGCAGTCCTTTCTTCTTGTGTTCTGTCGCAATCGGGGTATACTCTCCGGTACTACGGTTTGTGTGTGTGTGCGTCTGTATGTGTGTGTGTGTATGTGCGTGTGTGTGTGTGTGTGTGTGTGTGTGTGTGTGTGTGTGTGTGTGTGTGTGTCTGTCTGTATGTGTGAGTGTGTGTGTGTGTGTGTGTGTGTGTGTGTGTGTGTGTGTGTGTGTGTGTGTGTATGTCTGTGTGTCTGTGTCAGGTGTAATAACGGTCTCAGAGAGCATAAGCATCATAAATAATAAGTTGTGAAGACTAAGAGAGAGCAACAACTTTAATGTCAGAATTACTTAATATTTACCGCAATACACAGTAAAACATTTATACCTGTCTAAACCCAATCGCTTGGGAACATAGGATCAACTTCCAAGTTCCCCAGTAACCGCAAGCTGTTACAAATGGACTTAATTTTTGAAACAAATAGTATACACAGGAAAACTAGATCATTAGGGAGATAATTATGACTCATTGATTAATAATTTTCAAGAAAGGGCAGATGGGAAATGATTACTGCGATGAGTTTTTTGCAACCAAACATAAATGAGATCCAGAGAGTAGTCCGAAGATAAATAGGAACATATGAAAACAAAGCAGTAAAGAAGAGATTAATGAAGGCACAGTGACGCTAAGAGACTTAAGGGACTGTGTGTGTAAAACAGCACTGGAAGCAAGCAAAGGAATAGTAGCTTATCGAGAGTGAAAAAAACAGGTCAGTTACTTATCAGGAGTGAAACAGGTCAAGTAACTTACTCTAGAGTGAAAACAGTCAAGTAACATTTCAGAGTGAAACTGGTCAAGTAACATACTCCAGAGTGAAACAGGTCAAGTACATACTCCAGAGTGAAACAGGTCAAGTAATAACTCAGAGTGGAAACAGTTCAAGTCAACATACTCCAGAGTGAAATAGGTAAGTAACTTACTCAGGAGTTGAAACAAGGTTCAAGTAAAACATACTCCGAGTGAACAGGTCAAGTAACATACTCAGCGTGAAACAGGTCAAGAACATACTCAGAGTGAAAACAGGTCAAGTACATACTCCAGAGTTGAACAAACGGTCAAAGTAACATACTCCAGAGTGAAACAGGTCAACGTAACATTATCCAGAGTGAAAACAGGTCAAGTAACATACTCCAGATGTGAAACAGGTCAAGTAAACATACTCCAGAGTGAAACAGGTCAAGTAACATACGCCAGAGTGAAACAGGTCAAGTAACCTACTCCAGAGTTGAAACAGGTAAGTAACATACTTTCCAGAGTGAAACAGGTCAATTAACGATACTCCAGAGTGTAAGCAGGTCAAGTAACATACTCCAGAGTGAAAAACAGGGTCAAGTAACTTACTCCAGAGTGAAAAGGTCAAGTAACAGACTCCAGAGATGAAACAGGTCAAGTACATACCCAGAGTGAAAAAGGTCAAGTATACATACTCAGAGTGAAAACAGGTCAAGTAACATACTCCAGAGTGAAACAGTAGTAACATACTCCAGTGTTGAAAAGGTCAAGTAACATACTCAGAGTGGAACAGGGTCAAGTAACATACTCAGAGTGAAACAGGTCATAGTAACATACTCCAGACGTGAAAAAGGTCAAAGTAACATACTCCAGAGTTGAACACATGGTCAAAGTAACATAACTCCAGAGTTGAAAAAAAACCAGGTCAAGTAACCATATCAGAGTGATAACAGGCTCAAGTAACTTATCTTAGAGTGAAAAGGTCAAAGTAACATACTCAGAGTGAAACAGGTCAAGTAACACATACTCCAGAGTGAAAAGGTCATGTTACATACTCCAGAGTGAAACAGGTCAAGGGTAAACTTACTCTAGAGTGAAACAGGGTCAAGTAAATACTCTAGAGAGAAACAGGTCATAGTAACTTACTCTAGAGTGAAAAGGTCAAGTAATTGACTCTAGAGTGATAACAGGTCAAGGTAACTTACTCTAGTGTGAAAAAAGGTCAAGTAACTTATCTAGTGTGAAAACAGGTTCAAGTAATCATACTCCAGAGGAAACGGTCAAGTAACTTACTCTAGACGGTGAAAAAAGGTCAAGTAACATACTCCAGAGTGAAACAGGTCAAGTAATTTACACTAGAGTGAACAGGTCAAAGTAACTTACTCTAGAGTCGAAACAGTCTTAAACGCATTACTGCAGAGTCGAATCAGGTCAAGTAACATTACTCCAGAGTGAAAGGTCAAGTAACTTATCCAGAGTGAAAAGTGTCAAGTAACTTTCTCCAGAGTGAAAACAGGTCAAGTAACTTACACCAGAGTGAAACAGGTCAAGTAAATTCTCAGAGTGAACAGGTCATGTAACTTACTCTAGAGTGAAACAGGTTCAAGTAATACATTTACTCCCGAGTGAATCGGTCAATTAACATACTCCAGAGTGAACAGTCAAGTAACATACTCAGAGTGAAACAGGTCAAGTAACATACTCAGAGTGAACAGGTCAAAGTAAACATACTCCAGAGTGAAACAGGTCAAGTAAACTTACTCCAGAGTGAAACAGGTCAAGTAACATACTCCTGAGTGAAAACAGGTCAAGTAACTTACTCTTTAGAGTGAACAGGTCAAGTAAATACTCAGAGTGTGAAACTGGTCAAGTAACATACTCCAGATGAAAAGGTCAAGTAACTTACTCTAGAGTGAAACAGGTCAAGTAACTTACTCTAGAGTGAAACAGGTCAAGTAACATACTCCAGAGTGAAACAGGTCAAGTAACTTACTCTAGAGTGAAACAGGTCAAGTAACTTACTCTAGAGTGAAACAGGTCACGTAAGACATACTACAGAGTTGAAACAGGTCAAGTACTCTTACTCCTGAGTGATTCAGGTCAAGTAACATACTCAGAGTGCAAAACACTATAACATCTCCTCTACGAACAACCAAGAAATATCATTACAACGACGCCTATAACATTTACATGAACATGTAACAACATGCTTTAATATCCGCAAGAACAAAGTAATTACGTTCATAACATCACATCGAAACATCAAGAACATTGTTGTAATATCACAAGAACACCAAGAACATATACACACTGTACTACACCCACAGAACAGCAAGGAAAGTGTATTTTTGCATAACACTGATTACAAACAGTAAGAACAATAGTAAGGGCCCTAGTAACATTACAGGAACATTGTGATACGATCTATAAACATTTACAAAAACAACCAATAACATATACTAAATGGCGCTAATAACGTTCCACAAGAACAGCAAGACCATATTATAAGCTTTAACATACACAAGAACAGCAAGAACATTTAAAAATAAGGAACTTCCAACAATCACAAGATCATATAGATAAAAAAGCAAAACATCTGCGTGTTGCAGTGTATGTTATTGCAGCTCCTCAGTGCTGCGGTGGCCTGCAGTGAAGCCAGTGTGCTGCAGTCGACCAGAGTGCCTTGCGAGGTGACCGGAGTGCTGCAGGCCAGAATGCTGGCAGTGACCAGAGTGCCTGCGTGACCAGAGTGACTGCAGTGACCAGAGTGCCTGCGAGGTGGAACCCGGGTAGTGACAGCAGTGTTCACAAGTTGTCTGCAGTGATCACAATGTTCTTGCTCAGTGATCACAATGTCTGCTGTGATCACAATGGTCTGCAGTGATCACAGGCCAGCGTGATCACAAGTGGCAGGAGGTGAATACAGTGCCAGCAGTGATCACGTATTAGCAGTATGTTCACAGTGCCTGCAGTGATCACAGTGTCTGCACTGATCACAGTACCAGCAGTGATCACAATGTCTGCAGTGATCATAGTGCTAGTAGTGATCACAGTGCCAGCAGTGATCACAGTGCCATCAGTGATCACAGTGCCAGCAGTGATCACGCGGGCCACAGTGATCACAGTTGCCATCAGTGATCACAGTGCCAGCAGTGATCACAGTGTCTGCAGTGCCTTCGTTAATTAAAGAGTGTTGATGACACTGTTCTGCTTGGCTGGTCTCACACAAAGTCTTGATTGGGAAGATGATTTAATTGGTGTTTTGACTGGTGTTTTACAGGTGTTTTAACAACTATCCTATGGGTGTTAAACTAGTGTTTCACGGATGTAGAAACTGGTGTTTTTTGAGCGTTGTAACTGGTGTTTTACTGGTATTTTAACCGGCATTTTACGGGTGTTTTAACTGGTGTTCTGTGAGTGTCTTAACTGGTATTTTACGGGTGCTTTCACTGGTGTTTTTTGGGTGTTTTAATTGGTGTTTCATAGACGAGTTCTAACTTCTGTTTTAACTTTAGACCTTAAGAGATGGTTTTAAATATTGTTTTATAGGTTATATTACAGAATACATGAACTGGCGTTTTATTGCCGTGTTTAGGCTGGTGTTTTTAAGAGATGTTTTTTTGCTGTAACATGAACAGTAGCCTATAGTTCTATCTTCGACAACGGTGTCAAAAAATCAACTTATAATAAGAACAACAGAATCCAGTGTATATATGTATGTTATATATATGTCGTGCCGAATATGTAAAACTGGTCAATTAGCAAGAACTCATTTAAAATTAAGTCCTTTCTAAAATTTTCTCTTATACGTTTAAATATATATTTTTTTCATTAATGTTGATGTAAAAATTTATAATTTTGCACCAAAAGGAACTTAAAAAACTTACCTAACCTTTATTATTACAGGCGCTAATTTAGTTAGCCGTAACGCCGCGCGCGAACTAAATAAATTTGGAGATAGTGTTTTATTATATATTTATATCTATATTATGTATATATGAGTATTTTATATATACTATATATATTATATATATATTATATATATATTTATATAGATTATAAAACACGATCTCTGGACGAAGAACACAACTCGACACTACGAATTTGTACAAGGTACGCAGTGCCTTACAATCTCAACCACACTGGACCAATACCATGGCGACACGCGTGCGCTAGACCGGTTTGACTCCAAGGCAGCCAGCTTTCAGGGTGAGGCTTACTGTTTATTTCATCTCATCTCCTGGCCATACCCTGGACGCAAGATATGGTCCAGTGTGGTGAAAATGGTAAGGCACCACACACACACGACGCAGCCAACAAAAAACATAACACACAGATCACACAAACACACACCACATACACACTACAACAACACACACGCACACACCTCACACACACCAAGCACACAAACAACACACACACACTGTATATTTATTTATATAATATATATATTATATATATATATATATATTTATATATATATATATATATAATTATATATATAATAGTATATATGTATGAATTATATATATATATTATATATAATATATATATATGATATATTAGTGATACTATAATAATATAGTATTAATATGATATTTATCTATATAATGTATACACACACACCACCCAAATATATTATGATATATATATATATATATAATATATATATATATATATATATCTATATAAATATATTACCGTATATATCTATCTAGTAGCATATATATATCTATATATTTAATATAATATACTATTATATCGAGTTATATCTATATATATTGTATATATTTTCCAAACTGTGTCCTGGCTTGGCAGTGTCCCAGAGGCCTCAGATCCTTTCTTTGGTGCCTCAATGTGTGCCCTCTGGAAAAAGGATAGCGGAATCAGGCCATTGCAGTGGTAAACACCTCTCGGCGACTAGTCCGCCTAGGCTTGCAGTAAGGAAGGGGAGTCAAGAGGTGCTGCAATGTGAAAACCATACTCAGCTCGGTTTCGGCGTTCAACAGGGCTGTGAAGCAGCTGCCACGCAGCACGATTATATATCAAAAACTGTCCGATGAAAAAGCCTTGATCAAATTGGACTTTGCATGCTTTCAACACAGTCTGAAGGATGCTGTTCTCCAAGCAGTTTATAGAAACCTTCCTACTCTTATATCCCTTCATAGAATCGTGTTATAGTGTGACTTCAAACTACTTGTTTGGGGACCATGAAATTGACTCATGTGGGGCGTGCAAAGGGGGACCCTTCGCCCCCTTTCTATTCTGTTGGTCATCACAGAAGCCCTCGCAGCGAGCTCAATATCTGGTTCTGGATGATGGCCCCGAGCTGGCACCAATCAGACTCTCTCCTGGGAGACATCAGTAAAATTAAAGACATTGGGAGATAGCCTGGGCCCTTTCTTTAAACCCACCAAATGTGAAATGTTTATACCAATCAACAGTTAGTCCAGAATATTTAGCGCGTGTTCCCGGAGCAACGCGCCATTGATCCAGCCAATTAGCACTCCTCCTATGGGATTGACTCACTCTTGGTCCAATTGCCATCGATCTGATCCTAGAAAAAAAAGTCTCAGACTCTACAGACGATGGAAGTGATGAAAGGACATTGACACACCCCACCCACCCCACAGATGCTTCTTCTACTCGCCAGGTGCCTGTCAATCACAAACTTACATACTTTCTGAGATGATCCCAGCCTTCAGCGCAGTCTCCAAAAACTAAAGGAATATGATCTACTTAAGACCATGCTAGAGGTGTATTGAATTCTTGCCCTTGTGAAGAGGAAACAGTGGTTGCAAGCTCACTTCCGAGTCAGGGTTGGAGGGTAGGAGTACGCAGATCCTCCCAGATTGCTCTACAGCTTTCTCCAATCCTTTTCCATAGATCAACGAGTTGATAAGACTAAATTCTTTTGATACCGCTTCCCCTACTAGACTCAGCAGAGATTGGAAGATCCTAGCTATGCCAGGGCCATCACTGAATGGAGCTCGCTCCTTGCTGCTCCAGCATCGACAAACCTCGTAGTGCAGCGCTGGCTTCACAAAACAGTGCAAGCCTGGGATGTGACCCGATCTCGCTGAGAAAGGTTGCTTGCAAACATGTCATGGCTACAAAAATCAGTAGGGAGATTGCCCCGTCGTCCAGGCTGCTGGCAGTGCTCATCATTCCCGGGACTTTTTTACAAAAACAGTTCAATACTCGGGCAATGGGAGACGGCGAATCGACCTTAATACCCTCGTATTGCAATGGCTCTGGTCTTGCTGCCCCATTCACACAAAATATACGTGTATTGGCGGCAATGAGCAAGCAGGAACCAATTATGGTCTTACCTGGCTTAACTGTTCTCCAGAATCAAGGAGCTTTTGCATGTATGACACAATGGAGGTTCAATGACATCTTTAAGCCAGAACCCTTGCATACAGCTGGATGCCCAGCGACAGGTGCCCGATCACTAGCAGCCAACAATACCACTATCCCGCAAATCGCCCCGACGGGGATCCACCATTATCCTTGAAGAATGGCAAGCTCCACCACATCTGTATAATTTTAGCATGGGACTCTACTGTGTGTTCCACACGGGCGCGACACTCTATTCCATCACAGTGTGCGGGCAACAGGGAGGAGCTGCTGACACATGGGATGGAGTACAAGATCAGCAAGTACAGGACATAGCCAACAGTATCAATTTGTCTAGTGGGATCAGAGTCCTTAGGATCATGGGGAAAAACTTCCACAGTTTCTCAAAGAATTGGGTTCCAGACTCATCGACATCACCAGGGACAAGGGCAGCCACTTTCATGTTCAGCGCCTCAGCATAGCCATCCAGAGGGGAAAGGCTTGCTGCATTTCTTGGCGCGCGTCAGCCTGAGGAGCTGGATGCGTATATTCATGATCTTTGATACATTGTGCCTTGTTATCATGTGTATGTTTTTCTGTAAGGTATTCTGTTTATTAATAAAGGGTCATAGTATATCAAATACAGGGGGTGGTAGGAGAGGAAAATATTCCAAAAACAGCTCCGGGAGAACCTGAGTTTTCCCTGAGGTACGTTTATTGTCTTTCTATGAGGATGTGGGTCCCCAGATCCTGTTATAGAGGTGGTACTTCCCTATTTTAATGCATATTTATGTTGTTTTAATCTAAGTTACGAGATTTTTTACTGTTTGACGTAATAATCTAAATCCAAATTTTACATGGAATTTATAGACACATTTTCCATCAGCATTTAGGGGGGAATTCTTTATCAAAAGTTATTTTACTGTATCAAGCAATTTGAATACAAATTCTAATATTAAAAGTTTAAGAAGAGAAGGCTATCAAACCAAGTTTTTTCCACCGGTAAGGGAGAACAACTTATTTTTAGTTGAATAAGACTGTTGTTTTAATGATTTATCAATTACATTAAAAATGCTAGAACTACTTTCTTTACATACCCAAAAAGGACAACCAACCCTTATTCAACTAAAAATATGTTGGGTTCTCCCTTACCATGAAAACTGGATGATATGCCTTCTTTCTTAGGACTTTTAATATTAAAGTTGTTTTAAAACTCTTGTACAGTAAAAAAACTTTTGATGAAGAATTACCACACAAAATGCTGATGGATGGGTGTCTATAGATTCCTTAAAAATTGCGATAAGTTTATTTACGGGTCAAAACTGGTAAAATCTCGAACTTAGATTATAACAACTTAAATATAGCATTAGAAAACTGGACAAGATTCCAATGCTCTATTTATTCATGTGAGAGATTTTAACCTCCAATTGATTTTCAAAAGTTGAGAAAGTTGTCTCAAGCAAGTCCATGGTGACCTGAATATATTGAATCTTGTTTCATAAAAGCAGTTTTGAATATAATATGAATATTTCCTTAGGTTTATATAAAATTAGCTCATTTATAATTAATAAAAATTGGTTTGTGTTTAATAATACATTGGACCTAATAATCTAACCTTATATCTTGGGTGATATTTTTTAGGTGGGATGTCGTGAGGACCTGTCTAGTTGGATCCTCGACCTACTGCAGTGCTCCTCTTTTCTTATGAGGCCTGTATTGCGCGCGTCAGGTGTTTGCTTTGTTGTTGGAGTATGACTGTGAGGTGTAGTCTAAGCCATTTATTGCCTTCCTTTGATGTATTACTTTCATATGTTTCTTGACAATGTGAGTAGTCACGAAAGCGCTTGGAATTTCACTACTCTGGTTCACAGTGGTTGTGTTGCATTTTAAAAATCACCTGTTTACTGCGTCTTATTGCATAATGTAGTATTTTTATTTATTTTTTTTTATTTTTTATTATCACACGTGGCGATTCCCGCGCATAGGAAGGGTGGCCGAAAAGGAAAACTGTTCCACATCATTTCACTCCACAGCTGTCTTGCCAGAAGGGTTGCTTTACAACTACAAGTTGTTTTATAACTGCAACTTTAACACCATCCTTCAGAGTGCAGGCACTGTACTTCCCATCTCCAGGATAAGTCCGGCCTGCCGGTTTCCATGAATCCTTATAAATGATGCTTTGCTCACACTCCCAACAGCCGTCAAGTATTAAAATCCGATGTGCTCCATTCACTCCTTAACACGCTCCACGCATGCCTGCTGGAAGGCCAACGACCCTCGGACACACAAAACCTCCTTTACCCCATCCCTTCGACCTTTCTAGACCGACCCTAACCCCCGGCCTTCCTTGCCACTACAGATGATACTTCTTGAAGTCACTCTGTTTAAGCTCATTCTACTCTACATGTCCGACATACCACCTCAACGACCTTCATCAGCCCTTTGGACAACAAGTTTTGGTAATTCCAGCACCTCCTCCTAACTTCCAAACTACGAATTCTCTGCATTATATTCAACCACACATTGCCCTCAGTCCATGACATCTCCACGCCTCCAGCTTCTCCTTCAACTTCCTGGAACATTCATCACCATGTCTTCTGCCACCCATATTTAAGCCGCGTTTGGCTAAAAACTATACTCTCACTTCATTCCCCTCTTTGCCTCCAAGGACAAGTTATTGTTAATCTCCACAGACTCCTAAGTGCACCACTACCCTTTTCCCCTCATCATTCTATGAGTCACCATCATCCTTCATAGAGCGCATCCGCTGACACGTCCACTCCGCCAAACTATCTGAATACATTACCTCCTCCATACTCTTCCCTCCAATTGATATCCAATCTTTCATCACCTACTCTTTTTGTTATCTCATTACCTTATCTTCCTGTATTACTTCCTAATTTTCTTGCTTTTGCAACCCTACCCCAAATTCATCCACCAATCTCTGCAGTCCTTCTCTTCCAGAATCTCCCGAAGAGCACATGTGCCATCAGCCAAAGAGCGCAGACTCTGACAACTCCCACTTTATGTGTGATTCTTTATCTTTTTACTACGTCCCACGCCCCGCTCTTGCTCCAAGACCCTGCCATTTACTTCTCTTAAGACCCCATCTATAAATATATTAAAACAAACCTCCGGGTGACATCACCATCCTTGTCTAAGCCTATTTTAATGGGAATAATTTCCCTCTTTCCTACATACTCTAACTTGAGCCTCACTCTTCTCGTAAAAACTCTTCACTGCTTTCAGTAACCTACCTCCACCACATACACCTGCAAACCATCCTGCCGTATTGCCCCCATATCCACCCTGTCATCGCCTTTTCAATCAATAATGCAACAACAGGACTTTTTAGCCTTATTAAATACTGTTCACTTATAAGTTTCACTGTAAACACCTGGTCCACAACACCCCCTCCATTTCCTAACAAGCCTCCTTGTTCATCTGCTATTCCTATTCTCCGTTTACTTATAATTCTGTTCATTAATAACTCTACCATACACTTTGCAGCTATACTCAACAGACTTTCCCCCTATAAATTTTGTATTCTCTTTTGTCCCCTTTGCCTTTATGCAAAGGACTATGCATGCTCTCTGCCAATCCCTAGGACCTTAACCCTCGCTTCCATACATTTATTAATTATTGCACCACCACTACAATACTATATCCCCACTGCTTTACCCTGTTCGATCTTTATCTCCCAATCAATCCGGCTGCCTTACCCCTTTCATTTTACTACTGCTCTCACTGACTCACCCCACTCACAACTGGTTCTCCTCACCTCCTTCATAGATGTTCTTGCCTCGTTTGCCCTATAACTCGAAATCACAGCTTCCTATCTTCATCAACATTTATACAATTCATCAAATATTCCTCTCTTCCCAATACTTAAATACTCTCCATTTCTAACTCTCCTCTCTATCTTTTAGACTGCCAAATTCCATTTGTTCTCTGGGGTCATTAACTGTCTTATCTTCACTCCAGACTTTTTCTTATTTTCAACAAAATTTGTGTAACTCTCACCCACTCTCTCCATTTTTGCTCTCTTTTTTACATTGCTTCACCACTCTCTTAAACCTCTTCTTTTGTCGTTCATATACTCTTCCTCCTTGCATCATTTCTACTTAGTAAAAACGCATCTTCTCAATCTCGCTATCTTTTTCTCAGCCTTACTACTCTCTTTTACTCATCAATTCGCACCAATCGCTCCTCTTCCCTGCCTGCAACACCACTTTTCGGTAACCACAAACTTCTGCTGAACACTTAACACTACTTTTATACCTACACCCATACCTCGCTTCGTGACCCATGTGCTATGCTCTCATTAGCCCATCTATCCTCCAATAGCTGTTTATATCTTACCCTAACTGCCTCCTCTTTTAGTTTATTAAACCTTCACCTCTCTCTTCCCTGATGCTTCTATTCTCCTTGCATCCCATCTACCTTTTTACTCTCAGTGTAGCTACAACTAGAAAGTGATCTGATATATCTGTGGCCCCTCTATAAACATGTACATCCTGAAGTCTACTCAACAGTCTTTTATCTACCAATACATAATCCAAGAAACTGCTATCATTCGCCTACATCATTTCTTGTATACATATTTATCCTCTTTTTCTTAAAATATGTATTACCTATAACTAAACCCCTTTCTATACAAAGTTCAATCAAAGGGCTCCCATTTTCATTATACCTGGCACCCCAAAATTTACCTACCACATCCTCTCTAAAAGTTTCTCCTACTTTAGCATTCAGGTCCCTACCACAATTACTCTCTCACTTGGTTCAAAAGGCTCCTATACATTCACTTAACAATCTCCCAAAATCTCTCTCTCTCCTCTACATTTCTCTCTTCTCCAGTGCATGCACCCTTATTATGACCCACTTTTCGCATCCAACCTTTACTTTAATCCACATAATTCTTGAATTTACACATTCATATTCTCTTTCCTTCTCCTTCCATAACTGATCCTTCAACATTACTGCTACCCCTTCCTTTGCTCTCACTCTCTCAGATACTCCAAATTTAATCCCATTTATTTCCCCCCACCGAAACTCCCTATCCCCTTCAGCTTTGTTTCGCTTAGGGCCAGGACATCCAACTTCTTTTCATTCATAACATCAGCAATCATCTGTTCTTGTCATCCGCACTACAATCCACGCACATTCAAGCCCCAGTTTTATAAAGTTTTTCTCTTCTCTTTTTTATAAATGTCTACAGGAGAAGGGGTTACTAGCCCATTGCTCCGCGCATTTTAGTCGCCTCATACGACACGCATGGATTACGGAGGAAACATTCTTTTCCACTTCCCAT
>NC_069404.1:89119223-89121723 GCF_026875155.1 Cherax quadricarinatus
TTGGGGGGGCCCGGTTTTTTTGGGTGTGTCTGTGTGTGTCTGTGTGTATGTCTGTGTGTCTGTATGTGTCTGTGTGTGTCTGTGTGTGTGTGTCTGTGTGTGTCTGTGTGTGTGTATGTCTGTGTGTCTGTGTCAGTATAATGACGGTCTCAGAGAGCATAAGCATCATAAATAAAGTGTGAAGACTAAGAGAGAGCAACAACTTTAATGTCAGAATTACTTAATATTTACCGCAATACACAGTAAAACATTTAACCTGTCTAAACCCACTTGGGAAACAAAGGATCAACTTCCAAGTCCAGTAACGCAAGCTGTTACAATGGACTTAATTTTTGAAAAAAATATATACACAGGAACAACTAGATCATTAGGGAGATATTATGACTCATTGATTAATAATTTTCAAGAAATAGGGCAGACGAAATGATTTCTGCGATGAGTTTTGCAACACAAACATAAATGAAATCCAGAAGTGTAGTCCAAGATAAAAGGAATATGAAACAAAGCAGTAAAGAAGGGATTAATGAAGGCACCAGAGAGCTAAGAGAATATAAGAGGACTGAGTGAAAACCAGCACTGGAAGCAAGCAAAGGAAGTAGCTTACTCGAGAGTGAAACAGGTCAAGTAACTTACTCCAGAGTGAAACAGGTCAAGTAACTTACTCAGGAGTGAAACAGGTCAAGTAACATACTCCAGAGTGAAACAGGTCAAGTAACATACTCCAGAGTGAAACAGGTCAAGTAACATACTCCAGAGTGAAACAGGTCAAGTAACATACTCCGGAGTGAAACAGGTCAAGTAACATACTCCGGAGTGAAACAGGTCAAGTAACTTACTCGAGAGTGAAACAGGTCAAGTAACTTACTCAGGAGTGAAACAGGTCAAGTAACTTACTCGAGAGTGAAACAGGTCAAGTAACTTACTCAGGAGTGAAACAGGTCAAGTAACTTACTCGATGTGAAACAGGTCAAGTAACTTACTCAGGAGTGAAACAGGTCAAGTAACATACTCCAGAGTGAAACAGGTCAAGTAACATACTCCAGAGTGAAACAGGTCAAGTAACATACTCCAGAGTGAAACAGGTCAAGTAACATACTCCAGAGTGAAACAGGTTAAGTAACCTTACTCAGAGTGAAACAGGTCAAGTAACATACTCCAGAGTGAAACAGGTCAAGTAACTTACTCTAGAGTGAAACAGGTCAAGTAACATACTCCAGAGTGAAACAGGTCAAGTAACATACTCCAGAGTGAAACAGGTTAAGTAACTTACTCAGGAGTGAAACAGGTCAAGTAACATACTCCAGAGTGAAACAGGTTAAGTAACTTACTCAGGAGTGAAACAGGTCAAGTAACATACTCCAGAGTGAAACAGGTCAAGTAACATACTCCAGAGTGAAACAGGTCAAATAACATACTCCAGAGTGAAATAGGTCAAGTAACTTACTCCAGAGTGAAACACTATAACATCCTCAAGAACAACAAGAACATATCATTACACGCTATAACATTTACATGAACATGTAACAACATGCTTTAATATCCGCAAGAACACGTAATAACGTTATAACATCCATCGAAACATCAAGAACATGTTGTAATATCCACAAGAACACCAAGAACATATAACACTGTAACACCCACAAGAACAGCAAGAATGTGTATTATTGCATAACACTGATAAGAACAGTAAGAACATATAGTAAGGCCCTATAACATTTACAGGAACATTTGATAAGATCTATAACATTTACAAAAACAACAATAACATATAATAATGCGCTATAACATTCACAAGAACAGCAAGAACATATATAAGATTATAACATCCACAAGAACAGCAAGAACATAAAATAAGGAACTTCAACAATCACAAGATCATATAATAACAAGTAACAACATGCGTGTTGCCTGTGTATGTTATAGCAGCTCCCTCAGTGCCTGCAGTGCCTGCAGTGACCAGAGTGCCTGCAGTGACCAGAGTGCCTGCAGTGACCAGAGTGCCTGCAGTGACCAGAGTGCCTGCAGTGACCAGAGTGCCTGCAGTGACCAGAGTGCCTGCAGTGACCCGAGTGACAGCAGTGATCACAATGTCTGCAGTGATCACAATGTCTGCAGTGATCACAATGTCTGCAGTGATCACAATGTCTGCAATGATCACAATGTCTGCAGTGATCACAGTGCCAGCAGTGATCACAATGTCTGCAGTGATCACAGTGCCAGCAGTGATCGCAGTGCCAGCAGGGATGACAATGTCTGCACTGATCACGGCACCAGCAGTGATCACAGTGCCTGCAGCGATCACAGTGTTTGTAGTGATCACAGTACCTGCAGTGATCACAGTGCCAACAGTGATCACAGTGCCTGTAGTGATCACAGGGCCAACAGTTTTCCGATGTGCTGTAGTATCACAGTGTTGCCAAGTGTCACAGTGGCAGGAGTGATTACAGTGTGCTTGCTGTGATCACAGTATTGCTGTGTTCACAGTGCCTGCGTGATCACA
>NC_069404.1:89126723-89129223 GCF_026875155.1 Cherax quadricarinatus
GAGGACCTGTCTTTTTGGATCAGCGGACCTCTGAGTGCCCTCTTTTCTTATGACCCGGGATTGCCGCGCGTCGGTGTTTCTTTGTTGTGGGAGTTGACTGTGAGGTGTTTTAAAGCCTTTAATTGCCCCCTTTGTGATTATTTCTATTTTTTGAAAATGTGGTAGTCACGAAAGGCTTGGAATTTCACTACTTTTTTCACAGGGGTTTCTTTGCATTTTTTAAAAAATCCCTGTTTACCGATCTTATGATATTATATAAAATTTTTTTTTTTTTATTATTTTTTATTATCCAGGGCCCGTTTCCCCCCAAGGAGGGGGCCCAAAAAGAAAAACTTTCACCATCTTCCTCCTCACTGTCTTCCAGAAGGGGTTTTCACTACATTTTTAAAAACTGCAACTTTAAACCCACCCACCCTTCGAGTGCAGGCCGTATTTCCCATCTCCAGGATCAGTCGGCCCCTCCCGGTTTTCCCTAAACCCCTCAAAATGTTCTTGCTCACACCCCCACGCACGTCGTATTAAAAACCTTTGTCTCCTTCCCTCCTATCAAACCGCTCACGCATGCCTGGGGAATCCAACCCCCCGCACAAAAAACCCTCCTTTACCCCCTCCTCCGACCTTTCTAGCGCCCCCTACCCCCCCCTTCCCTTTCCCACTACAGACGTACTCTCTTAAAGTCCCCGTTTAGTCCATTTTCTCTACCCGAACCACCCCAACAACCCTTCCCCAGCCCCCTGGAAACAGTTTTGGGAATCCGCACCCCTCCCAACTTCCAAACTCAATTTTGCTTATATTCACACCACACATTGCCCCGACATGAATCTCCCCCGCCCCCACCCTTTCCTCACTGAACATTCACACCCATGTTTTTACACCCATATAAGAAGTTGGTAAAAATATACTTTTCATTTCCCCCCTTTGCCTCCGGACAAAGTTCTTTTTTTTCCCCGACCCTAAAGGGGACCACCACCCTTTTCCCTCATAATTCTAGTTACTCTTTTCATAGGGGCCCATCCGCTTACAGTTCCCTCCCCAAATATCTGAATAATTCCCTCTCCATCTCCCCCCTCCAATTGAATCCAATCTTTTTATCACCCAATCTTTTTTTTATCCTCATTACCCTTTCTCTTTTTCCCCGTATTCACTTCTAATTTTCTTCTTTTGACACCCTACCCCAAATTATCCCCCCAATCTCTGGCTTTTTCAAATTCCCCCGGCACAGTGCCTCACAAAGGCAACTCTGACAATCCACTTTATGGTGATTCTTTATTTTTAACTCCACGCCTCTTTCCCGACCCTCGATTACTTTCTTACAACCCCATCTATAAAAATTAAAACAACCACGGTGACATCACACACCCTTTTCAAGGCCCATTTTACTGGGAAATAATTTCCTTTTCCTACATTTCTTTCTTACCCCACTATCCCGAAAAAACTCTTTACGCTTTCGTAAAACCCACCTCCCCCACCATACACTGCAACAACTGCCCTATTGCCCCCCTATCCACCCTGTCATACGCCTTTTCCAAATCCATAAATGCCACAAAGACCTTTTTAGCCTTATCTAAATACTGTTCACTTATATGTTTCACTGTAAACACCTGGTCCACACACCCCCTACCTTTCCTAAAGCCTCCTTGTTCATCTGCTATCCTATTCTCCGTCTTACTTTTAATTCTTTCAATAATAACTCTACCATACACTTTGCCAGCTATACTCAACAGACTTATCCCCCTATAATTTTTGTATTCTCTTTTGTCCCCTTTGCCTTTATGCAAAGGAACTATGCATGCTCTCTGCCAATCCCTAGGTACCTTACCCTCTTCCATACATTTATTAAATAATTGCACCAACCACTCCAAAACTATATCCCCACCTGCTTTTAACATTTCTATCTTTATCCCATCAATCCGGCTGCCTTACCCCTTTCATTTTACCTACTGCCTCACGAACTCACCCCACACTCACAACTGGCTCTTCCTCACTCCTAAAGATGTTATTCCTCCTTGCCCTATACACGAAATCACAGCTTCCTATCTTCATCAACATTTAACAATTCCTCAAAATATTCCTCCATCTTCCAATACCTCTAACTCTCCATTTAATAATCTCTCTCGCTATTTTTAACTGACAAATCCATTTGTTCTCTAGGCCTTCCTTAACTTGTTTATCTCACTCCAGAACTTTTTCTTATTTTCAACAAAATTTGTTGATAACATCTACCCACTCTCTCATTTGCTCTCTTTTTACATTGCTTCACCACTCTCTTAACCTCTCTCTTTTTCTTCATATACTCTTCCCTCCTTGCATCACTTCTACTTAGTAAAAACTTCTCATATGCTAACTTTTTCTCCCTTACTACTCTCTTTACATCATCATTCCACCAATCGCTCCTTTCCCTCCTGCACCACTTTCCTGTAACCACAATACTTCTGCTGAACACTCTAACACTACATTTTTAAACCTACCCCATTACCTCTTCGACCCCATTGCCTATGCT
>NC_069404.1:89136723-89154223 GCF_026875155.1 Cherax quadricarinatus
AATGAGAGGGGAGAGTGAGGAGAGGGGGGGTGAAAACTTTTGTACGTTTGCCCCAAACAAACTTTTTAATTTATTTTAATTTACGAGGGTTGTGGGGGAAAAAAAACTGTTCATTTAAAGTAGTACTCCTAAAAACAAAATTTAGTATAAGTAAGCCAATCCTCCATTGAAGGGGAATTTAAGCAATTTCAGTGATTTTTAAATTTGGTTGGTGAACGAAGGGTTTTGAGGGGAAGGGGACACCCGGCCCAGGCCCTTAGGAATGGCGTCACTTTTTGCCTTACAGTTGAGCATCAAATTATTAAAAGTCTTTTTTTGCTTTGAAATAGCTTTGGGTGCTTTAAAACAATTTGCGGGTCAATGAAATATATTGATTTTTTTGTAACATTTTCCTTTAGTGAAAAAGTGGATGACATAAACAGTGTTTATTAACTAATAGAAAGGAAGGCAACATTTTCCAGTTTCCCGGGGCCCACTCCCGGGCCCTCACCCCCCCTAACTCCCCAAACCCCGTTTAAAACACCCCACGTTTCCAAACCCCCCACCCTCTCTTCCTGTGAACTTCACTGAAAAACCTTTAAAAGCCCCCTCTGTGATAAATTTTCACATAGAAAAATTTAGAAAGGGGGAATTTTTATACGCTATTGGTTTTTGGCCCCGTAGTTACTCCCAAGTGTTTGGGGGGTATACCAAAAGGGGGAACAAAATTTTTTTTGGGTTTGTAAGGAACCTACTTTTTTCCAAAATTTACTGCCCCCACAGATCCCTTTCCCAAAAGGAATTTTGTTGCGCTAGGTTGAAAATTTCAGAAAATTGAAGGATTTCCATAATCCTGGGGTTTTAGTGGATACAAGCCTGGGGGCTACAAGGAAAGGAATTTTTCAAGGGGTACCCCCCAAGGCCCTTCCTTCCCAAAAAGATCAAGATCTTGAGCTGTGTTGAAAAGTCGCAGCTCAGAAAAACCATCACAGGGAAGCACTTCTGAGCCCCTTAAAAATCATTAGAAAATTTAAAAAGCTATTTTTAGAAGGCCTTTGCAACCCTACACAATTTGACTTTAAAGTGTCAGCGGATGGTGCACTTTTGAAAAAGGGACGGGAAAGCCCCCACACTGAGTTTAAAAACTCTTGGGAAAATCTGGGGGAATTCTGTCTTGTAAGACCCCACAGTTTGCCCGAGCCCCAAAACACTCCCTTTAGGAATTCTAACAAATTCCTTAACCACCACAGGGGAAAAAATTTTCCTCTTCCCAGCAACGAAGGGAAAAAAACCTTAGATCTGTTTAGTTTTTTAAACAGGGGGCACTTGCTTCACCACTGCCAGTCCATTAAAAGGCACATACCATCTTTGACCCTACACTGTCGCAAAACCTGCCGCCCCACTATGCCAGCATCTGGCAGCAGTCCCTCATCGGAAAGGGTTCTGAGTAGGAGTTTCTCCCCCAGAAAATTGGTGCAGTTAAAAATCAGGGAATTATACTCCCACCTAAATCACCTACAGCCCCAAAGTACGAACAGCAGGGACACATCGGGTCGGGAAAACTTTTTAGGGGGACGGGGTAGGGACAGGGAAAAGAGGACGTGAAGGAGGAAGACATCTACACCCGTCCCCCTCCACAAAACACAGTCTCGGGGGGCAGAACTGGGGGAAAAATCAGCAAAAACACAGGGGGGTGAAAACAAATCGGGAGTCAACCCCCCCCGGGGGCCAACCTAGGCTGTGCTCTCACGGGCACCGGAAGGGGCACACCCCCAACAACTGCCTGGGAGTTTCCCAATTTGAAATTATTTTGTTTTTTAAAAAGGGAAAAAAAACCCCAGGGGGGACCATTTTTGGAAAAAAAAGGAACTTGACAGCAGGACCCCTGGTTAGAGACTTTTCCCTCGGAAAAAACCCAGCGGATCTCAAATTTGGGGTGAAACACTTCCCACATCCCCCACTCAGTACTCCTTCTAAAGTCCAGCAGGTGGTATTGTCCCCAAATTTAAAAAGACACAGACCAAAAATCCCCAGCTGCCCCCATACTTTTCCCCTTTTCTCAAGGGCAGGAAACCTTTAAAGGGCCTTAACACCCCCCACCTAAAGCTGACCCATCAGGAGGAGCCAGTCTATCAGCATCCTGTCGGCAACATTAGAGGTTTTCCCTTACTAATGTTGGAGAGCTCACACCAAAAGTTTTGTGAACATCGGGCGTCCGACATGAAGTATTGTTGAAACAGTTTTTGGGCGGGAAAGGGCCCCGAAAAAATTTGCCCGAAAAAGCTGGTACAAACCCCATGGATGAGAAGGACAGGCCAAAGGGAAAAGGGGGAGGTTTTTTTGCGTGTGCTTCTCTAAAAAATGTTCATGCCCCGCACATTTTGTTGCCATCCCTTTCTCATCTTGAAAAAATGTTCTTCAAGCTCTGCATAAATACTAGTACCTCTGTTAGCATGTGCAATGTAAGACCTCGGGGGCAACATGCAGAAACCCCTCAACTTCCTTTAAGGAAAATATGGCTCCCTTCTCTACCCAAAACAACTGTCAACATATCATAATTGTTGGTGACCCCCACCAAAAAACCTTATTTCAGAGAGACTTTGATTTACCTTCTTGCGTTTTTGACATGAGAAACTTTGGGTTTATTTCCCTACCATCTCTGGTTCCCCCCTTGGGCCCCGGAGTGAGTGATCTGGGAGAAGGCCCCTTTTTACTTGTCAACCCCCCCTAGTTGGGGTGTCTGCCCCAAGGGCTGTTTTTACGACATTTAAGGGTCCCCAAAGAACGAGGTTTAGGAGGGCCCAAACCCCAACCTGGCCAAAGGGGAAAAAGGGTTTTTGGCCGCCCTTTGCCGAGCTCGCCACCACCGATTGGAAAAAGCTTATAAAGAGCTTGTTTGTTTTTTTGTTATTTTCGAGGGGTTTTTTTTGGTAATTTAGGTGGCGGGGGGGTTTAAAGATAGTCTTTGGAGGCTTCTTACTTTATTGTTAAGTTTTTTTGGGGGGTACACGGCCCTTTTGGGGTTTTTTTGAGCCCCTGGCCCGGGCCCGGGGCCCTCCCCCGAGGAGAGTGGGGGGCCTTTTTTTAAAAATTGTTTTAGGGGGGCCCTGGTGTGGTGAGGCGGAGGCAAAGGGGCCGGGGAGGCTGGCGGGGCCCCGAGGGCCTTTGGGTACAGAGGGCCGCACCTGGTGGCGCGAAATATGAACTAAGGGTGGCAGACAGCAAGGGCTGTCGGGGAGACGTACAGGCTGTCTACTTTCGCTGGGGCCCCCTTTCCCCAGTCGTCCCGGGGCGCGACAATATGGTGGTTTAAAAAAAAAAATCGGTCTCTCTCTCGTAGGGAAAAAGGGCACAGGGAAAACCAAAAAAAAAAAAAATATATATAAAATGGACATGGAAAAAAAAAAATTCCTAAAAGGGAGGGAAGGAAAAAAAACCGTGGGGTGCTAAACCTCGTGGTCAAAGGCAGTGGAGGGCCCCCCCCCAAAAGGGGATCACTGCACGCCTTCCCGCGTTTTGGACAGATTTCTGCCCAAAACAGGAAAAAATCGCCCCGGGCCCGAGCTGTGAGTAACAGGGTTTCGGGCTCCTCTGGAACGGTTTAAAACAGGGTTTTTTTGGGGTCGCTACAGGTTTTACTCAATGGGGCACGACATGCTGGGGGCCCTCGAGTGAGACGTCGACAAAACTCAAAAAAGGGGCAGGACTTCTGGAAAGCGACTCGGAGGACACTTCTCGACTGGACTGTCGCTGGGCTGTCACTGCCGTGAGCGTGGAGCGAGTTTGGAGCGATCTGGCAGAGACGACGGGGCGAAACCGGGGAGTCGTAACTCATACATCAGACGCATGAGGGGCTAGCAGTAAAAAGTGACATTTCTTTGTGAGGGGCCACTGAAGCTTGTGAACAGGCTGACACAGCGCCTCCGACAGGGTAACTGGGCCCCTTGGCGAGTATCAACGGCAGTTGAGTTATAGCAGAGGTTGCTAACATCCCCAGACTTGTTTCTCTACATATAACCCCTTGACGGTCGGGGGTTAATGAAAAAAAATCTCGAGGGAATCAAAAGGGGTACGATTCTGCAGAAAACACGAGCGAGGGGCAAAAAAGCTTTCTGTACAAGGGGGATCATTGCTCGGGGCTGAAAATCAGCTTCAAAAAACTGGTCACAGGGTGATTTTAACACGGTGCTACTCAGGTCTGGCTCAGACCTCACTGGACACAGGGAAATTTTACACACACCGCGATACAACATGGCTTAAACTAACAAAGACTTTTCTGGCTAAAACTGACACTAAACATTACTAAAATGTGAAACCTGACAAAAGGAATTAATTAAACACCAATATTTCTCTCTCTTTCTCGCAAACAAAAAATTTACTAGAAACACTCGAGTGCATCTTGAGCAGGCTGGAGTAGCAGCACTGACAAAAAAATTCGAGTGAGTCAGCACACGTGCGTCGAGACATCTCGGGTGCGTCAGCAACATCTCGGGTGCGTCAGCAGACATCTCGAGGGACGTCAGCAGACACGTGAGGTAGCAGCAACATCGTGACGTCATGAAGTCGGGCGTCGGGGGTGACGTGAATTGGGATGCGGGTAGCAGACCACAGCATGAGGCCTTGGGACATTTTTAATAGTGGCGGGGTAGATCCACGTGACATCCCCCCAAACCCCCAAAGGGCTCGTGATCCACGTGGTGTCTGATTACTGGCATGCTGGCCACGAGCTTGATGGCCTCGGCACTCAGAACACAGTCGGCAAGAATTACAGGAAAACAGCAGAAACACAGCAAAGGAGGGGGCAGGGTGAGGGGTGTAGGTAGACGGGTGAGCGTGATGGGGCGAGCATGGGCAAGGTGAGGAACACCCACTTCCTTCCTTCCTCCCCCCCCCACAAATACGAGAGAACTCACACTGGACGCAGAAATCACCACAAAACCATCGGGCTTGTTGAAACGGCGTGCTGAGCTGAACAACAAACAACTACAAGTGACGCTGAAGACTGACTTTGAGAAACAGGGGGGGCATGTAGCGGGGGACGCTGTAGCGGGGGTCACGTGAGCCATTACAATTCTCGGGAATTTTCGGCAAATTTCCCCCTGGATCCTGTTTTGTACCTGTTTTGGATGCTCAAACGTGCGACACGACATCAATAATTTTTGAGAGATGGACGCTTTTTTGCAGGGGATGAAAAGTGAAGATGACTTCACCCCTTCCTTCCTCGCTTTGGAAAAACACATGCTGCAACCACCGCGGTACCAATAAAAGGGCTTGTTTGGTATTCTGGTAGCGGGGGGTTAATGATACTCTTCGGGGGCTTTTTACTTTATTTTTGGGGGGTGGTGGGTAACAGGGTTGGTGTTTTTGCCCATGGCCCGGGCGGGCCTGCCCGAAGGGGACTGGGAGGGCCTTTTTACTTTTTGCTAGGCCGTGGGGGAGTGAGGGGGAGGCAGGGGGGGCAGGCTGGCGTGCCTACCGAGAGGGGCCCGGGACAGAGGGCAGCACCTGATGGCGCGAATATGAAATAAGCGGCAGACGCTGGGCTGTCTTGCAGACAGTAAAAGGTGAAAAGCCTTCTCCAAGGGGGTTACAACCAAGTGAAAGCTTCACTGGCACATCCTTAATTACAACAAGAAACCCTTCCTCACCGGAATTTTTGACAAGCCTACAGACAGCCTTGGTTTGGTTTTTGTTTTTAGAGAGGCGTACTGCTAAAACAAAGCATGGGGAAGGTATAAGAGACTCCTACCACCTAAAACAAAATTGCAAGGGAAGCCCGAAGGCTATTGGTGATGTTCAAAAAGGGGCCCTTTCTAAATGGGGGTGGACACAAAAAAAAGCTAGCCAGGGAGGGAGGCTCCAAAACCTGGTGGTCCCCGTCATGGGGCAGACAGGGGGTTTTCTCCCTGAGAACCCCTTCCCCCCTCTAAATCACAGGAGGGACCCCCCCATATATCAAAGAAAGGGGGACCTCTTTGCCGAACATTTGCTACCAAAAAGTAAGTTCCTGATCCAGCAAGGGAACCCCCCCCTTGGCACTGCAAGAATGTGTCAAACTGTCAGTGGGGGACAAAAAGGCAGGGGGAGGGCATTTTCCCTTTTTTAAAAAACCTTTACCAAGAAAAGGCGTGGTCCCAGAAAGTTGACCCAAGATTGCTTAAAGATGTGCAGCCAACTAGGCACCTCTAATTCCTCTTTTACAATGCTAGACGTGAAATGGCCCTCTTGTGGAAAGGGCAAATGTAGTCCCTGTTCACAAAAAGAAGAGCAGACAGAAATCAGCAACTACAGACCAGTGCACTCCCGTATTTCCCTTTAAGATCCAAAAAGACAATAACCAAGACAAGCAGAGTTTTTCGATTTTCCACCCCAAATTTGTGACCATCAATGGCTTCCCGGAAGGTTACTTGCTGCTGACTGTTGTTAAAAATCCCACTAAGTGCCCATCACTGGATGAATCCAAATCAGCGGTGGTAGTACGGACATTGCTGGGGCTTTTACCAGGTGTGGCACCCGGCCTCTTTGCAGGGAAAAATTGGGAGGGTCTACGCTATGCTTTCCCTGATTCTCCTGGGGAGATCTCAAATGATTCTCAAAAGGAACAGAACAGCAAAACATCCCATTGGGGGAAGTGTTCCACAAAGGGAAACATGTGGGGCCCTTTTTGGAATGTCTACTTCAATGACCTTTTTCATCTCATCCCAGAATCCCATGCATATGCAGACGACTGTACACTGACATTCACTTATCCAAGAAAAGAAAGGCCAGCTGCTCTAAGCTACATCAATCAACACCTAAGAGCTATATCAGCTTGGGGAAATAGATGGCAAGTAACATTTGCACCTGAGAAAATGCAAATGATGATTGTGTATAGGCACCATGATGGTAATGCTGGTGCAGTAGTAAGGATGAATGGGAGGGTGTTGGCACCTGGAGAAGTACCATGACTCGCTGCTGTCTTCCTGACCAGTATTCTCTGATCCATTGTAGTGCCTTCCCTGTTATCCCTGCTTGGTCCTCCAGTTTTTGCACTAATCTCTTGTGTGGAACTGTGTCAAACGCCTTCTTGCAGTCCAAGAAAATGCAGTCCACCCACCCCTCTCTCTCTTGTTTTACTGCTGTCACCATGTCATAGAACTCCAGTAGGTTTGTGACACAGGATTTCCCGTCTCTGAAACCATGTTGGCTGCTGTTGAGATCATTCCTCTCTAGGTGTTCCAACACTCTTCTCCTGAAAATCTTCTCCATGACTTTGCACATTATACATGTCAGTGACACTTTTCTGAAGTTTAGTGCTTCATGTCTGTCTCTTTTTTTAAAGATTGGGACAACATTTGCTGTCTTCCATGCCACAGGCAATCTCCCTGTTTCGATAGATGCATTGAATATTGTTGTTAGGGGTACACATAGCACCTCTGCTCCCTCTCTTAGGACCCATGGAGAGATGTTATTCGGTCCCTAGCTCACTCAGAAGCCTCTTCACTTCTTCCTCGGTTGTGTGTACTGTGTCCAGGACTTGGTGGTGTACCCCACCTCTTCGTCTTTCTGGAGCCCCTTCTGTCTCCTCTGTGAACACTTCTTTAAATATCTTGTTGAGTTCCTCACATACTTCATGGTCATTTCTTGTTGTCTCTCCTCCTTCCTTCCTTAGCCTGATTACCTGGTCCTTGATTGTTGTTTTCCTCCTGATGTGGCTGTACAACAGCTTCGGGACAGATTCGGCTTTCGCTGCTATGTCGTTTTCATATTGTCGTTGGGTCCCCCTTCTTATCTGTGCATTTTCATTTCTGGCTCTACGACTGCTCTCCTTATTCTCCTGGGTCCTTTGCCTTCTATATTTCTTCCATTCCTTAGCACACTTGGTTTTTGCCTCCCTGCACCTTTGGGTGAACCATGGGCTCATCCTGGCTTTTCATTAATCCTGTTTCCCTTGGGTACAAACCTCTCCTCAGCCTCCTTGCATATTGTTGCTACGTATTCCATCATCTTATTAACTGGCTTCCCTGCCAGTTCTCTGTCCCACTGAACCCCATTCAGGAAGTTCCTCATTCCTGTGTAGTCCCCTTTCTTGTAGTCTGGCTTCATTCGTCCTGGCCTTCCTGCTTCCCCATCCACTTGTAGCTGCACTGTGTATTCGAAGCTTAAAACCACATGATCGCTGGCCCCAAGGGGTCTCTCATATGTGATGTCCTCAATATCTGCACTACTCAAGGTGAATACTAGGTCCAGTCTTGCTGGTTCATCCTCTCTTCTCTCTCTTGTAGTGCCCCTTACATGTTGGTACATGAAGTTTTCCAGTACCACCTCCATCATCTTAGCCCTCCATGTGTCTTGGCCCCCATGTGGCTCCAAGTTCTCCCAATCGATCTCCTTGTGGCTATAGTCACCCATGATCAGGAGCTTTGCCCTGCATGCATAAGCTCTTCTGCCCACTGCAGCTAGTGTGTCAACCATCGCTCTATTGCTCTCATCATACTCTTGCCTTGGCCTCCTGCTGTTCTGTGTTGGGTTATACATCACTGCAATTACCACCTTGCGACCTCCAGAGTGAAGTGTTCCCATTATGTAATCGCTTGCTTCTCCGCTGTCTCCTCTCTCCAGCTCATCAAAATTCCATCGGTTTTTGATCAACAGTGCCACTCCTCCACCCCACCCCCTGTTATCTCTGTCTTTCCTCAGGATCTGGTATCCCGTTGGAAAGATGGCATCTGTTATCATACCTGTTAGCTTGGTTTCCGTGAGAGCTATGATGCCCGGTGATGCCTCTTTGACTCCTTCGTGCCACTCCTCCCACTTATTTGTTATTCCATCAATGTTTGTGTACCATACCTTCAGTTTCCTTTCCAACACTGTGGTTTGGGGGGCCTGTGAGGGTGGGAGACCTGGTAGCATACTGTGGGATTCTATAGCTGGGTGTTGGGTGGAAGCTGTGAGTATGGATTGTAGTTTGTGTTGGGATGGTGTTCTGAGGATAGTTCTCTGTGTGCTTGCCCTTGCTGCTCTGTTCTGCTCTGATTGACCTATGCTGGTTCCATCCTTCTCTCCTTTCCTAGCTGCGATCGCTTTTTTGTCCTCTTACTCAGTTACTGTCGTTCTGTTTGTGTTCTGTCTCTGTCTAGGAACACCCTCTTGTACTTTTCCGAGTATTTCAACCATGGTTTCTCTTGGAGGATCCTGTTCTGCACTGTTTCAGCTTGATCGGTCGTTTTCTCCCCTTCAAGTTCACCCCTATGTGTGTGTGTGTGTGAGTGTGTGTGTGTGTGTGTGAGTACTCACCTAGTTGAGGTTGCGGGGGTCGAGTCTGAGCTCCTGGCCCCGCCTCTTCACTGATCGCTACTAGGTCACTCTCCCTGAGCCGTGAGCTTTATCATACCTCTGCTTAAAGCTATGTATGGATTCTGCCTCCACTACATCGCTTCCCAAACTATTCCACTTACTGACTACTCTGTGGCTGAAGAAATACTTCCTAACATCCCTGTGATTCATCTGTGTCTTCAGCTTCCAACTGTGTCCCCTTGTACTGTGTCCAATCTCTGGAACATCCTGTCTTTGTCCACCTTGTCAATTCCTCTCAGTATTTTGTATGTCGTTATCATGTCCCCCCTATCTCTCCTGTCCTCCAGTGTCGTCAGGTTGATTTCCTTTAACCTCTCCTCGTAGGACATACCTCTTAGCTCTGGGACTAGTCTTGTTGCAAACCTTTGCACTTTCTCTAGTTTCTTTAAGTGCTTGGCTAGGTGTGGGTTCCAAACCGGTGCCGCATACTCCAATATGGGCCTAACGTACACGGTGTACAGGGTCCTGAATGATTCCTTATTAAGATGTCGGAATGCTGTTCTGAGGTTTGCTAGGCGCCCATATGCTGCAGCAGTTATTTGGTTGATATGCGCTTCAGAAGATGTGCCTGGTGTTATACTCACCCCAAGATCTTTTTCCTTGAGTGAGGTTTGTAGTCTCTGGCCCCCTAGACTGTACCCGTCTGCGGTCTTCTTTGCCCTTTCCCCAATTTTCATGATTTTTGCACTTGGGGGGATTGAACTCCAGGACCCAAATTTGGGCTGACTAGGTCTGCAGCCTTCCAGATCCCTTTGTAGTTCTGCCTGGTCTTCGATCGAGTGAATTCTTCTCATCAACTTCACGTCATCGCAAACAGGGCACCTCAGAGTCTATTCCTTCTGTCATGTCGTTCACAAATACCAAAAACAGCGCTGGTCCTGGGACTGACCCCTGGGGGGACACCCATGGTCACAGGTGCCCACTCGACACCTCGCCACGTACCATGACTCGCTGCTGTCTTCCTGACAAGTATTCCCTGATCCATTGAAAGTGCCTTCCCTGTTATCCCTGTTTTGGGTCCTCCAGTTTTTTGCACCAATCTCTTGTGTGGAACTGTGTCAAAGGGCCTTTCTTGCAGTCCAAGAAAATGCAATCCAACCCACCCCTCTCTCTCTTGTCTTACTGCTGTCACCATGTCATACAAACTCCAGTGGGTTTTGTGACACAGGTTTTTCCGTCCCTGAAACCATGTTGGCTGCAGTTGATGAGATATTTCCTTTCTAGGTGTTCCACCACTCTTCTCCTGATAATCTTCTCCATGATTTTGCATACTATACATGCAGTGACACTATCTGTAGTTTAATGCTTCATGTCTGTCTGCTTTTTTAAAGATTGGGACTACATTTGCTTCTTCCATGCTTCAGGCAATCTCCCTGTTTCGATAGATGTATTAAAATATTGTTGTTAGGGGTACACATAGCGCCTGTGCTCCCTCCTCAATACCCATGGGGAGATGTTATCGGGCCCCATTGCCTATGAGTAATCTACTCACTCAAAGCCTCTTCACTTCTTCCTCGGTTGTGGCACTGTGTCCAGCACATGGTGGTGTGCCCCACCTCTCCGTCTTTCTGGAGCTCCTGTCTCCTCTGTGAACACTTCTTTAAAATCTCTTGTTGATTTTCCTCACATACTTCACGGTCATTTCCTTTGTCTCTCCTCCTTCCTTCCTTAGCCTGATTTCCTGGTCCTTGACTGTTGTTTTCCTCCCGATGTGGCTGTACAACATTTTTGGGTCAGATTTGGCTTTCGCTGCTATGTCGTTTTCATATTGTCTTTGGGCCTCCCCTTTTTATCTCTGCATATTCGTTTCTGGCTCTATGACTGCTCTCCTTATTCTCCTGGTCCTTTGCCTTCTATATTTCTTCCATTCCTTAGGCACACTTGGTTTTTGCCTCCCTGCACCTTTGGGTGAACCATGGGCTCATCCTGGCTTTTTCCCTTATTCCTGTTACCCTTGGGTACAAACCTCTCCTCAGCCTCCTTGCATTTTTTTTGCTACATATTCCATCATCTCATTAACTGGCTTCGCTGCCAGTTTCTCTGTCCCACTGAACCCCGTTCAGGAAGTTCCTCATTCCTGTGTAAGTCCCCTTTTTTGTAGTTTGGCTTCATTCGCCCCTGGCCTTCCTGCCCTTCTCCCTCCACTTGAAACTCTACTGGTTATTCGAAGCTTAAAACCACATGGTCACTGTCCCCAAGGGGTCTTTCATATGTGATGTCCTCGATATCTGCACTACTCAAGGTGAATACTAAGTCCGCCAGCCTTTCTGGTTTTATCCTCTCCTCCCCTCTCTTGTAGTGTCCCCTTACGTGTTGGCACATAAAGTTTTCCAGTACAACCTCCATCATCTTTGCCCTCCATGTATCTTGGCCCCCATGTGGGTCTAAGTTCTCCCAGTCGATCTCCTTGTGGTTAAAGTCACCCATGATCAGGAGCTTTGCCCTGCATGCATGAGCTCTTCTGGCCACTGTAGCCAGTGTGTCCCAAACCATCGCTCTATTGCTCCGTCGTACTCTTTCCTTGGCCTCCTGCTGTTCTGTGGTGGGTTAACATCACTGCTGTTACCACCTTGGGACCTCCAGAGTGAAGCGTTCCCGCTATGTAATCACTTTCTTCTCCGCTGTCTCCTCTCTCCAGCTCATCAAAATTCCAGCGATTTTTGATCACAATGCCACTCCTCCACCCCCCCTGTTCCCTCTGCCCTTTCCTCAGGATTTGGAAATCCCGTTGGAAAGAGGGCATCTGTTATCGTACCTGTAAGCTTGGTTCTGTGAGAGCTATGATGTCCGGTGATGCTTCTTTGACTCTTTCATGCCACTCCTTCCCACTTATTTGTTATTCCATCAGCGTTTGTGTACCATACCTTCAGTTTCTTTTCCAACACTGTGGTTTGGGGGGCCTGTGAGGGTGGGAGACCTGGGGGCATACTGTGGGATTCTATAGCTCGGTGTTGGGGGGAGGCTGGGGGTATGGTTTGTAGTGTGTGTTGGGATGGTGTGATAGGTTTGTATGGTTCTGAGAATAGTTGTGTGTGTGCTTGCCCTTGCTGTTCTGTTCTGCTCTGACTGACCTCTGCTGGTTCCATCCTTGTCTTTTTTTCCTAGCTCCTTTCGCTTTTTTGCCCCTCTCCCTCAGCTGCTGTCGTTCTGATTTTTTTTTCTGTCTCTGTCTAGGAACACCCTCTTGTACTCTTCCGAGTTTTTCAATCGTGGTTTCCTCTTGGAGGACCTGTATCCGAAACTGTTTCCGCCTGAAATCAGCTTGATTGGTCGGTTTTTCTCCCCTTCGAGTACCCCCCTATTCTCTGAAAATTTAAAAATCTCGTCCATCTCTTCACCTATTTCCGTGATGATTTTCTCAATTTCCTTTCTTTCTTCCTGCTGCCTTTCAGTGTGTGCCCCTTTTCCTCCTCTCCCTGAAGCCCATGGATAAACACTGATTTTGCCCTTTCCTCCTGCCAATTGCCTCACCCTCTGTGACTCTGGATCCTGCCTGTAGTGGTCAGTTTCTTCCTTGATTTTTCCAGTGGCTCTTGATAGCAGGGTTGTGCCTCAGCATTCGACCTATCACCCTCTCCATCTGCAACCAGCTGTTCTTCCCTTTCACTCCTTGGTCCTCCTTGGCAGGCTGATAGACCTTAGCATAATTCATAATTCCTTCCTTCCTGTTCGGCCTCGCAGCTTCATGTCTGTCTTCTCTGGTCACTGCCCCTGTAACTCGCTTCAGCCTATTTATCTCAACTTCTAGGACCCTTATTTTGGCTACTGCAGTTTCGACTTGTGCCTCCCAATTCTTTGTCTCCTTCTCCAACCTCTTTCCAATTTCACAGAGAGCTCTTTCTCCATTTTTTCAGAAAGCTCTCCTAATTTTCTCTCCCACTCTTGTTCCATTTCCCTTTTTTCCCCTGCTCCTCCATCCACTCCTCCCTACCAGAACCATTCTCATCTGATCCTTGGTTCCTGCGAGTGTGTGTGTGTGTGTGTGTCTGTTTATGTGTGTGTGTGTGTGTGCGCACCTAGTTGTACTCACCTAGTTGAGGTTGCGGGGGTCGAGTCCTAGCTCCTGGCCCCGCCTCTTCACTGATCACTACTAGGTCACTCCCCCTGAACTGTGAGCTTTATCATACCTCTGCTTAAAGCTATGTATGGATCCTGCCTCCACTACATCGCTTCCCAAACTATTCCACTTACTGACTACTCTGTGGCTGAAGAAATACTTCCTAACATCCCTGTGATTCATCTGTGCCTTCAACTTCCAACTGTGTCCCCTTGTTACTGTGTCCAATCTCTGGAACACCCGTCTTTGTCCCACCTTGTCAATTCCCCCTCAGTATTTTTTATGTCGTTATCATGTCCCCCCTATCTCTCCTGTCCTCCAGTGTCCCTCAGGTTTTATTTCCCTTAACCTCTCCTCGTAGGGCATACCTCTTAGCTCTGGACTATCTTGTTGCAAACCTTTGCACTTTCTCTAGTTTCTTTACGGGGCTTGGCTAGGTGTGGTTCCAAACTGGTGCCCCCAAAACTCCAATATGGGCCTAACGTAACACGGTGTACAGGGGCCTGAACGATTCCTTATTAAGATGTCGGGAAAGCTGTTCTGAGGTTTGCTAGGCGCCCATATGCTGCAGCAGTTATTTGGGTTTATGTGCGCTTCAGGAGATGTGCCTGGTGTCATACTCACCCAAAGATATTTTTCCTTGAGTGAGGTTTGTAGTCCCCTGGCCCCCTAGACTGTACTCCGTCTGCGGTCTTCTTTGGGCCCCTTTCCCCCAAACTTCATGACTTTGGCGCTTGGTGGAATTGAACTCCAGGAGCCAATTGCTGGACCAGGGCTGCAGCCTGTCCAGATCCCTTTGTAGTTCTGCCTGGTCTTCGATCGAGTGAATTCTTTTCATCAACTTCACGTCATCTGCAAACAGGGACACCTCAGAGTCTATTCCTTCCGTCATGTCGTTCACAAATACCAGAAACAGCACTGGTCCTAGGACTGACCCCTGTGGGACCCCGCTGGTCACAGGTGCCCACTCTGACACCTCGCCACGTACCATGACTCGCTGCTGTCTTCCTGACAAGTAATCCCTGATCCATTGTAGTGCCTTCCCTGTTATCCCTGCTTGGTCCTCCAGTTTTTGCACCAATCTCTTGTGTGGAACTGTGTCAAACGCCTTCTTGCAGTCCAAGAATATGCAATCCACCCACCTCTCTCTCTCTTGTCTTACTGCTGTCACCATGTCATACAACTCCAGTAGGTTTGTGACACAGGATTTCCCGTCCCTGAAACCATGTTGGCTGCTGTTGATGAGATCATTCCTTTCTAGGTGTTCCACCACTCTTCTCCTGATAATCTTCTCCATGATTTTGCATACTATACATGTGAGTGACACTGGTCTGTAGTTTAATTCTTCATGTCTTTCTCCTTTTTCGAAGAATGGGACTACATTTGCTGTCTTCCATGCCTCAGGCAATCTCCCTGTTTCGATAGATGTATTGAATATAGTTGATAGGGGTACACATAGTGCCTCTGCTCCCTCTCTCAATACCCATGGGGAGATGTTATCTGGCCCCATTGCCTTTGAGGTATCTAGCTCACTCAGAAGCCTCTTCACTTCGTCCTCGGTTGTGTGCACTGTGTCCAGCATATGGTGGTGTGCCCCACCTCTCCGTCTTTCTGGAGCCCCTTCTGTCTCCTCTGTGAACACTTCTTTGAATCTCTTGTTGAGTTCCTAACATACTTCATGGTCATTTCTTGTAGTCTCTCCTCCTTCCTTCCTTAGCCTGATTACCTGGTCCTTGATTGTTGTTTTTACTCCTGATGTGGCTGTACAACAGTTTCGGTTCAGATTTGGCTTTCGCTGCTATGTCATTTTCATATTGTCTTTGGGCCTCCCTTCTTATCTGTGCATATTCGTTTCTGGCTCTACGACTGCTCTCCTTATTCTCCTGGGTCCTTTGCCTTCTATATTTCTTCCATTCCCTAGCACACTTGGTTTTTGCCTCCCTGCACCTTTGGGAAACCATGGGCTCATCCTGGCTTTTTCATAATTCCTGTTACCCTTGGGTACAAACCTTTCCTCAGCCTCCTTGCATTTTGTTGCTACATATTCCATCATCTCATTAACTGGCTTCCCTGCCAGTTCTCTGTCCCACTGAACCCGTTCAGGAAGTTCCTCATTCCTGTGTAGTCCCCTTTCTTGTAGTTTGGCTTCATTAGTCCTGGCCTTCCTGTTTCTCCCTCCACTTGTAGCTCTACTGTGTATTCGAAGCTTAAAACCACATGGTCACTGGCCCCAAGGGGTCTTTCATATGTGATGTCCTCGATATCTGCACTACTCAAGGTGAATACTAAGTCCAGCCTTGCTGGTTCATCCTCTCCTCTCTCTCTTGTAGTGTCCCTTACGTGTTGGTACATGAAGTTTTCCAGTACAACCTCCATCATCTTAGCCCTCCATGTATCTTGGTCCCCATGCAGGTCCAAGTTCTCCCAATCGATCTCCTTGTGGTTAAAGTCACCCATGATCAGGAGCTTTGCCCTGCATGCATGAGCTCTTCTGGCCACTGTAGCCAGTGTGTCAACCATCGCTCTATTGCTCTCGTCGTACTCTTGCCTTGGCCTCCTGCTGTTCTGTGGTGGGTTATACATCACTGCTATTACCACCTTGGGACCTCCAGAGTGAAGCGTTCCCGCTATGTAATCACTTTCTTCTCCGCTGTCTCCTCTCTCCAGCTCATCAAAATTCCAGCGATTTTTGATCAGCAATGCCACTCCTCCACCCCCCCCTGTTCCCTCTGTCTTTCCTCAGGATTTGGTATCCCGTTGGAAAGATGGCATCTGTTATCATACCTGTAAGCTTGGTTTCTGTGAGAGTTATGATGTCCGGTAATGCCTCTTTGACTCTTTCATGCCACTCCCACTTATTTGTTATTCCATCAGCGTTTGTGTACCATACCTTTAGTTTCCTTTCCAACACTGTGGTTTCGGGGGCCTGTGAGGGTGGGAGACCTGGTAGCATACTGTGGGATTCTATAGCTCGGTGTTGTGTGGAGGCTGTGGGTATGGATTGTAGTGTGTGTTGGGATGGTGTGATAGGTTGTATGGTTCTGGTTGTGTGTGTGTGTGTGTGTGTGTGTGTGTGTGTGTGTGTGTGTGTGTGTGTGTGTGTGTGTGTGTGTGTGTGTGTGTGTGTGTGTGTGCGTATGTATGTGTGTGTGAGTGTGTGTGTGTGTATGTGTGTGTGTGTGTGTGTGTATGTGTGTGTGTGTGTTTTGTGTGTTGTGTGTGTGTGTGTGTGTGTGTGTGTGTGTGTGTGTGTGTGTGTGTGTGTGTGTGTGTGTGTGTGTGTGTTGTGTGGGTGTACTCACCTATTTGTACTCACATATTTGTTGTTGTAGGAGTCGAGTCATAGCTCCTGGCCCCGAATCTTCACTGATTGCTACTAGGTCCTCTCTCTCCCTGCTCCGTGAGCTTTGTCAAACCTCGTCTTAAAGCTATGTATGATTCCTGCCTCCACTACGTCACTTTCTAGACTATTCCACTTCCTGACAGCTCTATGACTGAAGAAATACTTCCTAACATCCCTTTGACTCACAGGAGTCTTCAACTTCCAATTGTGACCCCTTGTTTCTGTGTCCCCTCTCTGGAACATCCTGGTCTGTCCATCTTGTCTATTCCACATAGTATTTTCTATGTCGTTATCATATCTTCCCATCATTTCTGTTGCCCTTGGGAAAAAACCTTTCCTCTGCCTCCTTGCATTTTGTTGTAACGTAGTCCATCATTTCTTTTTCTGGCTTTCCTGCCAATTCTCTTTCCTACTGAATGTCTTGCAGGAAGTTCCTCATGTCTGTGTAGTCCCCTCTTTTGCAGTTTGGCTTCTCACGTCCTATTCCTGCTACCCTCTTCACTTGCAGCTCCACTATGTATTCGAAGCACAGAACCACATGATCACTAGCTGCAAGGGGCCTTTTGTACGTAATATCCTCGATGTCCGAACTATTCAAGGTGAATACTAGGTCCAGCAACATTTTGATGCATGAGGTTTCCCAGTACTACGTCCACCGTCTTGGCTCTCCATGTTTCGGGACCCCCATGGGGCTCCATGGGGGTCTTGAACTCTTGGCCTCCTGCAATTCTGTGGCGGGTTGTACATCACTACAATTACCACCTTAAGGCCCCCAGACTGGATTG
>NC_069404.1:89156723-89224223 GCF_026875155.1 Cherax quadricarinatus
ACCTGTTAAGCAGATTCAGCAACAGGTAAACGGTGAAATGAAACTTTGAAAGAAACTTAAAAATAAAGAGATGACAGATCATAGAAAGACAGAGTTGCAAGCAAACACACAGACATGTTGACAACACTACGAAAACAACACTCAACTGTATCATTTAAGTTTATGTTTCCAATTCTTTTCTATGTTCATGCTTTTAGTCCTTTAAAAAGCATTATATCATATTCACAGTGAAGCGCTAAACCCGCAAAGATTATACAGCCTTTCAGAATGGTTTAATACCTTTCACTTACCTTATTTATGTTACTTTTCATAGATCTGTGGCAGGTTTGAGAGACAGGCGTTACCTACCATATCTATAGTGGTGGTGATGGTTGCTTTAAACCCACTCCTTTCCTGGAGCTCCAATACACTTCCACTGGTTATACTCTCCATTACCTTACATACCACTGTAATGCTACCAGCATTACATTACCTGTCTGTAATGCTGTAGCCTTACAGACAGGTAGCATTACACTTCACTGGGGTGAAGCGTAACATTGCCTGTCTGACTCTTTCTTAAGCATCGGTACTTCGTGTGCTGCTTCCCACACTTCAGGCAGTTGCCCTGTTAGCGGTTCATACACCGCTCCTGCTACCTCTTGCAGAATCCCAAGGATATAAAATATCTGCTCCCATTACCTTCATGATAATCAACCTCACACCGTCACAACCTCCTTAAAAATTCTCAAATGTTGACAGCATATGCAGTGTGCAAGAAGATGAAATATCCCCACAAGTTCACTCACAACGAGTGTTCCCGAGCTTGAGTTAGTATGTCCAGTGTGGTGAGAATGGTAAAGCACTGCGTACCTTGTTCCAAGGTTTGTAGGTTCGAGTCTCCTTCCGCCAGAGATCAGTGTTTGTGTATATTTCGCCTGCTCTTGCAAATTCCTTGTATATATATATATATATATATATATTTCAACAAACCGGCCGTATCCCACCAAGGCAGGGTGGGCCAAAAAGAAAAACGAAAGTTTCTCTTTCTAAATTTAGTAATTTATACAGGAGAAGGGGTTACTAGGCCCTTGCTCCCGGCATTTTAGTCGCCTCTTACAACACGCATGGCTTACTGAGGAAGAATTCTGTTCCACTTCCCCATGGAGATAAGAGGAAATAAACAAGAACAAGAACTAGAAAGAAAATAGCAGAAATCCCAGAGGGGTGTGTGTATATATATGCTTGTACATGTATGTGTAGTGTGACCCAAGGGTAAGTAGAATTAGCAAGACGTACATGAAATCTTGCATGTTTATGAGACAGAAAAAAGGACACCAGCAATCCTACCATCATGTAAAACAATTACAGGCTTTCGTTTTACACTCACTTGGCAGGACGGTAGTACCTCCCTGGGTGTTGCTGTCTACCAACCTACTACCTTTAATATATATGTAATATAATATATATATATATATATATATTAATATATAATTTTATATATATATATATATATATAATATATTATATATATATATATAAATATTATATAATATATATATATAATATATATATATATATATATATATATATATATATATATATATATATATATATATATATATATATGTCGTGCCGAATAGGCAGAACTTACGATCTTGGCCTAAATAGCAACGCTCGTCTTGCCATATAGGACAAGTGAAAATTTGTGTATGCAATAATTTCGCCAAAATCATTCTGAACCTAACGAAAAAAATATATTTCACTGTGTTTGTTTAGTATTAAATTATTGTAAACAAATCTAAAATATATTTAGTTGGGTTAGGCTAAAATAAATTGCGCTTGTTATAATAAGGTTAGGTAAGTTTTTTAAGTTCCTTTTGGTGCAAAATTATAAATTTTTACATCAACATTAATGAAAAAAATATATCTTTAAACGTATAAGAGAAAATTTTAGAAAGGACTTAATTTTAAATGAGTTCTTGCTAATTGACCAGTTTTACATATTCGGCACGATATATATATTATATATAATATATATATTATATATATATATATATATATATATATATATATATATATATATATATATATATATATATATATATATATATATATATTATTTCGTGTTGCAATCATCACATCACCAGGAGGCTGCAAAGTTGCAGGAAAGAGGATGTCCAAGCAAATACGATCCCAGGGGACGTCTTCGCAGGAGTGAGGGAGAGACAGAGAGAAGGGAACTGGAAGTACCCCAAGCATACCAGTACCCATAGCCAGAATGGTTGAATATTATAGCATTAGAAAAAGCGCACAAGCACTAATATTGTAATAGTGGCCTAAACGAACGTAATGTGGCTATTATAAAAAATTCGGTTAGACTCCGCTGTGATAAAAGTAATTTTACAATACATAATTTTATTACCAGTGATATAGAAGTCACTGATAATTATCTATGGAACAGCCACAAGAGAGACAACGAGTCCATTTATAGGGACGAGAAAACTTGACCATTTAAAGGGGGGACAGACATCTGTAAGTTATACAAAGGGAACGGGGTTGAGATGTCCCCTTTAAATGGTCAAGTTTTTCTCCTCCCTTTAAATGGACCCGTTTTCTCGTGTATGGCTATTCCATAGATAATTGCCAATGACTTCTATATCTCTGGCAATGTAATTATGTATGTAATATTACTTATATCATAGCAGAGTCTGACCCTAACCCCCTCCCTCTAACCTTTCCCTGGACGACCCCTACTTCTCTTTCCCTTCTCCCTAGATTTATACGCCTTGGTCATCCTATTTTCTTCATTCTCTCGAAATGTCCAAAACCACCTCAACAACAACCACTCAGAGATGTACCACCACTCTATCTAATAAGCATAAAATGGAAATGTGTAATAGAAGGATTGTCTGTGTCTTTTCATTCAGTCTGATAAACACATAAGACGACAGTTACATCTTGCTACAACTTCTTACACTCAGTTCTTATTATGCAATAAGTTATGCATGTACAGTACACACTCGTCTGAGTATTCTTCTGATTTTTTAATAGTTCTTGTTCTTATATTATTTCCTTTCATCTCCATGGAAAAGTGAAGAAGAATCCTTTCTTCGTCAGCCATGAGCGTTGTAAAAGGCGACTAAAATTCTGAGAACAAGGGGCTAGTAACACTGTCTCCTGTATTCATTATTAGTTTCAAGAAGAAGGAAATATTTGAATGTGCGCTTGGATGAAGTGTGGATGATATGAAAAAAATTATTGTGAATGTTATGATTGAAAAGAAGCTGGATGTCCTGGCTCTAAGTGAAACAAAGATGAAGAGAGTAAGAGAATTTCAGCAGGGAGAAATAAACAGAATAAGGTAAGGTGTATATGAGAAAATTAGAGTCGAGGAAGTAGTAGCAGTGATATTAAATTATTATTATTTTTGGAAAGAAAAGAGGGAACATAAATTTGTAAATTCATGGATTAAGTGGATTAAAACAGGAAGGGGGTGAGAGAAGTGGGTTATATTTAAGTGTTTATGCACCTGGGGAAGAGAGGAGTCGGGATTAAAGAGAGATTTTAAGAAATGTTCAGTGAATGTGTAGGGAGTTCTGAACCAGATGAGAAAGTAATTGTTGTGAGGGACCTAAATGCTAAGGTAAGTGAACATGTAGTAGGCAAGCTTGTCAGGGGTAAGTGATAATGGGGGCCTCTGTATGTGCATGTTTTTAGAGGGAGGACTCGCATATATCAGATCATTATTTACTGGTAGATGCAGTGAGAGTAAGAGGTAGAAGGAGTACTAAGAGAATGTCATCAGTAACAGTGGAGTGGAAGTTTATAAATTAAAGGAAGAAATAGATAGGATAAGATATAAGCAACCGTTGAGAGAAAAGTTGGCTAAAGAGAATGCAAGTAATAGAGGAGATCGAAGAGGTTTAAGATAGATTTAAGACGGCAGCGTTGAAGTGTGCAGCAGAAGTGTGTGGATATAGGAGCTTTGCTGTAGGAGGGAAGAGAAGCGATTAGGTAAAGAGGGTGGTAAGGGGGAAAGAGTTAACATACAAATAAAAGTAATATTCTGAGGGTGGAGTATGTCGGGAGGAAAGAAAAGGTTAAAACAATGTAGAGGGAGTGTAAAAGAAAACTAATTTTGCTGAGAGTAAGAAAAAGTTTAGGAGTCAGATCATTAAGTTCAGAAAGCCTAGGGAAGGAATGACTTTAACAGTTATAAACAAGAGGGGAGTTAAATATTAGATGGGGAGGTGGAGGTACTGGGAAGATGGAGGGAATACGGACCTGTTAAATGTTGATAGAAGGGGCAACAAAGAATTCATGCATTAAGCAAGGAGATATAACATTTATTAGGAGTACATAAGAGCCAGAGGTGAGTGTGGGGGAGGTGTATAAGGCAGAGGTTAGACTGAAAAGGAGTAAATTAGCTGGGATAGATGGAATCAAGACAGAAATATTAAAAGCAGATTGAGATATAGTTCTGGAGTGGATGGTACTTTTGTTTAATAACTGCACTAGAGGAAAAGGTACCTAAGGATTGGCAGAGAGCACGCATAGTTCCTTTGTATGAGGGACAATGGAATAAAAGAGAATGTAAAAATTATAGTGGGGTTAAGTCTGTTGGGTATACAAAGTAAATTATGTGGTAAAGTTATTATTGAAATAGTTAAGAATAAAATGAACAAGGAGGTTTGTTTTTAGGAAGGGTAGAAGATGTGTAGACCAAGTGTTTACACTGAAACATGAAAGTGAACAATACTTAGATAAAGGTAAGGAAGTTGTCGATGCTTTTATGTGTTTAGAAAAAGCATATGATGGTGTGGACAGGGAAGATTTATGGCATGTGTTGCAAATGTATGGAATAACGAAATATCTACAGAAGGTAATGAAAGGTTGGATATCAGATTGAAAGGAGGGAGTATGGTGGAAGCAAATGTGTTCCAAAATTTGGGAGTGGACTTGTCGTCGGATAGGTCTATGAAGGATGAAGTGAACCATAGAACTGACGAGGGGAGAAAAAGGTGGGTGGTGCATTGAGGCATCAGTGGGGACAAAGTACATTATCCATGGAGACAATAAAGGGGAATTTATGAGAGTATAGTGGTACCAACATTCCTATACGGGTGTGAAGCATGGGCTGTGAATGTTGCAGCAAGAAAGAGGCTGGAGGCAGTGGAGACGTCGTGCCTGAAAACAATGTGTGGTATGAATATTATGCAGAAAACTCGTAGTTTGGAGATTAGAAGAGGGTGCGGGGTTACCAAAAGTAGGGTGTTTAAATCTAGGGTGGAGGGAAGGCGGGGTAGGGGTCGTCCTGGGCAAGCTTGGAGGGACGGGATAATGTGTGAACGTGTTAAATAGAAGTGGAGGCAAGTGGTTGTCATGAACTGACGTGCAGTTGGAGTGCGAGCAAGGCAACTTTTAAGAAGGGATTTAGTGAAATCAGTTAGCTGGACTTGAGTACTGGAGGGAAGTATATCGCCTGCACTCTGAAGGAGGAGCAGGGATATTACAGGATGGAGGTCATTTGAACTGAGATGTCAGCATTCTTCTGGCAAGACGGTGAGTTAATGATAATGGGGAAAAATGTTTCTTCTTTTTCGGGTTACCTCTACCTCTTTACATTCCTTCATTCTCCCACTCTTCCTTTTTTCCTTTCTTTCCCTTCCCCTTCACTCCCATTAACGATTCTTTTCTTCCCACAGTGAGCGTGCAGGGCTGGAGGACCCAGTACTCGGTGCAGAAGTTCACAGGCTTCCTGCTGCTGGTAGAAGCATCTCAGTCCCCCGTCGATATCTACGGTCCTCAGAGCGTAGGCACCTTCCAGGTAGGCACCAGCATGACGACTTCTTTCTTCTATTGGGCGCAGTGTGTCTTATAAAAAAATGAATACGAGCGGATGCTTTTTTTCTAAGCCGGGAGGGATGGGGTAATGGATGGAACGGGTCTCAGTGTATGACTGGAGACTGATATCCGTCTGACGTGAGTTACAACGTATGGCTGGAGACTAATAAGCGTCTGATGTGAGTTACAAAGTATGACTGGAGACTGATATTCGTGTGACGTGAGTTACGACTTATGACTGGAGACTAATATTCGTCTTTCGTGAGTTGCAAGGTATAACTGGGAAGTGGTATTCATCCAGGGCTGTTGAGTCGGCACATAAAACCTTCGAACCTGACTCAGACTCCTTTATTTATGGCCCTTTCGACTCCGACTCCTTTATTTATATATCAAATAGGAAATAAATTATAAATATACTAATTATATATTTGCTATAAGTATTGCAAGCTGCAACATACAAGCTAAGTAACCTGTTAAAGCTTGGCTTTTAAATGCTATAACTATGCCCCTCTTGCTTTTTTTATTTTATTTATTAAAGAAACTTCAAACGGTAACATTAAAGGTAAACAAAGGACAAAACTTGAAAAACGGAAACATCGAGGTTATATTTCTATAAAAAGACTATCAAGTATAAAGTAATAGAATATAAAAGAAAGAAACTATAAAGGAAAATGTAAGTCAGAAACTAGATAAAATATCTGCAGTACATCCTATGATATTACCAGAAAAGAATTCAAAGTTAAAACTATGAAAAGGTAATAACAAACTGAACGCCTAAAACAACTTAATAAATGACAATTTTAAAAGAAATGAATTCACAACTCTTCCTTTTCCGGATTTATGTATGTTTAATTTATATTCTATATAAATTTAAATTTATTAGGAGTCGGAGTCGGTACATTTTTACTAACTCCGACTCCGACTCCGACTCCGACTCCGACTCCGACTCCGACTCCAGTAACCTAAGAATTGCTTCGGACTCCGACTCCAGCTCCACAGCCCTGTATTCGTCTGTCTAAGTTGCAAGGTACAACTGGGAACTGGTATTCGTCTGAAGTGAGAGTCGAGGTATGACTGGGCATCTGAATATATCAGACATGAGTTTCAAGATATGACTGGTGACTAGTATAGATCTTACGTAATTTTAATGTACGTCTAGTATACACCTAACGTTGAGTTAGTGGGCTAGCTGTGAATTATTCCAGGAACGGCACGATGAAAGTAAACCTCTGACTTCCTCTTATGTAGAATTGTGTAAACTTTACCAGTTTGTGAACCCCAGACAAAATGTAACCTAACTTATCCTTCCTTTCTCATAAAAAAATATAGCTAAAAAAATATATATCATCCAAAATATACTGAATTCACATTTTATTATAGATTTGTAGAAGCAAAGAACTCTTGTAATAAGGACACGTGAATATTTTCAAAATTGTGAAAAAATAAATTCTCCACTTGGTTGAAGTTAACTAAACGAGGGAATTACTTAGTCGCAGCAGAAGAGAATAAGCAGTTGTATGAGTCTTCTGGTTTTGCATTTTATTTATGAGCAATTTGAAGCAGCGAGGCGCAGCTTTATGAGCAACCAGAAGCTCACTCAGTTTACCAGAAGCTCACTTAGTTTACCAGAAGCTCACTTAGTTTACCAGAAGCTCACTTAGTTTACCAGAAGCTCACTTAGTTTACCAGAGGCTCACTTAGTTTACCATAAGCTCAGTTTACCAGAAGCTCACTTAGTTTACCAGAAGCTCAGTTTACCAGAAGCTCACTTAGTTTACCAGAAGCTCAGTTTACCAGAAGCTCACTTACTTTACCAGAAGCTCACTTACTTTACCAGAAGCTCAGTTTACCAGAAGCTCAGTTTACCAGAAGCTCAATTAGTTTATCAGATGCTCAGTTTACCAGAAACTCACTTAGTTTAACAGAAGCTCAGTTTACCAGAAGCTCACTTAGTTTACCAGAAGCTCAGTTTACCAGAAGCTCACTTAGTTTACCAGAAGCTCACCTACTTTACCAGAAGCTCAGTTTACCAGAAGCTCACTTAGTTTACCAGAAGCTCAGTTTACCAGAAGCTCACTAAGTTTACCAGAAGCTCAGTTTACCAGAAGCTCACTTAGTTTACCAGAAGCTCAGTTTACCAGAAGCTCACTTAGTTTACCAGAAGCTCACTTAGTTTACCAGAAGCTCACTTAGTTTACCAGAAGCTGACCTAGTTTGAATATGAGCTTAATCCGGTTAACCTGGAGAGGGTTTCGGGGGTCAACGCCCCCTCGGCTCGATCTGTGACCAGGCCTTGTAGTGGATCAGAGTCTGATCAACCAGGCTGTTACTACTGGCCTCATATAAACCGACGTACGACCCACAGCCCGGCTAATCAGGTATTGACTTTAGGTGCCTCGATTCATAATATCTTCCACATTTCCTGGACAAGTAATTTTTAGGTAGCACTAATAAAATATTCGTTTACCAACGAATAGCATAAAATACTATTGTATCCTCGGAGGCGACCATCCACCCCGTGCCGAGGCTCCAGGGGTGTGCGCTGCCCGTGCCGAGGCTCCAGGGGTGTGCGCTGCCCGTGCCGAGGCTCCAGGGGTGTGCGCTGCCCGTGCCGAGGCTCCAGGGGTGTGCGCGCTGCCCGTGCCGAGGCTCCAGGGGTGTGCGCTGCCCGTGCCGAGGCTCCACGGGTGTGCGCTGCCCGTGCCGAGGCTCCAGGGGTGTGCGCTGCCCGTGCCGAGGCTTCAGGGGTGTGCGCTGCCCGTGCCGAGGCTCCAGGGGTGTGCGCTGCCCGTGCCGAGGCCACGGGTGTGCGCTGCCCGTGCCGAGGCTCCAGGGGTGTGCGCTGCCGTGCCGAGCTTCAGGGGTGTGCGCTGCCCGTGCCGAGGCTCCAGGGGTGTGCGCTGCCCGTGCCGAGGCTCCAGGGGTGTGCGCTGCCCGTGCCGAGGCTCCAGGGGTGTGCGCTGCCCGTGCCGAGGCTCCAGGGGTGTGCGCTGCCCGTGCCGAGGCTTCAGGGGTGTGCACTCCCCGTGCCGAGGCTCCAGGGGTGTGCGCTCCCCGGGTTACCTGGAGGTTACCTGGAGGTTATTCCGGGGATCAACGCCCCCGCGGCCCGGTCCATGACCAGGCCTCGATGGATCTGGGCCTGATCAACTAGGCTGTTACTGCTGGCCGCACGCAGTCCAACGTACGAGCCACAGCCCGGCTGATCCGGCACTGACTTTAGGTATCTGTCCAGCTCTCTCTTGAAGGCAGCCAGGGGTTTATTGGCAATTCTCCTAATGCTTGATGGGAGGCTGTTGAACAGTTTTGGGCTCGACACTTATGGTGTTTTCCCTTAGTGTACCAATGGCGCCCTACTTTTTATTGGGGGCATTTTGCATCGCCTGCCCAGTCTTTCACTTTCGTAGGGAGTGATTTCTGTGTGCAGATTTGGGACCATTCCTTCCAGATTTTCCAAGTGTAGATTATGATATATCTCTCCCTCCTGCGTTTCCAACGAGTACAAGTCAAGTGCTTCCAAGCGTTCCCAGTAGTTAAGGTGCTTGACAGAACTTATACGTGCAGTAAAGGATCTCTGTACACTCTCTAGATCTGCGATTTCACCTGCTTTGACTGGAGATGTTAATGTACAGCAGTATTCCAGCCTAGAGAGAACAAGTGATTTGAAAAGGATCATCATGGGCTTGGCATCTCTCGTTTTGAACGTTCTCATTATCCATCTATCATTTTCTTTGCACGTGCGATCGTGGCACTGTTGTGATCCTTGAAAGTGAGATCCTCAGACATTACTACTCCCAGGTCCCTTACATTATTTTTCCGCTCTATTGTATGGCCGGAGTCAGTAGTATACTCTGTTCTAGTTATTATCTCCTCCAGTTTTCCATAACGGAGTAGTTGGAATTTGTCCTCATTGAACATCATATTGTTTACCGTTGCCCACTGGAAAACTTTGTTTATATCTTCTTGGAGGTTAACCGCGTCCTCAGCAGATGACAGCCTCATGCAGATCCTAGTATCATCCGCAAAGGATGATACGGTGCTGTGGTGTATATCTCTGTTTATGTCTGATATGAGGATAAGGAATAAGATGGGGCGAGTACTGTGCCTTGTGGAACAGAGCTCTTCACTATGGCAGCCTCCGATTTAACTCTGTTGACCACTACTCTTTGTGTTCGATTTGTTAGGAAGTTGAAGATCCATCTCCCCACTTTCCCAGTTATTCCTTTAGCACGTATTTTATGGGCTATTACGTCATGATCGCATTTGTCAAATGCTTTTGCAAAGTCTGTGTATATTACATCTGCATTCTGATTTTCTTCCAGTGCATCCAAGGCCATGTCATAGTGATCCAGTAGTTGTGAGAGGCAGGAGCGACCTGCCCTGAACCCATGTTGCCCTGGATTGTGCAAATTTTGGGAATCCAGGTGATTTGCAATCCTACTTCTTAGCACTCTTTCAAAGATTTTTATGATGTGGGACGTCAGAGCTATTGGTCTATAGTTCTTAGCTAATGTTTTGCTGCCACCTTTATGGAGTGGGGCTATATCCGTTGTTTTAAGTGACTGTGGAATTTCACCCATGTTCAAGCTCCTCCTCCATAGTGTACTGTATATCATTTCATAGCGTAAAGTAACGTGGATTATTTTCAGGCAGCTGAAAGAGGTTTAGGATGTTATTTAGGCAGAGGTAAGCGAAGGAAGGAAAGCGTTCAGGCTCGTATGTATATTTCGAGTGGTTGGTATATATATTACAAGTGGCTGGTATGTATATCCAGTGGTAGGTAACTGGAATATACAGAACAGTTCTAGGCGCAATAGAGAGAGAGAGAGAGAGAGAGAGAGAGAAAGAGAGAAAAGAGAGAGAGAGAGAGGAGAGAGAGAGAGAGAGAGAGAGAGAGAGAGAGAGAGAGAGAGAGAGAGAGAGAGAGAGGAGAGAGAGAGAGAGAGAGAGAGGAGAGAGAGAGAGAGAGAGAGAGAGAGAGAGAGAGAGAGAGAGAGAGTGAGAGAGAGAGACTAAAGTTGATTTTCAAGGCGTTCCTATGCCTGTTGGTACCCTGGCCAAGTCAGGCTGTCCCTCCTGTCTGCTCCGTTCCAACGAATGCACAAAAGTCTCACCCATCAATAGTTTTCTGAGGAAGGGTAACTTGTCTGATGCGTTGGTGATTGCTCTTACATAGCAAGGGAGAGTATTGAAAACAAAAGGTCCATTTATTTATTTTAACCGCATTGAACTTATTTATTGCTCTTGCGATTTTCACTGATGATTTTTTTACACACCGGCCATCTCCCACCCAGGCAGGGTGACCCGAAAAAGAACAAACGAAAGTTTCTTCTCATCAGATTTAGTAATGTATGCAGGAGAAGGGGTTACTAGCTCCTTGCTCCCGGCATTTTAGTCGCCTATTAGGACACGTATGGCTTACAGAGGAAGATATCATCAATTGTATTATGCATAATCATTATTATTATTAACGTCATAACAGTTTGACATGTATATAGTCACTGGGATCATCGCCCCCTCGACCCGACCAGGCTTGCCTGTTGACAGTATGACCAGTCAGGCTGTTGGTATTCACTTCACGCAGTTCCACATATTGTTTTAGAAGCGGTTAGCTACACTGTATGCTTCCATCTGTACAGACGGAGACAAGACTACTATGTATGATAAACTGCTGAATGCAAAACAGTTCACAGAGAAGTGACAGAGGACAGAGAGAGTGTATGCCCGGAGGAGACAGGAAGATATTTATCTCCAGGGAGGCTTCAGAGAATGGAAGGCGGTTCTCCGGGATGTATCCAGGCTGGAAATTGGATTCTGAGGGCTGCTCTCGGGATATTAAGCCATAACGGATGGTTTCCAGTACGATGCTGAAAGATGGAAGCGATCTGGCAAGATAGGTGGAGGTGATGGGGGGATATTGTGTAAAACGTCTTGCAAGATAGGTGGAGGTGATGGGGGGATACCGTACAAGACGTCCTTCGTGATGGGTGGAGGTGATGGGGGTGTTGTGCAGGACGTCCTGCAAGATGGGTGGAGGTGATGGGGTGCTTTGCAAGACATCTTGCAGGATGGGTGGAGGTGATAAGGGTGTTGCGCAAGACGTCCTGCAAGATGGGTAGGGTTGATGGGGGTGTTGTGCAGGACGTCCTGCAAGATGGGTGGAGGTGATGGGGTGTTGTGCAGGACGTCCTGCAAGATGGGTGGAGGTGACGGGGTGCTTTGCAAGACATCTTGCAGGATGGGTGGAGGTGATAAGGGTGTTGCGCAAGACGTCCTGCAAGATGGGTAGGGTTGATGGGGGTGTTGTGCAGGACGTCCTGCAAGATGGGTGGAGGTGATGGGGTGTTGTGCAGGACGTCCTGCGAGGTGGAAGCTGATTTCCACTTAGCGGTGAAGAAGGGTTATGCTTCGGAAAGTGGGCTCTCCAGAACGCTGACAGATACGAGAGATGAAGCCTGCTTTCCAGGCCACTGCAGAAGAATGCAAATGTTACTGAGCACTTGAGAATAAAATGCCGTATTCTCTCCTGTTCCTAAGGGAGGATATTGCTCGGTGAAATGTCTTCGGAAATACTGTCATCTTGGAATGAAAACTGTCAATAGTCTCTTGTTAAGGTACGATTCAACTTTTTTTTTTTTTTTTTTTTTTTTTTTTTTTTTTTGAAGGGGTTAAGATAACTTACTTTGGAGCCCAACACATAGTTCTCATGGCCCAAGACAATTTTCTTCGCTCTAAGACAACTTTTTTCGCCCCAAAACGACCGTCTTAGGCCCATGACAACTTTTTTTGGTGGCCAAGACTACATTCTTGGGATCATGAGAGGCAAGTATCTGTAAGAATTCCACAAACTGACCCGGTGTGACACTAAATAAACAAATGTAATTCAGATAAAACTAAACTGACCAAAGATATTCAAGAAAGACCCAGAGAGACGCAAATTAACCCACAGCGACACAGAATACCCTAGTGTGTTCCATAGTGAAACAGAGTGACCTGATATGACCTAGCGTAACCCAAAGTGACGCAAAGAGACTCAGATTAAACACAGACTGACACACAGGAAGGATACCTCTCAGAAGAGCCTAATTCAGAGGCAGGATGTGAGGCAGAAGGTGAGGCAGGAAATGAGGCAGGGACGCCAAGTCTTGCAGACGGAATTAAGACTTTAGCGAGGTCTTCAAGACCGATGGAAGGAGGCACTTCACCGGAGCCTCAAATTTTAAAGAAAGTGAGTGTCAGTGTAGAGTGAAGGTGACTGTCAGTGTAGGATGAATGTGACTGGTCACGCACCCAGGATCTTACCTGCAAGGATCGCAACAGTGCCACTATCACATCTGCGGGGAAATGTTAGGATGGATAATGAGAAAATTCAAGACAAGAGATGCCAAGCCAATGTTGATCCTTTTTAAATCACTTGTTCTCTCTAGGCTGGAATATTGATGTACATTAACATCTCCATTAAAAGCAGGTGAAACTGCAGATCTAGAGAATATACAGAGAAACTTCACTGCATTTATAAGTTCCATCAAACACATTAACTACTGGGAACGCTTGGAAGCACATGACTTGTACTCACAAGAGCGCAGGCGAGAGAGATACATTATAAACTACACTCGGAAAATCCTAGAGGGACTGGTCCCCATTCGGCACAGAAAAATCACTCCCTACGAAATCAAAAGATTTGGCAGGCATGCAACATACCCCCAGTGAAAGGTAAGGGCACCATTAGTATACTAAGAGAAAACATAATAAGTGTCCGGGGACCAAGATTGTTCAACAGCCTCCCACCAGTCATAAGGGGAATTACCAATAGACCCCTGGTTGTTTTCAAGAGGGAGCTGGACAGATAACTATAATCAGTACTGGATCAGCCGGGCTGTGGTTCACACGTTGGACTACGTGTGGCCAGCAGTAATAGCCTAGTTGATGAGGCCCTGATCTACTGGGAGGCCTGGTCACAGACCGGGCAGGGGGGGCGTTGATCCCCGGAATACCCTCCAGGTGTATAAGAACATAATAAATATGGAACACTGCAGTAGGCCTACTGGCCCATGCGAGGCACGTCCACGTCACCTCCCGGCTTAAACCAGTGACCCACCTAGTCAGGAAGGTCACATCCACTTAAGGAGCACGGCATCAGACCTATTAGCACAAGCTAGTTAGGTCCGACTCACACCCACCCACACCCACTCATGTATTTATCCAACCTATTTTCAAAACTACACAACGTCTTAGCTTCTATAACGATACTCGGGAGTTTGTCCCACTCATCCACAACTCTATTACCAAACCAGTGCTTTCTTATATCCTTCCTGAATCTAATTTTTCCAACTTAAAACCATAGCTGCGAGTCCTGTCTTGGCTAGATATTTTTAGCACATATTTACATTCCCTTTATTTATTCCTGTTTTCTATTTATACACCTCAGTCATATCCCCACTAATTCTACGCCATTCTAGAGAGTGCAGATTCAGGCCCTTAGTCTATCCTCATAGGGAAGATTTCTGATACATAGGATCAACTTGGTCATCCTTCCTTTGCACGTTTTCCAGAGCATTTGTATCCATTCCGTAATACGGTGACCAAAACTGTGCAGCATAATCTAAATGAGGCCTAACCAAAGATATATAGAGTTGAAGAACAACCTGAGGACTCCAATTATTTATGCTCCTTGATATGAAGTCAAGGATTTTGTCAGCTTTATTGCGAACACTTATGCACTGTTTCCTAGGTTTGAGACCATTGCTAAGCAGAACTCCCAAATCCTTTTCGCAATCAGTAATATTAAGATCTACATTGACTCACGAAATCATAATGACACGATTGCAAACAAACCATACCACGGGCGAGGATAGAACCTGCGATCAGAGTCATGAAACTCCAGACCGACGAGCTAGCCACTGGGCCAGCTGGCTACAACAAGATTCTTCCAATCTTGTTGTAGCCAGCTGGCCCAGTTGTGGAGTTTTATGACTCTCTGGTCGCAGGTTCTATACTCGCCCGTGATATGGTTTAAGATCTTCATTATTTAGTTCATATGTGGCATGGTTATTTTCTTGTCCAGTGTTTTGAACTTTGCATTTGTCCATATTAAACTGCATCTGCCACTTCTCCGACCACTGTATCAGTCTATTCAAATCTTTCTGGAGTGTACTCGTTAGAATGAATTTGGCGACCTATTTTGGTGTCATCAAACTTGCAAACTTGCTTATGTTGCTAATGTTGCTTATTCCTTCATCAATGTCGTTTATATAAATTGTGAATAACAAAGGGTCTAACACTGACCCCTGTGGAACACCACTTGTGACGCGCACCCACTCTGATTTCTTCCCATCGATGCAAACTCTCTTGTGCCTATCTATCAACCACGCCTCTACCCAGGAAAAAATTTCTCCTATTTCGTGTGCCTTAATTTTCCTCAATAGTCTCTGATGTGGGATTCTAACGAAAGCCTTACTGAAGTCCATATACACAATATCATATTCATTACCATGATTAACTTCCTCATATACTTTGGTTAAAAAGTTAGTAAATTCGTAAGACAGGAACGCTCCTTTGTAAAACAGTGCTACGAATTGCCTCGGCAATTACTGATTCCATAAATTTTCTCACTATGGAGGTTAGGCTTATTGGTCTATAGCTCGAAGCTAAGGACCTGTCTCCTGCTTTGTAAATAGGTATTACATTTGCCATTTTCCACTTGTCAGGCACTATGCCAGTTTGTAGTGATATGTTGAAAAAACTAGCCAGAGGTTCGTAAAGCTCTTCTTTACATTCCTTTAAAACCCTTGCAAACAGTTCATCAGGGTCTGGGGATTTATTCGGTTTTAATCTCTGTATCTGTCTGAGGACAGTGTCATTGTTTACCCTAAAGGTGCATAGTTTATTATCGTCCTGGTCTATATAATTTATTATTTCTGGAATTTCGCTAGTATCTTCCTGCATAAAAACGGAGAGGTTATTTCCTCTCTCTTTTTATCACTTTCAGTGATCTGATCTGAGTTACTTTTGAGTTGGCCTATCTTGTCCCTAATCTTACTTCTATATACCTGAAAGAAACATTTTGGGTTAGTTTTCGAATCCCTTGCGACTTTAGCCTCATAATCTCGTTTAGCTTTTCTTATTCCCTTTTTTTATTTCTCTCTTGAACTGAATATATTGATTTCTTAACTGCCTGTCCCCTCTTTTGATACGCCTATATATGCCTCTCTTTTGACCAGTGAAGTGTTTTTATTTATTGTTTATCAATTTGGGATCATTTTTGTTAGATCTAATTTACCCATTCAGAAGAAAAGTTGTCTGGGCAGCTACAGCTATGCACTAAAAACGTCATATTGGCAACCAACACCACCAACCTGACCCATCCGGGTTCCCCAATTTAATAGCCATAACCAGGTTAAAATTTTCTCTTCCATGAACCGGCCAAGCAAATTTTTTCGGGGACCAAGAAACTTATTTCAGTTATTGGTATTCCTAATATTAGTAACTAAAGATGTGTTCTTTCCCAAGCTCTCTTAACATAAGTGATGTCATTGTTGGTAAAGACCAAGTAAGGCGAGAGGAAGGGTGATGTCCTTAGGTGGGTACCTTTAAAATGTTTTAAAAGGACCTAAATCGTAATAAGGTGACGTCAGTGTAGAGTAAGGGTACTGTCATTAAGGGGGGCCTGTCAAGTTAAAATAACCATTAAAAAGTTTTCATTGAAAACACCTTAATGAATTGTCTTATGGGGGGCTTATGTTAATACTTCAAGAGGGGAATCTTCTTAATAATACCCAAAATTAAGGTAAAACCCTCAGTGTAGGTAATGATTCGTGTGATGTAATATTCATTGGTTAAACAGAAATTTAATTAATCTTGATTAATAGTTTTCAGTGTGGTTGACCTTCATGTGATGAATAGTTCATAGTTGAATAGGGCATGTCAGGAAGGATTCTTATATTTCGGGTTTTGGGAAAGGTCTTTTCAGTGTAAAGAATTATTTGCATTGAAGTAATTTTGTCATTAATGTAAACTTCATGTAAGTAAAACTAAGGAGAGTAAGGTACTTCGTTAAAGGGGGGTCTTCATGTGATAGTTGTATGGGTGAAGGGCGACTGTAAGTGAATAGTGTGAGGTAAATGTAGCGTAGAGTGAAGGTGACTGTCAGTATGAAGTGAAGGGGACTGTTAGTGTAGGGTGAAGATGATTGTCAGTGTATAGTGAAGGTGACTGTCAGTGTAGAGTGATGATGACTCTCAGTCTAGAGTGAAGGTGACTGTCAGTGAAGAGGGAAGGTGTTGTCTGTTATTAAGGAATGAAGGCGACTGTCAGTGTAGGGTGAAGTTGACTATCTGTGTAGAGCGAAAGAGACTGTCAGTGAAGAATGAAGGTGAATGTCAGTGTAGAGAGATGGTGACTTCTGTGTAGAATGAAGCTGTTTGTCAGTGGAGAGTGAAAGTGACTCGGTGTAGAGTGAAGGTGATTGTCAGTGTAGAATGAAGGTAACTTTCAGTGTAGAGTGGAAGTGACTCATTGTAGAATGAAGGTGATTCTCAGTGAAAAGTGAAAGTGACTGTCAGTGAGGAGGGAAGGTAACTGTCAATGTAAAGTGAAGGTGACTGTCAGTGTAAAGTGAAGATGACTGCCAGTGTAGAGTGAAGGTGACTCAGGGTAGAGTGAAGGTGAATGACCATGCAAATGTGTAATTCCTCATTGTTATTATATACGTTACTGTTGTCCAGCATATTTAAAGATTTGATATGTGCAGCTCTTGTGATCTGTAGCACCTTTATTTTGGCTCTGTAGCACCTTTATTATGGCTCTGTAGCACCTTTATTATGGCTTTATAGCACCTTTACTTACCTTTATTGCTCTGTAGCTTAAGGCACCCTTTATTATGGCTCTGTAGCACCTTTATTATGGCTTTATAGCACCTTTATTATGGCTCTGTAGCACTTTTATTATAACTCTGCAGCACCTGTATCATGGCTATGTAGCACCTGTATCATAGCTATGTAGCACCTTTATTATGGCTCTGTAGCACCTTTATTATGGCTTTATAGCACCTTTATTATGGTTCTGTAGCACCTTTATTATGGCTCTGTAGCACCTTTATTTTGGCTCTGTAGCACCTTTATTATGGCTTTATAGCACCTTTATTATGGCTCTGTAGCACCTTCATTATGGCTCTATAGCACCTATATTATGGCTTTATAGCACCTTTATTATGGCTCTGTAGCACCTTTATTATGGCTCTATAGCACCTTTATTATAACTCTGCAACACCTGTATCATAGCTATGTAGCACCTTTATTATTGTTCTGTAGCACCTTTATTATAGCTCTGTAGCACCTTTATTATGGTTCTGTAGCACCTGTATAGTACCTATGTAGCATTTGTATCATGGCTATGTAGCACCTGTATCATGGCTATGTAGCACCTGTTTCATGGTTATGTAGCACATGTATCATAGCTCTGTAGCACCTTTATTATTGCTCTGTAGCACCTTTATTATTGCTCTGTAGCACCTGTATAGTGGTTATGTAGCGTCTGAATCATGGCTATGTAGCACCTGTGTCATAGCTATGTAGCACCTGTATCATGGCCATATAGCACCTATTATGGCTATGTAGCACTTGTATCATAGCTACGTAGCACCTGTATCAGGCGTATGTAATACCTGTATAGTGGTTATGTAGTAACTGTTTCATGGCTATTTACCACCTTTATCATGGCTCTGTAGTACCTTTATTATGGCTCTGTAGCCCCTTCATAATGGCTACGTAGCACCTATATCATGGTTATGTAGGACCTGTATCATGGCTATGATACAGGTACTTGTATCATGTTACCATGATACAGTACCTGTATCATGGTTATTACACTTATCATGGCTATCAGCACCTATATCATGACTATGTAGCACGTGTATCATGGCTATGCAGCATCTGTATCATGGCTATGTAGCATCTGTATTATACATTTACTCTGAATCTTGAGTTTAGTCGTAAAATTGCAATCTTTGATTTCTATTATTTTTTTTTGTTTCCATGATTAATTTTCAAATATAATCCTCAAAGAATATCTTTCTGAAAGTTATTTATCTTAAACAGAGAGATACACAAACAGCCCGAACATACGCCTGACCCGCAGAATGGTCCGACTTGGACCTAGTACAAAGTCAGTGCGACTTTGTAAATGGTCCAAGTCGGACAGAAACGTGGTCGTAAGCTCCTCTCTCCTATGTGCGGGTTATTTGTGTATTGTTCCAGTAACTGCACTGTGCCTTTTCGTTATTTAAGCAGTGTGTGTGTGTATTTGTGTTCGTGTGTATTTTCACGTGAGTGTGTTTCCTTCCTGTTAATCCATTGCAGTGCCTTCCCTGTTATTCCTGTTTTCTCTTCTACATTTTGCCCAGCCTTTTTTCGTTATTGTGTTGAAAGGGCCTTTTTTTCATTTTAAAAAATATCAGTTTTGCCCATCCCTTTCGCCCCCTATGCCTCTTCCCGTTCCTTCGTAGAACCCATAAATTTGTAAACAATTTACCACCCTTTTTAAAACGGGACTGGTTGTTTTTATATTCCCAACCTTTCTTTGCGCTCCACCATCCCAAACTTATTTTTAACCTTTAAACTCACATTCACTGGGCCCCCACTTATTTCCGTTGTCTGTCTCCTTGATTAAACACTGAACACATTTGCTACTTTAAAAATCTCTGGGAGTTACTCTGGTCATTACTTGTTAAAAAAAAGGTCTAGTTTCCAAAATGGTTCCCTTCTTTAAAGGGCCCCCCGAGATATTATTGGTTCCAGGCCTCACGCTACTGCTCCCCAAAAACTTTTTCACTCATTCTTCTCCTGTCGTATATTTGTGCCCCCACCACTCTATGGGTGTACCCCTTGGCTCTCTGGGTGTGTGCATGTGCGTGTGGGTGTGGTTAAGTGTTGTGATTTGTGTGTGTGTGGGACTCACCTAGTTGTACTCACCTAGTTAGGGTTCGGGGGGCGGTCCGAGCTCCTGGCCCCCCCTTTCCACTGACGCTACTGGTCACTCTCCCTAGCGTGACTTTATCAACCTCTCTTAAAGCTAGTATGGAGCCTCCACTACATCGCTCCCCAAACTATTTCCCCTTTCTGATACCCTGTGGTGAAGAAATACTTCCCAACACCCCTTTGATTCATCTGTGTCTTCAGCTTCCAACTGTGTCCCCTTGTTACTGTGCCCAAATTCTGGAACACCCTGTCTTTGTCCCCCTTTTGCCCAATTTTCCTCCTCAGTTTTTTGGGATGTCGTTATCATTTTCCCCCCTATCTCCCTGCCCTCCATTTGTCGTCAGGTTGTTTTCCCTTAACCACCCCTTTCGGGGACATACCTCTTATTTTGGACTGGGTCTTGTTTGCAAACCTTTCCCTTTTTCTCTAGTTTCTTCAGTCTTGGCTGGGTGTGGGTTCCAAAAATGGGGGCCCCCATACTCCAATTTTGGGCCTAACATCCCGGGTAAAAGGGGTTTTGAATGATTCCTTATTAAAAATTTTCGGTTTGCTTTTTCTGGGGTTTTTTTTTTAGGCCCCCATATCCGCGGGCAGTTATTTGGTTGTTGTGCGCTTAAGGGGATGTGCCTGGTGTTTTATAAAACCCAAGATTTTTTTCCCTTGAGTGATTTTTTTGTAGTCTCTGACCCCCTGGGACTGTTACCCCGTCTGGGGCCCCCTTTTTGCCCATCCCCAAATTTTCATGACTTTTGCACTTGGGGGTTTTTTTAAAAAACTCCAGGAGCCAATTGCGGGAAACCAGGTCTGCAGCCTGTCCAGATCCCTTTGTAGTTCTCCCTGGTCTTCGACCCGATGTTTTCTTTCATCAACTTCACGTCATCTGCAAACAGGAAACCTCAGAGTCTATTCCTTCCCGGGCATGCTTTTCAAAATACCAGAAACGACTGGTCCTAACTGCCCCCTTTGGGGGACCCCGCGGGTTTCCGGGGCCCCACCCTGACACCTCGCCACTTACCATGACTCGCTGAGTTCCCAGGAAAGTATTCCCTGTTTTCCATTGTAGTCCCTTTCCCCTGTTACCCCTGCTTGGCCTCCTTTTTTTGCCCCAAATCTCTTGTGTGGAACTGTTTTCAAACGCCTTCTTGCAGTCCAAGAAAATGCAATCCACCCACCCCTCTCTCTCTTTCTTACTGCTGTCACCATGTCATAAAAACCCAGGGGTTTTGGGTGACCGGGATTTCCCGCCCCCAAAACCATTTTTGGCCCGCTGTTGATGAGATCTTTCCTTTTTAGGTTTCCCCCACTTTTTCTCCTGATAATTTCCCCTTGATTTTGCATACAAACATGTCATGACATGGCCCTGAAAGTTTTTTTGTTTTCATGTCGGGTCCCCCTTTTTTAAAGATTGGGATACATTTGCTTTTCTTCCATGCCTAAAGGCAACTCCCTGTTTCGATAAAAGTTTTGGGAAAAATTTTTGTTGGGGGTACACATAGCGCCTCTGCCCCCTCTCAATCCCCAATGGGGGGGATGTTATCTGGCCCCATTGCCTTTGAGGGGATCTAGCTACTCAGAAGCCTCTTCAAATTCTTCCTTTGGTTGTGTGGGACGTGTCCAGCACTTGGGGGTGTGCCCCCCCCCCGTCTTTTTGGAGGGCCCTTTTGTCTCCTCTTGAACACTTCTTTTAATCTTTGTTTAGTTCTTCACAATTTCTTCAACGGTCATTTCTTTTTTGTCTCTCCCCTTCCTTCCTTAGGGCCCGATTTCCTGGTCCCCTTTACTGTTGTTTTCCCCCTGATTGGGTGTACAACAGTTTCGGTCAGATTTGGCTTTCGCTGCTATGTCTTTTTTTTTTGTCTTTGGGGCCCCCCTTCTTATCTGTTTCAAATTCGTTTTTTGGCCCCTACACTGTTCTCCTTAAATTTTCCTGGGTCCTTTGCCTTCCCATATTTCTTCCATTCCCTAGCACACTTGGTTTTTTTCCTCCCTGCACCTTTTTGGGGGAAAACCCTGGGCTATCCCTTTGGGTTTTTCTTATTCCTGTTACCCTTAGGTAAAAAACCTTTTCCCCCACCTCCCCTTTCATTTTGTTGCTACTATTTTCCCTCATTCATTAAAATGGCTTCCCTGCCAGGTTTTTTTGTCCCACTGAACCCCGTTTAGGTAGTTCCTCATTCCTTGTAGTCCCCTTTCTTGTAGTTTGGCTTTTAAATTTGTCCTGGCCCTTTCCGCTTCTCCCTCCACTTGTAGCTCTACTTTTGATTCGAACTTTTAAAACCCCATGGTCACTGGGCCCCCGGGGTCTTTCATATTGATTCCTCGATATCTGCACTCCCAAAGGGGAATACTAATTTCCCGCCCGTGCTTCATCCTTCCTCTCTTCTCTTGTAGTGTCCCTTACTTTTTGGCCATTTAAATTTTCCATCCACCTTCCATCATCTTAGCCCTCCATGTTCTTGGGGCCCCCCTGTGGGGGCCCCAAGTTTTTTCCCAATCGAATTTTCCTTGTGGTTAAATTTACCCATGAAACAGGGGCCTTTTCCCCCGTGTGGGTGTGTATGCGTGTGTGTGTGTTTGGGTGTGTGTTGTGTTGTGGTGTGTGTGTTGTTTGGTTGTGTGCATTTTGTGTGTGTGTTTTGTACTCACCTATTTGTATCACCTATTTGTGGTTTCAGGGGGCGAGTCCTCTCCCGGGCCCCCCCTCTTCCCGGGTTTCTACTAGGCCCTCTCTCTCCCCCCCCCATGAGCTTTAAACAAACCCGTCTTAAAACTGTGTATGATTCCCGCCCCCCATACGTCATTTTCTAGGCTATTCCACTGCCTTACCCCTCCCATGATGAAGAAAACTTCCTACTATCTCTCTGAATTTATTCGTTTTCTTCAACTTCCAATTGTGGCCTCTTGTTTCTGTGTCCCCCCCCTGGAACATCCTGCCCTTTTTCCACCTTGTTTTATTTTCCCGCAAATATTTTATATGGGCGTTAAACATGTCTCCCCTGACCCCCTTTTTCCTCCCGTGTGGCGGCCGGGTTTCCCCTTAATCTTTTTCCCCATAGGGGCTACCCCCTTTGCTCTGGGGAAATAACCTTGTCCCCAAACCCTTTTTAAATTTCTCTAGTTTCTTGAGGCTTTATCAATGGCGGGTTCCCAAAAAAGGTGTGCATTTCTCCCGTAGGGCCTGACATACACGGTGTACAGTTTTCTTGAATGTTCCTTACAAGGTATCGGAATGCTGTTCTCCCGGTTTTCCAGGCGCCCATATGCTTCAGCAGTTATTGATTGATGGTGCTTTGGGGGACATTCTCGGTGTTATATCACCCCAAGATCTTTTCCTTGAGTGAGGTTTTGCAGTCTTTGGGCCCCCCTACCCTTACTCTGTTTTTGGGTTTCTTCCCCTTCCCCATCTCATGATTTGCTTTTGGCAGGAAAAATTCGAGAAGCCTTTTGCGGCCGGGTGTCCAGTCGCCGGGTTTTTTGAAGTCCTGCCGGGTCCTCATCTTTTAATTTCCCCCTTAACTTCAATCACTGCAAACAGGGACACTTTTGGTCTAACCCTTTCCCCATGCGTTCACATATACCAAAATGCACTGGCCAAAGGGCCGACCCCGTGGGACCCCGCTCGCAAGGTGCCCACTGTGATACATCATTACGTACCATGACTCGTTGTTGCCTCCCTGTCAGGTTTTCTCTGATCCTTTGCGTGCCCTTCCTGTTATATGCGCCTGATCTCTAGCTTCTGCACTAATCTCTTGTGAGGAACTGTGTCAAAGGCCTTCTTGGCAGTCCAAGAAGATGCAATCAACCACCCCCTCTCTCTGTTTTAAACTTCTGTTTTTTATCATAAAACTCGAGGTTTGTGACACAGGATTTGCCTTCCGTGAATCCGTGCTGGTTGGCATTTATACTCCTGTTCCGTTCCGGGTGCTCCCCCACTCTCCTCCTGATAATCTTCTCCATAATTTTGCATACTATACACGTCAATGACACAGGTCTATAGTTTAGTGCCTCTTTTCTGTCTCCTTTTTTAAAAATGGGAACTACATTTGCCGTCTTCCCATACCTCAGGTAGTTGCCCAGTTTCCAGGGATGTGTTGAAGTTGTGGTAAGTGGCATGCACAATATCTGCTCCCTCTCAAAGGGACCCACGGGGAGATGTTGTCTGGTCCATTGCCTTTGAGGTATCGATGTCCCTTAGCAGTTTCTTCACCTCTCCTCATCTGTATGTATGTCGTCCAACACTTGTTGGTGTATTCCTTGCGGGTGTCCCCATCTGGTCTGTCCCCCCAGAGTCCTTCCTGTCTCTACTGAAAATACTTCCTTTTAAATCTCGTGTTGAGCTCCTCACATACCTCTTGATCGTTTCTTGTGTGTGTGTGTGTGTGTGTATGTGCGTGTGTGCTTGTGCATGTGTGTGTGTGTGTGTGTGTTTTGTGTGTGTGTGTGTGTGTTGTGTGTGTGTGTGTGGGGTGTATTCGCCTAGTTATTTAGTTAATTAGTTACCATATTGTCCTAGTGCAGGTGTGTGTGTGTATGTGTGTATATGTGTGTGTTCGTGTGTATGGGGGAGGTGTGAGGGGAGATACTGCTAATACATACCAGTAATTCTGGGTTATAAAAAGCGGAAATTGCTACTAGGGTCTAAAGCTTCTATGAGTGTCTACCCTTGTGTGTGTGTGAGGGAGAGATGGTTAGAGGGGGTAGGGTTGATGTGGTTGAAAGATCCGTTATACCTCTCTGTCGTGTAGGCTCAAATTAAGTCTCAATTGTCTTTCCTAGTAATGCTACTCTCTCCACTTATTGCCCTTTCTGGATTTAAGTATCCATTATTGCTGGTTATTATCCTATTCCTTGTTCACATTGAGAGAGGACTTCCTAGCTTCCTAAGTATTCTTGCTGCTAATAACTACCGATAGTAATACTGCCTTACCCCTACGTTACCCCTCGCTAGACTGCTGCCCTCCTCACACTCGTCAACACTATCTTCACTTTATCTATGCTATTTCTACTCTAATTCTGGTAATAGCTTGGAGGAGTGAGTGACCAGTATCTAACAGTGATGCAAGGCCAGAAGAGCCTGCAACATGCAAACCACAATAGGTGAGTGATACTTGCGCTGGCAGCGGTGCGGTGACAAGTTGCCAGATGCTGATGACGTAGTCGTCGTACATAGGCCTTAAATCGCTATTTAGGAGATCCTTCCTGTGTGTGTGTGCCTGTGTGAGTGAGTGTGTGTGTGTGTGTGTGTGTGTGTGTGTGTGTGTTGTGTGTGTGTGTGTGTGTGTGTGTGTGTGTGTGTGTGTGTGCCTGTGTGTGTGCGCATGTGTGTACTCACCAAATTGTGGTTGCAGGGGTCGAGACTCAGCTCCTGGCCCCGCCTCTTCACTGAGTGCTACTAGGTCCTCTCTCTCCCGGCTCCATGAGCTTTATCATACCTCATCATAAAGCTAAGTATGGTTCCTGCCTTAACTACCTCAGTGTGTGTGTGTGTGTGTGTGTGTGTGTGTGTGTGTGTGTGTGTGTGTGTGTGTGTGTGTGTGTGTGTGTGTGTCTGTCTGTCTGTACTCACCTAGTTGAGGTTGCAGGGGTCGAGACTCAGCTCCTGGCCCCGCCTCTTAACTGATCGCTACTAGGTCCTCTCTCTCTCTGCTTCCTGAGCTGTATCATACCTCTTCTTAAAACTATGTATGGTTCCTGCCTCCACTACTTTACTTGCTAGGCTATTCCACTTCCTGACAACTCTATGACTGAAGAAATACTTCCTAACTTCCCTGTGACTCGTCTGAGTCTTCAGCTTCCACTTGTGACCCCTTGTCCCTGTGTCCCCTCTCTGGAACATTCTATCTCTGTCCACCTTGTCTATTTCCCGCAGTATCTTGTATGTCGTTATCATGTCTCCCTAGACCCTTCTGTCCTCCAGTGTCGTCAGTCCGATTTCCCTTAACCTTTCCTCGTACGACTTTCCCTTGAGCTCTGGGACTAGCCTTGTTGCAAACCTTTGTACTTTCTCTAACTTCTTGACGTGCTTGACCAGGTGTGGGTTCCAGACTGGTGCTGCATACTCCAGTATGGGCCTAACATACACAGTGTACAGTGTCTTGAACGATTCCTTATTAAGGTATCGGAACGCTATTCTCAGGATTGCCAGGCGCCCGTATGCTGCAGCAGTTATTTGGTTGATGTGTGCCTCCGGTGATGTGCTCGGTGTTATGGTCACCCCAAGGTCTTTCTCCCTGAGTGAGGTCTGTAGCCTTTGTCCACCTAGCCTATACTCTGTCTGCGGTCTTCTTTGCCCCTCTCCAATCTTCATAACTTTGCATTTGGCTGGATTGAATTCGAGAAGCCAGTTACTGGACCACATGTCCAGCCTGTCCAGGTCTCTTTGCAGTCCTGCCTCATCCTCGTCCGATTTAATTCTTCTCATCAACTTCACGTCATCTGCGAACAGGGACACTTCAGAGTCTATTCCTTCCATCATGTCGTTCACATATATCAAAAATAGCACTGGTCCTAGAACTGACCCCTGTGGGACCCCGCTCGTAACAGGCGCCCACTCTGATACCTCTTCACGTGTGTGTGTGTGTGTGTGTGTGTGTGTGTGTGTGTGTGTGTGTGTGTGCGTGTGTGTGTGTGTGTGCACATAAATAACAAAAAATAACCCTCCTCTAATCCATTCTATTTTCGAGTTGTTACAGAATTGTTCAGCACCGACCCAGCAGTCCGCCGACACTAACAACCTTGTAAATTTGTTCCTCTCCTCAGCTGTATGGGGACGCGCTCACCATGCACTCAGAGGACTGTCCCAACGCTGTTACTCAGACCTCGTCCATCTCCAAGAGTGAGATCCAGGTGCTGTGGACCGCGCCACCCGCTGGCTCTGGCTGCGTCAGGTTCAGGTGAGTTTATGAGTATTGCTCCCCAACCTTTTTTTTTTTTTGTGTCCACCATCAAAAATTTGAACGCAGATCTGCCTCGCGTCCCATAATTAGAAATCATATTCGCCTCCTGGCGACTGGTTCCAGCACTTAACACCTCGGCAAATCTTCGCTCAGCGGCGTAATCTGTCCCGCTGCTTGCGAATGTGACCACAAAAGTTGATGGGAAGAATATTTTCGAAGTGAAAAAGCCCAATAAAACACCAGGGTTTGTGAAAACTACAAGATGCCAGCCCCCGTGTATGTGGCTGTCAGCCCCTGAGTATATGGCTGTCAGCAAGGTTAAGCTGACGGTAGCAGGTCATTCCTTAGAAAATATATACAAGTGCTTATGAATTAGATACTTATGCAACACTTGGGAATCATTTGGTTTTGACCTCTCTACACCTCTGGGTGAACCAAAGGTTCATCATGGCTTTCTCGTTTTTTCTGTTACCCTTGGGTACAAACCTCTCCTTAGCTTCCTTTCATTCTGTTGTCACGTATTCCATCATCTCGTTTACTGATCTCCCTGCTAGTTCTCTGTCCCACTGAACCCCGTTGAGGAAATGCAACATGCATGTGTATTCCCCTCTCTCGCAATTTGGTTTCGTTTGTCCTTCCCTTCCCGCTTCCCTCTACCCTTGTAACTCTGTGTGTTCGAAGCTCAGAACCACGTGGTCACTGGCCCCGAGAGGTCTTTCATATGTGATGCTCGCAATATCTGTACTACTCAGCGTGAATACTAGGTCCAGTCTTGCTGGTTCGTCCTCTCCTCTCTCTCTCTCTGGTAATATCCCATACGTGTTGATACCTGAGGATTTCCAGTACCACCTCCATCATCTTAGCCCTCCACGTTTCTGGCATCCCCCCCTTCCATATGGATCCAGGTTTTCCTAGTAAGTTTCCTTGTGACTGAAGTCTTCCATAATCAGTAGCTTTGCCATGCTCGCATGAGCCCTTCTGGCCACTTCAATTAGTGTGTCAACCATCGGTCTGTGTTTCTTATCATATTCTTGCCTTGGCCTCATGCTGTTTTGTGGTAAGTTATACATCACTGCAATTACCACCTTGGGGTTTCTAGACTGAAGTGTTCCTATTATGTAATTTCTTGCTTCTCCTCTGTCTCCTGTCTCCAGTTCCTCAAAATCCCATTGGTTTTTGATGAGTAGTGTCACTCCCCCACCCCTTCTGTTCCTTCTGTCTTTCCTCATGATCTGATATCCCGTTGGAAAGATGGCATCTGTTATCATTTCTGTGAGCTTGGTTTCTGTGAGAGCTATGATATCTGGTAATGCCTCTTTGATTCTTTCGTGCCACTCCCCTCATTTATTCGTTATTCCATCAGTGTTTGTGTACCATACCTTCAGTTTCCTCTCCAACACTGTGTTCTGGGGGGGGGGGGAGAGGTCTGATGTGGTTGGGAGAGTGGGGGACCTGGTAGGGTGCTGTGGGATTCTACTGCATAGTGTGGGGGTGGGGGCTGTGAGTGTGGATTGTGGTTTGTATTGGGATAACGCCTAATTTACCAACCTGATGATTCTTTGGACCATTTGTCTACAAAAATTTAAGTGCTTCCTGACACGGGTTTTATTAATAATGATCCTGTAACTCGTAACTTTCCATCACATGACAGAGGCCTTCCACTGGCCTTTCCATATAACATTGGAAAGGTCATATCATGTAACGTGGAGTTCACAAACAAGACAAATATCTCAATGCAGCATTTCTTCATTATTATTTACTTCTCTTAGTAGTTCTTTTTTGCATATTGTTTGTTAATATTGTAAGTCGATGGTGGGTTCACAGCTCCTGGTCCGTATCATCAATGAAAGTGAAGGGTGGCTGCAGTTCTTTAGATTAAGAAACCATCATCAGCATTTAGACAATATTCTTAAAAGAGCCAGTGTTGGAAGTTAGTGACAAAGTTTGACCTACCACACCGCATGCTCATCCAGGTCGTTCCACTCTTCAACTATTTCTAAACTGATGTAATTAAAACTAGACGTGAATGAACACTGTAAGCTCCTTGTGACTAGGACTGATAATACCTTACAAAAATGTGTAAAGGTGCTGCTGCAGTGAGATAAATTTAATTAATGAAAGTAGTGATGCATGTATCTATATATACTGTAATCACCTGCGGTTTATCTGAACGCACTCGAGGCTTCGCTCCTAAACCAGACCTCCCTGTGGATCACATGATTAACCAGGCTGTCAGTGCAAGGCGCATGGAGTCTGACTGAAAACTGACTTGAGGAACTCATCAAGTTCATTCTTGAAGATCGCCAGTTAAGCTTCATGAGGAATGGAAGGGTGTTGGAAAATCTTGATCCCCTTACACTTGTGAAGTTGTTTCTAGGTATGTTTATCGTGTCCCTGCTTGTCAGTGGAGCTGTTATGCATCATTTGTCAAGACTTTCTTCCATAGGTGATGATTTTTCTGATCAGTTTCGAAACCATTTCCTCCAGAGTTTTCGAGATGTAAATTATTATTTACATAAGCAGTGAAGGTTCTATGTACATTCACAAAAACCGGCATTTAGAAGTGGACCATTTATCTAAGAAGAGTGGTTTACTTGTTCTTCATCCATACTTTGTGTAGTGTCAGTGGTCAGGAGCATTTGAAGAATCACCTCAGGGGGCTTGCCAGTTTGTTGGTTTTGATGGTTCTAATTTAGCACAACCTGTCATAGTTCGCTCTGCTGATTCCACGTATACTGTGCTACTCCCTTCTCCAGTTTCAACTTCCTCAATTTTTCTGAAGCACCCCCCGAAAGGTATCTGAATTTTGTAATGGTACATGATGGACTGTAGATATGAATATTGCAAGTGATTAATGTATGTCCGGCAACGTACAAGTGAGTAGCCATCACTAATGTTCATGTCAGATACTATCATGGGCTGTAATGTACTTTTTTTTTGATGTTCTGTTTAACTTATAGGAGACGTAGCAGTTGTGGCCCTATCCTGGAGACCACGCCTCGGCCATTATTTTTTTATTTTTAGTGTATAATCGTGAACAATCGATGCAAGATGCAAAACGACCATCACCAGGGAATTGAATGAGAGCTCAAGGTCTTTCTGTGTTGCAATGTCAATACATCACTACTTTATTCCCACTACTCATTTCTGCAAAATGTGATCAAACTTCCTGTAGATAATGTGTTTTGATGTCAAACAGAGGCATCATGTGGTGTTTTGCTATTATTTTGAATAAAAACTCTCCATCAGTGGAACGTGGTGAGATTGAGGTTGAGTGTCTCCTTCAGCTGTTTTACATAACAGACAATTCTGCCTGTCATTTCTGTAGTTGCTTAGCTCACTTATAACAGAGAGAAAACTCAGAAGATCGCAGTGGTGTGTCTGACTCCTATCGCATAACTGAGAGTAATGAATTTAGATTACAGTGATATTACTGGAATTTCAAATCGGAGGTGAGTGTGATCATGTATACCAGATATTATTATAATAACATCTTTATTTCTACAAGTATATGTACAAATTAGATGTACAGACTTAACTGAACCCTTAATGACATACTACTATATAGAAAGACGCTTGTTGAGCTGAGAATTCCGGCGCAAATTAGTATCAGTTTTCTCCAGGATGCGAACCACTCCAGCCGATTATTAACATTCAGGTACCCATTTTATGAAGATAAACATAGACATAGGCATAAGGAAACAGCAGGCCAAAAGGTTTGTTACCCTTGCCGGGAATCGAACCCGGACCCTTCAGCGTGTGAAGCTGGAGGGGTCCGAAAATAAGTGCGTTGCATGAATTTAAGCGAAAAATCGCAAATTTTACTTCATTCGGCAAGATTATATATATACACACACACATTTTCATTATATATATATATTATATATTTTAAATATTTTTTATATATATTTTATCATATATTTATTGGCAGTTTGGGGGGGGAAGGAGGATCGTTGTTGTGTCTTTATACGTGTATGGCTTATAAACTGTTGTGTTCTGAGCACCTCTGCAATGTGATTATTTTGTGTGTGAGGTGAAAGTGTTGTAAACGATGATTGAAAGTATTTTCTTTTCGGGGATTTTCTTTCTTTTTTGGTTCACCCTGCCTCGGTGGGAGCACGGCCCGACTTGTTGTATATTTCAAATGAGTGAATTACGCAAGAGCAGGCGAAAAATAAAAAAAAAAATATCTTTACACAATTCACTGATCTCTGCTGTGGATGACTCGAACCTACGAAACCATGGAACAAGGTACGCAGTGTCTATACCAAAACTCACCACACTGGAAACACCTTGTCGTTGCAGCTTGCGCTACCAAGTTGATCCAAGGCAGCCAGCTTACAGTTACTGCTTTTACATCTCATCCCTGCATGCATCAGGACTTACTAGAGATTTTTAAACAATGCAAGGAATTCGCTCATGAGCTGCGAAATATACATCAAATAATGGGTAATGCACTGCATATATGATTAATGCACTGCGTACCTTGTTCACAAGGTTGCGTAGGTTCGAGTCTCCTTCAGCCAGAGATCAGGTATGTGTATATTTCGCCTGCTCTTGCGAGATTTCCCTTGCATGTTAATATCTCTAGTAAGGAATTCACTCTGAGAGGGGATAAACCACTCTTAATAGTATATATATATATATTTACTTTATATATATAATTATATATATATTATATATATATATATATATATATTTATTATTATATATATATATATAATTATATGTCGTGCCGAAATGTAAAACGTTTTAATTAGCAAGAATCATTAAATGATTAAGTCTTTTCTAAATTTTCTCTTATACGTTTGAAATATATATTTTTTCATTTAATGTTAATGTTAAAAAATTTTAATTTTACACTAGAATATGAATCTTAGAAAACTTACCTTACCTTAATTATAACGAAGAGCAATTTTATTTTAGCTAACCAACTCAATATATTTTAAATACGTTTACAATAAATATTAGTTACTAAACAAAACACAGAATCAAAAATATATTTGTTTTCGGTTAGGTTAAGAATGATTTTGGCGATAATTATTGCAATACACAAATTTCGCTCGTCCTTATTATGGACAAAGATATGAGGTTGCTATGTTTGAAGCCATTGTATCGCATTGCTTCTTGCCTATTTCTCTCGGACGGCACCGAAGCGTCTCATATTGACTAAGAATGAATATCATTATAGTTATTAATGATTAATTGATATATCCATATAATAATTTTATATTATGATATATATATGTTTATGAGACTATATATATTTTAATATGTAAAATAATCATTTATATATATATTGTTATATATCTCATATATATTATTATATATTTATTAATTATTATATATATAATTACTTATATTGTATATATATCATATATAGTACTATATATATACTACGCAGGAAACAAGCGAGTTATATTACAGAAGCAAAGTTGGCAGCTGGCAAGACTCGAGTATTGCTGATACTTGCGTTCCACTTCCCACATGAAGATAAAGGAAGGAAATAAATATGAACAAGTGCTGGTAGGGAAAATAGAAGAAACCGAGAGGGGTGTGTTATAATGATATGCACTTCGTACGGTTTTGTATGTAGTGTGAGCCTAGGTGTAAGAGAAGATAGCAAGACGTTTCTCTGAATGTCTTGCATGTGTGAGACAGAAAAAAGACACCAGCATTGTGCTATCGTCATTATTCGTAAAATAATTTACGAGGTTTGCTGTTTTACACTCACCTTGGCAGAGACACGGTTAGTACCTCTCCTGGGTGGTTGCTGTCTACCAACTAACTATCCTAAGGATGTAAAACAGAAGCCTGTAATTCGTTTGTACATGACGTGTAGGATTTGCTGGCTGTCTTTTTACTTTATCCATCTAATGCAAGATTTTGGAACGTTTTTTTGTCTACCTCTACTTACACTTACAATCACACTACTATGCATGTAAAGCATTTACAGTCACCACCCCATCTGAGTTTCTTCATTTTTCATACTTGTTCTTTGTTTATTTCTCTTTATGCTCGCATATTGAGTGGAACAAAATTCTTCTCTCTGTTAAGCAGTGTGTTGTAAGGAAGGCGAATTAAATGGCCGGGGAGCAGGGGCTAGTAAACATCTTTTTAGCCTGCATATATTACTAAAGTTGTATATAATTGAAAAAATTTTTGGTTTTTTCGCTGTTGGGCCCACTCTGCCTCGTGTTGGGAGTACAGCCGTGTTTGGATGAACTGAAGTATATATATTATGGATATATAGATACTGTTATATGATATGTTATATAATATTGTATATTATAATTTCTATTTATATTTTAATATATATATTTAGTATCTCTATAGTATATATGTCGTGATCGAAGTAGGCCACCGAACTCTGCGATCTCTGGGCTTAATAGCACAACGCCCATGTACTTAGACGCCATTTAGGACAAGTGAAAATGTTGTGTCATGCCAATACATATCGCGCCAAATTCATTTCCTGAATCACATAACTCGAATAAAAATAGATTTCACTACGTGTGGGGATCTGGTATTAAATTATTGTACAACAAATCTAAAATTTTAGATTTTGATGTGGGTTGTTTTGGCCTTAGATAAATAAATATAGATACTGTTAAAATAAGGTTAGGTAGTTTTTCTAAGATCTTCCTTTTGGTTGCAAATTAAAATTTTTGCATTAACATTGAATGAAAAAAAATATATCTTTTAATGTATAGAGTACGTGAATATTTTTTGAAGAGGTCTTAGATTTTATAATGAGTTTTGCTAAGTGGAACTTAGTAGGTTTTGACATATTTCGGCGCTTCAGACTAATCAGAGTAATTGCTCATATGTACTCACTATGTAATATCATGTTTTAAATGTATTTATACTATATAGTATATATATATATTTTAATTATAGATAATAATACTGTTTATATATATATAATATATATATTATATCTAATATATGGTCGTGCCGCAATAGCAGAAACGTTGCGAATCTTGGCCTTGAATAGCAGACGTTCAGTCTGTGCGCAGTCACATGGACAAGCAAAAATTTTGTGTATGCAATGATTTCGCCGCAAATCTTTATGATACTACGAAAGAAAAATTTATAGTTCACTGTGTTTTGGTTTAGCATTAAATTATGTGTAAACAAATCTCAAAAAATAATGATCTTAGGTTGGATGTTTAGGCTAAAATAAATTGGTTCTTGTTATAATTGATGGTTAGGTAAGTTTTCTAAGTTCCTCATTTAGGTAAAAAATTAAAACAATTTTTACATTAACATTAATGAGAAAAAAATATTATATGTTTAAACGTATACAGAGAAAAGAATTTTCAGAAAGGATTAATGTTAAATGAGTTCTTGCTAATGACCAGTTTTTACTCATATTCGCACGATTATATATAATTATATATATATATAATATGTGTGTGTGTGTGTGTGTGTGTGATGGGGGCAGAAACCCCCACTCACCTATACATGACAGTGAAAAGTCAGAGTCAGGGTGAGCAGAAATTGAAGAGGGCAACACAGAGTGGGGGCAATCAGAAGTATTACCAGGGAAGTACAGGTGCTACCAGGGATGCTGACACTGTGAAGCACTTAGAGGAAAGACACCCTGCCAGGGAGGAAACCAGTTGGCCCACAGTTCCCAAACACACTCTGTCCCCACTATGGAAAACCATTGATTGTGGAAGATATGCAGAGCATTTGACAAAGCATTACTGTGGTTCCCATCTGGCTCTGCTGAGTGGGGGTTACTCTGGAATAAGGCCACAGCATTTAAAGGAGAATGGTTAATCCAGGTATTGGGGCGAAATTGCAGAGGACACTGTTTCATGAGATACACAAGGTTCGTCAACAAATTCTTGGCTGGTCTGTAGTCTGATGGAAATTAGACCTTTCTTTTTGGTGCAACACTTTGATGCACTTAAATGAAGGATGGAGGCGATTTACGGCCAATTCGCAGTAGGCTACACTCGTTACGTCGCATCGTGTCAAGAGCTGCTGTCCCGAAAGTATTCGTGCTCAGGGCAGTCGCCATGATGCTTCAACCAAAAAACCAGATTGGCTATTGGGGTCTCTCTCAAGGAAGTGAAGCAGCGGTTCATGCAACAAGGGCTATATCAACATACCTGCCTGGGGGACAATGCGCGTGGTAAAATTAGCATTCAAGAATGCGTTACAATCTCCTGAAAAGAGACGTGGTATTTGCAGCAGTACGAGAAGCTATTTCCATGGTCATATTCCCTTCTTGTTTCAGATGTGTATTTAGCAAGGAATACAAGGCTGTTCTCTTTGCGAGAGCGATGGAAATCACCTCATCGGAGGGTTTGTTCCAATAAGGAGATCATCTTGCAGCCGCATTTTCCTTTTATGCTATAGCGTTAGGGAAATCACAAGTCAGACTGACCGTGCGGAGCATAAACATCTGGTTTCCTAGAATGATGGCACAATTAGCAGGTACCAATGGAGTCCCTCCTACTATTACATTACAAGGTAATGACACGAGGACAGAAAGGGGTCTCAGCCTGATTCCATCCAAATGTGGAAATCATCTCACGTCATGCAACAAGTGTTAAATGCAGGTAGATCAAAACTACAAGGAGCGCAGCTCGCTGTCCATGTGCCCCCACAATAGTGTCTTGCTAGGATGGCACCTCTGGGAAGCAATGCCATTGAACAATTCTCAGGAAGAAATTGGAAGAGTTAAGGAGATTGGTGACATCGAATAGGCGAATCTGGACTCACCCTCGTGCCTTGTACCTTTCTCACAAAGATGCTTGAGTCTGTCCCAGGATGACATAGTGTTTTCCTAAGTTATGCCACCTTTCATATAGATAACCATATACTGCACGAATATGACAGTAGTTGTCTGAGGCAAATTTTTGTACGAAAGTACTTAACCTTACTCCTAGATGATGGGCAGTGGAAACTCAAGTACACTTCCAGTCAGACTAGGAGGCAATTGGATTGTCCCTAACTAAAAAAAGTCATCACAGATTGGCGTACCTGCTTTTCTGTCCTCGTGGTATTGCATCCGAGAGCTTGTTACAGTCGATTCTCCCTGAACATCTTAGGGACTTCAAGTTTGGAGTCCAGGACCAAAAATTCATTGAAGGAGCAATGATCTGGGATAATCTAACGGGATCTGAAAAACCAGACCTGCTCCCCCCAACAACTACAAACAAATCGCACTGGGATGGTCCAATAGTGGAAAAATATCTGACACAACAATTGCTTCAGAGTTGTGTGTCAGGGATGGATAGAGCCCGCCGCCTGGCTAGTGAGAGGCCCTCATGCTGGGGCGACATTTATATTGCTTCCCAATCTCAAGCATGGCCCACACGCCTTGACCCACAAAAACCATCCGCTATGGTGGTGCCCTTCGACTTGCCCGCCCTTTCTCGCCGAACACAGGTGTATTGTGTTATGGCAGTGAAGCAGCGACCGATTCGAGGTAACATGGTTCTTGTGGTGCCGTAAATCCGAGGGAAAGGATTGCAAGGACATGAGGCGGTTATATAACATTATCAAGAGGACGACTCACTAACAGCTGGCATGACCGAGCAGTAAGGGAAGCCACCCCCAAGCTATGCAGATTGATGGCAGCCAGAAGCGTCAGATGGTATCACCCTTCAAGCCTGACATATGGGAAGCAGGTGGTGTGGGACTATACATGTGCATCTACTTGGCTGTTACATCATATCTCCAATACACCAGGGAGGAGGATAAGGAGGGGAAGCTGCCAGATTCAGGGAAGTCCCAAAAAGTCTAGATAATATGGCAGAACATTGCCCATCATTATATGTTTGTTACCATAGGCTCAGCACCTTGGCTCATGGGGAAAAGAGTGCATCTAAGTTTCCTTAAGGAGTGGGGAAGAAAAAGACTCATCAGGGTTAAATAGGGATCAAGGGCAGCTTAGTTTTCTAGTTCCGCGCTTCTGGAACGTGATAGGCTGTGCCATGACTCTATAGGGTGTAATTGCTGCTGCTTTTTGGGCTCACGCCCCAGATCTTGAGGAGCCACTGGAGGCTCGATCGCTTGCGCTTGCGTTAATTCGAGGATACACACGTAAACTAACATGTCCGTATATGCCTCCTTTAATTAACAATGTATTATTTAATCTTCTGTTGCCATATTATGTAATAAAATATTCCTATTGGCAAAAAAAAAAATAGTTTTTAAAAGATGGGCGTGGTGGTAGGGGAGTGTGAATATTCAAACGGCTTCAGGAAAAGAAAAGGAATCCAAATATTCCTCCTTGAAGCCTTTTTATCCAGATCCTTCTCCGAGGCTATGGGGTCCCACAATTTACACCAAGAGGTTGAGACCCCTCTCCTATTTTAAAAGTAGATATTTATATTATATATATCATATATATATTACTGTTATGATAGTTATTTATATATATATTATATTATATTTATTATCTTTTTAATATACTATATATATATATATATTTATAGTCAACACAAAAAAGCGCATAGCCCTGCACATGATCAATAGGCTGTTGTTGGTGGTTAACGAATATAGGTTGTACGTACAATACATGTGGAGGGAAATATCCGTGTTACATTGTTGTAGCTCCGATCAAATTAAGTGTGCTCGAGATATTTCACTAGTACTGGAACCGTTTTTAACGTTTGAAATTCTTTCGCTTTACTAAAACTTCATGTTGCACGGTTGCAAACTTGATGTGTACTGCATTGTCCGAGTCTGATCGTTGCTTGTAATACACTATTGATCGTATGATGTAGGTTTGCATGTCGCTTATATTGCGAGAGGGAGTAGAAGAGAGTGAGAGGAGAGAGAGAGAGTGGAGGAGAGGAGAGTGAGAGCAGAGTCGGAGAGAGAGAGAGTCACAAGCAGTTGCGGAATGTAGGATTGAGTGAGAGCAGACGAGATGATGCTTGATGGAGAAGAGAGAGAATGAGAGAGTGTAGGAGAGAGAGGGAGTGGAGGGATAAGTCCTTGAAGGCTACATTGAAGTCTATTTTTGGTATCTACGCCCCCAAGGTCCGAGACTAGGCCTCTATATTCGGTAGATATTATATGCTGTTTTAACAAGTTTGCTTTACTGCTGGCAGCACGTCTGTCCAGTCTAACGATCCACATAGCCCGGGTGTTAGTAGAGAATACTTGAACTTGATTAACTAATTTTAGTTTTTCTTGTTGAAAGGCTGCAAGGGGTTGGTGGTGGCTATTCCCTTTATATGTTAAGGGCGAAGAAGGGAGGGCGGCCGTCTGAAAATAGTCTTGGTAAACTTACGTTTACATATTATCTCTCACTGTGGTATTAGAGTCTCTCTAGTTCTAGTTTTCTTGCTGTGATATGGTAATTGATTTTTTTTTTGTGAAGATTAGATAGGATTCCCATATTGGATTTTCATAGATGTAAATTTTGATGTATGTCTTTCCTTGCACTCTTGCAGAGGGTAGTACATGCCGGCAAGGGAACTTGAAAACGTTCCCTCAAGTAATTTAGGTTGTAAGTTAATGCCTGTTAGCTGGATAGTTGCATGTGAAGTTTCTCTGTTCACATGTTTTTAAGTCTGTCATATTTTCTCCCTTTAGCGTAAAAAACTGGTCTGTTGTTTGTGTACTAGCGCATCTAGATTGAGGCACAATGCGAAGATAGTGCTTTCTCTATTGTGTACTTCGTATCTGAGGTTTATGAATGTATAGAGTTTCAGGCTCTGGGATCTGTCTCTCCGCTAGATGCTGACAGGTTTTCCTAGTGTGACATGTATTTCCTGGATGATACTTTGAGAGTTGGCCGTTCATAGCTCTTCAGAGATGATCGGCCGATTTCACTGATCCACTGCTCTTTCCTCGTCACATGTTTAGATCTATCAACGCTGATGGAACGCTATGACAAGTGTATTTGCTGTTTTCCCTCCACTAGTTCCTCATCTGGAGCAATGCTTCCCTCATTTACAACCCGTGACCACGTATGATTTATAGTATATAATTTTTGATTTATGATATTATATGTATATTTCTATAGTCGTATAGTATATATATCTATATATATATACATAATTATTGATATATATCTATATAAATAAATAATCATATAATATATATAGCTTCCTTTATAAATATACAGGTGGGGATGCGTGCAAGGAGAAGAATTCTTTTTCTCTGAGGAATGAGCGCTCCCCAGGGAAGTTCTGAGGTGGTACCTCTCCTATACTGAATATATACCAGAATTGTGTTACTGTCATTTTCAGATTTATAATTATTACCCTTCTGTTTTCCTTGTTCTTGTATGATACTGTATGGTTTGTTTATTGTTTCTTTATGAATTATATGACGAATAATATGATTCTTGTTATAATTAACACTCGCTCACTTTTTTCTTCAGCTGATTTTACGTGCTTTTTTTTATAAACTCGTAACCCATCTTCGGAAGAAACATATTCCAACAGATATGTGACTTTGTTGAATTTTGCCTTTAACAGACGGCTGTTTTCTAGCACTGTCGCTGCTCTGTTTAGCTCATTAATTACAGCTGCTACGCTATTTCTGTTGATTCCCTTTCTACAATTAAAAAGTAAGAATTAGATATTGATTCGCGTTTTTTTAACCCCGAGATTAGCAACCAAAGTAACCCAAAAAAAATCGCATGCGCTCTCCAATTAGGATCTCGGTCTTATACTTCCAGTGGGGTCCTTTAATCTTCTTCCTCAGGATGAGACCACACCAGTCAACCCAGGCAGCTAATTACTGCTGGGGGAACAGCTCAGTAGTATGAGGTACTAGTGGCTTGCGTTGGGTAAGGGTGGAAAAATATAAGAAGAATGGGAAACGAACAACTATATGATGAGGTATGTACGATGGTAAGAAAATGAGGGATGGGAGGAGAATTTATGCGTAATGGAGAGACTGGAAAGAGGTGTTAAATTTTACGTACGACATTTCATGGGGTATGAGTAGTGTTGAAAACTGCGCAAGGGGGTAGAACGAGGGAGATGGAAGAAGGAAAGAGTTAAAATTCTTCTTCGTGGTAATTTCCCGACTACTATCTACTGTGCTTATATATAGTTATGCGGGCTTTTCGCAATGTGAAAGTTACACTCTATTTGTCAGTTCTGAAGAATAAAATTGTTTGATTTTTTCTTGTGCATTTGCTATCTACATGATAGATGAGGATGAGTAGTTTCTGACGCCGTGGCGATGAAGGGATAGGAGAGGGGCTGGCCTAGTTGATTAGACAGTATTGTCATGAGTAGCCAAGGTGGGAAGTGTGCCTGGCAGGTTGCTTGTGTTGGAGTGTGTGGAGATCGGAAAGGATTGAAGGAGAATAATTGTTGTAACTCGTTCTCTCACTCTCTCTCTGTCCCTCTACTCTCTCTCTCTCTCTCTTCTCTCTCTCTACTCTCTCTCTCTCTCTCATCTCTCTACTCTCGTCTCTCTGTTCTTCAGGGCGTGTTATGGGTTCAATTCATATTGAAATGTTTATTTCTTTGCGCAAGTTTAAAATGAGAATGACGACCGGGGTCGTAGGAGTGCGTAGATTTACTATAGTTTACAGTAAGTACAATAATGGCTTTGGCAGTGACAGAGAGCAATATCAGCCTTAGGCAGTATCCACGGGCAGTCTAAATATAATGATTTACAGATTACTTAATACTAATAACAAATAGATCGTAGTTCGTTAAAGTTGTTACATCTGTTTGTACTAAATATAGCAAACCAGTAAATTGAGCTCAAATTACATTATGTACGGGATTAAATATTTACAATGGGACAAAGTTGTGGATATCTTTGCACGTTGGTTGAAAGAACGAATAATAAGTAGCGGAAGCATTTGGTCTGTAATGTTATGAACACTGTAGGTGTCTTAGTGAACATTAGCCTCGTAGGTTACAAAACATTAGCCTGGTAGGTAACACTCCAAAAGCTTTAGCCTGTAGGTTTACAAAACCAGTAGCTGTAGGTTACAAAACAGTAGCCTCGTAGGTTACAAAACAGTAGCCTCGTAGGTTACAAAACAGTAGCCTCGTAGGTTACAAAACAGTAGCCTCGTAGGTTACAAAACAGTAGCACTCGTACGGGTGTTACAAAACCGCAGTTAGCCTCGTAGGTACAAACAGTAGCCTCGTAGGTTACAGAGCTACAGTTAGCTCTCGATAGTTATCAAAACTAGTTAGCCTCGTAGGTTAACAAAACAGTAGCCTCGGAGTAGGTTACAAACAGTCGCCTCAATAGGTTACATAAACAGTAGCCTCGTAGGTTTACAATCTGTAGCTCTCAGGTTACAAAACAGTAGCCTCGTAGGTTACAAAACTAATTTCAGAGTTTGGACTGTGTACTTAAAAGTGGACAAGAAGGAAAACATGTCGTTGAGTGCCAGAATTTATGGTGTTGTCCAAGAAGGAAATAGTTATATGGGTATTTTTGTGCAGGAAGTATAAATATGGGATGTGAAAAGCAAACGTCAAACAGTCGGTGGTTCTGTGTATAAGTCAGAAAGAAAAGTAACTTTGAAAGTCGTGCTAAATAATTAAGAAATTTCATTTAACTGTTGAAAATTACTAGGGTTAAAATCCCTTACAGAAACTTACGATAACTAAGTCTGCAGTGCTTTTTCTGTGTCACTGATGTTAAAATGAAGAAAATATGCTAGGAACTTGCTATATAAATAATTTAAAAAGTTATTATGCAATAGTAATCATTAATGAATTAGTGCTGCGTACTTACAATAGTGCAATGACAGTTCCTCATCACTGGAAACTAAAACTCTGTGATGTGACTTTCATGATAAAGCGCTTTTCTTTCATCCGAACGATCAATATATTTTATGATTAACCCGACATCATTAATGCAGGCAATATCTTGACATCTCTTCTTAACTTCGAAGCCATGCATCGTATGCCCACGTACTTGCTCTGGCTAGACTCGTTGAAACTCCGCACTTATCAAAAATTACAAAAAAAAAAAAATTATCTAGAACCTTTCTACATTTTATGAAGAAGAAAGGAAACCTGAACATAGTTGTGATCCACAGATATTAAAAGCATTGACATTTCCGCCTCCACACAGGTGATAGTATGGGCAGCTGCATAAGACTCAGGGCAGGATACGGGTTTTTTTAGTAGACATCACCTCTTGGCTTTACAACTGCTTAACCAATATGATATATGTTCATTGGATAATTTGGAGACTGGGCCTAAATGTAGATGTTATGCATATGGGATAAGTGCGACTCATGTCTTGCAAAGGAACATTAAGGAAAACTGGGTTGGTGGATATTTAATTTCCTTATAACCAGAACCCAGAGTAAGTGAACTTGAAGGCTGCAACAGTAAAAAGCTCTGTTTCTTCAAGGTACAGTTCTTTCTCATTTCGGTTTCCGCATCTCTTTTAATTATGACATAGTCAGGGATAGAACTGTTATCATCTTTGTTCACGATTAGAATATGAGAGGCGTCCAACAAAGAACACAGCGCGAACCCTCAAGAGAGATAACTGTGTTTCAGTGGACCACAGACAACAAAATGATATTCAGTAAGGATAAATTTAAATTGTTTCACTAAGGAAGAATGAAGGGAAGGAGAGATTTGGGATAGTGTCGAGGATCTCACATTCAAGGATCACAACAACATTGCTATTGCAGCTGCAAGGAAAATGATAGGCTGGATAATCAGAACGTTTAGAGAACAAGAGGTGCTCAGTCAATGATGATCCTGTTCAAGTCTCTCTGCAGGCTGGAATATTACCTTATAATAACGTCCCTCTTCAGGCAGAAGAGATTACATAGCTGGAAAACGTACAGAGAATCTTTACACTCCATGAACGAGAGGGGTACGGAAAGGTACTCTGGCATGCGAGGAGTACGCTTACATTTTATATTACGACGTTATGTTACACACCGATTTCGGTTGGCTCTTCATCGACCAATGAGCAATTAAGGATGGATGACAAAGCTGAGGGCACACACTGTTTTATTTCTGAAATTGTTGGTTTCAACAGTAAATCCGTGAAAGAGCATCACGAATTTGCTACAGACAATGTAGTAATGTTCTTCAACGCTCATGCCTTGTGAATTAAGTACTTTGAAGAAGTGTTTCGATGAGTTTCTCTACTCTCTGAAGCCCGGTCCCTATGGGTCGGCTGGAGGGCCCGCCCTGCCCCACATATCCATTACGCCTGGTTGATCTGGTACACCTGGTGTGTACTTGTCCAATTTCCCTCTTGAAGGCTTCTTCACTTGTTCCAGCCGTTTTGTTTTGATATCTCTCACTCCGGTAGGTTGTTATGGAAGGTGTAGCAGATTTAGGATCTAGGCCTCGAGTGCGTTCATAGGTATATATTAATAAATTTATTTTCTACTCTCATCTCCACAATGAGTACATGTTCAAGCCTTGAAGGCGTTTCCAGTAATCTAGGGTGTTTGTTACTGGGCTCGCTGGTCCCCAGTAGAACGGTAAAATGACTCTGTCTGTATTTGTTCCTCAGCTCTGATATTTTCCTGCTTTGAACGGGACCGACAGCATTGAGCAATAGTCTAACGTGAGGGTAGCACTACGTGATTTTGAAGAGAATGCCCACACCATCGCGCCCATTTACTTCCTTGTTTTTGAAAGTTCTCACTATATCCCACCCATATAATCCTGGCTGTCGTGGATGATCTCTTTGTGTTCTTTGTTATGGTCTTTAAATACAAAGCATAGGTCAGACCTGGATCATAATTATTCCTATGGTCTTTTTACGTTTGTTACTTTCGTTCTATTTGGTGACCTCTTGATAGTTTTCGTATATAGAGATGTTCCTTTTGAGGTCTTCATTCTTTCTATTCTCTTAAGCAGTGGAACTTATATCACTGAAGGCTCATGTTCTCAACTGCCCACTCGGAAAACCTGGTTATGTCTTCCTGTACTTTTTCGTGTTCTTCCGTTATGACTTTCATGCTGTTTTTAGTGTCATCTGCAAATGATGTTTACAAATTACCCTGTGAACCACGGGTGTTTTTATTATGTCTGCTATGAGATGAGATAAACAGCCAGAGTGGTGCCAGGGACTAGTACCTAGGGCGAAATCGCTGTACGCTATTTTAACCCGTGATGCTGGAATTAGCCTGTTCCACTTCTACTTTTTGTGTTCTTTGTGCTAGGAACCCGAGAATCCATCTGACTACATTCCCCGTATTGCAAAACGGCCCCCCTCATTTTGTGCGGTATCACTCCATGTTCGCATTTGTCAAACGCCTTCGCAAAATCCTGTGAAATCACAATCTGCGTTTGATTTTTGTCGTCTTCCCATGCCTCCGTAATTCATGTCATAATGGTTCAGCAGCTTGTGACAAGCCTGATCGCCCCTGGCTCTAATACCATGCTGGTTCGGGTTATGTTGGTTGTGCTGGTCCAGAAAATTTGAAATATCTGCGCATCATCACTCTTTCGAAGAGTTTTTATGTTGTAAGAAGCTAGGGCCTTCTTAATACCTTACTACTCCCTTATGCAAAGGAGCTATGTCTGTACTCGTTAAGGCCTCCGGTATTCATGTTAGAATTAAGTTCTTTCTCCAAAGAATAATGAGGGCCTGTGCTAATAGTACTTTGCACATTTTTTTATATAGACGCATTCCGTGAAATCTGGTCCAGCTGCTGAGTGAGTAGGCATGGTGTCCCTTCCTTCTCGAAATCTCTGGGATTTAGTATATTGTCAGTTAGTTGGTCTGTGCGGCCTTCTTTCGCGAAGTGAAAAATATTTCTGTATTTTCTACCTTGCTGTCGTTCAGTGGGTTGTCTGAAACACCGACTCATCATTTCTTTTGGATTTCAGTACATTTCTCTGTTATCGTCAGTATACGAGTCTCCTTCAGTAGTGGTACAATTCTACAGTAGTTACTGAAGCTTGCTTTTGCATATGAATAGAAATATTTTTGGTTGGTTTCTTGCAATATCTCTGTGTGCGTCCTTTGTTCCTTTGTATTCTTCTTGGTAGGGTATATGACATCTAAGTTTTGCACTAATTCCCCAGTGAATCTCGTGGCTAAGACTTTCTTTCCTCTGCGCAGCATATCTGTGATTTTAAGCAATTCAGTAACCCGTTTTCTTTCGTCTGTACATCTCTACGGCTCTCTCCTCTTTATTTCTGATCTTCTGGGTTTCTCAATGGTACGTGTTTATACATACCTTGTATACTTCTGTATAAACAAATCAGCTTCTCTAAGTATGGGGGAATTCAAGGAGTGCTCATGTCTGCTTCTCAGGATATGTTCTGTAGCTCTTGGTTGTATTTTTTCCTAGACAATTCTTTGATTGTTAAAATTAACTTACTGAACATCCCTTCTCGAACATTAGTGACGCAATTTCCTACCCTGAAGTTAATACTCGTTTGAACTTCTATGATGTTATGATCAGAGGATATGTCTTCGTAATGTTATGTCTCTGAACCTGTTCCCGTTGTTTGGCAGAATTTCAATCCAGGATATTTTCATTTCTAGTGAGAGCAATTACCTTGTTGGTTCATATGAGTAGACTGGCAGGTTTACACCACCCTCAGGACTGGCAGGTTTCCACCACCAGGCCTGGCAGGTTTCCACCACCAGGACTGGCAGGTTTCCACCACCAGGCCTGGCAGGTTTCCACCACCAGGACTGGCAGGTTTCCACCACCAGGCCTGGCAGTTCACCACAGGCTGGAAGGTTTCACCCCCCCCCCCCCCCACCCCCAGGCCTGGCCCCAGGTTCCACCACCGGATGGAGGGTTTCACCACCAGGCCTGGCAGGTTTCACCATCCAAGGCTGGCAGGTTTCCACACCCTGGCCTGGCAGGTTTCCATCTCCAGGCCTGGCAGGTTTCCACCACCAGGACTGCAGGTTTCCACCAACAGGCCTGGCTAGGTTTCACCACCAGGCCTGGCTGGTTCCACTACCTGGCCTGGCAGTTTCAACCACCAGGCTCGCAGCGTTTCCACCACCAGGACTGCGCAGGTTTCCACCACCAGGACTGGCAGGTTTCACCACCAGGACTGGCAGGTTTCACCACCAGGAACTGGCCAGTTTCCACCAACAGGTCTGGCAGGTTTCCTCACCAGGCATCGGCCAGGTTTCCACACCTGGACTGCAGGTTTCCACCAACAGGCCTGGCAGGTTTCCACACTCCAGGCCTGCGCAGGTTCCTCCACCAGGCCTGCCGGTTTCCACCACCAGGCCTGAGGTGCTCTCCTACACCAGCGCCTGGCAGGTTTCTCCACCAGGCCTGGCAGGTTTCCACAAAACAGGCCTGGCAGTGTTTCCACCACCAGGACTGGCAGGTTTCCACCACCAGACTGCAGGTTTCCACACCAAGCTGCAGGTTTCCACCACCAGGCCTGGCAGGTTTCCACCACCAGGGTCCTGGCAGGTTACCACCAGGCCTGGCAGGATTTCTCACCACCAGGCCCTGGCAGGTTTCTCCACTCAGGGCCTGGCAGGTTTCCACCACCAGGTTGGCAGAGTTTACACCACCAGTGACTGGCAGGTTTCCTCCACCAGGACTGGCAGTGTTTCCACCACCAGGATGCGTTTCCACACCAGGCTGGCAGGTTTCCACACCAGGCCCCTGCAGGTTTCCACACCAAGCCGGCGGTTTCCACCACGCAGGACTGGGCAGGTTCCACCACAGGCTGGCAGTGCTTTCACCACAGAGACTGGCAGGTTTCCGACCAACCAGGCCTGGCAGGTTTCCACCACCCAGGACTTGGCAGAAGTTTCCACACCAAGGGCCTGGCGGTTTCCACCCACTATGCCTGGCAAGGTTTTACCACCACCATGGCCGGAAGGTTTCCACACACCAGGACCTGCTTGGTTTCCACCACCAAGACTGGCAGGCTTTCAACACAGGACTTTGGCAGGGTTTCCGCACAAGCGCACAGCCTGGCCTACGGTTTCCACAACAGGACTGGCAGGTTTCCTCCACCAGGCCTGGACAGGTTTCCACCAAGGCTCTTGGCCAGAGTTTCCACCACCAGGCCTGGACAGGTTTCCACACCAGGCCTGGCAGGTTTTCACCACCAGGCCTGGAAGTTTCCGACCACCAGGACTGCAGGTTTCCACCACCAGGACTGGCAGGTTTCACCACCAGGAACTGGCGGTTTCCACCACCAGCCTGGACAGGTTTCCACCACCATGCTGGCAAGTTTCCACACCAGGCCCCCCCCCCCTTGCACCCCCATCAGGCAGGTTTCTTTCCCACCACCAGGACTGGCAGGTTTCCACCACCAGGACACTCTGGCAGGCTTTCCACCACCAGGGACTTTGCAGGTTTCCTACCACCAGGCCTGGCATGGTTTCCACCACCAGGACTCGGGGCCCAGGGGGTTTCCACCACCAGGCCTGGCGGTTTCCACCGGACCATGGCATGGCAGGTTTCCAACCCCCCTCCCCCCCCCCCCCCCCAGGACTGGCAGGTTTCCTACCACCAGGATATGGCAGGTTATCCACTCATCAGTATGGCAGGTTTCCACCACCAGGAACTGGCAGGTTTTCACCACCAGGACTGGCAGGTTTCCACCGCCAGGCCTGGCAGGTCTTCCACCACCCAGGCTCTGGCAGGTTTCCACACCTAGGACCTGGCAGGTTTTTCCTCACACCAGGATGGCAGGTTTCCACCTATCAGGGCCTGGCAAGAGTTTCCAACAACAGGGCTACATGGCAGGTTTCCACCACCAATGACTGGCAGGTTGCCAATACACCAGGACCGGCAAGGTTTCCACCAGGTCTGGCAGGTTTCCACCACCTGGCCTGACAGGTTTCCACCACAGGCCTGGCATCGTTCCACCCTCCAAGGACTGGCAGGTGCCCGTTTCCACACTAGGCCTGGCCAGGCTTCCACCACCAGGACTGGCAGGTTTCCTCCCACCAAGACTGGCAGGTTTCCCCACCAGGCTTGCAGGTTTCCTCACAAGCTGGCAAGGCTTCCACCACCAGGACGGGCAGGTTCCTCCACCAGAGGCCTGGCAGGTTTCCACCACCAGGCCTGGAAGGGTTGATTTTCACCTCCTGGATGGAAGTTTCCACCACGAGGTTGAGCAGGTTTCCACCACAGAGCACTGGCAGGTTTCCCCACAGGCCTGGCAGGTTTCCACACCAGGCACTGGCAGGTTTCCACACCAGGCAGTGGCAGGTTTCCAACTACCAGGGACTAATAGGTATCCACCACAAGGCCTGGCAGTTCCACACCAGGACTGGCAGCGTTTCACACCTCCTTGGCCTGGCGGTTTCCCCACCAGGTCCTGGAAGGTTTCCACACCAGGACTGGCAGGTTTCCACCACAGAGATTGGCAGGTTTCCCTCCACCACGGCCTATATAGGTTTCCATCCACGGGGCTGGCAGGTTTCCACACCAGGTCTGGCAGGTTTCACCACCAGGACTGGCTGGTTTCCACACTGGACTGGCAGGTTTCCACCAACCTGGCTGGCAGCTTTCCACCACGCAGGACTGGAGGTTTTCCACCACCAGTGACTGGCAGGTTTCCATCACATGGACTGGGCAGAGTTTCCACCCAGGGACTGCAGCGTTTCCACCACAACGGACTGGCAGGTCTTCCACCCCAGGTACTGGCAGGTTTCCATCACCAGGCCTGGCACGGTTTCCACCCACAAGGATTGGCAGGTTTTCCACACCAGGATTGGCAGGTTTCCACCACCTGGCCGGCAGGTTTCACCATCAAGGATGGCAGGTTTTCACACCAGGATGGCAGTTTCCACACCAGGCTGAGGTTTCCACCACCAGGCTCCTGGCAATTTCTACACCAGACTGGGCAAGTTTCCACCACAGCCTTTGCAAGTTGCTACCACCAGGCCTGGCACGTTTCTACCACAGACCTGGCAAGTTTGCACCACCAGACCTGGCAAGTTTCTACTCCAGACCTGCTAGTTTTCTACCCACCAGACCTGGCTAGTTTCATACCACCGACCTGGCAGTTTCTACCACCAGACCTGGCAAGTTTACCACCAGACCTGGCAAGTTCCACCACCAGGCCTGGCCATAGTTTTACCACAGACCTGGCAAGTTTCCACCAACCAGGCCTGGCAAGTTTCTTTCCACCAGGCCTGGCAAGTTTCACTCCCAGACCATGGCAAGTTTCACACCAGGCCTTGAAAGATTTCCACCACCGACCATGGCTGGTTTCCACACCAGACCTGGCAAGTTTCCACCACCAGACCTGGCTAGTTGGCCACCACCAGACCTGGCAAGTTTCCACCACCAGACCGGGACAAGTTTCCACCACCAGATCCTGGCAAGTTGCCACCACAGTCCTGGCAAGTTTTCCTCATCCACCAGACTGAAAGTTTCCATACAGACTCTGCAAGTTTCACCGACAGACCTGGCTTGCAAGTTTCCACCACAGACTGAAGGTTTCCATCACCAGACCTGAAGTTTCACCACCAGACCTGGGAAAGTTTCACCACCATACTGGCAAGTTTCCAACACCGACCTGGAAAGTTTCACACCAGACTCCTTGCCAAGTTTCCACGCCCGAACCCCCCCATCACACACTGGAAAGTTTCCACACCCAGACTGGCCAAGTTTCCACCACAGACCTGGCAAGTTTCCACACCAGCACTGGCAAGTTTCCACCACCAAACTGGCAAGTTTCACGCCAGACTGGCAAGTTTCCCCACCAGACCTGGCAGGCGTTTCCACTACAGACTGGCAAGGTTTCTCCACCACCAGACTGGCAAGTTTCCACAACTCTTGGTCGGAAAACACATGCTCAAAGTGTGCTCTTAGCCTGGGAAAAAATACCATTTAACAGTGTACTCTCTGTTTCTATACTATTTGTAAATATTATAAATGTTATGATGAAGTAAATACCCAGTTTAGAAGTTTTATCTGCTGGTTGACTTTCCCTGCGTTACCTAGTTGAGTGTTTGCTGATTTACTTATCAGATCAGGTGATGGAAACAAGGACTCCATCAGGCTGCCACTTGTGTTCGTAACTGGGTCAGTAATAGAGGAATTTTATGTGTAAGGTGAAACCTTATGCTACCTTCCTGCATAAGAGGAATTATTATCAATTCTCTGACTATTTTCAAGTGGGAGCTACATAAGTTCCTTAAGTCAGTTCCTTGGGGTATACGCTCGCTGGACTGCGGTCTCGACTCTCCAACAGCAGGTCGATAGGACAGCAACTGGAGATGCCCTGGTCTGAGTAATGGCGAGGGGGGAGAGGGAAGGACTGAGGAATATAATAGTAGTGTTTGTGTCTGTTATTCTTCCCCTCTCGTTCTCTTTTTCTCCGCCCGTTACTCTTCTCTCGTCTCTTTTCTACTTCTCTTCCCTGCCTTCGCCAAATCATCTCTTAAGACTTCCTTCCTCTCTCTACTCCTGTTCTTCCCTATCTCACTTCCTCCCTTCTTTCTTTTTCCCTTTCTATAACACGGAACTAAGATGGTCGAGAAATACAATGTCTCAACTATCTTTAATCGTTTATATATATCTGAAAATCTTGAGTTATCCCGTTCTTCTTCTTTGAGATGAGAGATGATCGATGAGGAGATGAGAGAGAGAGTCTGGAGCCTGAGGGATGATGAGAGGATGAGAGAGAGAAGAGAGGAGACGAGATGAGGAGAGAGAGAGGTGAGAGAGAGAGACAGAGAGACTGAGAGACAGAGAGAGAGAGAGAGAGACGAGAGAGAAGAGATGAGAGAGAGACAGAGAGAGAGAGAGAGAGAGAGAAGAGAGAGATGAGAGGAGACTAGAGTGAGAAGGAGAGAGATGCATGAGGACGAAGAGAGTAGAGAGAGAGAGAGATATGAAGAGACAGAGAGGGAAAGATGGTCAGAGAAGTAGTGCAGAAGCGAGAGAGAGAGTAGAGGAGAGATGCGCGAGAGAGAGACGGTGAGAGATGAGAGCGAGAGAAGAGAGTGAGATGAGAGAGAGAGAGAGAGTGTACGTCAGATGAAAGTGTAGGGTTAATGGCAATAATAGAACTGTCCATTCTCATTCCGTGCCTTCATCTGCGTCTGAGAACCTAAGCTACGATAGTATAAGCAGAAGGCTCTTTCCTCATGCTCCGCCTTGACTGCTGTTGCTACTGATTTCTTGCTTCTTTACAGCCTAGTACTACTCTACTACTACTACTACTACTACTATACTACAAACTACTTCTACTACTACTATACTACTACTACTACTACTACTAATACTACTACTACTATAGCTCCCTACTATTAACAAGTTCTTTTTAGAGATCCATGGAGGCCCGGGCCACTTACGACGACTAGCACCTCCCTCCCTCTCTCCCTTGCCATAAAAAAGATGGATACGTAGAACAAATAAAGCACTAAATAAAAACTTGTATATCTTGAGTAATTAATTAATTATGGTAAGTTTTAATGCCGTCTCTGAGACCCGACCCCCTGCAAATCTACGTTGAATGTTAGCGTTCGTGAAGTCACAGCTGACTGATTGAACATGGGAGGCTGCTTCCTACGTTCTTGTTCAACGCTGTGATCTGTGGACGAGATCGCCTGCTTCAACAACTAGTTGCGTTCGCCTGAAGCCACAGCTACTGCGTAAATAGAAAAAAAGTGCAACTATGCATATTGGAGAAAAAAAACAGCCGAGGGTTCCCCCCGATCCCCCCCAATAACGTCTTGAAGTAATTCTTGTGATTTGCATTCCCAATTAAAGTCGCCTTGAATAAATTCTCTTGAGGAATGATGATTCTTCCAGTGAGAGTTGTACTGAAATTGTTCACTGCTGAAGGATAAATCGTCAATACTCACCTAGATGATGAATGTCCCCCCAAAAAATTATACAATGAGATGCAGGGGCGCTCGAACCTGCATTACTGTAAGACTTGAAATACTTGAAGTCAAGGATACCAAAGAAGACATCGGTATATAATGTGCCAGCATGCGGATTAAGCGGCTGGTTGCGATTCGTTGATAACTCACATGAGATATCAAAGTTTTGATGCCTACCATCTGGCCGTACTTTGTCAGTAATTTTACCAAACATAAATACAGTTACTTGGATTGCTCTCATCTCGGATTTCATTCACTGTTATCCACAGAAGGAGCGAGAAGCTTCAGACACGACCTCTACAGACTAGCATCAACTAATTGGAGGTTAAGTTGTGGAAACTACACAAATCACTCTCACGTATTTTTTTTTCAATAATTATGCCGAAGACTATAAATTCTACGGAGGTGGTTATATGTATTCCTGAATTTTCGTTTCTTTAACAGGTTCTCGGAGACAGATGTGAACATATGACTGTGATGTGCACTTCAAGTTCTCCAGCTGTGGTAACTATAAATAAATGAAAGGTCATGCGAAACTAACAGGCATTTGCGCAGGAAGCCCTCAAATTCAATTTTTGTAGACTATCCCGATTTTGGTTTCAATGCGATAACTTGAGAAAAACACTTGTTCTTGTTACTCTTTTTTTCGCGCTGCGAACGTAAATAACAGTCCTGGCTTCCTGAAGGGCCGTAAACGACCTGCTTAGTCAGGGGCATTTAAATTAGTTAAAATAGTAAAAGACAACCACTCTAGGGTCAACATGTCTTCATCCACAGGTTCAAAGTATTGATGGGAAGGACAGAAAAGCTCACCTATATAAAAATAGAATTGTATTATCAGTGACACAAATACAACCTATGCACTACACCTGAACATCACACACTCCAGTTCACATTTACTCCAGAACTCACACTAGTCACAGCACACTGCCCTACTAGAATGAGTAAAACAAAATCTTTAAACATATATAAACAGGGAGGCTCCATGACACCCCCCCCCCCTTCTGCCTGTCTGTTACCAGCAGGCAACACACATTGAACATAAGGAAAGGAGGATGGAACACTGCGCATAGGAGGCCTGTTGGACCATACTAGGCAAGTACTAGCTACTCTCCTAAAACTTAAGAGGTCTCTGCAAATATGGCCTCACAGGTAAACATGAGAGCACTTAAACAATACTACGTAACCTATGGTATAAACTTACAAAAAAAAAAAACTGCAAATAAACAAACCATGACGTGCTTAGCGACATCTTGCTGCAGGAGCTACACTCCACAAACTGACACACAACATTCTCGCCTCTCCTCTCTCTGCGACACTGATCTGACAGGATAATACGCGCAGGTTTCAGAGGTATCACTGAAAAATGATATTATAATTGATCGTTTTTTTTTATACAAATATTCAGACCTAACAATGCGTAATAGTTCTTTTTCATACTTTCAACATGGTTTAGCCTACAGATTTAAAAACGTTGTGACGTGGGGACACTGTATCAACAATCTGGTCCAGACATTTCAATTCTTACCAGGAAGACATCAGAAACACTGCTGGAGACAAGTGTACCCTTCTTAGAAGCCTTCAAGGGAAACTGGACATTAATCTTCACCAGGTGCCCTGCACATCACCAGGTTGTGGAAAAAATAAATAAATGGTATAAAATTACGACACCCAATGGAAAATTTGACACAAATGCAGTATAATGTGATCCTTTATTGACAACGTTTCACCAACGCCAGTGGCTTTTCAAGTCACCACACGGATCAAGACTTATAGCCACAGAAGGACACACTCAATACAGAAGAATCTGGAACGGATATCATGTTTAATCTCTATAAACGCATCAATCTTAATCCAGAACAATGGCTTCTAGAACCTAGCTGAACCACTCGCCAAGATACTTCTTCACGCTATCCCCGTAAGATACTTCATAGATATCACTGCATGAATGGTCTACTCACAAAAACTATGTCCATACCCCGCCTTGCTACCAAGACTCTACAACCCCACCCGTGGGTAGATCATCTGATGCAGCAATTCTTGCACCTGACCTTCAACGTTCGAACTATAAATACTCCCGTTACCTTCAACCCCAGGTTAGATCGTGTGTGACTGAAAATAGCCCCACTGCGTGGTTGTGATGAATGAAACGTTTTCAATAAAGGATCACATTATACTGCATCTTGTGTTCATATTTCAACCAGGTTGTGATGGATTATGGGGCAGCGAGGCCTCAGCAGCAACAGTCCTGGCTATGACCAGGCAAGCAACCAGACAAGGCCTTGACCATGGCGGGATCAGAGAGTGATAAACCTCTCGAAACTCTTCAAAGTGTATCAAAGAGTTTATCTTAAGAAAGTCTCAAGTCTATGTTAATTTTATTTTTGGTGGTCGCAGTATTTTTTCCATGAATTTCTCAAGTATTTCTCTCTTGAACGTTTTCGACCTTTAATGACTGATGCATCGTGTTATGCTCACAGACGTTTATCGCGTTTGTAGATTGCGATTTGTTCTAGTTGCTAACTTAGTTAAGAAACCACAGAATCGTTGGATTTGAGAAATAATTGTAGAATGACTCATTGGTCAGGACCTTCAAAAACTCAAAGATTCAGTTATGTTCTTTGTTCAAAGTTAGGTTTGCATCTGATTTTAGGATTTTTGAAATAATTCGTTTCAATACAATAACCAGAGAACGAGCTTCTCTGATCGGTTTTAAACACTAAAGGGACATTGGTCATCTTAATTGTTATAGAATGTTCTTTGTATTGATCTTCGGCTGTGTCAGTGCCTCAATTTTCAATTCTTCTGCGAGATATTGTGAATGATTTAAATATTTGGTTTACACATGTAGGTTAGTTATTTGATAATGCCTCATGTGTATTGGCCTTCAAACTTCAAAATTGTTCGCATCTTATTTAGAGGACATATTCGATTGTTATTACCGCATAGGTGACATTTGCAAAATTTGGATAGACAAATTTAGATAAGAAATGGCACACCCCCGTGTTGATTGAGTTCGTGTGCCCTAGAGATACATACAATTGCCAGAAGATGCAAAGTTCTTATATATCCAAAATGTAATTGCGGAGGTCTGAGGAGGACAGAAAAAAATGGTCTGTAAATCCATTGTGTTTTCTGGATATGTGACAAAGACAAAGGTGCATTTTAGATGCATTCTACTACTTTCTTACATAATAGAAACAGTTCTGTCTGACTGTTCTGACCTGTTAAAAAGAACCTGCATAAAAAAAAAACAGAATTAAACTGATATAGACCACAATATAAACTGACATCTAAAAACGGTGAATCTATGTATTTTAAGAAGAGTACTTCCACAGAACAGGAGTGCCAAAGTCTTGTTGTAGACAGTATGGACATTTCATTGCCCTTCAGCTAGAACACTCAGGTATCACGCATGGCACAGCACAAGTAAATCAATTATGTAAAATAAAAGCGTATGAATACGCCAGTACATTCCTCTGGCCCCCAGTCTTAGATTAATCCAGAAACATCTGAATCTATTAGCAAAATTGATAATGAATAATCGGAATCCTAACCCGATAAATCATAGCCAACAGAAAATCCAAATGTTACGCACTGTGCTTGGGGCGCTGGGAAATAAGCGATCGACTGGTAAAAGATCACGAAGCCCCCCTGTCAATAAGCACCATCCACAATAAATGGGTAATCTTTTAAAACAAAGCGTATATACTCCAATACCACCCCCCATGCTTTACCCAGAAATGTACTATAGTTAGTCCTCAGTAAGTAAACAAAAATATGTGATACAAATTGTCCTGTATTCACATGATGAAAAGGAACGAGGCAGTACAGCCAGGGAACAAATATACTGACCCTGACATTTACAACTATATACAGCTAACAGTAGATTTTCGTAAGGGTAAGGGAAGTGAAAAAGAAGATGCAGAATTTATCAAAATGATATTGACCAGTGTCAGAGCCATGCTAGGACTGGAACAGTTGTAGATATTGAAAAACCCCCAAACATAGCTGTCATATCAACAAATAATTTCACATAATTTATGTTGATAGCCAAACAAGTCTCAACACATGCTTAGCATATAATAGTTTATTAACAGAATTTTCTCACCAAAGTCAAATGACATTATTTGCAACTTTAACAGTTTAATAGGGAGTCATAGGCTTACAGTCTATTTATATTTAGACTGGGACCGGAACAGACAAATGGGAGTTGGTCTGGGATGTTAAAAAGGTGCTCATTCACAATGAGTTTAACACCACTAAGTGAAGTAGTTGACGTTTTGGTATTAAAAATTGTAAATCAGAATCTCGTCTATTATACTTGTACTGTATATAAACTACGAAATACAACTTGCAGACAGTTTAAAGATCACAGTTAATAAAAGTCGAATGCTCTCTTAAAATGCTTCCAACCCTATCACCAGTAGTTTGTTGTTTAAGACTTCAGCTTAAGATATCGAAAATGGAACAATGTAGGCAAATATTGTGACAGCAGAAATATCCTTAAGCCGGCAATTACTGGGAACCGACCGGATAGAAATACCCTCTGCACCTTACAATCATATTCATAAATGAGGATCTGTTATGAAATTATAATGATGTCAGATTATGGTGATCAGAAGTTAAGAGACCAGAAAAAAACACGGGTCCATGAACAACACACAATTATTGAGTGCATGGCTGCGATTCAGCAAAGTCAATTTCAACAATCACACAACCGACATCAAATAATCATTACCTTATCGATATTGCTGACGAATGATAGTGTGAGTAAATTAGTTCTGAACCGATTATCTCAGGATAATGAGCTTGATGGCGCCTTTAAAAGTATCGATCCAGTAAATTAATATTAGAAAAAATGACTCGCAAAAAGATGAAGAAGATCGAACTTCTCCAAGCTGCAGACTATTCTGAAGAAACGCCGAAAGAAACATTGATTAGTTAGAGAATTGGACAAATCTTTGAGCCTCACACTGAATGATTCATACAATTGCAGAAGAGTGTCAGTCTGAAAGAGTGACAGCTCTGACGCAGTGACAATCTGAAGAGTGACACTCCTGAAAAGTGACAGTTGAAGGGTGACAGTCTGAAGGAGTGACAGTCTGAAAGCAGAACTGACAATGTCTGAAGAGTGACAGTCTGAGGAGTGACAAGTCTGAAGAGATGACAGTCTGAAGAGTGACAGTCCTGAGAGTGACAGTCTGAAGATGACACTCTGAAGATGTGCACTCTGAACGAGTGACATCTGAAGAGTGGACAGTCTGAGGGTTGACAAGTCTGAAGAGTGATAGTCTGTAAGAGTGACAATCTGAACGAGTGACACTCTGAAGGAGTGACGTCTGAAGAGTGACAGTCTGAATAGTGGACAGTCTGAAGAGTGATCAGTCCTGAAGTGCTGAAGTCTGAAGATGACAGTCTGAAGAATGACAGTTATGAATAAGTGACAGTATGAAGGTGACAGTCTGAAGAGCGACAGTCTGATGAGTGACAGGTCTGAAGAGTGACAGTCTGAAGAGTGACAGTCTTTGATTGAGCGACAGTCTGAGAGTGACAGTCTGAAGATTGACAGTCTTGAAGAGAGACAGTCTGAGAGTGACTATGTCTGAAGATCCCGTGACAGTCTGAAGAGTGGACAGTTGAATAGCGACAGTCTGAAGAGTGAAATCGAAGAGTAACAGTTCTGAAGAGTGACAGTCTGAGAGTCCCGAGGTCTCTGAAGAGTGACAGTCTGAAGAGTGACAGTCTGTAGGAAGTGACAGTATGAGGGTGACCAGCATGAAGAGTGCAGTCCTGTAACAATTAGCGACAGTCTGAGAGTGACAGTTGAAGAGTGACAGTTGAAGATGTGACAGTCTGAAGAGTGATGACTCTGAGATGTGACCAGTCTGAAGAGTGACAGTCTGAAGAGTGGACAGTCTAAAGGGAATGGTCGTGACAGCTCTGAGAGTGACTGTCTGAAAGAGTGACAGTCATGAAGGGTGAGACAGTCATGAAGAAGTGACAGTCTGTAAGAGTGACAGTCTGAGAGTGACAGTCTGAAGGTGACAGTCTGAGAGTGACGGTCTGACTGAAGAGTGACCAGTCTGAAGAGTGTGACAGTTGAAGATGTGCACAGTCTGAAGAGTGACAAGTCTGAAAGGGTTGCAGTCTGAATGAGTGACGGATTTCATTGACCCCACGTCTGAGAGAGACAGGTCTGTAAGAGTGACAGTCTGAAGAGTGACAGTTGAAGAGCGGACAGTCTGAAGACGTGGATCAGTGCTGAGGAGTGACACGTCTGAAGAGTGTCAGTTGAAGAGTGAAAGTCTGAGAGTGTCAAGTCTGAAGAGTGACAGTCTGAAGCAGTTGACTGTCTGATAGCGCACAGTCTGAAGAGTGACAATCTTGAAGAGTGACAAAGTCTGAAGAGTGGACAGTCTGAAGAGTGACAGTCTGAAGAGTGACAGTCTGAAGAGTGACAGTCTGAAGAGTGACAGTCTGAAGAGTGACAGTCTGAAGAGTGACAGTCTGAAGAGTGACAGTCTGAAGAGTGACAGTCTGAAGAGAGTGACAGTCTGATAGAGTGACACGTTCCTGAAGAAGATGCACATCATGTAGAGTGACGTTCTGAGAGTGATTCATGTAGACGGAACTCAAAAGCCTTCACCGACATCTTCATAATTGTGGACATATACCTAACACCACTCAGCTTCAAAGAAGTCATTGCTAGTATGTCTCCTGCGTTCTTGCCCGGTCATGGCTCGTGAAACTCATATTTATCAAGAAATCGAGAAGAGTTATACTACGTGCCATGAATATGATTGTGGAGGAGTCTGGAACATAGGGAGTTATTCACAGGGTAAGAAAAAAATCGCCGAAAAGTAGAGTTGCGTACTGCTAGTATCCTAGATTATTAAAATTCCCTTGGATGACATATACTACTAACTTACGTGGATTTAAAAATAATAGGAGAACCCAGCGGCAAAACACAGGTTTTGAAGAGTGTTTGCTGCTGACTTCTACATAACAAAATGGTGTTGGCTGCATCGGAAGACAAGCAACATACAGTTGTGGCTCTATATAATCCTGTATGTCAGTGAATGTGCATCTTTGAGCAAACTAGCAAACCTTCAAGTGATGTAAACAAGTCTTACAGCAGGTTTACTGACCGCAATATGATGTTACTGAGAGTAAATTCAGTTTGTGGTCATTAGAAATTCGATGAAATATAAAAATGAAACAGTGAATAAAATTAAACCAATCCCAATAGAGAGATGTTTAGAAGAAATAATATCAAAGGATCTCACATGTTATCACAGACGCAAGGGACAATGACAAGGCCGACTATCAGAAACCTTGGAAGTAAAAGATGACAGGTGACTGATGACATTAGCCGTGTTACTATGATCCTGAGGTTCCAGTATGAGTTTCTATGTAATCATCACTGTCTCAAAGTACAAAATGGTGGCAGGTTTGTCATCCATTGATTTGAAAATCGATATTTATAGAAATTCATCGCAATGTTAATATAGTGAAAAACAATTTTAGTTCCTCTTCCCACCATGGTAGAAATGAAAAATAATTTCAAGTCCCCTTACCAAATTAGTAAACAACAAGGTTTCAGTCCCTCACGACTTATTTGTATATAAGAAAAAGATAGTTGTCAGTCCACTCCATATATTAGTACAGGAAAAAACGTTTCGGTCTCTCAGCTTATTAGAACAGGAAAAACTGCATTCGGATCCTCTTACAACAACAGAGGAAAAAAACGATTCCGGCACTCACTAAACAGCCGAGCCATTTCACTGAAAATAAAACATTTCAATCCGAATGTTTTAACCACCTGCCGTTGAAGGCGAATGTTTTACAATGGCATGTTTTCCTACGAACCTCCGCGGGTTTGACATGTGCTCTATGAACCTCTAGCATTTTGACATGTGCTCTACGAACCTCCAGCAAAATGTGTTAAACCCAATGTGCCTCTACGAACCTCCAGCAGTGTGGACATGTGCTCTACGAAACCTCAAGTGACATGTGCTCTATGAACCTCTAGAAATTGTTGACATGTGCTCTCGAACCTCTAGCAGTGTTGACATGTGCTCAAACGAACCTCCAGCAGTGTTGAAGTGCTCTACGACATCAGCATGTTGACATGTGCTCTAAAACGAACCCCAGCAGTGTTGACATGGGGTCTACGAACCCCCAGCAGTTTTGGACATGTGCTCTCGAACCCCCCAGCAGTTGACATGTGCTCTACGAACCTCCAGCATGGTTGACATTGCTCTACGAACCTCCAGCAGTGTTGACATGTCTCTACGAACCTCCAGCAGTGTTACATGTTTTCTACAAAACCTCAGCATGTTGACATGTATTCTACAAACCTCAGCAGTGTTTGACATGACTTACGAACCCAAGATTTTTGACAATTGCTCTACGAACCTCCAGCAGTGTGATTGGCCCGAATCACAGTGTGCTTATCACGAACCTCCAGCAGTGTTGAATATGCGCTACGAACCACAAGTATTTTGGGACAGGTGCTCTCGAACCTCCAGCAGTGTTGACAGTCTTCTCCCGAACCTCCAGCAGTGTTGACATGGATCTACAAACCTCAAGCAGGTTGACAATGTGCTCTACGAACCTCCAGCCGTTATTGACATGTTGGCTCTACGATCCTCCAGCAGTCCTGGCTGTTCGGCTTCAACCTTCCCGCAGAGTTGACAAAATACTCTACAACCTTCAGCAGTGGGACATGTCTTGACGACCGTCCAGCAGTGTTGACATGTGCTCTACAAACCCTCAGTAGCGTTGACATGTACTCTACAACCTTCAGCATGTTACATGTGCTGAAACTCACGGGGACGTTCAGAGCCCCAGTGTTGACATGTGCTCTACAACCTCCAGCAGTGTTAAACATGTACTCAAAACGAACCTCCAGCATTTTTGACATGTGCTCTACGAACCTCCAGCAGGGTTGACATGTGTTCTACAAACCCCCCAGCAGTGTTGACATGTGCCTTTCTACGAAACCTCCACAGTGTTGACATGTACTCTACGAACCTCCAGCAGTGTTGACATGTGCTCTACGAACCTCCAGCAGTGCTGACATGTGCTCTACGAACCTCCACTAGTGTTGACAGGGTGCTCAAACGAACCTCCAGCAGTGTTGACATTGGTCTTCAAACCTCCAGCAGTGTTGCCCATGTGCTCAAACGAACCTTCAGCACCGTTGACATGCACTCTACAACCTTACAACCTTCAGCAGTGTTGACATGTGATCTACGAACCTCCAGCAAGGTTGACATATACTCTATGAACCTCCAGCAGTGTTGACATGTGCTGTACAAACCCCCAGCAGTGTTGACATGTGTTCTACGAACCTCCATCAGTGTTGACAGGGTGCTCTACAAACCTCCAGCAGTGTTGACATGTGCTCTAAAAAACCTCCAGCAGTGTTGACATGTGCTCTACGAACCTCCAGCAGGGTTGACATGTGCTCTACGAACCTCCAGCAGTGTTGACATATGCTCTACGAACCTCCAGCAGTGTTGACATGTGCTCTACGAATCTCCAGCAGTGTTGACATATGCTCTACGAACCTCCAGCATGTTGACATGTGCTCTACGCCCCCTCCAGCAGTGTTGACATGTGCTTACACAAACGTCCACCCAGTGCTAAAATGTGCTCTACAAACGTCCAGCAGTGTTGACATGTGCTCTTCAAACCTTCAAGCAGTGTTGACATTGCTCAAACAAACCCTCCAGTAGTGTTGACATGTGCTCTACGAACCTCCAGCAGTGTTTCCCATGAACCTACGAATAAAAGCTTCAAACACGACCAGGACCGAAACGTACAAAATTTTTAATTCACGAAAAAAATGAAAAAATTGTGGACTGTAATTGGAGAATATGCTTTAACTAACAACAATGTCAAGAAATGAATAACAAATATTTTTCGCATCATTATATAATTAGTCTATAATAATATGTATTATTTTGTCAAGAAAACAGTCAACGTGTTTTACCGTAGCGGTTCTTTAGTCATATGATGACCCTAGTTACTTTTGGTTGTCTGATCAAGCCCTTCCCAACTGGCTTACCATCCCCTCCACCCCTTTAAAAAACTTGGGTTATGATTAAAAACTTTTTTAACGAACCTCCAGCAGTGATGAAATGTGCTCTACGAACCTCCACAGTCCTGACATGTTTTTCAAACGAACCTCCACAGCAGTTCTGACATGTGCTCTACGAACCTTCAGCAGCGTTGACATGTACTCTACAACCTTCACAGTTGACATGTACTCTACAAACCTCCACAGTGTTGAAAAGTGCTCTACGAACCCCAGTAGGGGTTGACATGTCTCTACGAACCTCCAGCAGTGTTGACATGTGGTCTTCAAACCTCCAGCATGCTGACATTATGCTCTACGAACCTTCAGCAGCGTTGACATGTACTCTACAACCTTCATCAGTGTTGACATGTGCTCTACGAACCTCCAGCAGTGATGACATGTACTCTTCGAACCTCCAGCAGTCCTGACATGTGCTCTACGAACCTCCAGGACTGTTGACGTGTACTCTACGAACCACCAGCAGTCTTGACATGTGCTCTACAAACCTCCAGCAGTATTGACATGTGCTCTACGAACCTCCAGCAATGTTGACATGAACTCTACGAACCTCCAGCAATGCTGACATATGCTCTGCGATCCTCCAGCAGTGTTGACATGTACTCTACAAACCTCCAACAGTGTTGACGTGTACTCTACGAACCTCCAGCAGTGTTGACATGTGCTCTACGAACCTCCAGCAGTGTTGACATGTGGTCTTCGAACCTCCAGCAGTCCTGACATGTACTCTACGAACCACCAGCAGTGTTAACATGTGCTCTACAAACCTCCAGCAGTGTTGACATGAACTCTACAAACCTCCAGCAATGCTGACATGTGCTCTACGATTCTCCAGCAGTATTGACATATACTCTACGAACCTCCAGTAGTGTTAACATGTGCTCTACGAATCTCCAGCAGTGTTGACATGTGCTCTAGAAGGTTCGTAGGTTCGAGTCTCCTTCAGCCAGAGATCAGTGTTTGTGTATATTTCGCCTGCTCTTGCGAGTTCCTTGCATTGTTAATACAGTGGTCCCTCGTTGTTCGTAATTAATCCGTTCCTGGAGCCGTTACTATAAACGAAATTTACGATTTACGAATCAATTTTCCCCATAAGAAATAATGTAAATACAATTAATCCGTTCCTGACACCCAGAAGTATTAAAACAAAAAAATTTTTAACATGAAATTTATACATGTAGACATAAACAATACAACGGAAAATATGATGAAAAAACCCATAAAAAGCATAAACACTTACCTTTATTGGAGATTCTTTTAGTTATGGGAGACTGGGGAGAGAGAGAGTGATTGTTTACAGTTTGGAAGGGGAATCCCCTTCCATCAACACCTCAGGTACCATTTGCTTTCTGGGGTTGCTTCTCTTCTCTGTTTCTTAATGCCACTAGACCACCTTGAGAGTCCATGGAGTCCTGTCTCACAAAATAACTGTGGAGAGAGCTCTGTTTCTGGCGTCTCTTTAACACTTCCCTAAAATGGCCCAAGACTTGTCACTGTACATGTTGCCAACCTGGCTTGCAACAATCTTGTTAGGGGGATGTTTTCTCCATAAAGCTTTTTCCCTCCTTACCCCCCATAGTAAAAATCTCTTTAATTTCTGAAGAAGGCACCTTCTCCATCTCCCCTTGCCCTCCTCCTCGCAGCAAGATTCTGAGCTGCGATGTGTTGCTCTTCCTGCTGAAGCTCTTGCAGCTCCTCAGTGGTGAGCTCTTCATTGTGGTCTTCCACCAATTCTTTCACATCCTCCAAACTCACATCCAACCCCATGGAACTCCCCAGTGCCACAATTGATTTTACAACAGACATAGGCTCATTAGGGTCAGTCCCAAAATTCTTCAAAATCCCTCTTTTTCGACACAATCTGGCCACAATTTTCTCCAGGCAGAGTTCAAAGTCCTGGTAGTCACTCCCTCCCAAGCCATACCTATAAGGGTTATGCAGCTGAGGATGCTGAAGTGTTCTCTCCAAAATTCCCTTAGGGTGAAGTGAGTGTCTGTGGTCACAGTCAAGCACCTGTGAAACATTGCTTTTGTGTAGACTTTTTTAAAGTTTGCAATAACCTGCTGGTCCATGGGTTGGAGGAGAGGAGTGATATTCGGGGGCAAGAACTTTACTGTGATGAACCCAAACTCCTCGAAAATTAGGTCATCCAAGTTTGGAGGATGAGCAGGTTTCATTGTCCATTACTAGCAGGCACTTGAGATCCAATTTCTTTCCAGAGACACTCCTTCACACTAGGGCCAAACACTTCATTGAACCACCTTTGACGAAAATTTCCCCTCGTGACCCATGCCTTACTTTTTAGATTCCAAAAACACACACAATTTACTCTTCAAACATTGTTTTCCTGAACACCTGGATTTTCAGAATGGTACACTAGTAATGGCTTCACTTTGAAATCCCCACTAGCATTAGCACAGAACATTAGCGTGAGCCTGTCTTTCATAGGCTTGTGTCCTGGCATTGCCTTTTCCTCTGGTAATGAAGGTCCTCTTTGGCAATTTTCTTCTTCCAAAAGAGGCCTGTTTCGTCACAATTTAACACTTGTTCCCGGTTTCAGTCCTTCAGGGCCCCTATTACTACTCCTGGAAAATTTATGCACAATTTTTCAGCCGCCCTTGTGGTCCGAACGGCAGCCTCACCATGCCTTACCACACTGTGTATGCCAGTACGGGTTTTTTAAAAATCTCTCAAAAAACCCCCTTTGCTGGGCCCTTAAATTCACTCACTTCACCACTATTTGCAGGCAATTTCATTTACCAAATCTTCATGCAACTGCCTACCTTTCACCAAATAAACGAAGTCCTAAGAGTATCTCCTGCTATTTGTTCTCTTTATCCACACCAAAAAACTTCTCACCTCTTCCAGTACTGGTGACTCATTTTTGTCAGCATAGTTACCCCCTTTGCAACAACAGCATCCTTTATTTCTTTTTTCTTGGCCACTATGGAACATAAGGTTGTGTAGGGTTTCTTATACATCCTGGACAGTTCGGCCACAAATTGTACAAACTTTCATATTGTTCAATGATTTGGGTTTTCTTAAATTCCCAAACTATTTCTCACCTTCTTACCACACAGGCTTTGGGACTAGGGGGCTTTCTTTGGAGCCATGGTAGCTTATTTTAGTACTTGCAGCACTAAAATAAATGGAAAAAATATGAAATATTTTCGCTGGAGCACTGAGGGGACCTTCCTCACTGGTAAACAATGCCAGACTGGCTGCCGCCCTGGCTCACACGCCGTGGGTACCGGGCCCAGACGAACTATGACATCGCGAGTCAACCTATGAAAAGCGAGTCCATGTTTATACGAAAATACCTCTATGATTTGGGGAATTTTACGATTGCCGGGAACTAAGAAAAGCGGGGGACAACCTGTATCTCTATAAAGGGGATGCATGCAGGGATGAGAGAAAAGCTGTAAGCCTTCTCCCGGAAAAGCTGGGCTGCCGTTGATCAAAGTCTACGCAAGCTGGACTCCAAGGTATTGGTCCAGTGTGGGTAGATTGGAATGCACTGCGTAAACCTTGTATCCAAGGGTTTGTAGGTTCGAGTCTCCTTTTCAGCCAGAGATCAGTGTTTTGTATACATACATAAAAGTATATGGTTATGTATAAGCATGTTGCTTTACCTGCTTTTTTCTGTCTTCGTGTTTGGCTTCCAGTGCATTAGTCAAGAAGATTGTTCCCGAACACTTGAGAGACGTGGGAGGAGCTCAAGACCCCAGGTTTTTTCTGAAAGCAGCGATTTGGGTGGGACAACCCCTTACAGATTCCTCCCAGTAGACCAGCTCCTCCCAAAGAACACAAAACAGTCCCACTGGGACAAACCCGATCATGGAAAAAATCGCCAACACAAGGGTCTCCAATGCCTCAGGAAAGGACAAAGCTCGTCTCCTGGCAGTGAAGGGACCACACTCAGGAGATTTCCCCGTTAGCTGTTCCCAATTCCCCCCTTGGGCACTCGACTAGACCCCAGGCATTCGAATTGGTGTTGCTCTTCGCCTAGCCGCCCCCATCCTCACCGAACATAGGGGTATTTGGGGGCAGGGGGACAGCTGATCAATTCGGACTTCATGGTCTCGTGTGTCCACACAGCAGAAGGGGAAGTATGCCAGGCATGAGGAGGTCAATGAAAAACATAAAGAGAAGCCTCGCTACAGCCCGTTTCCCAGCTCAACGGAAAACCCCCAAATGCAGAGGTCTGACCGGAAGTCAAAAGCGTCCTGAGGAGCACTATGCTACCTTGGAAGGATGGAAAGCAGATTGCCTGGGACTACACATGTGCCGCTACATTGGGAGACACCTACTTGCCATACTCCGTAGTGGAAGAGGGTTGGAGCTGCCAGCACAGGAGACCCAGAAGACCGCAAATATGAAGACCTTCCCCCTTGCTATAACTTCATCCCAATAGGGTCGGACACTTGGAGCATGGGGCAAGTGTGCTCTAAAGTTCCTAATAAAAGCGGGTGAAAAGCTCATCATAAAACCAAGGACCACAGGCGACCCGCTTCTTCTTTTAGAGACCATGTTGCAATCCAGAGAGGAAATGCCTGCAGCATTCTGGCACGCGGCCCACCGCCGGGGAACTGGACGAAGTATTCGAGATGTAGCTCTGAGTCACCTACGTTGTTTTACTTTCTATCTTATTTTTTTGAATGTTTTTTTCAATGTATTTTGCTTTAAATAAAATATAAAATAAAATATAGGGGGTGGTAGGAAAAAATTCTCAAACAGCTTCAGGGGGAACCTGAGTTTTCCCCTTAAGCAAGTTTATTCTTTCTCTGAGGATGAGGGGCCCTATACAGTTTTTAGAGGTGGTACCTCCCTATATATATTATAATTGTATTTATATAATATCGATAAATTTTCATATATATAAATTACATCATAATATCATTACATCCAAAGCACAATAAAAAATAATTACTTAATTAAATGACTATTTACAAACGTGTGGAAAAAGCGTCAACTCGAGGGAATGAGCACCAGGGGCATATGATGTCTTCACTTTCCTTTTCTTTGGCCGTTTTACTACTAGAATTTCATTTTTCCCTGACTCTCTGTTGCGTTAGTTTACAGCGTTTCAGGTCCAATGAAGTGTCCAGTTGGTATTCTCTTATCCACTATTATATCACTAATAGCATGGGCCGCAGGTAAGTCCTAGATCACGTTGACTTTGTATTTTGACTTGGGACGGTAAAACCCAGATGCGCGGTTTAGGCTTTCATTTGCTTTTGGTATTCGTCCTTTAAGACACCTGTGCATCCCTGTATTCAGTTGTTTGGTCATTCGTTAGATTTTTCTGACTGCAGCCTGGTTCTCCTCTTCCAAAGGAATTTTGACTTTCATTGTGTTATGGGAAGGTACATCTGTGTTCTTTGCCAGTGCTGTCTAATAGACGGACCATGAATCTTCTCTTTAGGGTAAAGATGATACTGTGGTCTCTTGTGAGTAGAACAGCAACGATTTACTTGCAACGATTTACATGTTGCTTTATATTATTGGCAAATATACAAGCTTGTCTATTGTTGCATTAGTTTGTCTTTCTCTTTCAATGCGAACTTTTTCTTCTTACCAGTTTTTAGTGATTCTTTAGTGTAAATATTTTTAACACGTTCTTGCAAGCGGTTTTTCAACCGTTTGGCATACTGTCGATGTATGTCCCTCTTCTAATGTCCAGGCTGGGATAAGGTCTTCCTACATTGTTCATGCCGCTGAGGCCTGCAAACGTGCAGTGTCACCGTCAATGACAATGACCACAAAATGCATAATTGTAGTCAACAGATCAATGGCTATATTATCTTTGTAGCCTTCACTTTCATATTCTGGAAGTACCAGTGTAGTTTTTTCACACATTTAGGTTTGTGTTTTCCCATATCAGCATCATTTTTCCACTTGGCTATTTTTTTTTCCAAGTTAGCGGTGTTTTCAATACGCTAAAAACGACTGCAATATT
>NC_069404.1:89234223-89291723 GCF_026875155.1 Cherax quadricarinatus
AGGTGCATACACGCTTATTATGACCCACTTTTCGCATCCAACCTTTACTTTAATCCACATAATTCTTGAATTTACACATTCATAATCTCTTTTCTCCTTCCATAACTGACCATTCAACATTACTGCTACCCCTTCCTTTGCTCTAACTCTGTCAGATACTCCAGATATAATCCCATTTATTTCCCCCCACCGAAACTCCCCTACCCCCTTCAGCTTTGTTTCGCTTAGGGCCAGGACATGCAACTTCTTTTCATTCATAACATCAGCAATCATCTGTTTCTTGTCATCCGCACTACATCCACGCACATTAAAAGCACCCCAGTTTTATAAAGTTTTTTTTCCCTTCTCTTTTTTAGTAAATGTCTACAGGAGAAGGGGTTACTAGCCCATGAGGCCTTTTAGTCGCCTCATACGACACGCATGGCTTACGGAGGAAATAAAGAAGAAATATAGAATAAAGAAGAACAAGAGCTATTTAGAAAAAGGAGAAAAACCTAGATGTTGTATATATATATATATATATATATATATTTTTTAATATATATAATTAAAATATATATATATATATATATATATATATATGCATGTGCGTGTCTGTGAAGTGTGCCCAAAGTGTAAGTAGGAGTAGCAAGATATCCCTGTTATCTAGCGTTTTTATGAGACAGAAAAAGAAACCAGCAATCCTACCATCATGTAAAACAGTTACAGGTTTCTGTTTCACAGTCATCTGGCAGGACGGTAGTACTTCCCTGGGTGGTTGCTGTCTACCAACCTACTACTACTACAACCTATTATTATCCTCATTATAATATTACCAACAACCTGATTCATTAAACCACTAAACTAGTTGCAATCACCATGTTGTAACCACCTAAACGGGTTGGACCTCAATAGTTATACGACGGCAGACCTAACGACAAGAGACTTAACGACGGGTGTACCATGATGTTCAGTTTGCAGACTTTTTTCCAACATAACAGAAACATATCACGAAATCCCCTGGCATAAGGAGCAGTCCTGCGCTTTTTCATAAAATTTTTGTTTAAGTCTGTGCACTATTGACTCCATTAAATAACTATCGAGTTTGTACAGCCCATAATTTGAGTTATATATGGCATTCCTATCATGTTTCAGAGGGAGGACTCTATTATGTCTCTTACCATAATGGAACAGTTGAGTAAAATTATCTGGGCAGCAGCCCAACCCGGTGGATGATCACATGAGCTGACATTGTTAAAAATCGCATTTGACACCTGGCCTGTCCTGACTGAGTTCTGGTGTTGGGATAATCTGGTTTCCAGAGGTTTACCTGTCTGACCAACGTATGAGTGTGGGCAAAGGGTACATGGGACCTTGTAGACACCACCCACATTATTAGATGGTGTGCTTTTTAATCAATCTCTGTTTCACTGTTCCAGTGTTTCTGAAAGTCAGATTTATATTGAGTTTCTTTAGTGCCTCCCAAAAGCAGACCAAATTGTCATTGTATGGCAAGACCAATACTTTTTTCCTGTCAGGTGTTTCCTTAGGATCAGTCCTGTAGAAAGTCTTCCTAGCTGACAGTAGGGCTTTCTCAATGAAATCCCTAGGATATTACAGTTTTGTGGCTATGTTAGATTTCTTGGTGATTTCATCGTCTAAATACTCAGGACTGCAAATATGTAATGCTCTCAGGAATATTGTAAGGAAAACACTCCTTTTAACCCTTGATTCATGATTGGAAAAATAATGACTGTATGATGACACATTGGTGGTCTTCTTGTAGACTCTAAATTTGAAATTTCTGTCGATGCGATGGATTAAGACGTCTAGGAAGGGTAGACTTTTATCTATTCCATGCTCTGCTGTGAACTTAATAGAAGGTACCAGACGATTAAGTCTATGTAGGAACTCACCAATGTTGTGACCTCTATGCCAGAGGCAACATTGATGAGTTCCTACCTGGGTGGTTAGAGCACTACGTATCTTGTCCCAAGGTTCGTAGGTGTGAGTCTCCTTCGACCAGAGATTAGTGTTTGTGAATATTTCGCCTGTTGTGCGAAATCTAAACATTGTAAAAAATCTCTCGTCGGTCGATGCATGCAGTGGATGAGATGAAATAGCTAATGCCACCTGCCTGAAGGCTGGATGCCTCTGACAAAACGTTCTAGGTTGGCTGGGCGCAAAGGTATTGGTCCAATTGTGGTGGGTGGTTTGAACACTGTGTATTTGTCCCAAGGTTTGTCCGTTCGAGACTCCTTCAACCAGATGATTTGTGTTTATGTTTATAATTATATATATATCTATATATTATCTATATATATATATATACTTTATATTAATATTTATATATATTTACGCCCAGCTCTGGAGGAGTAGATGAGATTTTCGCCTTATATCGGTGATACAACACGTAACAATCATGTACCTTACATGCACACCTTTATATCAACATTGTATCTCTTAAATCTTCTGTACCATATTATGTAATAAATATTTCCTATTGGTAAAAAATAAATAATATATCAAAAGATGGGGTGGTAGGCGGAAGTGGAATTTCAAACGGCTTCAGGATGAAATCCAAAATATTTTCCTTGAAGCCTTTTTATCCACTCTCTCTCCGAGGCTATGGGTCCACATTTACAACAGTGGTGGACCCATCCTTTATATATATATATATATATATTTATATATATATATTTTATATATTATATATATATATATTATATATCATTATATATTATATATATTTATATATTATATATTTATATATATATATACAGTGGGAACAAGCTACACTTACAGTCAAATAGGAGGCACTGTGTCGCACGTCATACATTATTATTATTATAATCAAGGGCGGAAGCGCTAAACCCAATGAGGATTATACAGCGCCTGGGGGTGGGATGTGGAAGGCATTCAGGCTTAATTCGGGGAATGGAGCACAGATCCAATTCCCTAAATCAGGGGCCCCTCACCAACATCAAGGAACCTTCCATGAGGGGCACGTCATCACAGATTGCGCTACCTGCTTTCCTGTCTAATGTACTGGCATCCGGTGGACTTGTAGCAGCTGATTCTCACTTGAAACTTCTTAGGGGACAAGATGACCAAAAGTTTGTTGACGGAGCCACGATCTGGGATAATCTAATGGGCTCTGTAATTAGACCTGCGCTCGCAAACAACTACAAACAGTCACAATGGTTTGGTCAATAGTGGGAATATATAGCCTCATCAATGCTTCAGTTGTGTTTCAGGGGAAGGATGAGCCCGCTCAGGCGTGAGAGCTCCTCATGCAAGGGACAGTTCTGTTGGCTGTTCCCAACTCCCCCAGCATTGGCCACACGCCTGAACCCACAGGACCATCCACATTGGTGTTGCCCTTCCACTTGCCGCCCCTATTTAGGCCCGTACACATGGTGTATTTGCAAGCAATAAAGCAACGACCGAATCGGGTTGTTGGTATTGCTAAGCAGTTAATCCGAGGGGAAGATTGAAGGCATGAAGAGATTAATAAACATTTCAAGCACACGGGCCTCACAAACAGCCGAATGCACGAGCAATAAGAGGAGCTCCCAAATAGGCAGATCTGGATGGCAAACCAAAAGATTCAGTGGTAAACACTCTTCAACCTGGGACAGATGGCAAAGCAGGTGGTGTGGAACTAACACATAAGCATCTAACTTGGTGGTAACAATCTCCAATATCACAGGGAGGAAGGAGGAGCAGCTAGCCAGCTTCAGGGAATCCAAAAGTCTAGAAAAACGGAGAAATTGCTATCATTATATGTTTGTTCATATAGGCTCGAAGGGACCCTTGGCTAATGAGGAAAGAGTGTGCGATCTAAGTTCATTATGGAAGCTAGGCAAGACTTGGTCAAGGAAAACTAGGCGATGCCTAGGGTGGGCTAGTTTTCTGTTCAGTGACTCAGCGCATTCTTCTTTTCAGACGGGTAATTAATACCTGCGACGAGCCAGAATCTGTGGAGTGGAATGAGTGTTTCGTTATTATTAATCCAGTAACATACACCTAGCAATATGTATAGAGAAGTATCTATCTCGAGCTTCATGTACTGTATGTGCATCTTTACATACAACACACACACACACACACACACACACACATCACACCACACATATACATATATATATTGTATATATTTTATTTTTTTTTATCACACAGGCCGATTACCCCAACCCCCCCAAAAGGGGGCCCCCCCCCAGGGCAGGGTGGCCGAAAAAGAAAAACTTTCCACCCATCATTCAACTCCCATCACTGCCTTGCCAGAAGGGTGCTTTACACTACGGTTTTTAAACTGAACATTAAAACCCCTCTTCACCCTATATATATATTTAAAATATATTATATATTATTATAATTCTATTATTATATATTATATTATATATAATAATATATATTAGGGTGTATATATATACTATATATATATATAATATATATATTTTTTTATATATATATATATATATATTTATATATATATTTTATATATATATATATATATATATATATATATATATATATATATATATTTATATATGTATATATAATATGTATGTATGTGGGGTTGTGTGATTAATATTGCCTTTATGCTTATTATGTTGTATGCCAAACATCCTGTTGCAATTGAATTAAAATTCACTTTGATCTGTCTTTGGCAAACGTGATAACATTTGCTCGCAATTATGTCTTCGAACTGAATTAGCAAAATCAGTATGATTCTGATTTAAAATAAATAATAAGATAAAAACTCCCCATCAGTAAAATGGGTACTGTGTTGTAATGTCGTCTGGTGTGGGTCGCATACTGGGGACACTGACCTTAAGGAGGCCTGGTCCTGACACGGGCCGCGGGGGCGTTGACCCCGGAACTCTCTCCAGGTAAACTCCAGGTAAGCGAGAGAGAGGAGAGAGAGAGAAGGGAGAGAGAGAGTGACGAGAGGGAGAGAGAGGAGGAGAGAGAGAGATGAGAGCCCCCCCCCCCACTCACTACAACTAAAAAATATCAACTTACACTCCCACCTTCCCCCCCCCCCCCCCCCCCGAGAGAGAGAGAGAGAGAGAGTTGAGAGTGGTGGAGAGATTATTATTAGTATTAGTTATTTTTATACTCAAGGTGGGTAAGCGCTAAACCCGGAGGATTATACAGCGCATGGGGGGGGGATATGTGGAAAGGCATCTGGCTTAATTCGGGGAACAGGAGCACAGATCCAATTCCTAAAATCAAGAGACCCTCCACAACATCATGGAAACTTCCTTGAGGGGAGAGAGAGAGAGAGAAATAGCAATTACCCACAATGACAGGCAGTTATCACAATGGTTAACGTTCTCAGCTCCAATTGAATGTTTTCCTCATTAGAAAATAAAAATTCCGTCAAAAATAAGAAATTTCTGGCTCAGTCTGCCCTAATTTTCTCCTGTATGTATTCGTGATAGACATGGGTAACATAATGGTTAAATCGACGTTATTGGGGATGATTGCAGAGAGCACTGCTTTCAGAGTATCAACAAGGTTCGCAAACAATTCCTTGGCTGGTTTGTTTCCTGACGAAATTAAACCTTTCCAATTTTGTGGAACACCTTTGTGCACTTAAGAGAAGGATGCAGGCAATTAGGCCTATGGCGTAGGCAACACACTTTCTCGCCGCCTCGTTTCGAAGCTGCTGTCCGAAGACATTACACTGAGGCAGCCATGAGCTTAAAACAAATACCAGCTTGGTTTTTGGCGATCTCAAGGAAGTGAAACAGCGGTAATGCAACAAGGGTGTATATCAACAAAACTGCCTGAGGACAAATGTTAATAGTAAAATTAGACTTCAAGAATGCATTTAATCTCCTGAAAAAGAGATTGGTATTAGAAGGGTAAGAAGAACATTCCCCTAGTCTCTTTCCCTTTGTTTTCAGCTGGATATAGCAGGAATAATGCTCCTGTTTGAGTGAGCATGAAATTTCAACATCATCAGTGGTGTCCAGAAAGGGGATCCTCTCGCACCCATTTCTTTCTTGTATAGCAGTTTAAGGGAAATCACAGTCAAACCTGACCAGGAACCATCTGATTCCTGGATGTGGCACAACAGCAGGGTAAAAAGGAGTCCCTCTAAGGTGATCTTATCACATGTGACGACACTTGGACGGAAATTGGGTTCTCATACATGAATCCATCCAAATGTGAAATTCATTCTCAGTTCAATACAATAAGTGATAAAGGCCAGTCAGATACAAACTACCAGGAGCTTAGTCATTAGCTTACCAGTGGTGCTTGAAGCCACCTCTGGAAGCGTTGCACATTGCACATCCTCAGGGAAGATAATTGGCCTGAGAATTGAGGATGAAATGGGACAAACGAATTGGCATTTGACACCCGACGATGCCTTGTACTTCTTACAAATGTGCCTTGATGTGTCTTGCCCAGGTTGACATATTTCCATTAAGATGTGCATCCTCACTACATATGATAACCCTATACTGCACGAACAACATGACAGCATTCTGAGGCAGTTTTTTACGATAGGTACTTAACCTTACTCTAGAAGACGGCAGTTGAACCAAGCTAATGTACACTTCAGTCAGACTAAGGAGGCATTGGTTGTCCCCAAGTCATACACAGATTGCACTACTACTTTTCTGTCTCATGGTTGCACCCATGAGGGTTTGTAGCTGGAATTACCCCTGAACTTCTTAGGGTCAAGTTGGAGTCCAGGACTAAAGGTTCATTGACGGAGCCATGATCTGGAAGGATAATTAACTGGCTCTGAACCGGACCTGCATCCAACAACAACTACAAACTGTCGCATGGAAATGGCCCGATAGTGGAGAAAATAGACCTCAACAATGCACTTTAGATGTATGTCAGGGAAGGATTAGAGCCTGCCCTCCTGGCATGAGAGATCCTCATGCAGGGAATTTCTGTTGGATGTTCCAACTCAGCCATGGCACACGGCTCGTCCCACAGACCATCCGCATGGCGGTTGCCCTATCGACTTTGCGCCCTCTATCTCGCCGTATCTCAGGTGTAATTGTGGCTGTGATGCAGCAGACCGATTCGGGTTCCTTGCGTTCTTGTTGTGCCGTTAATCCGAGGGAAAGATTGGAAGACAGGTGCCGAGGGTTTATAACTTCTATCAAGAGGAGCCTTCACAACAGCCGGATGCCCTGCACAGGTAAGGGAGACCTCCCTTTTATGCAGATCTGTTGGGCAGCCTGCAAGCGTCCAGATGGTTAATCACACTCAAGCCTGGACAGACGAGTAATGCAGGTGGTGTGGGTATTACAATGTGCATATACCTTGGCTGAACTATCTCCAAGCTTCTCAGCTTCAGGAGTCCCAAACGTATAGAGGAATCTGGAGAAAACTTGCCCATCCATTAAATGTTTGTTACCCATAGGCTCAGAGTACCCTTGGCTCATTGGGAAAGAGTGCATATAAGTTCCTTAAGGAGCTACGCAAAATGCTCTTTAGTGTAACTAGGGATCCCAGGGCAGCTTGTTTTCCTGTTCCAGCAACTCTGAGCCGCTGTTCAGAGGGTAATGCTTGCGTATTTTGCGATTCTCAAATTATCAAAGGAAAAGCAAAACATATAGGAACGAAAGGAGGTGCTTAATTAAAGCTAAATATTGCCTCACATATGACTTCTCAATATGGTCCTCTCTTGAAAACGTCACATGTTGACCTCACATATACCATTCAGTTGACTCTCACATGTAACCGACATATGACCATACTCTTACGTGAAAAAAAACTTCACAACTTTCTTCGCAGGGGTCAGTTGATAAGTATAGGTGCGGTCTCATGTGAAGTCTTATCTCAGCTTTACAAAGGTCCTCTGTGGCCCACTTATTTTTCTGCTCTTCCATGATATGTGATTATTCAACATATTCGCTTGATTTCAACTACTTTTTCAACTGTGGTTATTATCCACATATACTGTTTAAAATATTGCATTATTTACGGGTGAAAAGTGGACAAACAGGTTAACATGTTGGTGACAATAACTGAATTTTGCCTCTGATAAATGAATTAAGTAATGTGTACAAAAGTTGTGTGCAAAAGTGGTTTTGAGCAATATTATTCGCAGCATTGTTAACAGATAATTATATCAGAAATATATTCGCAGTTTTGTTCTAGAGAAACGTTCCAAAAATGTGGACAAAATTGTTAGAATGACATGATTACGTGGAACAAAATTGTGATTAGTAAAAATTTGGGTTAAACTGAAATTGCCAAGTTTAAACTTAAAAAAAAAGAGGAAAAGAACATAAAAATAAAAATTTTGAAATTCCTAAAAATCCGAAAAGGCAATTTAGACACTAACGGAATTTAGTTTAGGCCACATTTAAGCGTTCGATCTCGAAAGATTTATCAGAATTTTATGCCCGCCACATAAACCAAGACACAAGAATTTATTTGGAAGTCATATTGCTTTCTTCATCATTTAAATAAAATCTGCAGAATTAAACATATTGGAAATAAATCTCGAGAATTTTAAGGAAGGTACTTGAGAGGAAAAAGTACCCTTAAAATTGTGGCTCTGTTCCCCTAGTACCTTACACTCGCTAGCTCTGTTACCCTAGTACCTTACACTCGCTAGCTCTGTTCCCCTAGTACCTTACACTCGCTGGCTCATGTTCCCTAGTCCTTACACTGCTGGCTCTGTTCCCTAGTACCTTTACACCTTCGCTAGCTCTGTTCCCCTAATACATTAACACTCGCTAGATCTGTTCCCCTAGTACTTTCACTCGCTGCTCTGTTCCCCTAGTACCTTACATCGCTGGCTCTGTTCCCCTAGTACCTTACACTCGCTAGCTCTGTTCCTCTAGTACCTTAAACTCGATGGCTTGTTCCCTAGTACCTTACACTCGTAGCTCGGTTCCCCTAGTTCTTACACTCGCTGGCTCTGTTCCCTCGTACCTTACACTCGCTAGCTCTGTTCACTAGTACCTTACACTCGCTGGCTCTGTTCTCCCTAGTACTTACACTCGTTTAGCTCTGTTCTCGTAGTACATTACACTCGCGGCTCTGTTACCCCTAGTACCTTTCCTCGCTAGCTCTGTTCCCTAGTACCTTATAATCGCTGCTCTGTTCCCTAGTTACTTACATCGCTTAGCTCTGTTCCCATTGTACCTTACATCGCTGGCTTGTTCCCCTTGTAACACTTTCACTCGCTAGCTCGTTCCCCTAGTACCTTAACACTACGCTGGCTTGTTCCCATAGTACCTTACCACTCGCTAGCTCTCGTTCCCCTAGTAACTTACACTCGCTGCGGCCTCTGTTCCCTAGTACCCTTACTCTCGTTAGCTCTGTTTCCTTCTGTACCCTTTCACGCGCTGGCTCTGTTCCCCTAGTACCTCTTACACTCGCTAGCTCTGTTCCCCTAGTTCCCTTACTTCGCTGGCTCTGTTCCCTACGTACCTTACTTCGCTAGCTCTGTTCCATAGTACCTTACAACTCGCTGCTCTGTTCCCATGTACCTTACACTCGCTGGCTTGTTCCCTAGTACCTTACATCGCTAGCTCTGTTCCCCTAGTAACCTTACACTCGCTAAGCTCTGTTCACCTAGTACCTTACACTCGCTGGACTCTGTTAACCTAGTTCTTACACTCGCTAAGCTCTGTTCCCCCTAGATACCTTACACTCGTGGCTTGTTCCCCTAGTACCTTTCAACTCGCTGGCTCTGTTCCCTAGTACCTTACATCTCCGTAGCTCTGTTCCACTAGTACCTTACACTAGCTAGCTCTGTTCCCTTGTACATTTACACTCGATGGCTCGTTACCCCTAGACCCTACACTCGTTAGCTCTGTTCTCTTGAAGTACCCTTAAACTCGCTGGCTCATGTTTCCCATAGTACTTATCACTCGCTAGCGTCTGTTCCCCTAGTACCTTACACTCGCGGCTCTGTCCCCTAGTATCTTACACTCGCTAGCTCTGTTCCCCTACTGTACCTTACCACTCGCTGGCTCGGTTCCCCCTAGTACCTTTAATACATCGCTGGCTCTGTTCCCCTAGTACCTTACACTGCTTGCTCTGTTCCCTAGTACCTTATACTCGCTGGCTCTGTTCCCCTAGTACCTTACAATCGCTAGGCTCTGTTCCCCTAGTACCTTACTCTCGCTGGCTCTGTTCCCTAGTATATCCTTACAATCGCTGGGTCTGTTCACTTTGTTTTCCTTACAGCGCTGGCTCTGTTCCCTTGTTCTTACACTCGCTAGCTCTGTTCCCTTGTAACCTTACACTCGCTGCTCTGTTCCCCTTGTAACTTACACTCGCTAGCTCTGTTCCCCCTAGTTACCTTTTACACCTCGCTGGCTCCTGTTCCCATAAGTACCTTACGCTCTCGCTGGCATTTGTTCCCTGTACCTAGGTTACACTCGCTGGCTCTGTTCCCCTAGTTCTTACACTCGTTGGCTCTGCTTCCCCTAGTAGTAACTTACACTCGCTAGCTCTGTTCCCCTAGTACCTTACACTCGCGAGCTTCTGTTCCCATTGTACCTTAAACCTCGCTGGCTCGTGTTCCCCTAGTATCTTTACACTCGCTAGCTCTGTTCCTTAGTACCTTACACTCAGCTGGCGTTGTTCCCCTAGTACACCATACTCTCGCTGGCTCTGGTTCCCATTAGTTTCCGTACACTCGCTAGCTCTGTTTCCCTAATTCCCTTACACTCGCTAGCTCTGTTCCCCTAGTACCTTTACACTCGGCTGGCTCTGTATCCCCTAGTACTCCTTTCACTCGCTGGCTCTGTTCAGCCTCCTAGTACCTTACATCGTATGCTCTGTTACCATTGTACCTTACATCTGCTGGCTCTGTTCCCTAGTTCCTTACACTCGCTAGCTCTCTGTTCCCCTACGTTCCTTACACTCGCGGGCTCATGTTCTCCTGTAACCTTACACTCGCTGGCTATGTTCCCATAGTACCTTTCACTCGCTAGCTCTGTTCCCCCTAGTACTTTACAACCCCTTTCCCGGCTGGCTATGTTACCTCAGTACCTTACACTCGCTAGCTTGTTCCCCTAGTACCTTACACATAGGCTGGACTCTGTTCCCTAGATACCTTACACATCGCCTGGCTCTGTTCACCTAGTACCTTTACACTCGCTAGCTCTGTTCCTAGTACCTTACACTCGCCTGGCTCTGTTCCCCTAGTACCTTACACTCGCTAGCTCTGTTCCCCTAGTACCTTACACTCGCTGTCTCTGTTCCCCTTGTCAATTATCACTGCGCTGGGTCTGTTCCCCTTAGTACCGTACACTCGCTGCTCTGTTCACCCTAGTATCTTACCAACTCGTAGCTCTGTTCCTTGTTTCCTTACACTCGCTGGCTCTGTTTCCCTTGTACCTTCACTCGCTAGCTCTGTTCCCCTTAGTACCTTACACTCGCTGGATCTCTGTTCCCTAGTACCTTTTCGCTCGCTGGCTCTGTTCCCCCCTTGTACACTTACACTGCTGGCTCCTGTTCCCCTAGTTCCTTACTCTCGTTGGCTCTGTTCACCTTAGTACTTACACTCGAGCTCTCGTTCCCTATGTACCTTCACTCGCTAGCTCTGTTCCCCTAGTACCTTACACTCGCTGGCTTGTTCCCCTAGTATCTTACACTCGCTTGCCTCTGTTCCCCTAGTCCTTACACATCGCTGGCTCTGTTCCCCTTAGTATCTTACACTTCCTAGCTCTGTTACCCCTAGTTCCTTACAATCGTGGCTCATGTTCCCCCCTAGTAACCTTACACTCGTGGCTTTTCCCCTTGTACCTTACACTCGCTAGCTCTGTTCCCTTATTTACCTTACACTCGTAGCTCTGTTCCCTAGTACCTTTACATCGCTGGCTCTGTTTCACTCGTACCTCTTACACTCGCTGGCTCTGTTTTACCCTTGTACACTCTTACATCTCGTAGCTCCTGTTTCCCCTAGTCTTACACTCGCGGCTCTGTTCACCCTAGTACCTTACATCGCTAGCTCTGTTCCACTAGTAACTTACATCGTGGCTCTGTTCTCCTAGTACCATTTCACTCGCTGGCTCTGTTACCCTTGTACCTTACACTCGCTAGCTCTGTTCCCCTAGTACCTTACACCAGCTTGGCTCTGTTCCCTAGTACTCTTTACACTCGTAGCTCTGTTCCCATGAGTACATTACATCTGCTGGCTCGGTTCCCCTAGTAACACCTTAAACTCGTGGCTCTGTTCACTAGTACATTACATCGTAGCTTGTTCCCCTAGTACCTTTACACCGCTGGCTCTGTTTCCCTCCAACAGTACCTTCACTCGCTAGTCTGTTCCACCTAGTACCTTACAATCGCTGGCTCTGTTCCCTTGTACCTTACACTCGCTGGGTTTCTGTTTCCCCTAGTACCTTACATCGCTGGCTCGTTCCCCTTAGTATCTTACACTCGCTAGCTCTGTTCCCCAGTACCTTACACTCGCTGGCTCTGTTCCCCTAGTACCTTTACACGCGCTAAGCTCTGTTCCCTCCTTGTCCTTACACTCGCGGGCTCTGTCTACCCTAGATACCTTACGCTCGCTAGGTCTGTTCCCCTAGTACCATACACTCGCTAGTCTGTTCCCCTAGGGGTTCCTTACACTCGTTGAGCTCTGTTCCCTAGTACCTTACACTCGCTAGCTTTGTTCCCCTAGGACCTTACAACGCTAGCTCTGTTTCCCCTAGGACCATTACACTCGCTGGCTCTGTTCCCATAGTATCTAACACTCGCTGCTCTGGTCCCCTAGTACACTTACACTCGCTGGCTCTCGTTCCCTACGTACATTACACTCGCTGCTCTGTTCCCCTAGTTCCTTACACTCGCTTGCTCTGGTTCCCCTAGTACTTACACTCGCTAGCTCTGTTCCACTAGTACCTTACTCATATCGCTAGCTCTGTTACCCTAGTACTCTTTCACTCGCTAGCTCTGTCCATCAGTACCCCCACTTACACCTCACGCTTGGCTCTGATTCCCCCTGTAGTAACCTTTACACTCGCTGGCCTTTCTTCCCCTATCACCTCAACTACCTTACACTCGTGGCTCTGTTCCCCTAGTACCTTACACTCGCTTGCTCTGATTCACCCTAGTACTTACACTCGCCTGGATCTGTTCCCCTTGTACCTTTCATCTCGCATAGCTCTGTTCCCCTAGTACCTACACTCGCTGGCTCTGTTCCCCTAGTACCTTTCTCTCGCTGGCTCTGGTCCCTAGTACCTTACAACTCGCTGGCTTGTTCTACCTAGTACCTTACACTCGCTAGTCTGTTCCCCTAGTACCTTACACTCGCTAGCTCTATTCCCCTAGTAACTTTACACTCGCTGGCTATGTTCCCCTAGTACCTTATCACTCGCTTGGCTCTTGTTCCCCTAGTACCTTACACTCGCTAGCTATGTTCCCCTAGTACCTTACACTCGCTGGCATCTGTTTCCCCTAGGTACCTTACACTCGCTGCCTCTGTTCACCCCTTAGAACATTACACTCGCTAGCTCTGTTCCACTAGTACCTTACACTCGCGGCTCTGTTCCCCTAGTACCTTAACTCGCTGGCTCTGTTCCCCCTTGTACCTTACCTCGGCTGGTCTATTCCCCTAGTACCTTACACTCGCTATGCTCTGTTCCCTACGTACCTTACAAGCGCTGGCTCTATTCCCTAGTACTCCTTACACTCGCTGGCTCTGTTCCCTTGTACCCGCGACACTCGCTGGGCCCTCTGTTTCCCTAGTACCTTACACTCGCTGGCTCATGTTCTCCTAGTTCCTTTACACTTCGCTAGCTCTGTTCCACTAGTACCTTACACTCCGCTGGCTCTCCCGTTCCCCGTTGTTACCTTACACTCACTGGCTCTGTTCCACTAGTTACCTTACACTCGCTGGCTCTGTTCCCTAAACCTTTACACTCGCTGGCTCTGTTCCCTGTAACTTACACTCGCTTGGCTTGTTCCTTAGTACCTTACACTCGCATGGCTCTGTTCCCACTAGTACCTTACACTGCTTGGCTATGTTCCCCTAGTACTTCACTCGCTTAGCTCTGTTCCCCTAGTTCTTACACTCGCTGGCTTGTCCCTTCTAGTACTTACAACTCGATACTGTTCCCCTAGTACCTTAACACTCGCTGCTCTGTTCCCTAGGTATCTTACACTCGATGGCTCTGTTCCCCTAGTACTTTCAACTTCGCTAGCTCTGTTCCCCTAGTATCTTACACTCGCTGGCTCTGTCCCCCCTAGTACCTTACATTCGCTGCTCTGATTCCCACCTAGTATCTTACACTCGCTGGCTTGTCCCCATAGTACCTTACACTTTGACTGGCTCTGACTCCCCTAGACCTTACACTCGCTCTAGCTCTGTTCACATAGTATATTACACTCGGATGACTCTGTTCCCCTAGTACCTTTCATCGCTAGCTCTGTTCCCCTAGTATCTTACACTCGTGGGCTCTGTCCCCCTAGTTACCTTACATCGCTAGCTCTGTTCTCCTAGTATCTTTCCTCGCTGGCTCTGTTACCCTAGTATCTTACACTCGCTGGCTCTGTACCTAGTACCTTACACTCGCTGGCTCTGTCCCCTTAGTACCTTGTACACCTCGCTAGTCTGTTCCCCTAGTACCTTACACTCGTAGCTTGTTCCCCTAGTATCTTACACTCGCTGGCTCTGTCCATAGTACCTTACACTTGCGGGCTTGCTCCCTTAGTACCTTACACTGTTGGTTCTGTTTACCTTTGCATCTAACACTGCTGACACTGTTTTCACCTTGTAGCTAACACCTGCTGGCACTATTTCAACCAAGCCGCTAACACTCTGCTGACAATATTTCACTAGAAAACTAACACTGCTGGCACTTTTCACCTAGCAGCTAATCACCTGCTGGCACTATTTACCTAGCAGCTCTAACACCTTCTGGCACTATTCACTAGCAACTTAACACCTGGCTGGCACTATTCACCTACATAACACCTCATGTGGCACTATTCACCTACAAACTAACAACCTGCTGGCACTTATTCACCTAGCAGCTAACACCTGCTGACACTATTCACCTAGTAACTAAACACCTGCTGGCACTATTCACCTAGCAGGCTAAACACCTGCTGGCACATTACCTAGCATCTAACACCTGCTGGCACTATTCTCATAGCAACTTAACACTGCGGGCATTTTACCTGTGCAAACTAACACCTGCTGGCACTATTCACCTAGGGGGCAACTAACACCTGCTGGCACTATTTTCCTAGCAGCTAACACCTGCTGTCACTTTTCACCTAGCAACCTAACACACCTGCTGGCACTATTCACCTAGCATCTAACCACTGATGGCACTATTCAACCTTGCAACTAATCACCTGCTGGCATATTTACCTAGCTAGCTAACACCTGCTGACAACTAATTCACCTAGCAACTAACACCCTGCTGGCATATTCACCTAGCAGTTAACACCTGCTGGACACTGTCCACCTAGACGCTAACACCTCATGACACTGTTCCACCTAGCGCTAACACCTGTGTCGATATTCACCTAGCAGGGCTAAACACTGCTGGCACTATTCACCTAGCAGCTTACCACCTGCTGACACTGTTCACTAGCAGCTAACACCTGCTGTCGCTTTTCACCTAGCAGCTAAACACCTGCTGGCACTATTCACTAGCAGCTAACCCTGCTGTCACTGTTCACCTAGCAGCTTAACACCTGTGACGCTTATTACACCTAGTCAGCTAACACCTGGCTGGCACTATTCACCTTGCAGCTAAACACCTGCTGGCATATTCACCTAGCAGCTAACACCTGCTGGCACTATTCACCTAGCAGCAACACCTGCTGACACTGATCACCTAGCAGTTTTATATTTACTTGGGTGCTAGCGGACTGTTATGGGTAATATCGAGGGAATAATCCGCAATTCCATGTTAGTATTTGTCAGGGCGGAACAGACGTTTTCCTTGCAAAACAACAATTGCAAACCACTCTTGGTGTTAAAATTGTGAAAAATGAAAAGTGAAAACTGAACTGTGGTCTGGCCAGTCCTAGTTGTTTCTAACCTCAGTGCTGCCCTTTCTGCTGGACGACCTCTTTAGGTAATCCCTTACGTTTCCATGACTGACTACCCACACACACACACACACACACACTCACACAACAACACATACACACACATACACTGCGATGTGAAGAGGTGGGGGCAGGAGTATGGATAGGACCTGCAACCACAATTAGGTGATTACACAGACAGAGGATGGGCCAGAAGAAGCAGAGAACACAGTAGCAGGTGTGGGCAGCTCCAGCCCTTCCTTACCCCCACCCCTACGGACATTTATATCAATCCCACATCAGGCTTCTTTAGTCAGGCTCTCTCTCTCTATCCTCTCTCTCTCTCTCTCTCTCTCTCTCTCTCTACCTCTCTCTCTCTCTTCTCTTCTCTTTTTTTTTTTTTTTTTTTTTTTTTTTACTCCAGGGTTTGGACAAGGTTAGGTATCCCTAGCTTTATTGAAAGCTATTTACAGGTTAAGGTATTCCTAACTTTATTAGGCAAGCTAGGCCTGTTACGTACATCAGCTCATTTGAAAGCATTTTTATTGTTTTTTGAGACATACAAGTAGGGAACAGGTGAAGTTTTGGGAGCCATCTTTGGGTCAGCATTTTCATTTGATCAAATGACTTTATCTCGTTGACATCATTATGCTGTACGAATGTGTTCCATACGCGAGTCATCCTGGAGTATATATGATCTCAGATGGAAGCGATGTTCAAGTGATGGGTTACAGCCAGAATGAAAGTTGCTTGCTTTCTTGCCGTCTTGTGGCATAAAAGGCTTGGTTTCACGCTGTCCTCCGAAGTGGATCCAGTGTGGTACTTTGACAATATTGGCTTGCACATAACTGTAAAGGCCACCCACATCCTCTCCTGTGTAAGGCCTTTGCTGAATGAAGATCTATCCTGGGTGGGTCCAGGCGTGAGATGGAGACGTCTTGCTTGTTCTTACTCTGTCAAGCAGTCGCAGATGAGAGGGGGGATGGCAGGACAAACCAAGGAAAGTGGAGCATACTCCCCCCCCCCAAGGGAGTGTACTTGTGCCCGTACAGAATCTTGCAACCCCTACTGTCAAGTAGATGCGAGATAGATACCGGCGATGTAGGCTCTGTAAGCTTCCTGCTGCCTTGTTTGCAAGATTTAACATGGTTCTTCATGGTTAGTTTGGAGTCAAATTTCACACCAGGATATCACCTTCTTTCCAGGTGCAACATCCCTCCCATTCATCCTTTATACTGCACCTGATTTATCATACATGGTGCCTAGAGCGATCATCATTTGCGTTTTCTCAGGTGCAAATGTTACTTGTCATCTATTTCCCCAAGCTTGCTATAGCTTCGTGGTGATATTGTATTGTAAGCTTAGAGCAGCTGGCATTCTTCACTTGAATAAATGTGATGTCAGTGTACAGTCCGTCTGGCATATGCATTTGTTCTGGGATGAGACGAAGCGAGGTCGTTGAAGTAGACCATTCCATAACATGGTCCCAAGCACGCTCTTCCTTGTGATTACTTGACCTATGGATGTCTTGCTGTTTCCGTTCATGAGAACTACACTTAGAGATCTACCATGAAGGTAATCACATGATGGAGACATAGCGTAGAGCCTGAATTCCCAGTGCTTCGAAGTTTTGCATAAGAGGCCTGGTGATACACCCGGTCGAAAGTGACAGCAATGTCAGTTACTACCACACCAGCTGACTTTTGGATTCACAGTGAACTGGTGCCACCTAGTGGAGAGGTTTTTTTTAACAATAAGATCAGCTGCAGAGTAACCTTTTCCTGAAGCCATATTGACGATCACAAATGTAAAGTGAGTGGTAGTCAAAAAAACTCTTGTCATTTGTCTTGAGATTTTTGTATCAAGGATGCTTACAGTGAATGACAGGGAGTGACCACTGGTTGTAGTTGCTGATTTTCTGCTCTTCTCTCTTTTTGTGATCAAGGTACTACATTTTCCTCTTTCCACAGAGAGGGCCATTTACACTTACTAGGCTAGTGCATGAAAAGATGCCGAGTTAGAGGTGCTGCTAGCTGGTCCTGCACTCTTATAAGCTATATTGGGCTCATCAGGGGAATATTTGTAAGGATAAACCCTCCTTTTAACCCTTGATTTCATGATTGGAAAATAATGGGACTGTATGATGACACATGGGTGAGTTCTTCTTGTAGACTCTATTTGAATTTGTCGATGCGATGGATTTAGAAGTCTAGGAAGGGTAGACTTTGATCTATTCACATGTCTGCTGTGAACTTAATAGAAGGTTACAGGACGATTAAGTCTATGTAGGAACTCCCACACATTGTTGTGACCTCTATGCCAGAGGGCAACTCATTGATGGTTCCTACTGGGTGGTTAGAGCACTACGAATCTTGTCCCAAGGTTCGTAGGTGTGTGTGAGTCTCATTCGGACAGAGATTAGTGTATTGTGAATATTTCGCCTGTTGTGCGAAATCTAAACATTGTAAAAAATCTCTCGTTCGGTCGATGCATGCAGTGGATGAGATGAAATAGCTAATGCACCTGCTGAAGGCTGGATGCCTCTGACAAAACGTTCTAGGTTGGCTGGGCGCAAAGGTATTGGTCCAATTGTGGTGGGTGGTTTGAACACTGTGTATTTGTCCCAAGGTTTGTCCGTTCGAGACTCCTTCAACCAGATGATTTGTGTTTATGTTTATAATTATATATATATCTATATATTATCTATATATATATATATACTTTATATTAATATTTATATATATTTACGCCCAGCTCTGGAGGAGTAGATGAGATTTTCGCCTTATATCGGTGATACAACACGTAACAATCATGTACCTTACATGCACACCTTTATATCAACATTGTATCTCTTAAATCTTCTGTACCATATTATGTAATAAATATTTCCTATTGGTAAAAAATAAATAATATATCAAAAGATGGGGTGGTAGGCGGAAGTGGAATTTCAAACGGCTTCAGGATGAAATCCAAAATATTTTCCTTGAAGCCTTTTTATCCACTCTCTCTCCGAGGCTATGGGTCCACATTTACAACAGTGGTGGACCCATCCTTTATATATATATATATATATATTTATATATATATATTTTATATATTATATATATATATATTATATATCATTATATATTATATATATTTATATATTATATATTTATATATATATATACAGTGGGAACAAGCTACACTTACAGTCAAATAGGAGGCACTGTGTCGCACGTCATACATTATTATTATTATAATCAAGGGCGGAAGCGCTAAACCCAATGAGGATTATACAGCGCCTGGGGGTGGGATGTGGAAGGCATTCAGGCTTAATTCGGGGAACTGGAGCACAGATCCAATTCCCTAAATCAGGGGCCCCTCACCAACATCAAGGAACCTTCCATGAGGGGCAGTTCATCACAGATTGCGCTACCTGCTTCCTGTCTAATGTACTGGCATCCGGTGGACTTGTAGCAGCTGATTCTCACTTGAAACTTCTTAGGGGACAAGATGACAAAAGTTTGTTGACGGAGCCACGATCTGGGATAATCTAATGGGCTCTGTAATTAGACCTGCGCCCGCAAACAACTACAAACAGTCACAATGGTTTGGTCAATAGTGGGAATATATAGCCTCATCAATGCTTCAGTTGTGTTTCAGGGGAAGGATGAGCCCGCTCAGGCGTGAGAGCTCCTCATGCAAGGGACAGTTCTGTTGGCTGTTCCCAACTCCCCCAGCATTGGCCACACGCCTGAACCCACAGGACCATCCACATTGGTGTTGCCCTTCCACTTGCCGCCCCTATTTAGGCCCGTACACATGGTGTATTTGCAAGCAATAAAGCAACGACCGAATCGGGTTGTTGGTATTGCTAAGCAGTTAATCCGAGGGGAAGATTGAAGGCATGAAGAGATTAATAAACATTTCAAGCACACGGGCCTCACAAACAGCCGAATGCACGAGCAATAAGAGGAGCTCCCAAATAGGCAGATCTGGATGGCAAACCAAAAGATTCAGTGGTAAACACTCTTCAACCTGGGACAGATGGCAAAGCAGGTGGTGTGGAACTAACACATAAGCATCTAACTTGGTGGTAACAATCTCCAATATCACAGGGAGGAAGGAGGAGCAGCTAGCCAGCTTCAGGGAATCCAAAAGTCTAGAAAAACGGAGAAATTGCTATCATTATATGTTTGTTCATATAGGCTCGAAGGGACCCTTGGCTAATGAGGAAAGAGTGTGCGATCTAAGTTCATTATGGAAGCTAGGCAAGACTTGGTCAAGGAAAACTAGGCGATGCCTAGGGTGGGCTAGTTTTCTGTTCAGTGACTCAGCGCATTCTTCTTTTCAGACGGGTAATTAATACCTGCGACGAGCCAGAATCTGTGGAGTGGAATGAGTGTTTCGTTATTATTAATCCAGTAACATACACCTAGCAATATGTATAGAGAAGTATCTATCTCGAGCTTCATGTACTGTATGTGCATCTTTACATACAACACACACACACACACACACACACACACATCACACCACACATATACATATATATATTGTATATATTTTATTTTTTTTTATCACACAGGCCGATTACCCCAACCCCCCCAAAAGGGGGCCCCCCCCCAGGGCAGGGTGGCCGAAAAAGAAAAACTTTCCACCCATCATTCAACTCCCATCACTGCCTTGCCAGAAGGGTGCTTTACACTACGGTTTTTAAACTGAACATTAAAACCCCTCTTCACCCTATATATATATTTAAAATATATTATATATTATTATAATTCTATTATTATATATTATATTATATATAATAATATATATTAGGGTGTATATATATACTATATATATATATAATATATATATTTTTTTATATATATATATATATATATTTATATATATATTTTATATATATATATATATATATATATATATATATATATATATATATATTTATATATGTATATATAATATGTATGTATGTGGGGTTGTGTGATTAATATTGCCTTTATGCTTATTATGTTGTATGCCAAACATCCTGTTGCAATTGAATTAAAATTCACTTTGATCTGTCTTTGGCAAACGTGATAACATTTGCTCGCAATTATGTCTTCGAACTGAATTAGCAAAATCAGTATGATTCTGATTTAAAATAAATGTGCCTCCTCCCATGGGGAGACTTAGATCCTCAGACACTCCCCAAAGAGGAGCCAAAGCCGGGCCACCACTTGCAAAGGCCCCGGGCGGGAGAATAATCCGAGCTAAATCTTTTCATAATAATAATTCTTTCTCTCTCTCTCTCTCACTCCCTCTCTGTCTGTCTGTCTGTCTGTCTGTCTGCTTCTCTCCTCTCTCTCTCATCTCTTCTCTCTCTCCACTCTTCTCATCTCGTCTCTCTCTCTCTCTCTCTCACTCTTTATTTTTTTTTTTTTTTTTTTTTTTTTTTACACAGGGTTTGACAAGGTTTAAGGTTCACCTAGCTTTAAGTGACAGCTATTTAACAGTTAAGGATTCCTAACTTATATGCAAGCTAAGAGCAGTTTCCATACATCAGCTCATTGAAAGCATTTTTGGTTATGAGACATACAAGTGTGGGCAAACAGGATGAAGTTGGAGCCATCTTGAGGAGCCAGCATTTTCATTTGATTCACATGACGTTATCTCTAGTTGACATCTATGCTGTACGAATGTGTTCCATACTCGAGTCATCCTGGGATGTATGCGACTCAGATGGAGTGAATGTTCTGGAGAAGGGTAACAGCCAGATGAAGTTTGCTGCTTTCTGCCCGTCTTGGTGGCATAAAAGCTTGTTTCAACGCTGTCCTCGAAGTGGATTCCATATGTGATGGTATTTTACAATATTGCCTTGGTACATAACAGTAAGGCCACCCACAATCCCTCCTATGTCTTGGAAGGCTCCTGCTGAAATGAAAGATCTATCCAGGATGGGTTCCCAGGCGAGAGATGAAGACACGTCTTGCTCTGTTCTCTGACTCTGTCAAGCAGTCGCCAGATGAGAGGTTGGCAGGCAAACCGTTGAAGAAAGTGGGACTGCATACTCAAAGTGTGAGCGACTTGTGCCTCGTACGGATCTTGCAACCCCCTACTGTCAAGCAGATGCGAGACATACGGCGAATGTGCTGTAAGCTTCCTGGCTGCCTTGTTTATTGCAAGATTTACAGACATGGTTTCTTCATGGTTATAGTTTGGGCGATCAAATTTTCACGCCCCCAAGGATATCAACTTCTTCTCCAGGTGCAAACATCGGTCCATTAAATCCTTACTACTGCGGCAGCATTAGCCATCATGTGCCTAGAGACGAACATCAATTGCGTTTTTTCAGTGCAAATGTACTTGCCATCTTATTTCCCAAGCTGATATAGCTCTCATCTGGTGTTGATGTAGCTTAGAGCAGCTGGCCATTTCTTCTCTGGGATAAGTGAATGTCCATGTACATCGTCTGCTATGCATGTGATTCTGGGGATGTAGATTGAAGAGAAGGTCGTGAGTAGACAATTCCATAACCAGTGGACCCAGCACACTTCCTTGTGGAACGCTTGCCTTAAAAAAAATGGAAAAAAAAAACCAACCCGGATGCCTTTGCTGTGTTCGTTCCATTGAGTGACTAAACTTAGAGATCTACCATGAAGGTAATCACTGGAGGAGACATAAGCGTAGAGCCTGAGCAATTCCCATGCTTTGAAGCTTTGCTAAGAGGCCCTGGTGCCACACACGGTCCGAAAGCGCCAGCAATGTCCAGTTGCTACCACACCAGCTGAGCTTTGGATTCATCCTGTGAATGGTGCCACTTAGAGTCTGGAGAGTTTAACAACAGACATCATCACAGTAACCCTTTCCTGAAGCATATCTACGCTCGAGTCACAAATGGAGTGCAGTGGTAGGTTCAAAAAAATCTGTCATTGTCTTGAGATTTATTGTCACAAGGACCTTACCAGTGAGTGCCAGGAGTGACCACTTGGTCTGTATTGCTGACTTTCTGCTCTGTCTCTTCTTTTTGTGAACATGGACTATATTTTGCCTCTTTCCATGATGAGAGGGCCATTTGCACTGTACTAGGCAGTGCTGAAAGATGCGAGTTAGAGTGATGGCTAGCAGTCTGCACATCTTCTCAACAATCTTTTTTGGCTCAACTTGTCTGGGCCACACAGCCTTTTCTTTGGTCCAAGTGATTTTTTTTTTTTTTTTTTTTTTTTTTTTCTTTCTTTTTTTATGGGTTAAAAAAAAAAGAAGGAAATGCACCCTCCTCCTGCTGAATTGTCACCCCTGACATTTTGATACAGTTCTTGCAGCTATCAAGGAGGGTCCCTTGCTTGGATCAGGAACTTGCATTTTGTAGCAAAGTGTTCAGCAAAGAGGTCGCTTTCTTTGCACTACTAGTATGAGTGTCCATCCTGTCGATTTTAGAGGTGGCATAAGTTCATCAGGCAGATAACCTTGAGTACTGTCCTTGAGACGGCGCCGGGACCACCAGGTTTGAGCCTACCCTACCTGATGCTTACTTTTCTTTAAGTGTCCAACTCCATGGTAGCAATGGCCCACTTTTGAGAACATCACCCATATGCCTACAGGCTTGCACGTGCAAATTCCCTGTTATATGGTGTAGTGATGTCTCTTAACCTTCGCCATGCTTTGTACTTAGCAGTACAGCCTCTCTACAACGAAAGCCAAACCAAGGCTGATCTGTAGGCTTGTCACATATTTGCCGTGAGGAATGTGTTTCTTGTTGCAGATTAAGGATTGTGTCCAGTGAAGCTTCACCTACTTGGTTGTCAACATCCCCTCAGGAAAGGAAAAAAAAAAAGATAGGCCATCAAGCATTCCAGTCGGTGGTGGCGTCAGCTCAGACAAAGGGCTGTCAATTTTAACCTCTTCTATCATCTCCCAACCAGGTCTGTGCGTGTGGACCTCCTCACTGCTCGTTCTGTGGGATTCTTAAGTGTGGTAAAAACAGCCTCTCTCTCTCTCTCTCATCCTCTCTCTCTATCCTCTCTCTCGCTTCTCTCTCTCTACTCTCTCTCTCTCTTTCTCTCTCACTCTCTCCTTCTCTCTCTCTTCTCTCTCTCTCTCTCTCCTCTACTCTTATCCTCTTCTCTCTTCTCCGTCTCGTCTCCTCTCTCTCTTCTCTCTCGCTCTCTCTCTCATCTCTCACTCCTCCTCACTTACTCTCATCTCTCTCTCTCTCATTTACTCTTCATTCTTCACTCGCGCGTCTCTTCTCCTCTTTCACTCCGCATCTCTCCCTCTCTCTCTCTCTCACTCTCCCTCCTCTGCTTCTCCAACATCTCTCTCTTTCATCTCTCCTTCATCTCTTTACTTCACTCTCTCATCTCTCTCTCCTCCTCGTCCGCTCTCCTACTCCTCCCTCTCGTTTCTCGTCTCTCTCTCTCCATCTCTCTCTCCCACAAAAAATCGTAACTATTTAATTTTAATAGTTTCCTCTCCTCTCTCTTCCTCTCCCTCTCCCACACTCGGCCGGAGAACTCTCACTCATCACCAACACACTCTCTCACCAACGACTCTCAACCTCTCACCCACACACTCTACCTCCTCACCAACACAACTCTACTCACACGAAACACACGCACCTCTCACCTAACACTCTCTAACCTCTCACCAACACACTTTCTATACCTCTCACCAACACACTCTAAACCTCTCACCAACATGCTCTACCTCCTCACCAACACACTCTACCTCTCAGCCAACAGCTCTACCTCTCACCAACACACATCTACCCTCACCACGCACTACTCTCTCACCAACCACACTCTAAAACCTCTCACCACACACTTCTACCTCTCACCAACAGGCTCAACCTCTCAACAACACGCTCTACACTCTCTCACCAAAACACGCTAACCTCTCAACCACACACACTGCCTCTCACCATCACACTCTACCTCTCCGTCAACCAACACCACTGCCTCTCACCAACACACACTACCTCTACACCAACACACATCTGCCTCTCACCAACACACTCTACCTCTCACCAGCTACACATCTCCTCACCAACACGCTCTACCTTCTCACACCAACACACTCTAACCCATCTCACAACACCTCTACTACATCACACCAACACACCCTCGCTCTCACCCAGCATACTCTTCCTCACACAACACACTCTACCTCTCACCAGCATACTCTCTCACCAACACGCTCCACCTCTCACCAACACACTCTACCTCTCCACCAGCATACTCTCTCACCAAACACGCGTCTACTCTCACCAACACACTCTAAACCTCTCACTCACATACTCTCTCACCAACACACTCTAACCTCTCACTCTAACACACTCTTACCTCTCACCAACACACCCCTCGCTCTCACCCAGCATACCACTCCTCATCACCAACACACTCTTTACATCACACCAGCATACTCTCTCACACACACGCTCTACCTTCTCACCAGCATACCTCTCACCAACACAGGAAGTACACTCTACCTCTCACCAACACACTCTAACCTCTCACCAGACACTCCTCAATCAAACCAACACGCTCTAATACCTCTCATCCAACACACTCTACCTCTCACCACACTCACCTTCATCGCTCTTCTACCAGCATACTCTCCTCCACCACAACACACTCTACCTCCTCACTACAGCATACTCACTCTCACCAAACACACTCTACCTCTCACCACACACTCTACCCTCCACACAACACACCCCGCTCTCACCACATACCTCTCTCACCAACACACTCTAACCTCTCACCAGTTATAGTCATCTGCTTGTGTAAGCCAGCTTTGAATAAAAGCAATTACATACTCTCTCAACCAAACACACACTACCTCTCACCAGCATACTCCTCTCACCAACACACTCTACCTCCACCAACACACATCTACCTCCTCACTCAGCACACTCTGCTCATCACCAACAACCTCTAAATCCTCTCACCAACACACACTAGCGCTCTCACCAACACAACTCCTAACCTCTCACCAACACACTCTAACCTCTCACCGAACATGCACTACCTCACATCTGTTCACCAACACACCTCTCAAATCTATAGAGACTACCTCTCACCAACACACACTGCCTCTCACCAACATGTCTCTAACCTCGTCCAACCAACACTGCCTCTACTCTCACCACAAGCTCTCATCGACCCACACACTCTAACTCTCACCACCAACACACCCTACCTCTCACCACACGAACTGCTACCTCTCTCACCACCACTCTACCATCTCAACCAACCTCACAACTGCTCTCACCAACATGCACTACCTCTCACCAACAAACGCTCTATACCGTCTCCACCAGCACACTACACTCACCACAACACACCCATCTACCTCCTCCCAAATCACAACACAACTTCTCACCAACACGCTCTACCTCTCACCAACCCACTCTACCTCTCACCAACACACATCTACCTTCTCACCCACACACACTGCACTTCTCACCAATCATGCTGCTCTACCTCTCACCTCTACAACGTCTTCTAACCTCACAACCAACACACTCTAAGCACTCTCACCACACAATCACTACCATCTCACCAACACGCTCTACCTCTCCCCAACAAACACTCTAACCTCTCACCTAACATACACTCTACCCCTCACCAACCATACACTGCCTCATCACCAACAGCACCTACCTCTCACCAACGACACTCTACCTCTCACCAACACACACTAACCTCTCACCAACAACACTCTAAACCTCTCACCAACACTAACATCTGCCTCTCATTCACCAAGCACACTCTAAACTCTCACCGAACACGCTCTAAACTCTCACCACACACACTACCTCTCACCAACACACACTACCTCTCACCAACACGCCTGATACCTCTCACCAACACACTCTAACTCTACCTCTCACACAACACGACTCTACCGTCTCACCAACACACAACTGCCACTCTCACCAACCTGCTCTACCTCTCACCAACCACTCTACCTCTCACCACACACACACTACACCTCTCACCAACACACTCTACCTTCTCACGTCACAACACACACTGCCTCTACACCAAACACACTCTAACAAACCTCTCACCAACACGCTCTACCTATCACCAACACACACTGCCTCTCACCTAACACACACCTGCCCTGCCTCCTACACCATCATCTCTACCTCTCTACCAACACACTCTACTACGGTCACCAACACACTCTACCTCGCACCAACACACCCTACCTCTCACCCAACACATCTACCTCTCCACCAACACACTCCTGGATCTCCTACCACTCACCAACACACCTGTCCTCTCACCACATGCTCTACCTTCACGCAACACACTCTAAATCTCTCACCAACCACACTACCTCTCACCAACACACATCTACCTCTCACTTCGCAACACACACTGCCTCTCACCAACCACACTCTCTCTACCTTCTCACCAACACACACTGCCTCTCACCAACATGCTCAGACCTCTCCACCAACACACACGCCTCCACCAACACACTCTCTCAACCTCTCCCAACACACACTACCTCTCACCAACACACTCTACCCTCTCACCATCAATTACACACTGCCTCACACCAACACACTCTATCCTCTCACCAACACGCTCTCACCTCTCACCAACACACACTGCCCCTCCACCAACACAATCTAGCACTCTATACCTCTCACCGCTAACACGCTCTAAACCTCTCACCAACACACTCTACCTACTCACACAACACAACATCCCTCGCTCTCACCAGCTATACTCTATCACCACACACTCTACCTCTCAACCAGCATACTCTCTCACCAACACACTCTACCTCTCACTCAACACACATCTACCTCTCACCAACACATCCCATCGTGCTTCTCACCAGCATACCGTCTCACCAACATCACTCTACCACTCTCACCAGCCAAACTCTCATTCACCAACACACTCTACCCTCACCACGCATACTCTCTCACCACACACTCTTACGATTCTACCCCTCACCAACCACTCTACCTCTCACCACACACTTCTCTCACCAACACGCTCTACCTCTCACCAACACACTCAACCTCTCACCAACGACTACTCTAACCTCTCACCAACACAACTCTACTCTCACCAACATGCTCTATCTCTCACCATCCACAACTCCTAATCCTCTCACCAACACACACTGCCTCTCCACCAACATGCTCTATCCTCTCACCAACACGCTCTACCTCTCACCAACATGCTCTCTCACAACACACTACTAACCTCTCCACCAACACACACTACCTCTCACCAACACGCTCTACTCTCAACCAACCCACTCTCAACCCTCACCAACACACACTGCCTCTCCACCAGACAATGCTCTACCTCTCAACCAACACGGTTTTCTCTACCTCTCAACCCAGCACACACTCTCTCACTCCAACACACTCTACCGTCTCACCAACACACACAACTCCTCTCAACCAACAGCGCACTACCTCTCGACCAACACACTCTACCTCTCACCAACTACACTCTACCTCTCACCACACACACTGTCTCTCACCAACATCTCTAACCTCTCACCAACACCTCTACCTCTCATCCAACACACTCTACTCCACCAACAACACACACCTCACAACACGCTCTACCTCTCACCAACACAACACTCTAACCTCTCACCAACACACGTCTAACCTCATTCACCAACACACACTGCCTCTCACCAACATGCTCTACCTCTCACCAACTCACACTCTACCTCTCCACCAACACACACTACCTCTCACCAACCACACTCTACCTCTCACCAACAGACTCACCTGCCTTCTCACCCAACACACTCTACTCTCTCACCAACCACGCTCTTTAACCTCCTCACCAACACACACTACCCTCACAAACACACTACCTCTCACCAACACCTCTAACCCCTCACCAACACACTCCAACCATCTCACCAACACCACTCTACCTCTCACCGAACACACACTGCCCTCACCAAGCATGCCTCTACTACCTCTCACCACACACTCTACCTCTCCCCAACACGACACTACCTCTCACCAACACACTCTACCTTCTCACCAACACACACTGCCTCTCACCAACACATATCCTGAGCACTACCCTCTCACCAACACGCTCCTACCTTCTCACCAACACACACTGCCTTCTCACCAACACACACTGCCTCTCACCAACACATGCTCCTACCTCTCACCACACACTCTACACCTCTCACCAACACACTCTAAGCCTTCTCACCAACACACTCTAGCTAACCTCTCACCACTACACTCTACCTCTCACCACACACTCTACCTCTCACCAACAACACACTGCCTCTACCTCTACATGCCTACCTCTCACCAACATCACTCTAACCATCTCCACCAACACACACTACCTCTCACCAACACTCTCTAAACTCTCTCACCACCACACACTGCCTCTCTAACCAACACACTCTACCTCTCATCCAACACACACTGACTCTCACCATACATGCTCTACCTCTCACCAACACACACTGCCTCTCACCAACACACTTTTTCTAACCTCTCACAACACAACACTACCTCTCACCAAACACTCTACCTTCTCACCAACACAACACTGCCTCTCACCAACACACCTCTACCCTCTCACCACACCTCTATCCTCTCACCAACACACCACTGTGCCTCTCACCAACGACACTCTACTCTCACCAACACGCTCTACCAACTCTCAACCACACTACCTACTCTACCAAACACACTACCTCTCACCAACACACTCTACCTCGCCACCACACACACTGGCCTCTCACCAACACACTCTACCTCCCACCAACACGCTCTACCTCTCACACTAACACACACTACCTCTCACCACCACACACTACCTCTCAACCAACACACTTAACTACCGTCTCACGGTGAGTCTACCACACACACTACCTCCACACAACACACTCTACACCTCGCACCAACATACACACTACCTCTCACCAACACACTCTACCTCTCACCAACACGCTCTACCTCTCACCAACACGCTCTACCTCTCACCAACACGCTCTACCTCTCACCAACATGCTCACCTCTCACCAACACGCTCTAATACCTCTTCACCAACACACACTAACCTCTCACAACACGCTCTACCTCTCACCACACGCTCTAACTCTCACCAACACTCACTACCTCTCTCACTCAACTACACTCTACCTCTCACCAACATGCTCTACCCTCACCACATGCGTCAACTCTCAACCATCATGCTCTAACCATCTCACCAACACGCTCTACCTCTCACCAACACGCTCTACCTCTCACCAACACACTCTACCTCTCACCAACACGCTCTACCTCTCACCAACACACTCTACCTCTCACCAACATGACTCTCTACCTCTCACAACATGCTCTACATCTCACCAACATCTGCTCTACCTCTCACCCAACACACTCTACCTCTCACCCAACATCTCTACCTCTCACCACATGCTCTACTCTCACCAACCACTACACTACCTCTCACCAACACACCTACCTCTCACCAACATGCTCTACCCCTCACCAACATGCTCTACCTCACACCACATCATGCTCATACCTCTCACCAACACACACAACCTCTCACCCACACACACTACCTCTCAACCAACACACACTACCTCACACCCAACACAACTCACCTCTCCACCAACACACACTACCTCTCACCAACACACACTACCTCTCACCAACTACACTCTACCTTCTCACCCAACCACACACTACCTCTCACCAACCACACTCTACCTCTCACCTACACACTCTACTCTCACACACACCCTACCTCTCACCAACACACACTACCTCTCACCAACACACACTACCTCTCACCAACACACACTACCTCTCACCAACACACTCTACCTCTCACCAACATGCTCTACCTCTCACCAACATGCTCTACCTCTCAGGATGTATTTTTACCAACACACATACCTCTCACCAACACACTCTACCTCCCTACACAACACACACCCCATCTCGTCACCAACACACACTACCTCTCACCAACACACTCTACCTCCACCAACATGCTCTACCTCCTCACACATGCTCACATACCCTCTCCGCAACTCAGATCTACCTCTCACCACATGCTCTACCTCTCACCAACATGCTCTCTAATCCTCTCTCACCAACATTCTCACCCTCTCACCACACACACTACCTCTCACCAACATGCTCTACCTCTCACCAACACACCACTACCCGTCTCACCAACATGCTCTAAAAACCTCTCACCAACACACATCTACCTCTCACCGAACACACTCTACCTCTCACACAACACACACTACCTCTCTCACCAGTCACACACTACCTCTCACCAACATGCAACTAGACCTCCACCAACAGTCTCTTACCTCTCACCACACACACTACCTCTCACCAACACACTCTACTCTCTCACCAAACACACACTACCTCTCACCAACCAACTCTACCCTCCACCAACACACACTACCTCTCACCAACACACACTACCGTCCCTCCCCACCACACACTCTAACCTCCTCACCGAACACACACTACCCTCACTCACACACATACCACTCACCAACACACTCTCTACCTCTCACCATCACCTACACTACCTCTCACCAACACACCTACCCTCTCACCACCACACTCTACCTCTCACCAACACAACGTCTACCTCTCACCAACACACACTCCCCTCACACCAACACAACACTACCTCTCACCAACATGCTCTACCTCTCACCAACAGGCCACTACCTCTACACCAACACACACTGAACCTCTCACCAACACACACTACCTACCTCCACCAACAATCACACTTACACCTCTCCAACAACACACTCATACCTTCTCACCAACACACACTACCTCTCACCATACACACAACTACCTCTCCACCAACATGCCTCTACCTCTCACCAACAGGCTCTACCTCTCACCAACACACACTACCTCTCACCAACACACACTACCTCTCACCAACACACACTACCTCTCACCAACACACACTACCTCTCACCAACACACACTACCTCTCACCAACACACACTACCTCTCACCAACACACACTACCTCTCACCAACACACTCCTAACCCCTCTCACCAACACATCTCTACCTCTCACCAACAATGCTCTACGCTCACCACAGCTCTACCTCTCACCAACACAAACAACCTCTCACCAACACACACTACCTCATCCACCAAGCACAGTTAGGTTTGTGTGGTTCTATGGTGGCACAACCACCTCCCCACACACCCAACCTCTTCCCCAACACACATTCTACCTCACACAACACACACTTACCTCTCACCAACACACACTACCATCTCACCAACACACTCTTAAAACCTCCACCAACACACACTACCTCTCAGACCAACACCCACTACCTCTCACCAAAACCTCTACCTCTCCCCAACACAACAAAATACCTCACACCGACCAACCCACACACTACCTCTCACACAACCCACTCTAACCTCATCACCAACACACACTACCTCTCACCAACACACACTACCTCTCACGCACACACACTACCTCTTCACCAACACACACTACCTCGTCACCAACAACACACTCTACCTCACACCAACACACTCTACCTCCTCACCGAACTACATCTAACCTCTCACCAACACACACTACCTCTACACCACCACAACACTACCTCTCACCAACACACACTACCCTCCACCAACACACACTACCTCTCAACAACACGTACACTTACCGTCTCACAAACACACACTACCGTCTCACCAACACATTCACTACCTCTCAACCACTCACACACTACCTCCACCAACACACTACTACCTCTTCACCAACACACTCTACCTCTCACCAACACACTCTACCTCTTCACCAACAACACACATCACCACTTGCACCCACACACACTCACCTCTCACCAACACACACTACCTCTCACCAACACCACACTCTACCTTCCACCAACAACACACTAACCTCTCACCAACACACACTACCTCTCACAACACACACTCTACCTCTCACCAACACACTCTAAACTCCTCTCACCAACACGCTTCTACCCTCTTTTCCCCCACCAAACCAAAAATTTGGTCCCCCTCTAGCCTCTCACCAACACCCTCTACCTCTCACCAACACACTCTACCTTCACACCAACACCTCTACCTCTCACCAACCACTCTACCTCTCACCAACACACTCAACCTCTAACCAACACCTCTACCTCTCACCAACACGCTCTACCTCTCACCCAACTACGCTCTAACCTCACACCCAAACACACATCTTACCTCTCACCAAACCACACTCTACCTCTCCACCAACACACTCTACCTCTCCCCAACACACACTACCTCCTCACCAACCACACTCTACTACCTCTCAACTCACCACACATAAAAGCTCCCCTTGCCTCTCAACCAACACGCTCTAACTCTCCACCAACGACGCTCTACCTCACACCAACACGCTTCTACCTCTCCCACACACACGCTCTAACTACCTCTCACAACATGATCTACCTCACACCCAACATGATCTACCTCTCACCAACATGATCTACCTCTCACCAAACACGACTCAACTCTCTCACCAACTTGACACCTCTCACCAACATGAATCTACCTCTCACCAAACACGCTCTAACCTCTCACCAACACGCTCTTACCTCTCAACATAGTGGTGTGTGACGCTAGACCTCTCAGCCACCCAACGCTCATATCCTTCTCACAAACACGCTCTAAACCCTCACCAACACAGCTCACCTCTCACCAACACGCTCTACCTCACACCAACACGCTCCTACCTTCCACCAACACGCTCTACTACCTCTCTCTCACCAACACGCTCTAACCTCTCACGGGCAACACACTTACTCTCACCAACATGATACATTAACCTCTCACCAACACCACTTCTACCTCTCAACCAACTCTCTGATCTCTAACCTCTCACTAACCAACAGCCACGCTCTACCTCTCACCAACATGATCTACCCCTCACCTACAAACACTCTAACCTCTCACCACATGACCTACCTCTCACCAACACGCTCTACCATCTCACCACACGCTTCTACGCTCTCACTCAACACACTCACCTCTCACCAACATGATCTAACCTCTCACCACACACATCTACCTCTCACCACATGATCTACCTCCTCCACCAACACGCTTCTACCTCATCACCAACACGCTTCTACTCCTCTCACCAAACACACTCTACCTACTACACAACCATGATCTACCACTCACCAACGACACTCTACTCTCAACAACAAGATCTACCTCTCACCACACAACTCTACCTCTCACCAACATGATCTACCTCTCACTCAACATCTTCTACCTCTCACCAACACACTCTACTAAAATCACTCTCCCTCTCACCAACCAGCTCTAACCGCTCACCAACACACCGTAACCTCTCAACCAACTGCTCTACTACCTCTCACCAACATGTCTCACAACCTCTACCATACACACTCTACCTCTCACCACTCAATGATCTACCTCTCACCAACGAACACCCTAAACCCTCTCACCCACAGATCTACCTTCTCACCAACACACACTACCTCTCACCAACAACTACTCCTAACCTCTCACCAACACACACTACCTCTCTCCAACATGATCCTACCTCTCACCAACACACTCTACCTTCTGCACCAACACACACTACCTCTCACCAACACACATCTGCCTCTCACCAACACACACTACCTCTACACCCAACACACTCTACCTCACTCACCAACACGACACTACAATACCCACCTCTCACCAACACACACTCACCTCTCACCAACAGCTCTATCCTCTCACCAACATGATCTACCTCTCACCAACAAACACTAACCTCTCACCATCAACACACTAACCCTTCACCTAACACACACTGCCTCTCACCAACACACACTACCTCTCACCGAACCAACACACACTACCTTCTCACCAACACACTCTAACCTCTCACCAACACACACATGACCTCTCACCAACACACACGCTCTACACCAAGCACCACAAACCTCTCACCAACATGATCTACACCGTCTTCAACCAACACACACTACCATCTCACCAACACATCACTACCTCTCACCAACACACACTACCTCTCACGCAACACACCTACCTTCTCTTCACCAACACTACACTACCTCTCACCAACAACATCACTACCTCTCACGCGACAACACAACTCTCTACCTCTCACCAAACACTCTCATACCTCCCCTCTCACCAACACACACTACCTCGCCGCAACACACACTAATGCTACCTCTCACCAACACACACTACATCTCACAACAACAATGCCTCTCATCCAACACACACTACCGCCTCACCGAACACAGCACTCTACCTCTACACCAACACACACTACCTTCGTCACCAAACACACAACTACCTCTCTGCTCACCAACACATCACTACCTCTCACCAACACACTCTACCTCTCAACCAAACACACACTACCTCTCACCAACAACAACATACCTCTCACAACACACTCTAACCTCTCACCAACACACACGTACCTCTCACCAACACATCACTACCTCTCACCAAGCACACTTATCTACCTCCACCAACACACACTACCTCTCAACCAACACACCTACCTCACAACAACACAACACTAGCTCACCTCTCACCACACACACTACCTTTCTCACCAACACACACTACACATTCTCACCAACACCACACCTACCTCTCTCTCACTCAACACACTCTACCTCTCCACCAACAAGCTCTACAGTCTCTCACCAAACACACACTACTCTCCACCAACACACACTACCTTCTCACCAACACACACTACCTCTCACCACTACACACTACCTCTCACCAACAACACTTCTATCCTCTCACCAAGTCACACTACTCCTCTCAGGCCAACACACACTACCCCCTCTCACCAACACACTCTACCTCCGCACCAACACACACTACCCGTCTCACCAACACACACCTACATTCTCACCACACACACATACCTCATCACCAACCCACACTACCTTCTCACCAACACACACTACTCTCACCAACACACACTACCTCTCACCAACCCAAGACACTACCTCTCACCAACACACAACTACCTCTCACCAACACACTCTACACTCTCACCAACATCACACTACCTCTCACCAACAGCCTCTACCCTCACCACACACACTAACCCCTGCTACCAACACACTCTGAACCTCCCACCAACACACACTACCTCTCACCACAACACACACAACCTCCTCACCAACACACACTACCTCTCACCAACACAACCTACCCTCACCAACACACACCTACCTCTGCACCATCAGGCATCTACTCTCACCATACACACACCTAAGAACCTCTCAACAACCCAGGCTCTACCTCTCACCAACACACTCTACCTCTCACCAACACACACTACCTCTCACCAACACACTCTACCTCTCACCAACACACACTACCTCTCACCAACACGCTCTAAACCTCTCACCAACACTCTCTACCTCCTCACCAACACACTCTACCTCTCACCAACACACACACCTCTCACCAACTACACACTACCTCTCACACAACACACTCTCCCTCATCACCAACACACCAACTACCTCTCACTCCAACACTCTCCTACCTCCACCAACACACACTACCTTCTCACCAACACAACTCTAGACCTCTCACCAACACACTCTACCTCTCACCAACACCCTCTAAACCACCTCACCAACACACCTCACCTCTCACCCAACACAACACTACCTTCTCACCAAACACGCTCTTACCTCTCACCAACACGACTCTACCTCTCACACCAACACAACTCTACCTCTCACCAACACACACTACCCTCACCAACACACACTACCTCCTCACCAACACACACTACCTTCACCAACACACAACTACCTCTTCACCAACCAATCACCTCTCACCCAACACACTCTATACCTCCACAAACAACACTCTACCTCTCACTCAACACCACTACCTCTCACCAACACACTACCTACCGTCTCACCTAACACACACTACCATCTCACCCCAACACACTCTACCCCTTCACCAACACACACTACCATCTCACGCAACACACTCTACCATCTACACCAAGCACGCTCTATACCTCTCACCAAACAACACTCTAAACCTCTCACCAAACACACACTACCTCAATCACCACATGATCCACCTCTCACCAACACCTCATACCTCTCCCCACATGCCTACTAAACCCACATCACGCAACATGAATCTAACCTCTCACCAACACACACTACCCTCTCACCACACACTCTACCCCTACTTCACCAAACACACACTACCTCCTCCCACACCCACTACCTCTCACCAACACACTCACCGTCTCACCAACACCACACTACTCTCACCAACACACACTACCTCGGGAGGGGTAACTTGTATTTTCACTGCATTAAAACATCTCAACCAACACCACTCTAAACCTCTCGACAACTCACACCTCTACCGTCTCACCAACACACACTACCTCTTCACCAACACACACTACCTCTCACCAACACGCTCATGTGCCTCCTCCCATGGGGAGACTTAGATCCTCAGACACTCCCCAAAGAGGAGCCAAAGCCGGGCCACCACTTGCAAAGGCCCCGGGCGGGAGAATAATCCGAGCTAAATCTTTTCATAATAATAATTCTTTCTCTCTCTCTCTCTCACTCCCTCTCTGTCTGTCTGTCTGTCTGTCTGTCTGCTTCTCTCCTCTCTCTCTCATCTCTTCTCTCTCTCCACTCTTCTCATCTCGTCTCTCTCTCTCTCTCTCTCACTCTTTATTTTTTTTTTTTTTTTTTTTTTTTTTTACACAGGGTTTGACAAGGTTTAAGGTTCACCTAGCTTTAAGTGACAGCTATTTAACAGTTAAGGATTCCTAACTTATATGCAAGCTAAGAGCAGTTTCCATACATCAGCTCATTGAAAGCATTTTTGGTTATGAGACATACAAGTGTGGGCAAACAGGATGAAGTTGGAGCCATCTTGAGGAGCCAGCATTTTCATTTGATTCACATGACGTTATCTCTAGTTGACATCTATGCTGTACGAATGTGTTCCATACTCGAGTCATCCTGGGATGTATGCGACTCAGATGGAGTGAATGTTCTGGAGAAGGGTAACAGCCAGATGAAGTTTGCTGCTTTCTGCCCGTCTTGGTGGCATAAAAGCTTGTTTCAACGCTGTCCTCGAAGTGGATTCCATATGTGATGGTATTTTACAATATTGCCTTGGTACATAACAGTAAGGCCACCCACAATCCCTCCTATGTCTTGGAAGGCTCCTGCTGAAATGAAAGATCTATCCAGGATGGGTTCCCAGGCGAGAGATGAAGACACGTCTTGCTCTGTTCTCTGACTCTGTCAAGCAGTCGCCAGATGAGAGGTTGGCAGGCAAACCGTTGAAGAAAGTGGGACTGCATACTCAAAGTGTGAGCGACTTGTGCCTCGTACGGATCTTGCAACCCCCTACTGTCAAGCAGATGCGAGACATACGGCGAATGTGCTGTAAGCTTCCTGGCTGCCTTGTTTATTGCAAGATTTACAGACATGGTTTCTTCATGGTTATAGTTTGGGCGATCAAATTTTCACGCCCCCAAGGATATCAACTTCTTCTCCAGGTGCAAACATCGGTCCATTAAATCCTTACTACTGCGGCAGCATTAGCCATCATGTGCCTAGAGACGAACATCAATTGCGTTTTTTCAGTGCAAATGTACTTGCCATCTTATTTCCCAAGCTGATATAGCTCTCATCTGGTGTTGATGTAGCTTAGAGCAGCTGGCCATTTCTTCTCTGGGATAAGTGAATGTCCATGTACATCGTCTGCTATGCATGTGATTCTGGGGATGTAGATTGAAGAGAAGGTCGTGAGTAGACAATTCCATAACCAGTGGACCCAGCACACTTCCTTGTGGAACGCTTGCCTTAAAAAAAATGGAAAAAAAAAACCAACCCGGATGCCTTTGCTGTGTTCGTTCCATTGAGTGACTAAACTTAGAGATCTACCATGAAGGTAATCACTGGAGGAGACATAAGCGTAGAGCCTGAGCAATTCCCATGCTTTGAAGCTTTGCTAAGAGGCCCTGGTGCCACACACGGTCCGAAAGCGCCAGCAATGTCCAGTTGCTACCACACCAGCTGAGCTTTGGATTCATCCTGTGAATGGTGCCACTTAGAGTCTGGAGAGTTTAACAACAGACATCATCACAGTAACCCTTTCCTGAAGCATATCTACGCTCGAGTCACAAATGGAGTGCAGTGGTAGGTTCAAAAAAATCTGTCATTGTCTTGAGATTTATTGTCACAAGGACCTTACCAGTGAGTGCCAGGAGTGACCACTTGGTCTGTATTGCTGACTTTCTGCTCTGTCTCTTCTTTTTGTGAACATGGACTATATTTTGCCTCTTTCCATGATGAGAGGGCCATTTGCACTGTACTAGGCAGTGCTGAAAGATGCGAGTTAGAGTGATGGCTAGCAGTCTGCACATCTTCTCAACAATCTTTTTTGGCTCAACTTGTCTGGGCCACACAGCCTTTTCTTTGGTCCAAGTGATTTTTTTTTTTTTTTTTTTTTTTTTTTTCTTTCTTTTTTTATGGGTTAAAAAAAAAAGAAGGAAATGCACCCTCCTCCTGCTGAATTGTCACCCCTGACATTTTGATACAGTTCTTGCAGCTATCAAGGAGGGTCCCTTGCTTGGATCAGGAACTTGCATTTTGTAGCAAAGTGTTCAGCAAAGAGGTCGCTTTCTTTGCACTACTAGTATGAGTGTCCATCCTGTCGATTTTAGAGGTGGCATAAGTTCATCAGGCAGATAACCTTGAGTACTGTCCTTGAGACGGCGCCGGGACCACCAGGTTTGAGCCTACCCTACCTGATGCTTACTTTTCTTTAAGTGTCCAACTCCATGGTAGCAATGGCCCACTTTTGAGAACATCACCCATATGCCTACAGGCTTGCACGTGCAAATTCCCTGTTATATGGTGTAGTGATGTCTCTTAACCTTCGCCATGCTTTGTACTTAGCAGTACAGCCTCTCTACAACGAAAGCCAAACCAAGGCTGATCTGTAGGCTTGTCACATATTTGCCGTGAGGAATGTGTTTCTTGTTGCAGATTAAGGATTGTGTCCAGTGAAGCTTCACCTACTTGGTTGTCAACATCCCCTCAGGAAAGGAAAAAAAAAAAGATAGGCCATCAAGCATTCCAGTCGGTGGTGGCGTCAGCTCAGACAAAGGGCTGTCAATTTTAACCTCTTCTATCATCTCCCAACCAGGTCTGTGCGTGTGGACCTCCTCACTGCTCGTTCTGTGGGATTCTTAAGTGTGGTAAAAACAGCCTCTCTCTCTCTCTCTCATCCTCTCTCTCTATCCTCTCTCTCGCTTCTCTCTCTCTACTCTCTCTCTCTCTTTCTCTCTCACTCTCTCCTTCTCTCTCTCTTCTCTCTCTCTCTCTCTCCTCTACTCTTATCCTCTTCTCTCTTCTCCGTCTCGTCTCCTCTCTCTCTTCTCTCTCGCTCTCTCTCTCATCTCTCACTCCTCCTCACTTACTCTCATCTCTCTCTCTCTCATTTACTCTTCATTCTTCACTCGCGCGTCTCTTCTCCTCTTTCACTCCGCATCTCTCCCTCTCTCTCTCTCTCACTCTCCCTCCTCTGCTTCTCCAACATCTCTCTCTTTCATCTCTCCTTCATCTCTTTACTTCACTCTCTCATCTCTCTCTCCTCCTCGTCCGCTCTCCTACTCCTCCCTCTCGTTTCTCGTCTCTCTCTCTCCATCTCTCTCTCCCACAAAAAATCGTAACTATTTAATTTTAATAGTTTCCTCTCCTCTCTCTTCCTCTCCCTCTCCCACACTCGGCCGGAGAACTCTCACTCATCACCAACACACTCTCTCACCAACGACTCTCAACCTCTCACCCACACACTCTACCTCCTCACCAACACAACTCTACTCACACGAAACACACGCACCTCTCACCTAACACTCTCTAACCTCTCACCAACACACTTTCTATACCTCTCACCAACACACTCTAAACCTCTCACCAACATGCTCTACCTCCTCACCAACACACTCTACCTCTCAGCCAACAGCTCTACCTCTCACCAACACACATCTACCCTCACCACGCACTACTCTCTCACCAACCACACTCTAAAACCTCTCACCACACACTTCTACCTCTCACCAACAGGCTCAACCTCTCAACAACACGCTCTACACTCTCTCACCAAAACACGCTAACCTCTCAACCACACACACTGCCTCTCACCATCACACTCTACCTCTCCGTCAACCAACACCACTGCCTCTCACCAACACACACTACCTCTACACCAACACACATCTGCCTCTCACCAACACACTCTACCTCTCACCAGCTACACATCTCCTCACCAACACGCTCTACCTTCTCACACCAACACACTCTAACCCATCTCACAACACCTCTACTACATCACACCAACACACCCTCGCTCTCACCCAGCATACTCTTCCTCACACAACACACTCTACCTCTCACCAGCATACTCTCTCACCAACACGCTCCACCTCTCACCAACACACTCTACCTCTCCACCAGCATACTCTCTCACCAAACACGCGTCTACTCTCACCAACACACTCTAAACCTCTCACTCACATACTCTCTCACCAACACACTCTAACCTCTCACTCTAACACACTCTTACCTCTCACCAACACACCCCTCGCTCTCACCCAGCATACCACTCCTCATCACCAACACACTCTTTACATCACACCAGCATACTCTCTCACACACACGCTCTACCTTCTCACCAGCATACCTCTCACCAACACAGGAAGTACACTCTACCTCTCACCAACACACTCTAACCTCTCACCAGACACTCCTCAATCAAACCAACACGCTCTAATACCTCTCATCCAACACACTCTACCTCTCACCACACTCACCTTCATCGCTCTTCTACCAGCATACTCTCCTCCACCACAACACACTCTACCTCCTCACTACAGCATACTCACTCTCACCAAACACACTCTACCTCTCACCACACACTCTACCCTCCACACAACACACCCCGCTCTCACCACATACCTCTCTCACCAACACACTCTAACCTCTCACCAGTTATAGTCATCTGCTTGTGTAAGCCAGCTTTGAATAAAAGCAATTACATACTCTCTCAACCAAACACACACTACCTCTCACCAGCATACTCCTCTCACCAACACACTCTACCTCCACCAACACACATCTACCTCCTCACTCAGCACACTCTGCTCATCACCAACAACCTCTAAATCCTCTCACCAACACACACTAGCGCTCTCACCAACACAACTCCTAACCTCTCACCAACACACTCTAACCTCTCACCGAACATGCACTACCTCACATCTGTTCACCAACACACCTCTCAAATCTATAGAGACTACCTCTCACCAACACACACTGCCTCTCACCAACATGTCTCTAACCTCGTCCAACCAACACTGCCTCTACTCTCACCACAAGCTCTCATCGACCCACACACTCTAACTCTCACCACCAACACACCCTACCTCTCACCACACGAACTGCTACCTCTCTCACCACCACTCTACCATCTCAACCAACCTCACAACTGCTCTCACCAACATGCACTACCTCTCACCAACAAACGCTCTATACCGTCTCCACCAGCACACTACACTCACCACAACACACCCATCTACCTCCTCCCAAATCACAACACAACTTCTCACCAACACGCTCTACCTCTCACCAACCCACTCTACCTCTCACCAACACACATCTACCTTCTCACCCACACACACTGCACTTCTCACCAATCATGCTGCTCTACCTCTCACCTCTACAACGTCTTCTAACCTCACAACCAACACACTCTAAGCACTCTCACCACACAATCACTACCATCTCACCAACACGCTCTACCTCTCCCCAACAAACACTCTAACCTCTCACCTAACATACACTCTACCCCTCACCAACCATACACTGCCTCATCACCAACAGCACCTACCTCTCACCAACGACACTCTACCTCTCACCAACACACACTAACCTCTCACCAACAACACTCTAAACCTCTCACCAACACTAACATCTGCCTCTCATTCACCAAGCACACTCTAAACTCTCACCGAACACGCTCTAAACTCTCACCACACACACTACCTCTCACCAACACACACTACCTCTCACCAACACGCCTGATACCTCTCACCAACACACTCTAACTCTACCTCTCACACAACACGACTCTACCGTCTCACCAACACACAACTGCCACTCTCACCAACCTGCTCTACCTCTCACCAACCACTCTACCTCTCACCACACACACACTACACCTCTCACCAACACACTCTACCTTCTCACGTCACAACACACACTGCCTCTACACCAAACACACTCTAACAAACCTCTCACCAACACGCTCTACCTATCACCAACACACACTGCCTCTCACCTAACACACACCTGCCCTGCCTCCTACACCATCATCTCTACCTCTCTACCAACACACTCTACTACGGTCACCAACACACTCTACCTCGCACCAACACACCCTACCTCTCACCCAACACATCTACCTCTCCACCAACACACTCCTGGATCTCCTACCACTCACCAACACACCTGTCCTCTCACCACATGCTCTACCTTCACGCAACACACTCTAAATCTCTCACCAACCACACTACCTCTCACCAACACACATCTACCTCTCACTTCGCAACACACACTGCCTCTCACCAACCACACTCTCTCTACCTTCTCACCAACACACACTGCCTCTCACCAACATGCTCAGACCTCTCCACCAACACACACGCCTCCACCAACACACTCTCTCAACCTCTCCCAACACACACTACCTCTCACCAACACACTCTACCCTCTCACCATCAATTACACACTGCCTCACACCAACACACTCTATCCTCTCACCAACACGCTCTCACCTCTCACCAACACACACTGCCCCTCCACCAACACAATCTAGCACTCTATACCTCTCACCGCTAACACGCTCTAAACCTCTCACCAACACACTCTACCTACTCACACAACACAACATCCCTCGCTCTCACCAGCTATACTCTATCACCACACACTCTACCTCTCAACCAGCATACTCTCTCACCAACACACTCTACCTCTCACTCAACACACATCTACCTCTCACCAACACATCCCATCGTGCTTCTCACCAGCATACCGTCTCACCAACATCACTCTACCACTCTCACCAGCCAAACTCTCATTCACCAACACACTCTACCCTCACCACGCATACTCTCTCACCACACACTCTTACGATTCTACCCCTCACCAACCACTCTACCTCTCACCACACACTTCTCTCACCAACACGCTCTACCTCTCACCAACACACTCAACCTCTCACCAACGACTACTCTAACCTCTCACCAACACAACTCTACTCTCACCAACATGCTCTATCTCTCACCATCCACAACTCCTAATCCTCTCACCAACACACACTGCCTCTCCACCAACATGCTCTATCCTCTCACCAACACGCTCTACCTCTCACCAACATGCTCTCTCACAACACACTACTAACCTCTCCACCAACACACACTACCTCTCACCAACACGCTCTACTCTCAACCAACCCACTCTCAACCCTCACCAACACACACTGCCTCTCCACCAGACAATGCTCTACCTCTCAACCAACACGGTTTTCTCTACCTCTCAACCCAGCACACACTCTCTCACTCCAACACACTCTACCGTCTCACCAACACACACAACTCCTCTCAACCAACAGCGCACTACCTCTCGACCAACACACTCTACCTCTCACCAACTACACTCTACCTCTCACCACACACACTGTCTCTCACCAACATCTCTAACCTCTCACCAACACCTCTACCTCTCATCCAACACACTCTACTCCACCAACAACACACACCTCACAACACGCTCTACCTCTCACCAACACAACACTCTAACCTCTCACCAACACACGTCTAACCTCATTCACCAACACACACTGCCTCTCACCAACATGCTCTACCTCTCACCAACTCACACTCTACCTCTCCACCAACACACACTACCTCTCACCAACCACACTCTACCTCTCACCAACAGACTCACCTGCCTTCTCACCCAACACACTCTACTCTCTCACCAACCACGCTCTTTAACCTCCTCACCAACACACACTACCCTCACAAACACACTACCTCTCACCAACACCTCTAACCCCTCACCAACACACTCCAACCATCTCACCAACACCACTCTACCTCTCACCGAACACACACTGCCCTCACCAAGCATGCCTCTACTACCTCTCACCACACACTCTACCTCTCCCCAACACGACACTACCTCTCACCAACACACTCTACCTTCTCACCAACACACACTGCCTCTCACCAACACATATCCTGAGCACTACCCTCTCACCAACACGCTCCTACCTTCTCACCAACACACACTGCCTTCTCACCAACACACACTGCCTCTCACCAACACATGCTCCTACCTCTCACCACACACTCTACACCTCTCACCAACACACTCTAAGCCTTCTCACCAACACACTCTAGCTAACCTCTCACCACTACACTCTACCTCTCACCACACACTCTACCTCTCACCAACAACACACTGCCTCTACCTCTACATGCCTACCTCTCACCAACATCACTCTAACCATCTCCACCAACACACACTACCTCTCACCAACACTCTCTAAACTCTCTCACCACCACACACTGCCTCTCTAACCAACACACTCTACCTCTCATCCAACACACACTGACTCTCACCATACATGCTCTACCTCTCACCAACACACACTGCCTCTCACCAACACACTTTTTCTAACCTCTCACAACACAACACTACCTCTCACCAAACACTCTACCTTCTCACCAACACAACACTGCCTCTCACCAACACACCTCTACCCTCTCACCACACCTCTATCCTCTCACCAACACACCACTGTGCCTCTCACCAACGACACTCTACTCTCACCAACACGCTCTACCAACTCTCAACCACACTACCTACTCTACCAAACACACTACCTCTCACCAACACACTCTACCTCGCCACCACACACACTGGCCTCTCACCAACACACTCTACCTCCCACCAACACGCTCTACCTCTCACACTAACACACACTACCTCTCACCACCACACACTACCTCTCAACCAACACACTTAACTACCGTCTCACGGTGAGTCTACCACACACACTACCTCCACACAACACACTCTACACCTCGCACCAACATACACACTACCTCTCACCAACACACCTACCTCTCAACCAACGCTGCTCTACCTCTCACCAACACGCTCTACCTCTCACCAACACGCTCTACCTCTCACCAACCATGCTCACCTCTCACCAACACGCTCTAATACCTCTTCACCAACACACACTAACCTCTCACAACACGCTCTACCTCTCACCACACGCTCTAACTCTCACCAACACTCACTACCTCTCTCACTCAACTACACTCTACCTCTCACCAACATGCTCTACCCTCACCACATGCGTCAACTCTCAACCATCATGCTCTAACCATCTCACCAACACACACTACCTCTCACCAACACGCTCTACCTCTCACCAACACACTCTACCTCTCACCAACACGCTCTACCTCTCACCAACACACTCTACCTCTCACCAACATGACTCTCTACCTCTCACAACATGCTCTACATCTCACCAACATCTGCTCTACCTCTCACCCAACACACTCTACCTCTCACCCAACATCTCTACCTCTCACCACATGCTCTACTCTCACCAACCACTACACTACCTCTCACCAACACACCTACCTCTCACCAACATGCTCTACCCCTCACCAACATGCTCTACCTCACACCACATCATGCTCATACCTCTCACCAACACACACAACCTCTCACCAACACACACTACCTCTCACCAACACACACTACCTCTCACCAACACACTCTACCTCTCACCAACACACACTACCTCTCACCAACACACACTACCTCTCACCAACTACACTCTACCTTCTCACCCAACCACACACTACCTCTCACCAACCACACTCTACCTCTCACCTACACACTCTACTCTCACACACACTCTACCTCTCACCAACACACTCTACCTCTCACCAACACACACTACCTCTCACCAACACACACTACCTCTCACCAACACACTCTACCTCTCACCAACATGCTCTACCTCTCACCAACACGCTCTACCTCTCAGGATGTATTTTTACCAACACACATACCTCTCACCAACACACTCTACCTCCCTACACAACACACACCCCATCTCGTCACCAACACACACTACCTCTCACCAACACACTCTACCTCCACCAACATGCTCTACCTCCTCACACATGCTCACATACCCTCTCCGCAACTCAGATCTACCTCTCACCACATGCTCTACCTCTCACCAACATGCTCTCTAATCCTCTCTCACCAACATTCTCACCCTCTCACCACACACACTACCTCTCACCAACATGCTCTACCTCTCACCAACACACCACTACCCGTCTCACCAACATGCTCTAAAAACCTCTCACCAACACACATCTACCTCTCACCGAACACACTCTACCTCTCACACAACACACACTACCTCTCTCACCAGTCACACACTACCTCTCACCAACATGCAACTAGACCTCCACCAACAGTCTCTTACCTCTCACCACACACACTACCTCTCACCAACACACTCTACTCTCTCACCAAACACACACTACCTCTCACCAACCAACTCTACCCTCCACCAACACACACTACCTCTCACCAACACACACTACCGTCCCTCCCCACCACACACTCTAACCTCCTCACCGAACACACACTACCCTCACTCACACACATACCACTCACCAACACACTCTCTACCTCTCACCATCACCTACACTACCTCTCACCAACACACCTACCCTCTCACCACCACACTCTACCTCTCACCAACACAACGTCTACCTCTCACCAACACACACTCCCCTCACACCAACACAACACTACCTCTCACCAACATGCTCTACCTCTCACCAACAGGCCACTACCTCTACACCAACACACACTGAACCTCTCACCAACACACACTACCTACCTCCACCAACAATCACACTTACACCTCTCCAACAACACACTCATACCTTCTCACCAACACACACTACCTCTCACCATACACACAACTACCTCTCCACCAACATGCCTCTACCTCTCACCAACAGGCTCTACCTCTCACCAACACCACACTACCCTCACCACAACACACTACCTCTCACCAACACACACTACCTCTCACCAACACACACTACCTCTCACCAACACACACTACCTCTCACCAACACACACTACCTCTCACCAACACACACTACCTCTCACCAACACACTACTAACCCCTCTCACCAACACATCTCTACCTCTCACCAACAATGCTCTACGCTCACCACAGCTCTACCTCTCACCAACACAAACAACCTCTCACCAACACACACTACCTCATCCACCAAGCACAGTTAGGTTTGTGTGGTTCTATGGTGGCACAACCACCTCCCCACACACCCAACCTCTTCCCCAACACACATTCTACCTCACACAACACACACTTACCTCTCACCAACACACACTACCATCTCACCAACACACTCTTAAAACCTCCACCAACACACACTACCTCTCAGACCAACACCCACTACCTCTCACCAAAACCTCTACCTCTCCCCAACACAACAAAATACCTCACACCGACCAACCCACACACTACCTCTCACACAACCCACTCTAACCTCATCACCAACACACACTACCTCTCACCAACACACACTACCTCTCACGCACACACACTACCTCTTCACCAACACACACTACCTCGTCACCAACAACACACTCTACCTCACACCAACACACTCTACCTCCTCACCGAACTACATCTAACCTCTCACCAACACACACTACCTCTACACCACCACAACACTACCTCTCACCAACACACACTACCCTCCACCAACACACACTACCTCTCAACAACACGTACACTTACCGTCTCACAAACACACACTACCGTCTCACCAACACATTCACTACCTCTCAACCACTCACACACTACCTCCACCAACACACTACTACCTCTTCACCAACACACTCTACCTCTCACCAACACACTCTACCTCTTCACCAACAACACACATCACCACTTGCACCCACACACACTCACCTCTCACCAACACACACTACCTCTCACCAACACCACACTCTACCTTCCACCAACAACACACTAACCTCTCACCAACACACACTACCTCTCACAACACACACTCTACCTCTCACCAACACACTCTAAACTCCTCTCACCAACACGCTTCTACCCTCTTTTCCCCCACCAAACCAAAAATTTGGTCCCCCTCTAGCCTCTCACCAACACCCTCTACCTCTCACCAACACACTCTACCTTCACACCAACACCTCTACCTCTCACCAACCACTCTACCTCTCACCAACACACTCAACCTCTAACCAACACCTCTACCTCTCACCAACACGCTCTACCTCTCACCCAACTACGCTCTAACCTCACACCCAAACACACATCTTACCTCTCACCAAACCACACTCTACCTCTCCACCAACACACTCTACCTCTCCCCAACACACACTACCTCCTCACCAACCACACTCTACTACCTCTCAACTCACCACACATAAAAGCTCCCCTTGCCTCTCAACCAACACGCTCTAACTCTCCACCAACGACGCTCTACCTCACACCAACACGCTTCTACCTCTCCCACACACACGCTCTAACTACCTCTCACAACATGATCTACCTCACACCCAACATGATCTACCTCTCACCAACATGATCTACCTCTCACCAAACACGACTCAACTCTCTCACCAACTTGACACCTCTCACCAACATGAATCTACCTCTCACCAAACACGCTCTAACCTCTCACCAACACGCTCTTACCTCTCAACATAGTGGTGTGTGACGCTAGACCTCTCAGCCACCCAACGCTCATATCCTTCTCACAAACACGCTCTAAACCCTCACCAACACAGCTCACCTCTCACCAACACGCTCTACCTCACACCAACACGCTCCTACCTTCCACCAACACGCTCTACTACCTCTCTCTCACCAACACGCTCTAACCTCTCACGGGCAACACACTTACTCTCACCAACATGATACATTAACCTCTCACCAACACCACTTCTACCTCTCAACCAACTCTCTGATCTCTAACCTCTCACTAACCAACAGCCACGCTCTACCTCTCACCAACATGATCTACCCCTCACCTACAAACACTCTAACCTCTCACCACATGACCTACCTCTCACCAACACGCTCTACCATCTCACCACACGCTTCTACGCTCTCACTCAACACACTCACCTCTCACCAACATGATCTAACCTCTCACCACACACATCTACCTCTCACCACATGATCTACCTCCTCCACCAACACGCTTCTACCTCATCACCAACACGCTTCTACTCCTCTCACCAAACACACTCTACCTACTACACAACCATGATCTACCACTCACCAACGACACTCTACTCTCAACAACAAGATCTACCTCTCACCACACAACTCTACCTCTCACCAACATGATCTACCTCTCACTCAACATCTTCTACCTCTCACCAACACACTCTACTAAAATCACTCTCCCTCTCACCAACCAGCTCTAACCGCTCACCAACACACCGTAACCTCTCAACCAACTGCTCTACTACCTCTCACCAACATGTCTCACAACCTCTACCATACACACTCTACCTCTCACCACTCAATGATCTACCTCTCACCAACGAACACCCTAAACCCTCTCACCCACAGATCTACCTTCTCACCAACACACACTACCTCTCACCAACAACTACTCCTAACCTCTCACCAACACACACTACCTCTCTCCAACATGATCCTACCTCTCACCAACACACTCTACCTTCTGCACCAACACACACTACCTCTCACCAACACACATCTGCCTCTCACCAACACACACTACCTCTACACCCAACACACTCTACCTCACTCACCAACACGACACTACAATACCCACCTCTCACCAACACACACTCACCTCTCACCAACAGCTCTATCCTCTCACCAACATGATCTACCTCTCACCAACAAACACTAACCTCTCACCATCAACACACTAACCCTTCACCTAACACACACTGCCTCTCACCAACACACACTACCTCTCACCGAACCAACACACACTACCTTCTCACCAACACACTCTAACCTCTCACCAACACACACATGACCTCTCACCAACACACACGCTCTACACCAAGCACCACAAACCTCTCACCAACATGATCTACACCGTCTTCAACCAACACACACTACCATCTCACCAACACATCACTACCTCTCACCAACACACACTACCTCTCACGCAACACACCTACCTTCTCTTCACCAACACTACACTACCTCTCACCAACAACATCACTACCTCTCACGCGACAACACAACTCTCTACCTCTCACCAAACACTCTCATACCTCCCCTCTCACCAACACACACTACCTCGCCGCAACACACACTAATGCTACCTCTCACCAACACACACTACATCTCACAACAACAATGCCTCTCATCCAACACACACTACCGCCTCACCGAACACAGCACTCTACCTCTACACCAACACACACTACCTTCGTCACCAAACACACAACTACCTCTCTGCTCACCAACACATCACTACCTCTCACCAACACACTCTACCTCTCAACCAAACACACACTACCTCTCACCAACAACAACATACCTCTCACAACACACTCTAACCTCTCACCAACACACACGTACCTCTCACCAACACATCACTACCTCTCACCAAGCACACTTATCTACCTCCACCAACACACACTACCTCTCAACCAACACACCTACCTCACAACAACACAACACTAGCTCACCTCTCACCACACACACTACCTTTCTCACCAACACACACTACACATTCTCACCAACACCACACCTACCTCTCTCTCACTCAACACACTCTACCTCTCCACCAACAAGCTCTACAGTCTCTCACCAAACACACACTACTCTCCACCAACACACACTACCTTCTCACCAACACACACTACCTCTCACCACTACACACTACCTCTCACCAACAACACTTCTATCCTCTCACCAAGTCACACTACTCCTCTCAGGCCAACACACACTACCCCCTCTCACCAACACACTCTACCTCCGCACCAACACACACTACCCGTCTCACCAACACACACCTACATTCTCACCACACACACATACCTCATCACCAACCCACACTACCTTCTCACCAACACACACTACTCTCACCAACACACACTACCTCTCACCAACACACACTACCTCTCACCAACACACACTACCTCTCACCAACACACTCTACACTCTCACCAACATCACACTACCTCTCACCAACAGCCTCTACCCTCACCACACACACTAACCCCTGCTACCAACACACTCTGAACCTCCCACCAACACACACTACCTCTCACCACAACACACACAACCTCCTCACCAACACACACTACCTCTCACCAACACAACCTACCCTCACCAACACACACCTACCTCTGCACCATCAGGCATCTACTCTCACCATACACACACCTAAGAACCTCTCAACAACCCAGGCTCTACCTCTCACCAACACGCTCTACCTCTCACCAACACACACTACCTCTCACCAACACACTCTACCTCTCACCAACACACACTACCTCTCACCAACACGCTCTACCTCTCACCAACACTCTCTACCTCCTCACCAACACACTCTACCTCTCACCAACACACACACCTCTCACCAACTACACACTACCTCTCACACAACACACTCTCCCTCATCACCAACACACCAACTACCTCTCACTCCAACACTCTCCTACCTCCACCAACACACACTACCTTCTCACCAACACAACTCTAGACCTCTCACCAACACACTCTACCTCTCACCAACACCCTCTAAACCACCTCACCAACACACCTCACCTCTCACCCAACACAACACTACCTTCTCACCAAACACGCTCTTACCTCTCACCAACACGACTCTACCTCTCACACCAACACAACTCTACCTCTCACCAACACACACTACCCTCACCAACACACACTACCTCCTCACCAACACACACTACCTTCACCAACACACAACTACCTCTTCACCAACCAATCACCTCTCACCCAACACACTCTATACCTCCACAAACAACACTCTACCTCTCACTCAACACCACTACCTCTCACCAAACCACCAAAACCCCCACCAACACACATACCTCTCCCCAACACCCCCTCCTCACCAACCCCACATCCCTCCGCCAACATGCTCTACCTCTCACCAACATGCTCTACCTCCACCAAAACACTGTCACTTTCACCAACACACTATCTCACCAACAAACTATGTCTCCCCAACACACTCGCTCACCAACAATACGTCTCCAACACACACTCATCATCACACTCTCCTTGTGTCACTTCTCATCAAGTCATCGTTGCTTATCACCTCTATCACTTTCCACGGCCCCTCCTCTTCATCCTCCTCCTCTCCCTCCCTTACTTCCGCTACTCCTCCTCTTCCTCTTTCTCCCACTTCCTGTGTTCCGTGTGATGTAAGAGTGTTGGTGTGGTTGTTGGGGTTCAACCATGGTAGGAACTGTGCTCTTAGATAAGAGTATGTTTGGATATTTAACCCCGGAGAGTTAGCCACCCAGGATAACCCAAGATAGTCAGTGCGTCATCAAGGACTGTCTGTCTTATTTCCATTGTGGTCCTTTAATCTTGTCCCCCAGGATGCCACCCATACCAATCCACTAACACCCAGGTACCTACTTGTTAGGTGAACAGGGACAGCAGGTATAACGAAACACGCCCAGTGTTTCCACCCTTGCCGGGGATCGAACCACTGACACTGTATGAGGCGAGAGCGTTGCCAACCAGACCACAGGTGTGAATAAGGCCAACATATAGATACTTTATCTCTGTTGCGTCTACCTGGATAGGGTTTTGGGGGTCAACGCCCACGCGGCCCGGTCTGTGACCAGGCTTCGCGGTGGATCTGGGTCTGATCAGGCTGTAAAGACTTTCTTCTGCCTTCCTTACTCTATCTTCCTTTTTTTTTTACTCATTTCCCTTTATTGTTCTTTCTTCTATTCATTTTCTGTTTTCTCTCTCTACTCTCTTTTCGCTCCCTCTATACTCCTGTTAACTCTTTTAGAACCTAGTTCCTAGGCCTTTTGTGTATCCATATGCTCTTGCACTACCGTCCACAGGATGGATATGGAATGCACAATAAACTAGCCATTTCGCCGGCAAAATCTAAATCTAATTCCGTTTCTTCCACCTTTCCACTTCCCACCTTCTCCTCGTTACCTCTTTCTCCATCCCCCTACCTCCTGCACCATGTCACCTGCTAGTGACACCGTTATAAAGTTGCTATTGTTCCTCGTTGTTGTACACTCCTGCTGCTAGTGGCCAGCCCCACTCTTGCCTTTCCCGTCTATGGCGGTAAAAGAGGTTCGATCTTATCATCAGCAGGTTAAGAAAAGGTTCAGGACTCGCGCTGCCTCTGTGTATTTATTCAATATTCTTTCGTCTATAGCATATGGAAATCCTCTCACCTTATTACAGTAAGAGTATTTTAGAAGCTATAACGTGTTTATTACTATCCAAGTATATTCGTCTATTAACAGATAAGGGATCTATGAATAGGTTCGGACCTTGTAGTGGCTCATCCTGTTCATTCGTCTGTAGAGTGTAAAGAGATTGATCCTAATTATCGACCGACTGGGTGAAGGTAGCAATCTGTGATCAATCTGTGTCACTGGGAAAAGAGAAAGAGCATCCATGTTATTCTGCCAGAGTTGTTGAACAGGATACATCAAGAAACTGTGGCAATAACAGACTCAAGAACTGTGGTAATAACAGACACAGGAACTGTGGCAATAACAGACCAAAGAAACTTTGGCAATAACAGAAGCATCAAGAACACTGTGGGGATAAATACCAGACATCAGAACTGTGGCAATAACAGACATCAAGAACTGGTGGTAAGAATAGATTCTGGACGGCGTATACAATCGAACAAGCCACTTAAACTAAACACTTTATTTATAAGTGCTTCTCAAGTGTTGCCTTTTGAATGCTGCGTATCTAGAGTTAAGATTACAAACACACACACACCACACACACACACAACAATACACAAACTCACACACACACACACACACACACAACACACATAACACATATATACACACTATTTCAACACATACACACACACATACACACACACACACACACTACATGAGAAGAAGAAGACTGGATGATCCAGACCCAGGAAAGAAGATCTAATCACAGCCTCCCTCACAACTTTCTCAATCCGCCCCCCACCCCCAACCCTGGTCAACCCTCAGTGCAACCAAAACTCTAAATTCAAAACACCCATGCCACATCCAATGCCCCCTCCCACTTACATTACAAACTTCACCCCCACAGCACAACCATAGTTCCCTTACCAGGTCTACACTCCCAAACCCCAATATACTTCCCAGACCACGTTTAGAAATGAAGTTGAAAGGTGTGGTATACAAATGCAGATGGAAATATACAAACAGTATGAGGAGAGGCACGAAAGAATCAAAGAGACATCCCCGACATAATAGCTCCACAAGAAACAAAACTTCCCAAAAAAAAACCCCCAGAAAAATAATTTATTTAATACTACAGATTCAATCTTTCAATCCGGATATCAACTCTTCAGGAGAAAGAGGGAGGAGAGGAGGGAGGAGGAGTTGCATGCCTCATTAATTTCTTGGGTTTTGAGAAAATGGAAAGAATGGAATGCATGGGCGATCTGAGGACTACTTAGTAGGAAACAATCCAGTCTTGTAGGGACCATAACGGTGATAATTGCAGTAATGTACAACCCACCACAGAACTGCAGAGAGGCCAGAGAAGAATACGATGAGAGCAACAGAGCAATGAATCAACCAACTAGCGAGGTGGACCAGGAGAGACACACATGGGGGGAGCAAAGTTAATAGTTATGGGTGATTTTCAATCACAAGGAGATTGACTGGGGAAAACTGGAGGCCCCATGGGGCGGGTCCCGAAAACATGGAAGAGCCAAGATGATGGATGTGGTACTGGAGAAAACCTCATGCTTCAACATGGTAGAGACACTACCAGGAGACGACGAGGAGAGGATGAACCAGCAAGTTGGACCTTGTATTCACCATGAGTAGTTTTTCAGGAACATCGTAGGGTATCATGTATGAAAGGCCCCTGGAGAAGTAGTGATCTTGTGGTTCTGTGCTTCGACTACATAGTGAGCTCCAAGTGGAACGAGAGTAGCAGGATAGGCTGGAAAAACCCATAACTACAAGGGGGGGAACTACTCAGCGCATGAGTGAAAACTTCCTTCAAGAATTCAGTGGGAGAGGGATACTGACAGGAAAACAGTACAAGACTCTTGATGACTATGTAGCAACAAAAAGCAAGGAGACAGAGGAGAGGTTTGTTCCAAGGAAACAGAAATACTATGGGAAGAACAGAACGTGTCCTTGGTTCACCGAAGGTGTAGGGAGGCAAAAACTAGGGTAATAGAGAATGGAAAAGGTACAGAAGACAGAGAACTCAGGAAATTAAAGAAATCAGCCGCCGAGAGCCAGTAAAACGAATATGAAAGATAGAAGGAGGCTCAGGAGACAATATGGAAAAATGACATTGCATCTAAAGTAAACGACCGACCCGAAAGCTGTTGTACAGCCACATCAGGAGGAAACACAACCAGTCAAGGACCCAGGTAATCAGACTGAGGAAGGGTGGATGGGGAATTCACAACGAAACGACCGGAGAGGTATGTAGGATGCGCAACTCAAAGATTTAAAGAGGTATTTACCAGTGGAAACAGTAGGGACTCCAAGAAATCCCTGAACAGCGGGGGCCACCCCACCTGAAAGTGCTGGATGAAAGGTACATATAACCATGGAGGCGGGTGATGAAGCCTGCCTATGCGTCTTGACACATCAAGGCGTGGGACCAGGCTAACATCTCCTCACGGGTCCTTAAAGAGAGGAGCAGAGAATATTGTGTGAGCCATTAACAAAGATCTTCAACACATCATTTGAAAATGGGCAACTCCTGAGGTATGGAAAATGGCAATGCTTATCACAATTTTTTAAAAAGGGGAGACAGACATGAGGCAATAAACTACAGACTGTATCTCTAACGTGTATAGTATGCAAGGTCATGGGAGCAAGATCATCAGGAGGAGAGTGGTGGGGCACCTGGAAAGAAAACAAGTGTTTAATTGACAACCAGCACGGTTTCAGGAAGGAAAATACTGTGTCAACACAACCTACTAGAGTTTTATGACAAAGTGACAGAAACAGAAAGTAAGACAGAGAGAGGAGGGGTGGATCGTACTTGCGTA
>NC_069404.1:89296723-89334223 GCF_026875155.1 Cherax quadricarinatus
CTGGTGATCACGATCCACTGGTGATCAGATGCACTGTTGATCACGGAACCACTGGTGATCACGAAACCACTGGTGATCACAACACTGGAATCACGAACCACTGGTAATTACGAACCTCACTAGTGATTCACACGAACCACTGGTGACCACGAAACACTGGTGAATCACGACACTGGTGATCACGAACCCACTAGGTGATACACGAAAACCACTAGGTAATCACGAACCACTGCGTGTTCCACGCACCCACTGGTAATCACGAACCACTGTGCTAATCCGGAAACCACTAGTGATACACGAACCACTGGTGATCACGAGCCACTGGTTGATCACGAACCAAGGCGTGTTCACGAACCATCTGGTATTCACAGAACCAATGGTGATCCACGACCACTGGTAATCTCGGTCACCCTTTCCTGTGATCAACGAGCCACCTGGTGATCTCGTCACCACTGCACGTGTGATAGATGAATCCCTGACCCCCCGAGCGACTCTGATCAGTCCTCAAATAACTCGGTACCACGCCCCCCGTCGACTAGTCAACCACACCTGCCCGTACGACTCATCCCCCAGAAACACATCATCGGTAACACTCACCGTTACCAATCACAGAGTCATACTACGAAACCACTCCGGCTTATTCTACGAACACAATATGCCACGTCGATCCGAGGACAACTGCGTGGTTCACGAGCATCTCCCGCCCCAGTCGCATACATAGACTAACTCCCTACCCGGCCTGTTAACGAACCACCCAAAATAGGACCCCCAGTGACCTCACGACCACCTAACCTCGACAACCACTCTCGCTTGCACTGCCCCCATCCGCCCGCCCAGCAACGAAACCAACTCAGCCGTCGACATCTCACGCTACGGCATCCGCCCACGTGATCTCGTTGCCCCACCTGCACCCCCCCGTAGCTTCAACCGATACCAACGGTCCATCACACCCCCGATACGCAACCGCTTCCTCCTCCTGGTGCTCGTATCGTGCCACTACCGCCCTGTCCCGCATCCACACGCCTACAACTACGCCGTAGATACAAACCGAACCCTCAGGATCGAGCTCGTACAAAGGTGTCCGATTCTCACGAACGAGCCAACTCGAGTGCATCACCGACCTCCACACCTGAGTTGTTACACTAGTTACCACTAGCCAGTGCACCCTCGACCCTCAAAACAAGCAATAAGGAAGTCGAATCCCATCAGAGCCCAATCCCCCTCCCGCCACCCGTGCTCTCTCCCACGCCACTCCACCCCACAATGCCCACCCAGACATGTGTGATTCCCACGAACACCACCACACTACCCCTACGACAAAACCCTAACACCCACCGTCAAGATCCACGAACCACCATCAGAAGGCCTCGTATACAGATACACTCTCCGCCCCCAGATGTATCAACGATACTATAGGTGAATCGAGAATACTCCGCAGCCCTTCACCCATATCGCATCAACGCTAACACAACTGCAGTCCTCGAGTGTATACAGTTGACCTTACAGCAGTTCACCCAGACAATTATAGTTAACACTACGCGCCCCCACCAAGATCGAATCCCAAGTTCCAACACACTCCCGCCCCCCCGAAACATGTTATCGCAAACCTCCCATCCAGCAAGTACATCGATCTACGTAACCCACCCCACTACGACGTGACCTCACCGTACCACTGGTGATCGAAGCCCAAATGGTACGATCACGAACCTCATGCTACGCATCACGCACAACTAACCTACCCCCGACGATGATCACCGTACCACGCCAAACTCGGCTCCCTGATCATAGAAACCATACCAACCCAACATACGCAACACCCACGTCGATACCTCGAACACTACTGCCTACAACCACACCACCCGTCAGATCGAGCCCAATCCCCAGAAAGTCGATCAAACGAACCCACCCTAACGCGTGCCATCACAGAACATCAAAATGAAGCTCCCCGTTCACACGACAAATCCCCACCCTCGCGATCGTTCGAGCACACCTTAGGTGACAATAAAGAGAGCCCACCTAGGTAACGATTCCCCACGACCACCACATGCCCACGCCACACGATAGATCAAACGAACCTCACTAAAAACACAGCGTGATCACGAACCAACTCCGACCGTCGATCTCACGACACCCCACTCCGGTCCCTGATACACGAGAACCCCACCTGAGTCTAATGCTCACGCACAACCCCCCCCCCCCAACCCCACCCCAAATCATGGTCCCGATTCGATTCAGCCACTGGTGATCACGAGCCACTGGTGATCACGAGGCCACATGCGTGATCAACGAACACATCTGGTGATCAAGTAACCACTGGTGATCACCGTACAACCACTGGTGACTCACGAAACCACTGCGTGTTCACCCGAACCACTCGGTTGATCACGAGCCATGGGATTCAAGAAACACTGCGTGATCACGAGCCATGGTGATCACGAACTGTAATACACGAACCAATTGGAGTGATCACGAAGCCACTGGTGATCACGAACCACTGGTGATCACGAACCTCTGTGTGATCACGATACATGGTGATCACGAGTACTTGTGATCACGATTACACTTGGTGATCACGAAACCTCTGGTAATCACACGAACACTGGTGATCAACGAACCACTGGTTAATTCACGAACCACACTGGTGATCAACGATCCACCTGGTGATGTGGAAGATAACCCTGGATGCTGGAGGTTGTGATACTATTATAACCAAGCTCAGAAATGTCCAGAGGGAACCAAGATGCAGTATAACAGTACGTAATATCACCTCTCTCTATTCCCACTTCCGTATTCACGCAGATGGCATAACTGATAATAAATAATAAATACATAATTATAATAATTATAATAATAATCTTTACTTTCTATAAGTACATGATACAGGTTATACAGACCATAACTAACATCAGTGAAATACTATATAGAAAGCTCCTTGTTATGCGGAGGATTTAGGGAAAAATATTGGGTGGTTTTGTCCCCAGGATGCGACCCACAAGAGTCGACTAACACCCAGGCCACCTGTTTACTGCACCTGTTTACTGCTAGAGCAGTGATCATGGACATGAGTTACCTCCACATTTGAACATGGGCAGCAGGTGTCTTAATGAAACACATCCCCAGTGTTACCACCCGTACCGGGGATCGAACCATGAACTTCACTGTGTAAGATGAGTGCACTAGAGCCGAGCTATGGCTGCAGATGTTGGGTCTCGGCTCTTGGCCTTGCCCTTCAATTACTCACAAAACGGGCACACCTTATTTTTTCATAGGCTTTGTGGTTATTTAAGCCAAATTGTAAAGGCAGTTTTGTTCAGTGTTCTACGCGGAGTTGTGCTGTAGATACTTACACATGTGAACTTGGTGCACCGTAGGCCCGTAGATGGCCCGATGGCCCCGTGGCCAAACCTCACGCTTCACACGGCAGACGGTTCGGTTCCACATTCCCGAAGTAGAAATATTGGCGTGCGCTTTCTTACATTGGGTGTCTATGTTCCTCATCAGTAAAATGGGCTCCTGGGTGTGCTCGTCGACTGGTGTCGCGGTCGCATCGTGACAAACTGACCTAATTTGTCGTAACATGCTCCTGCGTAACAAGCGGCCCTTTCTATGTAGTAGTATGTCAGTGATGTCAGCTATGGTATGTATACCTTGTCCAATGTTAATGGTTAGAATTCATAAGAATTAATTTTTATTATTATTTATCTATTATTTATTATTATTATTCTTATTACTGCCGTCACATCACAACTTCTCGTGTTCTCTCTCTTTCTAGCTGTCATCACCTTGGTCTAAATGTTCTCCTTGTATACTGTCTGTCTCTGTCCTATCGAGTTCTTTGAGTATCTTGTATGTTGTGATTATGTTCCCCTTGTTCTCTCTTCCAGTGTGTGTGTGCTCACCTGTGTGGTTGCTCACCTGTGTGTGGTTGCTCACCTGTGTGTGGTTGCTCACCTGTGTGTGGTTGCTCACCTGTGTGTGGTTGCTCACCTGTGTGTGGTTGCTCACCTGTGTGTGGTTGCTCACCTGTGTGTGGTTGCTCACCTGTGTGTGGTTGCTCACCTGTGTGTGTGTGCTCACCTGTGTGTGGTTGCTCACCTATGTGTGGTTGCTCACCTGTCGTTGTGGTTGCTCACCTGTGTGTGCCGTTGCTCACTACTGTGTGGTTTTTGCTCACTTGTGTGTGGTGACTCTCACCCTGTGTGTGTTGCTCACCTGTGTGTGGTTTGCTCACCTGTGTGGTTGCTCACCTGTGTGTGGTTGCTCACCTCCCCCAAACGTGTGTTGTTGCTCAACCTGTGTGTGTGACTCCCCTGTCGTGTGGTTGCTCACCTGTGTTGGTTGATCACCTGTGTGTGGTTGCTCACCTGTGTGTGGTTGCTCACCTGTGTGTGTGCTCACCTGTGTGTGGTTGCTCACCTGTGTGTGGTTGATCACCTGTGTGTGGTTGCTCACCTGTGTGTGGTTGTCACCTGGTGTGGCTTGCTCACACTGTGTGTGGTTGCTCACCTGTGTGTGTGTTGCTCACCTGTGTGTGTGCCTCCACCATGGTGTGTGGTTGATTCACCTGTGTGTGGTTTGCTCACCTAGTGTGTGGTTGCTCACCTTGGTGTGTGGGTTGCTCACTGTGTGGGTTGCTACTCCTGTGTGTGGTTGCTTCACCTGTGGTCTGGGTTGCTCACCTGTGTGGTTGCTCACCTGTGGTGTGTGCCTACCTGTGTGTGGTTGCTCACCTGTGTGTGAGTGATCCACTCTGTGTGTGGTTGCCTCAACCTCGTGTGTGGGTTGCTCACCTGTGTGTGGTTGCTCACCTGTGTGTGGGTTGCTCACATGTGTGTGGTGTCACCTGTGTGTGGTTCGGCTCAACTGTGTGTGGTTGCTCACCCCCCACCTGTGTGTAGGTTTGCTCACCTGATGTGTGATGCTCACTGGTGTGTGCTCACTGTGTGTGGTATGACCTCACCTGTGTGTGGTTGATCACCTGTGTGTGGTTGCCCTCACTGTGTGTGGATTGCCTCACCTGTGTGTGGTTGTCACCTGTGTGTGGCTTTCTCACCTGTGTTGGTTGCTCACCTTGTGTTGTGGTTGCTAACTGTGTGTGTTGCTCACCTGTGTGTGTTGCCCCTCACCTGTGTGTGCGTTGCCTCCCCTGTGTGTCGGTGCTCACCTTGTTGTGGTTTGCTCTCCTGTGTGGGTTGCTCACCTGTGTGTGGTTGCTCACCTGTGTGTGGTTGCTCACCTGTGTGTGGTTGCTCACCTGTGTGTGGTTGCTCACCTGTGTGTGGTTGCTCACCTGTGTGTGGTTGCGGGGGTCGAATCTCAGCTCCTGTGATTTTGGTTGACTATTTTTATTCACCTACAATGTTTAACAAAATAATTCAGAGGTTGTATACTCATAAAACTGTGGCGGGCGGCGCGGTGAGGGTGCTACGTGAGGGTCAGGTGGTCTAGTGGGGGTCACAGTAGCTGATCAGGCCCACCTGAGGGTAAGGTGCGGCAGGTGGGGGTCACAGTAGCGAGGGTCAGTTGGCGCATGCGGGGGTCACAGCACTGACGGTCAGGTGGTCATGGTCGGGGGTCACAGCACCTGTGATCAGGGGTTGGCCCATGGTGGGGGTCCAAAGCACCTGGAGGGTCTGGTGGTCATGTTAGAGGGTACCCACACTGATTCAGGACCTTAAGATCAGGTGGCCATGGTGGAGGTCACAGCACCTTGACTCAGCACCTGAGCGGTCAGGTGGTCATGGTGGGGTACAGCACCTGAGGCGCTCAGGTGGTCATCTTGGGAGTCACAGGACATGAGGGTAGGTGGTCAACTGGTGGGTGTTAACAGAATCTGAATCACGCAACTGAGAGTAAGTGTGATCATGTGTGGGGGTCTCACAGCACCTGAGGGTCAGCGTGGTCTTGGTGGGGGTCACCACAGAACCTCGTGGGTTCAGCGTGGTCATGTTGGGGTCACAGGTCCTGAGGGTCAGGTGGTCATGGTGGGGGTCACAGCCCCTGACTCACGCCACCTGAGGGTCAGGTGGTCTTGGTGGGGGGTCACAGCACCTGGACTCAAGACAACCTGAGGGTCAGGTCGCGTCATGGCTGGGTGGTCACAGCACCTTCGCACTCAGGCACCTGAGGGTCAGGTGCGCGCGCACATGATGGGGGTCTCACAGCACCTGAGGGTCAGGTGGTCTTGGTGGCGGGTCACACAGCTCCTGTGGCGTCAGGTGGGTCATGGTGGGGGTCACAGACCAGGGGGTGAGGTGGTCATGGTGTCAATGTGGGGTTTCTAAACGTGGATTGGGTAAAAATACTCACGTAGGTACGGTAGTATATATTTTATACAGATAGTATGGGAAGGCGCACACAAGGCCGAAACCTGCCTCTCTGCTCTCTCTCTTCAAGACTGAATAACCCAGTGCACATAATGTGAGGGGGTCAGGTGTTTGAATCCTGATATGGTCTGCAGCAATCTGCTCATACTGTCTGTGATTCACGCAGAGGACGTGGTAGTGAGTCATCTACTGTAGTACACTGGTTAAATGGTAACTGGTTACTATGGATCTGGTACTACTCTGAAATGGTGGGGGACACTTGTCGCCTGACTCAGGGAACCTGAGGGTCAGCCTCGTGGCTCATCGGTGGTGAGTCATAGCAACCTGTCTCAGGCTCTGAGGCGTAGCGTGGTCCATGGTGGGGTCTCTGCACCTGCCTCGGCACCCCTGAGGCGTCAGGCTAATCATTCATGGTGGGGGGATCACAGCACCTGTATCAGGCACCGAGGGTCAGGTGGCAGGGTGGGGGTCACAGCACCTGAATCCAGGCAACCTGAGGGTCAGGTGGCCACTGGTGAGGGTCACGAACCTATGAGGGTTCAGAGTGGTCTGGGGTCCACAAGGCACCTGAGGGTAAGCGTGGGTCATGGTGGGGGTCACAGCACTCGAGGTCAGGTGGTCATGTGGGGTCACAGCACCTGATGGGTCAGGTGGTCATGCGTGGGGGGCCACATCACCTGGACTCAGGCACCTGAGGGTCAAAGGTGGTCATTGGTGGGGGGTTCCACAGCACCTGAGGGCGCCAGGTAGGTCATTGTTGGGGTCTCAGCCACTGCACTCACGGCACCTGAGGGTCAGGGTGGTCATGGTGGGGGTCACAGCTCCTGCCTCAGGCACCTGAGAGTCAGGTGGTAATGGTGGAGGTCAAGCTCTGATTCAGGCATACCTGAGGGTCGCGCCGTTGGTAATTGATGGGGGTCACAGCACCTGATCTGGCCTACCTGAGGGTCCAGGTGGTCATGTTGGGGGTCAAGCACCTGCTCAGGCACCTGAGGGCCAGGTGGTCATGGTGGGGTCACTCCCCTTCCTAGGCACCTGAGGGTCAGGTGGTCGAGTGGGGGTCAACCCCCTTCCTCAGGCACCTGAGGGTCAGGTGGTACAGTGGGGGTCACGCCCCTTTCCCTCGGCCCCTGGGGGTTTAGGTGGTCACAGTGGGGGCACTCCCTTCCTAGGCACCTGAGGGTCAGGGGGTCACATGGGGTCCACGCCCCTTCCTCAGGCACCTGAGGGTAGGGGGTCGTGGTGGGGTCACAGCCCCCTTCCTCAGGCCCTGAGGGTAGGTGGTCAGAGTGGGGGCACACCCCCTTTCCTCAGGCCCCTGGGGGTCAGGTGGTCACGTGGGGGTACAGCCCCTTTCCCTCAGGCCCCTGAGGGTCAGGTGGTACAGTGGGGGTCAATCCCTTCCCTCAGGCACCTGAGGGTAGGTGGTCACAGTGGGGGTACGCACCTTCCTCAGGACCTGAGGGTCGGGTGGTGTGGGGGGTCACAGCCCCTTTTCCTCAGGCCCCTGGGGGTCAGGGTGTGGTGGGGTCAGGGCCCCTTTCCTCAGGCACCTGGGGGGTGGGTTGGTACAGTGGGGGTCAAGCCCTTCCTCAGGCACCTGAGGGTCAGGTGGTCACTTTGGGGGTCCATCACCTTCCTCAGGCACCTGAGGGTCGGGTGGTAAGTGGGGGTCCAGCCCCTTTCCCTCAGGCACCTGAGGGTCAGGTGGTCACAGGGGGGGTCACATCACCTTCCTCAGGCACCTGAGGGTCAGGTGGTCACAGTGGGGGTCACAGCACCTTCCTCAGGCACCTGAGGGTCAGGTGGTCACAGTGGGGGTCACATCACCTTCCTCAGGCACCTGAGGGTCAGGTGGCCCAAGGGGGGGTCACGCACCTTCCTCTTCACCGAGTGTCGGGGTGGTCAGAGTGGGGGTCACACCCCCTTCCTCGGCACCTGGGGAGGGGTCACAGTGGGGGTCAAGCACCTTCCTCGGGCACCTGGGGTAGGTGGTCACAGTGGGGGTAAATCACCTTCCTAGGCACCTGAGGGTGGGTTTGGTCACAGGGGGGGTACAGCCCCTTCCTCAGGCCCCTGGGGGTCAGGTGGTCGTGGTGGGGGGGTACGGCCCCTTTTCCTCAGGCACCTGAGGGTCGGGTGGTCAAGTGGGGGTCACAGCACCTTCCTCAGGCACCTGAGGGTCAGGTGGTCACAGTGGGGGTCACATCACCTTCCTCAGGCACCTGAGGGTCAGGTGGTCACAGTGGGGGTCACAGCACCTTCCTCAGGCACCTCGGTTCTGCTCTGTAATTTCAGCAATCCCGACAAAGGTCTTTTTTGGTGTGGCTTTTTAGTGTATTTTGATTTGTGTGTGTGTGGTTGTTGTGTGTGGTGTGGGGTGTTGTGTATGTGTTTGTGTGTGTGTGTACTACCTAATTTCTCACCAATTTGGTTGCAGGGGTCGTACTCGCTCCTGACCCCGCCCTTCACTGATCGCTACTGGATCCTCTTCTCTCTGCTTCCTGAGTTTTGTATCCCTCTTTTTAAAAAACTTGTAGGGTTCCCCTGCCCCACTATTCCTTGCTAGGCTTTTCCCACTTGTTTTAAACTCTAGACTGAAGAAATATTCCTAACGTCCCTGTGACCGTCTGAGTTTAGTTTCCCAGTTGTGCCCCTTGTCCCTGTGTCCCCTCTCTGGCATCCTATCTTGTCCCCTGTCTATTCCCCGCAGTTCTTGTATGTCGTTATCATGTCTCCCCTGACCCTTTGTCCTCCAGTGTCTTTACCCTTTTTCCCCTTAAACCTTTCCTGTCGACTTTCCCCTTGAGTCTGGGACAGCCTTGTTGCAAACCTTTTATTTTCTCTAACTTCTTGACTGCTTGACCAGGGTTGGTTCCAGGATGGTGCTGATACTCTTTTGGGCCTAACTACACAGTGTACAGTGTCTTGAACGTTCCTTTTAAAGGTATCGGAGCGCTATTCTAGGTTTGCCAGTGTGTGTGTGTGTGTGTGTGTGTGTGTGGTGTGTGTGTGTTTTGTGTGTGTGTGTGTGTGTGTGTGTGTGTGTGTACCCCCTAGTTGAGGTTTTGCGGGGGTCGAGCCCGGCCCCTGGCCCCCCTCTTCATGATCGCTACTAGGTCATTCCCACCCGTGAGCTTTATAAACCTTCCCTTAAAGCTATTTTAGGACCCTGCCTCCATACATCGTTCCCCAAACTATTCCACTTACGATTTTTTGTGGCTGAAAAAAATTTTTCCAAACATCCCTGTGATTATCGTGTTTTTAGTTTCCCAACTGGCCCCCTTGTTTACTGTGCCAATTCGGAACATCCTGTTTTTGGGCCACCTTTAAATTCCCCCTTTTTTTGTATGTTTATCATGTCCCCCCTATCTCTCTGTCCCCCGTGTCGTCAGGTTGTTTTCCCCTTAACCTCTCCTCGTAGGGGCATACCTCTTACCTGGGATGTCTTGTTGCAAACCTTTTGCACTTTCTCTAGTTTCTTTACGTGCTTGGCTAGGTGTGGGTTCCAACTGTGTGTGTGTTGTGTTTGTGTGTGTGTGGTGGTGTGTATGTGTTTGTGTGTGTGTGTGTGTGTGTGTGTGGTGTGTGTGTTTTTGTGTGTGTTTGTGTGGTTTTTTGTGTGTGTGTGGTGTGTGTGTGTTTGTGTGTGTGTGTGTGTGTGTGTTTGTGTTGTGTGTGTGTGTGTGTGGTGTGGTGTGGTTTTGTGTGTGTTTTTCGTGTGAGGTGTGGTGTGTGTGTGTGTGTGTGTGTGTTTTGGTGTTTTGTGTGTGTGTGTGTGGTGTGGTGTGTGGTTGGGGGGGTGTGTGTGTGTGTGTGTGTGTGTGGTGTGTGTGTCCCGCCCGGAAAATTGGTGTCAATTTTGGTGGACAAAAACTTAAGGAAAATGGGGAACATTTATTGCAACTGGGGCCTTTCTATGGGAGAAATGACATGTATGCAGGGGTGGGGTTTTACTTATTGGTGTTTGGGGTGGGAGCATGGCCCTGCGTGGAGGGAGCTGTTAGGTCTTTAAACTAGGAAAAGTTTGTGGTATGGGTTTCTGCGGGAAAATGTAAATCTCAGGGTAGTAATTGAGTACTAGGAGGGAACTAGTAAAAAGGCAAAATGAGGTGGATATCGGAAGGCCCGTGGCCTAATTTACAAGGACAGTAATAGGTTTTGTGGAAAACAGAAAGGAGCAGGAATGATAAAGGAAAGGGGGTCCTTAAGTATATTTACAAAATAGTGCATTTCTAGGAATAAAATGGACGGTTGGATAGTTGCTAGTGCAGGTAACATAGAGTTTTGCCATTACTAGACGTGGTTTAATTCAAAAAATCGGGAATGCCTGCAGAATGTCAATAGGGGGTTTAATTGTTCCCAATAGATAGAAGTATGGGGAAGGGGGGGGTGGGGTGGCATTGTATGCCGAGATCGCTTGAACGTTGCATTTAAAACGGGTATTGAGTCTGAAGTAACACAACGAGTCTGTTTGGATAAAATTTTTAGAGGGGGATTAAAAATTAAATTTGGTGGATATACCGTCCCCCAAATTTAGATAGGGACCGGGAAAAAATACTATGGGAGGAAAAAATTTTTAGGGCCCCAAAGGGACGATAATGTGTAATTCTAGGAGACTTTAACTTTAGTCATATTGATTGGGGTTCTTGACTGGGAATTTAGAATCATCGATTTTTAAAGTAGTTAGGATTGTTTTTTGAAGCAGTTTGTGACGAACCTACAAAGGGGAAAAAAACTGCTTGCTTAGTTTGGAAAAAAAGAATCCCTTGTTAAAATTTTGAAGTTTTAGAAGAAACGGGTGCTAGCGACCCAAAACAATTACATTTGAATTGAAAGGGTTTGATAGTGGGATAATCAGTAACAGTCCCCATTTTTGCTTAGCAGATTCGATGGGGTTAGAAAACTTATCATCTGTTGCTGGGGTAACGAAGAGAGCTATCAATTGACAGTTTTCTGAACACAATACTGCTGCTCAAAGAACATTTTTCCCTTATAAAAAAATTAGATCAAAAAGAAAAGACCCCCAAAAAGGATGAAAATAGGCTGAAAAATTACTAGGGCATAAGAAAGGGAAATTTTTAGGCGTATCAAAAGAGGCGGGGTCCTTATGAATAGTTTTTTTGACATTAAGAGGGACATTAAAAAGGGGGGATAAAAAAGCTAAAAGGGATATGAAATTTTAAAGTTGTAGGGTTTTAAAAAAATAACCCAAAAAATTTTTTCCAGGTATATAGAAAAAAAATAGAATAAGATAGGGGCCCTTAAAAAAAAATATGGGGATCTTTCTGATAAAGAGAAAGAAATGGCTCGATTTTTAAATAATTATTTTCTCTCGGGTTTTTTACACAGGAAGACACTGTAGTGTTCCGGTAATTTAAATTTTTTTAAATGGGGCCGAAGAAGATAAATTATTTTAAAATCAAGTACTAGAAAAGGTTGTGAAGGATAGACCGACTGAAGCAAAATAAAAACCGGGGCTGTGAGGTTTTTTCAAGGGTTTTAAAGGGAAGCAAAATGGAAGTCTGTGAACCCTTAACTAATATTTTTAAAATTTTTCTCTTCAAACAGGTTTTTTGTCTGATATGTGGAAGATGGCTAATGTAATTCCCTTTTTTAAAAAAGGGGGCAAGTCGTTACCGCAAATTACCCCCCAAAAAGCCTGACCTAAAATTTTAGGCAAATTTCTAGATCAATTATAGCTCAAATTATAAAAGCCATCTCGATAAGATAGCTTGTTAAAGATATCAGCATGGTTCACAAGAGGGCTTGTCTAACTAATTTTTAACTTTTTTCAGTAAAGCTTTTGAGGCTGTTGACCCCGATAAAGGGAAATTTTATATTATTTTCTTAGATTTTAGTAAAGGGATTTTATAGAGTTCCCCACCAAAAACTGTTGAAGAAAGTAGCAGCTCTTTTGGGATTGGGGGAGAGTGCTCTTGGATCGAATCATGGTCACAGAAGGAAGCAGGGAAATGTCCATAAATGGGGTTAAAACCCAGTGGGGTCAGTAAAAAGTGGCGTTCCAAGGTCAGTTTGGGCCCCTTGTTGTTTATAATTTTTATCAAAGTTTGTAAGGAATTATAGTGATTGGCAATTGCCGATGACAGAAGATAGGAGGATAAATTTATTCAAAGTAGATGTTAGGGAACTTCAGGAAAGGGTTTAGACAAACTCTATCTTTGGGAGAAAAGGGAGATGCAGTTCAATTAGATAATGCAAGGTTCGAAGCTCGGGAAATGTCCATAACCCCAGCACTTATAAAGTTAAATAAAGTAGAAATTAGCCATACAGATTCGAAAAGGACTTGGGGGTTTGGAAGCGCAACCTTAAAAACCCAAAACAGCAATGCCTAAACGTACGTAAAAGGGAAATAGATTATGGGATTTATATCAAAAAGTGTAAGCAACAAAGTCCAGAGGATTGCGCTTTATACATCATTGTAAAGGGCCCCACCCGATTATTCAGCTATTCTGGGCTCCTATTACAAAATGGACTAAATTTTTTAGAAAAAATTCAGCGTAGGATGATAAATTAATACATAGCATTTGAATCTTCCTTATGAAAAAAGATTTAAAAACTCTTAAATTACATTCATTGTTGACGAAAAAATGAGGGGGACCTGTCGAAGTGTATAAATGGAAAATAGGTATTAATAGGGGGGGTATTAAAAGGTTTTTGAGGTTTTCTCTCCAAAAGGAACCCCCAGTAATGGATTAAATTAGATAAGTTTTTGATTTTTAAAAGGGAAAAGGAAGATTTGGGTTTGGAAATGGGAGTTGATGAGTGGAACAGTCTACCAGTTGGGGGTTTTTGGGCTGGGGCTTTGGGTAGTTTCAAATTTTGTTGGAAAGTACATGGTGGGGGGGGTTGGATTTTTAGTGGGACTTTCACTGAGCTTTTTTCTTGGGTAGCATTGAAAATTGGGTTGGTCAAATGTTTGTGGGATGAATTGTAAAAGGACTGCCTAGTATGGGCCAACAGGCCTGTGCAGTGTTTCTTTTTTATGTTCTTATGTTATGGTGTGTGTGTGTGGGTGGTGTGGTGTGTGTGTGTGGTGTGTGTGTGTGTTGTGTGTGGTGTTGTGTGTGTGTGTGTGTGTGAGTTGTGTGTGTGAGTTGTGTTTGTGTGGTGTGTTGTGTGTGTGTGTGTGGTTTTTGTGTGTGTGTTGGGGTGTGTGTGTACTCACCTAGTTGTTCTCACCCAGTTGGGGTTTCAGGGGTCGAGTCCGAGCTCCTGGGCCCCCCCTCTTATGGTCGTTCTAGGCACTCTCCCCGAACCATGAGCTTTATCGTACCTTGCTTAAAAATATGTATATATCCCGCCTCCCCTACTCGCTTCCCAAATATTCCACTTCCCGACTACTCTGTGGCTGAAAAAATCTTCCTAACATCCCCGTGATTATCTGTGTCTTCAACTTCCAACTGTGTCCCCCTTTTTGCTGTGTCCATCTCTGGAAATCCTGTTTTGTCCCCTTGTCAATTCCGCAGTATTTTTTATGTCGTTATCATGTCATGTGTGTGTTGTGTGAATGTGTGTATCATTTGTACTCACTTGAATCACGGTCGTGGCCCCCCTTTCGCTGGTCGTTAATATGTCCCCTCTCTCCCCGCTCCATGGCTTTATGTATAAGAACATAAGAACATAAGAATGTAGGGAAAGCTGCAGAAGGCCTATGGCCCTAGAGGAGGGGCCTTATCAAACGACATCACCTAAAGCACTCAAGAAATAATCCGTACCCCTTGACACCCAAACAAACCCAGCCCCTCCCACTCATATATTTGTTCCCCTCTCTTCTTAAAGCTACCAAGGTCTAACCTCTATCACCCACTAGGAAGATGTTCCCCGCATCTACAACTCTGTTAGAAAACCAGTACTTACCTATTGTCCTGTCCTAAATCTAAATTTATCCAACTTAAAATCCATTATTCCTGGGTCTTACCTGGTTCGACCCCTCAGTACTTTATTAATGGTCTCCCTTTGTTTATCCCCGTCATTCACTTATACACTTTCAATGATATCTCCCCTCATTCTACGCCTCTCAAGCAGAGTGGAGATTAAGGCTTTAAGTCTTTCTACATACGGGGAGGTTCCTTACACGTAAATCATTTAGTATTCTTCTCTGTATGTTCTCTAACGAGTCTATGTCCATCCTGTAGTAAGGGGACCAACTGAGCAGCATAATCTAAATGAGGCCTCACTAGTGATGTATCAGAGCCTGTAAAAATAACTTTTGGACTTCTGTTACTTATACTTCTTGAGATAAAATCCAATTAATCTGTTGGCCTTGTTGCGCACACTGAGGCACTGCTGTCTTGGCTTTAGATTTCTGCTTACCATGACTCCCAAGTCTTTTTCACATTCTGTAGACCAAGCTCTACTTTCACCTAGATTATAGCTTCGAGGGTTATTTTCATTACCAAGGGCAAGTACCTTCACTTATTCCACATTAAACTTATCTGCATTTCTCAGACCAAGACATAATTTGGTTCAAATCGTCTGGAGTTCATTGATTTCCTCCTCAGAGTGAATTATACGGGCACTATCTTTGTTATCATCCAGCAAACTTACTCATGTCACTAGTAATCCCTTCATCAAGTCATTAATGTAAATATGAAAAGAGAGGGCCTAAAACTGATTCCTTGTGGGAAACGCACTAGTGACTAATCCCCATTCAGATTTCATCCTTTACATGGTAACTCTCTGCTTCTATTGTAAGCCATGCCTCAATCCATGGTGAACACTTTACCTCCTATACCATGAGCTGCCACTTTTTCTTAAGAGTCTCTTTTGAGTTACTCTGTCGAAGGCTTTTACTGAAATCCAAATAAAACAATATCATATTCTTATAACTGTCAACTGCCTCAAACTGCTTCTATTGAAGCAACGTCAGTAAGTTTGTTCAGGCAGGAACGGACTCTCGTGAATCCTATGATGAGATTCATTTATCATGTTATGCTCTTCAAAGGTGACTTCTGAATAATGTCATCTTTAATTGATTCTAATACTTGCCCACTATAGATGTCAGGCTTATTGGAAGGTAATTTGAAGGTGAGTGGACTTATCCCCTGATTTGAATATAGGACAACATTAGCATCTTCACATCTATGGCACAACACTGGTAAGGATGGACGCATTGATACAACTCGTTTAATGGCTGACTAAGCTCCATCTTGCATTCCTTAAGTACCTTGGAAACAACTCATGGGTCCCGGGGACTTATTTGTTTCAGTTTGGGGGGTCTATTTTTCCCTGTTTAATAAACCATGTCCCTCGTGACAGTTATTATTAGTTAACTTAAATCATCAGGGAACTAAATAATGTTAATTACTGGAATTCTCATTTACATCTTCTGTGTAAAAACTGACAAAAAATTAGTCATTAAATAAGGAACACATTTCACAGTTCATTATCCGTCAAGCTGTCTTCCCAGATATCAGAGGTCCTACTTCTTTCCTTCACCTTCGTCTATACACTTGAAAGAACCCCTTTGGATAGTCTTGATTCATAGCAACTCTAATTCATAGTCACGTTTAGCCTTTCTAAATGCCTTTTTTACTTCTCTTTTAAGCTGAACTATTGGTCAGTAATGGTTACCTCTCCCTCTTCTGATGCGGCTATAAATTCCCTTCTCCCTAATAGAATGCTTTAGCTCTGTTTAAACCCATTTGGGATCGTTATTATTAGACCTAATTTCTCTCTGGGAACGTTATATACTCCCCTTAGGCCTGGTACATTATAAGAAAAAATCATCAAAGCAGATCCCTTCATATTCATAAGTATGATTATCGTCAATAAACTCATTAGCTAGATAACCCCAATCAAGATTAGACAGATGTTCCCTAAGTCCATTATAATCGGCAGAACGAAAATCGGGATTTTTTACTGTATTATCATATTCTTGCATTTCCCAATTTAATGTAAAGGTGTGGATTTGTGATCACTTGCGCCAAGCTCTTCAGTGATCTCCAGATTATTCACGAGTTGTTTCCTTATTTGACAACGAACTAGGTCTAGCAAATTTTACCCCTGGTAGGTTCAGTTACACTCTGTTTCAGAAAACAGTCCTGACTGTTTCCATGAAGTCACTGGACTCTAGATACCTGTCAAAGAATTCATGTCAATTTGGCTAAGTTAAAGTATCCCCTACTATTGACTTACGTTACTGTGTCAGAAGCCCTACAATTTCGTCCCAAAGAAGCTCCCTTATCGTGATCCAAGCTGGAGGTCGGTATATTACACTAGGAATTAGGCTTTTCTTGACCCTCCACGATCTATACCCAAACAGGACTTGTTACTGCTCCCATCTATTTTTATACCTGTTTTTATGCAACAATTAATTATTTCTCGAAATTACAAGCAAATCCTCCCCCCTTCCCACAAAATCTATCCACATTGAAAACTTAAATCCCTGAATATTACACTCAGCAGTCATATCCCTACGATCTTTAAATCATACACGTTTTCAGTTAATTGCACTGATATCAAAGTTCAGCCACATGCTACCAAACGTAGTTCATTAATTTTATTTCTTGCACTTCGACTGTTAGCATTAAATACCATCATATGTTTTTTCTTCTGCAAATTTTCCTATTCATCTTTGTTTTTACACAATTTCTGAAAATTATCATTACCAGAGTTACTCCTTTGACAGTTACTATTAAGATTCTTAATATCAGAGCATAAGTCAATATTATCCATACTCATTATTAATCATTTCTAAACCCATCCCTCTAACTAATCCTAGTTTAAAGTCCTAACAACCCCCTCAACTGAGTTAGCAAAAAAACCCACACCTGCCTGGATAAGTGAACCCCATCCCTGGCATACATGTCATTTCGGCCATAGAAGTTGTCCCAGTTGTCAATAAATGGTACTGCATTATCCTTACAGTTTTTATCCAGCCAACAATTAATACCAATTGCTTGGAAACCATTCATTACCCAACACCTCTTCTTGGCAAAATGCCACATATAACAGGGCGCCCCCCTTTTTCCTAATCATGTCTTAGCTGTCCTGAACTTTCTAACTAAATCCTCACTTCTACGCTTGCCTACTCATTGCCTCCAGCACTGAGGCAAAATAATAGGATGATCCATTATCGTTCATGATGTTGTCAAGCCGGCTAAAAAATGTCCTCCTCCCAGCCCCGGGGAAAGCTTTACCCTTTGTCTCCTACTCCTGTCCCTTTAAGCAGAATGCCCTATCCATGTATCTAACCTGGCTATCCCAACAACAACAATATTCTTACCTTCGTTGTTGTCGTTCGTCGTGACGATCCCAGTAGTAGACTCACATTCGTCGGGTTAGCACCGAGAAAAGCGTTGGAGGTTTCCCGGGAGTTTCCACAGCAGTCTCTTTCTTCTTCATCGTTTCTAGCTTTCCATTCGTCTTCTTGATCGTCAACTTCGTCGTCCCCTGCTGTCCAGCCACTGACCACGATCCCTTCTTGACCTGAGGACTCGAAACAGGAGGACTACTACGAATCCTCTTGTTTTCCTCGGTCAATCGCCGTATCTCCATCTTCGCTGCCCTCAATTCTTCCTTAAGTTGCTGGTAAAGTTGCTCGATGGAGGGCATCTTGGTTCAGTCCACGGGAGCAAACAAGACACTTCTTCACAGAGTCATCTCTTCTTAAAGCTGTGTATGGATCCTGCCTCCACTACATCACTCTCCAGATTGTACCACTTCCTGACAACTATGAAGAAATACTTCCTAACATCCCTGTGACTCATCTGTGTCATCAGCTTCCACTTGTGACACCTTGTTGCTGTGCCCCATCTCTGCAACATTCTGTCCCTATCCACCTTGTCAATTTCTCTTAGTATTTTATATGTCCTACCCTCCCTGCCTGCCCCTCCAGTGTCGTCAGGTTGAGTTCCCTTAACCTCTCCTCGTAGGACATGCCTTTTAGCCTGAGACTAGTCTTGTTCCAAACCTTTGCACTTTCTCTAAGTTCTTGACGTGCTTGACCAGGTGTGGGTTCATGGTTTGTACATTTGCTGGGATTGATTTCACACAGCCAGTTTTTTTTAATGTTGTTGAGGCGTCTTCTTGGTGTTGGGAGTTCTGCCTCTCTCTCTCTCTCTCTCTCTCTCTCTCTCTCTCTCTCTCTCTCTCTCTCTCTCTCTCTCTCTCTCTCTCTCTCTCTCTCACTCTTCATTCCCTCCCCTACCTCTCCCCTCCCTCTGCTCTTCTTTCTGTTCCCTTCATTTCTTCCCATATCTTCTTCTTTCGTCTCTTCTTTCTACCCTTGTTCTTTAGTCTTTCCTCTTCTCTCCTTCCCTTATTCTCTCATCTTCTCTCCTCTTTCCCTCTTTCATCCCCTCTTCTTTTCTTCTCCTCCCACTTCAGAGTATCTACCCCCTCTCCCCCCTCCGCTTCATCCCTCTACACACACTTTTCATCCTCCGTAAGCTCCTCTTAATTCCCTTCCTTCCTTCCTCCCTCCCTCCTCCTCTTCTTCCTCATGCCTATCTTTCCTTCGTCCTTCTGCCTCTTCTTCCTCCTCCTGCCTTTCTGCTGCTGCCTCTCCTGCTACTGCTGCTGTTGCTGTTGTCTCTCCTCCTCCTCCTGCTACTGCCTCTCCTGCTACTGCCTCTCCTGCTACTGCCTCTCCTGCTACTGCTGCTGCCTCTCCTGCTACTGCTGCTGCCTCTCCTGCTACTGCTGCTGCCTCTCCTGCTACTGCTGCTGCCTCTCCTGCTACTGCTGCTGCCTCTCCTGCTACTGCTGCTGCCTCCCCTGCTACTGCTGCTGCCTCTCCTGCTGCTACTTCATATATCACTCTCAGTCTGGTCCTGGTCGTCAGTGTCACCGTAACACGGAGAAGTTGTCTCTCTCCTGGCTACCATGGATCCTACTAGTTGTTTCTCTCTCTCTCTCGTCTCCCCATTACCTATCTTCCTCTAAGCTCTCCCGTTGTCTGCCACTCTGCTCAGCAATTCCTCAATTTATTAGTTTCAGGCAACATTGTCTTAGTAGTTTTGGCTAACACTCTCTTAGTTTTAAGAACATAAGAACATAAGAAAGAAGGAACACTGCAACAGGCCTACTTACCCATGCGGAGCAGGTCCATGTTCCCCCCCCCGGATTAGCCCAATGACCCACCCAGTCTGGTCACCTCCACTCGAGGAAGGAGCACGACGCCAGACCCAGCAGCACAAGCTCGTCAGGTCCAACTCACACCCACCCACACCCACTCATGTATTTATCTAACCTATTTTTAAAACTACACAACGTTTTAGCCTGAATAACTGTACTCGGGAGTTTGTTCCACTCATCCACAACTCTATTACCAAACCAGTACTTTCCTATATCCTTCCTGAATCTGAATTTTTCCAACTTGAAAACATTGCTGTGAGTCCTGTCTTGGCTGGAAATTTTCAGCACGCTATTTACATCCCCTTTATTAATTCCTGTTTTCCATTTATACACCTCGATCATATCCCCCCTAATTCTACGCCTTTCGAGAGAGTGCAGATTCAGGGCCCTTAGTCTATCCTCATATGGAAGATTTCTGATACATGGGATCATCTTTGTCATCCTCCTCTGTACGTTTTCCAGAGCATTTATATCCATTCTGTAATACGGTGACCAGAACTGAGCAGCATAGTCTAAATGAGGCCTAACCAAGGATATATAGAGTTGAAGAACAACCTGAGGACTTCTATTATTTATACTTCTAGATATGAAGCCAAGAATTCTGTTAGCTTTATTGCGAACACTAATGCACTGTTGTCTTGGTTTTAGATTACTGCTAACCAGAACTTCTAAATCCTTTTCACAATCAGTAGTACTAAGATCTACATTATTTAGTTTATATGTGGCATGGTTATTTAACTGTCCAACATTTAGAACTTTGCATTTGTCAATATTAAACTGCATCTGCCACTTCTCATACCATTACATCACTCTATTCAAATCATCCTGGAGTGCTCTAGTGTTCTCATTAGAATGAATTGGACGGCCTATTATGGTGTCATCAGCAAATTTGCTTATGTCGCTATTTATTCCCTCATCTATGTCGTTTATGTAAATTGTGAACAACAACGGGCCCAACACTGACCCCTGAGGAACACCGCTTGTGACGTGCCCCCATTCTGATTTCTCACCATTTATGCAAATTCTCTGCTGCCTATTTGTCAGTCATGCCTCTACCCAGGAAAAATTTCTATTCCGTGTGCCTTAAGTTTCCTCAATAGCCTCTGATGTGGAACTCTATCGAAAGCCTTACTGAAGTCCATATATGCTCTTAGTTTCAGATAACACTGTCTTAGTTTCAAATAGCACTGTCTTAGTTTCAGACAACACTGTCTTAGTTTCAGATAACACTGTCTTAGTTTCAGATAACACTGTCTTAGTTTCAGATAGCACTGTCTTAGTTTCAGATAACACTGTCTTAGTTTCAAATAGCACTGTCTTAGTTTCAGACAACACTGTCTTAGTTTCAGATAACACTGTCTTAGTTTCAGATAACACTGTCTTAATTTCAGATAGCACTGTCTTAGTTTCAGATAACACTGTCTTAGTTTCAGATAACACTGTCTTGGTTTCAGATAACACTGTCTTAGTTTCAGATAACATTGTCTTAGTTTCAGATAACACTGTCTTAGTTTCAAATAGCACTGTCTTAGTTTCAGATAACACTGTCTTGGTTTCAGATAACACTGTCTTAGTTTCAGATAACATTGTCTTAGTTTCAGACAACACTGCCTTAGTTTCAGATAACATTGTCTTAGTTTCAGACAACACTGCCTTAGTTTCAGATAACATTGTCTTAGTTTCAGACAACACTGCCTTAGTTTCAGATAACATTGTCTTAGTTTCAGACAACACTGTCTTAGTTTCAGATAACACTGTCTTAGTGTCAGATAACACTGTCTTAGTGTCAGACAACACTGTCTTAGTTTCAGATAACACTGTCTTAGTGTCAGATAACACTGTCTTAGTGTCAGATAACATTGTCTTAGTGTCAGATAACACTGTCTTAGTTTCAGATAACACTGTCTTAGTGTCAGATAACACTGTCTTAGTGTCAGATAACACTGTCTTAGTGTCAGATAACACTGTCGTAGTGTCAGATAACACTGTCTTAGTGTCAGATAACATTGTCTTAGTGTCAGACAACATTGTCTTTGTGTCAGACAACATTGTCTTAGTGTCAGATAACATTGTCTTAGTGTCAGATAACATTGTCTTAGTGTCAGATAACACTGTCTTAGTGTCAGATAACATTGTCTTAGTGTCAGATAACACTGCCTTAGTTTCAGACAACACTGCCTTAGTTTCAGATAACACTGTCTTAGTTTCAAATAGCACTGTCTTAGTTTCAGATAACACTGTCTTGGTTTCAGATAACACTGTCTTAGTTTCAGATAACATTGTCTTAGTTTCAGACAACACTGCCTTAGTTTCAGATAACATTGTCTTAGTTTCAGACAACACTGCCTTAGTTTCAGATAACATTGTCTTAGTTTCAGACAACACTGCCTTAGTTTCAGATAACACTGTCTTAGTTTCAAATAGCACTGTCTTAGTTTCAGATAACACTGTCTTGGTTTCAGATAACACTGTCTTAGTTTCAGATAACATTGTCTTACTGTCAGATAACACTGTCTTAGTTTCAGACAACACTGTCTTAGGGTCAGATAACACTGTCTTAGTTTCAGACAACACTGCCTTAGTTTCAGATAACACTGTCTTAGTTTCAGATAACACTGTCTTAGTTTCAGACAACACTGCCTTAGTTTCAGATAACACTGTCTTAGTTTCAAATAGCACTGTCTTAGTTTCAGATAACACTGTCTTAGTTTCAGATAACACTGTCTTGGTTTCAGATAACACTGTCTTAGTTTCAGATAACATTGTCTTAGTTTCAGACAACACTGCCTTAGTTTCAGATAACATTGTCTTAGTTTCAGACAACACTGCCTTAGTTTCAGATAACATTGTCTTAGTTTCAGACAACACTGCCTTAGTTTCAGATAACATTGTCTTAGTTTCAGACAACACTGTCTTAGTTTCAGATAACACTGTCTTAGTGTCAGATAACACTGTCTTAGTGTCAGACAACACTGTCTTAGTTTCAGATAACACTGTCTTAGTGTCAGATAACACTGTCTTAGTGTCAGATAACATTGTCTTAGTGTCAGATAACACTGTCTTAGTTTCATATAACACTGTCTTAGTGTCAGATAACACTGTCTTAGTGTCAGATAACACTGTCTTAGTGTCAGATAACACTGTCGTAGTGTCAGATAACACTGTCTTAGTGTCAGATAACATTGTCTTAGTGTCAGACAACATTGTCTTAGTGTCAGACAACATTGTCTTAGTGTCAGATAACATTGTCTTAGTGTCAGATAACATTGTCTTAGTGTCAGATAACACTGTCTTAGTGTCAGACAACATTGTCTTAGTGTCAGATAACACTGCCTTAGTTTCAGATAACACTGTCTTAGTGTCAGATAACACTGTCTTAGTGTCAGATAACACTGTCTTAGTGTCAGATAACACTGTCTTAGTGTCAGATAACACTGTCTTAGTGTCAGATAACACTGTCTTAGTGTCAGATAACATTGTCTTAGTGTCAGATAACATTGTCTTAGTGTCAGATAACACTGTCTTAGTGTCAGATAACACTGTCTTAGTGTCAGATAACACTGTCTTAGTGTCAGATAACACTGTCTTAGTGTCAGATAACACTGTCTTAGTGTCAGATAACACTGTCTTAGTGTCAGATAACATTGTCTTAGTGTCAGATAACATTGTCTTAGTGTCAGACAACACTGCCTTAGTTTCAGATAACACTGTCTTAGTTTCAGATAACACTGCCTTAGTTTCAGATAACACTGTCTTAGTTTCAAATAGCACTGTCTTAGTTTCAGATAACACTGTCTTGGTTTCAGATAACACTGTCTTAGTTTCAGATAACATTGTCTTACTGTCAGATAACACTGTCTTAGTTTCAGACAACACTGTCTTAGGGTCAGATAACACTGTCTTAGTTTCAGACAACACTGCCTTAGTTTCACATAACACTGTCTTAGTTTCAGACAACACTGCCTTAGTTTCAGATAACACTGTCTTAGTTTCAAATAGCACTGTCTTAGTTTCAGATAACACTGTCTTAGTTTCAGATAACACTGTCTTGGTTTCAGATAACACTGTCTTAGTTTCAGATAACATTGTCTTAGTTTCAGACAACACTGCCTTAGTTTCAGATAACATTGTCTTAGTTTCAGACAACACTGCCTTAGTTTCAGATAACATTGTCTTAGTTTCAGACAACACTGCCTTAGTTTCAGATAACATTGTCTTAGTTTCAGACAACACTGTCTTAGTTTCAGATAACACTGTCTTAGTGTCAGATAACACTGTCTTAGTGTCAGACAACACTGTCTTAGTTTCAGATAACACTGTCTTAGTGTCAGATAACACTGTCTTAGTGTCAGATAACATTGTCTTAGTGTCAGATAACACTGTCTTAGTTTCAGATAACACTGTCTTAGTGTCAGATAACACTGTCTTAGTGTCAGATAACACTGTCTTAGTGTCAGATAACACTGTCGTAGTGTCAGATAACACTGTCTTAGTTTCAGATAACACTGTCTTAGTGTCAGATAACACTGTCTTAGTTTCAGATAACACTGTCTTAGTTTCAGATAACACTGTCTTAGTGTCAGATAACATTGTCTTAGTGTCAGATTACATTGTCTTACTGTCAGATAACACTGTCTTAGTTTCAGACAACACTGTCTTAGGGTCAGATAACACTGTCTTAGTTTCAGACAACACTGTCTTAGTGTCAGATAACACTGTCTTAGTGTCAGATAACATTGTCTTAGTGTCAGATAACATTGTCTTAGTGTCAGATAACACTGTCTTAGTTTCAGATAACACTGTCTTAGTGTCAGATAACACTGTCTTAGTGTCAGATAACACTGTCTTAGTTTCAGACAACACTGTCTTAGTGTCAGATAACACTGTCTTAGTGTCAGATAACACTGTCTTAGTTTCAGATAACATTGTCTTAGTGTCAAATAACACTGTCTTAGTGTCAGATAACACTGTCTTAGTTTCAGATAAAACTGCTTTAGTTTCAGATAACACTGCCTTAGTTTCAGATAACACTGTCTTAGTTTCAGATAACACTGTCTTAGTTTCAGATAACACTGTCTTAGTTTCAGATAACACTGTCTTAGTTTCAGATAACACTGTCTTAGTGTCAGATAACACTGGCTTAGTGTCAGATAACATTGTCTTAGTGTCAGATAACACTGTCTTAGTTTCAGATAACATTGTCTTAGTGTCAGATAACACTGTCTTAGTGTCAGATAACACTGCCTTAGTTTCAGATAACATTGTCTTAGTTTCAGATAACACTACCTTAGTTTCAGATAACACTGTCTTAGTGTCAGATAACACTGTCTTAGTGTCAGATAACACTGTCTTAGTTTCAGATAACATTGTCTTAGTGTCAGATAACATTGTCTTAGTGTCAGATAACACTGTCTTAGTGTCAGATAACACTGTCTTAGTTTCAGATAACATTGTCTTAGTTTCAGATAACATTGTCTTAGTGTCAGATAACACTGTCTTAGTGTCAGATAACATTGTCTTAGTGTCAGATAACACTGTCTTAGTGTCAGATAACACTGTCTTAGTGTCAGATAACATTGTCTTAGTGTCATATAACACTGTCTTAGTGTCAGATAACATTGTCTTAGTTTCAGATAACACTGTCTTAGTGTCAGATAACACTTAGTGTCAGATAACACTGTCTTAGTGTCAGATAACACTGTCTTAGTGTCAGGTAACATTGTCTTAGTGTCAGATAACACTGTCTTAGTGTCAGATAACACTGTCTTAGTGTCAGATAACATTGTCTTAGTTTCAGATAACACTGTCTTAGTGTCAGATAACATTGTCTTAGTGTCAGATAACATTGTCTTAGTGTCAGATAACACTGTCTTAGTGTCAGATAACACTGTCTTAGTGTCAGATAACATTGTCTTAGTGTCAGATAACATTGTCTTAATGTCAGATAACATTGTCTTAGTGTCAGATAACATTGTCTTAGTGTCAGATAACATTGTCTTAGTGTCAGATAACATTGTCTTAGTGTCAGATAACACTGTCTTAGTGTCAGATAACATTGTCTTAGTTTCAGATAACATTGTCTTAGTGTCAGATAACACTGTCTTAGTGTCAGATAACACTGTCTTAGTGTCAGATAACATTGTCTTAGTTTCAGATAACATTGTCTTAGTGTCAGATAACACTGTCTTAGTGTCAGATAACACTGTCTTAGTGTCAGATAACATTGTCTTAGTGTCAGATAACATTGTCTTAGTGTCAGATAACACTGTCTTAGTTTCAGATAACATTGTCTTAGTTTCAGATAACATTGTCTTAGTGTCAGATAACATTGTCTTAGTTTCAGATAACATTGTCTTAGTGTCAGATAAAACTGTCTTAGTGTCAGATAACATTGTCTTAGTGTCAGATAACACTGTCTTAGTGTCAGATAACATTGTCTTAGTGTCAGATAACATTGTCTTAGTGTCAGATAACATTGTCTTAGTGTCAGATAACATTGTCTTAGTGTCAGATAACATTGTCTTAGTGTCAGATAACACTGTCTTGGTTTTCCTTTTTTCTTTGGTTATCCAGTTATTTATTTATTATATCTAGTTTCTGTATTAATTATCCTGACTCTTATATACATTTATTTAGTGTCTTTGTGGCCTTTCTATTTTCCATTGTTAATTATTTATCAGGAATTTGCCTCTTCCTCATTCTTATTCTCGTCCCTTTACCTACGGAGGTCAGGACAAGGTCACAGACGGGGTCATGTATTGCCGAAATTGGGTCATAGATCAAGAAAATAGGTCCATTAATGGGAAAAATTATATAAGCTTCTGTACACCACTACTACTGGTTGTGGTAGTGGTGGTAGTAGTGGTTGTGGTAGTAGTGGTGGTGGTAGTAGTAATGGTGGTGGTGGTAGTGGTGTTAGTGGTGGTAGTAGTGGTGGTGGTAGTAGTGGTGGTGGTAGTAGTAATGGTGGTGGTAGTAGTGGTTGTGGTAGTAGTAGTAGTGGTGGTGTGGTAGTGGTTAGTGGTGGGTAGTAGTGGTGGTGGTAGTTGTGGTGGTGGTGGTAGTAGTGTTAGTGGTGGTAGTAGTGGTGGTGGGTAGTGTGGTGGTTGGTAGTAGTAATGGTGGTGGTGGTAGTAGTGGTTGTGGTAGTAGTAATGGTGGTGGTGGTAGTAGTGGTTGGTGGTTAGTAGTAGTGTGGTGGTGGTGTAGTGTTAGTGGTGGGTAGTAGTGGTGGTGGTAGTAGTGTGGTGGTGGTAGTGTGTTAGTGGTGGTAGTAGTGGTGGTGGTAGTAGTGGTGGTGGTAGTAGTAATGGTGGTGGTGGTAGTTGTGGTTAGTGGTGGTAGTAGGGGTGGTGGTAGTAGTGGTGGTGGTAGTAGTATGGTGGTGGTGGTAGTGGTGTTGTGGTGGTAGTAGTGGTGGTGGTAGTAGTGGTGGTGGGTTTAGTGTAGGATGGTGGTGGTGGTGTGGTTGTTAGTATGGTGGGGTGGAGTGGTGTTAGTGGTGGTAGTAGGTGGTGGTAGGTGGTGGTGGAGTAGTAATGGTGGTGGTGGTGTGGGTGTTAGTGGTGTGGTAGTAGTGGTGGTTGGTAGTAGTGGTGGTGGTAGTAGTGTAATGGGTGGTGGTGGTAGTGGTGTTAGTGGTGGTAGTAGTGGTGGTGGTAGTGTAATGGTGGTGGTGGTGTGGTGGTGTTAGTGGTGGTAGTAGTGGTGGTGGTAGTAGTAATGGTGGTGGTGGTAGTGGTGTTAGTGGTGGTAGTAGTGGTGGTGGTAGTACTGGTGGTGGTGAGTAGTAATGGTGGTGGTGGTTTGTGGTGTTAGTGGTGGTAGTATGGTGGTGGTGGTAGTAGTATTGGTGGTGGTGGTAGTGGTGTTAGTGGTGGTAGTAGTTGTGGTGGTAGTAGTGGTGGTGGTAGTTAGTAATGGTGGTGGTGGTAGTGGTGTTTAGTGGTGGGTTGTAGTTGGTGGGTGGTAGTAGTGGTTGTGGGTAGTAGTAATGGTGGTGGTGGTAGTGGTGTAGTGGTGGTGTAGTGGGTGGTAGTAGTAATGGTGGTGGTGGTATGTGGTGTTAGGGTGGGGTAGTAGTGGTGGTGGTAGTGTAATGGTGGTGGGTGGTAGTGGGTGTTAGTGGTGGTAGTAGTGGTGGTGGTAGTAGTGGTGGTGGTAGTAGTATGGTGGTGGGTGGTTAGTGGTGTTAGTGGTGGTGTAGTGGTGGTGGTAGTAGTATGGTGGTGGTGGTAGTGGTGTTAGTGGTGGTAGTAGTGGTGGTGGTAGTAGTGGTGGTGGTAGTAGTAATGGTGGTGGTGGTAGTGGTGTTAGTGTGGTAGTTAGTGGTGGTGGTAGTAGTAATGGTGGTGGTGGTAGTGGTGGTAGTAGTGGTGGTGGTAGTGTATGGTGGTAGTGTGGTAGTGGTGTTAGTGGTGGTGGTAGTGGGTGGTGGTAGTAGTATGGTGGTGGTGGTGGTGGTAGTAGTGTTAGTGGTTGGTAGTTGTGGTAGTGGTGGTATGTAGTGGTGGTGGGTAGTAGTGTTGTGGTGTAGTAGTGTTAGTGGTGTAGTAGTGTTAGTGGTGGTAGTTGTGGTAGTGGTGGTAGTAGTGGTTAGTGGGTGGTAGTTGTGGTAGTGGTGGTAGTAGTGTTAAGTGGTGGTAGTTGTGGTAGTGGTGGGTAGTAGTGTTAGTGTGGTAGTAGTGTTATGGTGGTAGTGTGTAGTGGTGGTAGTAGTGTTTAGTGGTGGTAGTGTGTAGTGGTGGTAGTAGTGGTAGTGGTGGTAGTAGTGGTTAGTAGGTAGTAATGTTGTGTGGTAGTGGTGGTAGTAGTGTTAGTGGTGGTAGTGTGGTAGTGGTTATAGTGGTGGTAGTATATGTTGTGGTGTAGTAATGGTGGTGTAAGTAGTGTTAGTGGTGGTAGTTGTTGGTAGTGGTGGTAGTAGTGGTGGTGTAGGTTAGTGGTTGTGGTAGTAAGTATAGTGTGTGTGGTTGGTGTAGTGTTGGTGGTGTGTAGTGGTGGTAGTGTATGTGTAGTGGTGGGTAGTAGTAGTGGTTAGTGGTGTAGTAGTAGTGGTGGTGGTAGTTGTGGTGTTTGTGGTAGTAGTAGTAGTAGTGTGGTGGTAGTTGGTGGTAGTAGTGTGTTAGTAGTGGTGTTGTGGTAGTGGTGGTAGTAGTGGTGGTGGTAGTAGTTGTAGTAGTAGTGTAGTGTGGTGGTTTGGTGGTAGTAGTAGTGTTAGTGGTGGTAGTTGTGGTAGTGGTGGTAGTAGTGGTGGTGGTAGTAGTGGTTAGTGGTAGTGGTGTAGTGTAGTGGTGGTGGTGTATGGTGGTTAGTAGTAGTTGTTAGTGGTGGTTGTAGTGGTGTGGTATAGTAGTGGTTGTGGTAGAGTGTATTGTAGTGGTAGTGGTGGTAGTAGTGGTGTGGTGGTAGTTTGGTAGTGGTGTAGATGTGGTGGTAGTAGTGTGGCGTAGTAGTAGTAGTGTTGTAGTGTGTTGGTGGTAGTAGTATGTTAGTGGTAGGTGGTTGTGGTGGTGTATGTGGTGGTAGTAGTTGGTTGTGGTAGTAAGTAGTAGTGGTGTGGTAGTAGTGTTGTGGTAGTAGTTGTAGTAGTGGTTGGTGGCGGTAGTAGTGTAGTTGTGTTGTGGTAGTGGTGGTAGTAGTGGTTGTGGTGTAGTGCGTTAGTGTAGTAGTAGTAGGTGGTGTTGGTGGTAGTAGTAGTGTTATGTGGTAGTTGTAGTGCGTGGTAGTAGTGTGTGTGGTGGTATTTTTGGTGGTGTTAGTATGTGGGTTGGTGGTAGTAGTGGTGTGGTTGATGTGTAGTGTGGTAGTATGTGGTGGTGATAGTAGTGTGTGGTGGTAGTACGGTGTGGTAGTAGTGTTAGTAGTGTAGGCAGCAAAGTGTGACTACAGTGGTACTAGTATAGGTGAGTTAAGAGGCTGTAGCTGTGAACTAGTGACAGGAAGAGGTCGTAGTGGCGTGGAAGGATCATAGTAGTTAGGTTTGAGGGTAGTTGTAGTAGGTGAGTGTTGTGGTGTAGTGGTGGTGGTCACGACTAGTGTTGATGTGGATGCACGCTGCAACTACTAGTATAAGGTCACAACATGAATGGCAGTTGCTTTAGACACCTCGAGTCACACTGGTATGGTGCCCGTCGCTGGTCAGTAGTTCTTGCTGACAGTTGTCAGGTCTTGGTGATTCGGCCGGTGTTGGCACGTGACTTTCACTGTGAGTTAGGCACCGTGTGTTATGGACTGTTGTGGGTAGCTCTGTGGTGACAAGATGATGTGACACTGTGGATGAAGACAGTCGCTCTGACGCACTTACGTTTCTTGTGGTTATTTGGACGTGGTTAACCCTTCGAGTGTTAATGTAGCAATATCGTATACTTTGTGATCCTTGCAGTATGTAGGACACTGAATGCTTCACACATGCTACTTGGACGACGGTATAAGTTTATTTAGGCACAGATTCACATAGTAACTTATACATAGTGTAATACTTCTTGGTACCCCAAAGTCAGACGAAGGATCGTTCACTTAAGGTCTTGACCCAGTACATGCTTGAGGAGAGTGAGAGTGTTATGGTGGAAGTGTCAACCTTCATTTAGTACGTTGTGATGGGTGGGAGGTGTGGGTAGTGTGTAGGAGTCTGGATAATAGATAGGATGGAGGGGGGGATGTGAGCACTGTGTGGGGAGCTAGTGATCAACCTCTCAAACCTTGCTAGTACTAAGCGTTACAAAAAACAACGTATGTAGCAGTTCCAGGCACTTAACAATCACACTTGCGATATCCCGGCCGCGTTTTCTAATACCATGTGATTCTTGTGACGTTGTTGACAACTTGCCCTACTTCGTGAAGTTGTTGACAACGTACGTTACTTTGTGACGTTGTTGACAGTGTACGTTACTTTGTGACGTTGTTGACAGTGTACGTTACTTTGTGACGTTGTTGACAACGTACATTACTTCGTGAAGTTGTTGACAACGTACGTTACTTTGTGACGTTGACAGTGTACGTTACTTTGTGACGTTGTTGACAGTGTACGTTACTTTGTGACGTTGTTGACAATGTACGTTACTTTGTGACGTCGTTGACAGTGTACGTTACATTGTGACGTTGTTGACAGTGTACGTTACTTTGTGACGTTGACAGTGTACGTTACTTTGTGACGTTGTTGACAGTGTACGTTACTTTGTGACGTTGTTGACTGTACGTTACTTTGTGACGTTGTTGACAGTGTACGTTACTTTGTGACGTTGTTGACAGCGTACGTTACTTTGTGACGTTGTTGACAGCGTACGTTACTTTGTGACGTTGTTGACAGCGTACGTTACTTTGTGACGTTGTTGACAGTGTACGTTACTTTGTGACGTTGTTGCCAGTGTACGTTACTTTGTGACGTTGTTGACAGCGTACGTTACTTTGTGACGTTGTTGACAGCGTACGTTACTTTGTGGCGTTGTTGACAGTGTACGTTACTTTGTGACGTTGTTGACAGTGTACGTTACTTTGTGACGTTGTTGACAGCGTACGTTACTTTGTGACGTTGTTGACAGCGTACGTTACTTTGTGACGTTGACAGTGTACGTTACTTTGTGACGTTGTTGACAGTGTACGTTACTTTGTGACGTTGTTGACAGCGTACGTTACTTTGTGACGTTGTTGATAGCGTACGTTACTTTGTGACGTTGTTGACAGTGTACGTTACTTTGTGACGTTGTTGCCAGTGTACGTTACTTTGTGACGTTGTTGACAGTGTACGTTACTTTGTGACGTGTTGACAAGTGTACGTTACTTTGTGACGGTGTTGACAGTTGAACGTTACTTTGTGACCGTTGTTGACAGCGTACTTACTTTGTGACGTTGTTGCCCGTGTATGTTACTTTGTGACGTTGTTGACAATGTACGTTCCTTTGTGCGGTTATGTTGACAGTTGTTCGTTACCTTTGCGACGTTGTTGCCAGTGTACTTTACTTTGTGGACGTTGTTGACAATGTACGTTACTCTGTGACGTTGTTGACAACGTACGTTACTTGTGACGTTGACAGTGTACGTTACTTTGTTTTAGAAAGACACGTAAGCAAACACTATAACATATTTATTAGAAAACGTTTCGGTCCTGGGACCTTGATCACTTCTAACATACAGAGGTAGAAAGACATTATATATATAGGCGGAGAGTGAGATGTGACGCACGTGACCTGAGGAATGTCATAAGAACATAAGAATGGAGGAACACTGTAGAAGGCCTACTGGCCCATGCGAGGCAGGTCCATATCAAATCAACTTGCCTATGATGAGGACGGGTAAGCCGATGAAATCATGTGACTCCTGTGGTTGTGGGTTGGTGCTGCATAGTTATCGTGTATGCCAATGTTTTTTGAAATATTTGTAGTTTCCCGAGTTGCGTTTAACGTGTCAGTGCGGCGATTAGTGCGCTTCTAGGCACGTCGGGTAGAGGTTGGTTCCGGTGAGACCAGTTGTGCCTCGTTCAGTTCATCTCATGCCGTGGCGTCATGTGGCGGCCCAGGCGACCTTACATCATCTCTGTTAGAGGCATTTCGATGCTCATTAGGCGGACTGCAAGATCTCTGCCTGTTGCTACATATTTTTGGGGCAGACCCCACAGGGGCTCGTGTAGACCGCCTGTGTAGAAGTTAGAGGTGTGGGCTGCGTTCGTAGTGCGGTCTTGATAGAGGCTGTGTTTATGGTGGCAAGTTGATGTTACTATAGACTGCCCGGGCGAGTATTCGTGGGCAACCTCGCCCCATGGGCGTACTCTGACCTGTTTTGGGGGCTGTTCATGGGCGGTTTGTTGAGGCATTGCTTGTGGCCTTGAGACTGCAATCTCGAATGAAGAAAGATGGGAATGAAGACGTGTACAGGTTGGGTGTTTTATGTAAGTGCATTTTCTTTCTAGAAAACCAGGGCTGGAAGATGTCGAAGAGTTCTCAAGAAGAAGCCAATGGGGACTCCTCTCTTAGTGCGGGTGTTCTTGGTGGAATAAAAGTGTATCCAAGATCGCCTTGTTGTAGGTTTTCTTATACACTTTGAAGAGATGTTTGTCCACTGTCGGGAGCGCTGCACAGTAGAACGTGAGGAAAGGGGAAGTTTCCATCATTTTCGAGTTCAAGTGTTAAACTTATTGAAGGTTCAAACTGCATGGCTCTGTGAGAAGGGGCCTGGATATTGAGACGTTCGGCTAGAAAACCAATATATCATCAACGTATCTTAGCCAGGTAACGGTGTTGGGCCTGAGGGTGCTGAATTTCTCTGTCTCCAGTTTCATGAAGGGTTGGCAAAGCACAGCACTGTCGGGCTCCATGCCCTCCCAAGCATTGTTGTAACCGTTGTCCTGGTTCTTGAGACGTTGTAAAATTAACACACAGTTTCATAGATTGACGGAACTCTAGGAAGAGGTAAAGGGAGGTGGTGGTTTTCAGTGAGCCTCTGTTCAGAATGTGATTGCCGCGTCAGTAGGAAGTTGGTAAAGCGGGCTGTGACCATCGACGAAGCCATATGCTTTGGTTTTGACCTCAGGTTGGACATTGGGAGAGAAGGTCACCTGAGTGTTTGAGGTGGGCTTGCCTGATACGTGCCCAGAAGCGCTGAAAGGTCTTTGGAAGGAGGGCCGGCTTAGTCTGTTGTGGTGCACTCCCTCGGCCCGAAGTTGATAGGCCGACGTAGTGGGATGGCCGGTTTGTGTGACCTTAGGAGGGCCCATACAGGCGTGTGGTTTCGGATGACTGGTACACGTTTTAAGTAGTTTATGCTTGTTCTGATTTTCGTAAGATGCTACGAGCTTTTGAGGAAAGTCTGTGTACTTAGAAGTCGCACTGATTCCCGATACCGGCTGGTATGTGTTGGCATCGTGAGAAGATTTAAGACTTAATTGTTGAAGTCGACCGTGTTGCGTAACACACCACCACCTCCTTTGTCAGCGGTTGTAATGACGATATATCGTTGTTGGCCAAGTTCTGAGTGCTTGGATGTATCTTCTGGGATGGACCAGCTTGAAGGCTCAGTAGCTGCAGCAGTGATAATTCCTTGACAAAGCCTTTTGAACTCGAGTCGGTATTTATTACCAAGGTTAATACCATCTTGTCGACACTGCAACACACTTATGGACCATTAGATACAGAGAATACTTACTCTCCTACTAAAGCTAATAGTCTCGGAACGACACATTTTCCGAGACGTCTGTTTATTGCTGAGATGTGGTACCACGGTCCACTCTCGACAACTGACCACTGTCTTAGACACCCTTCTCATCTGCTGTTTACGCTAACCATAGAGAAAGCTCTGATGACCTGCGACCTGTCAGAAGGAGGGCTCATTACGTGCCGCTCAGATTCGTTGCTTCACTTCCTACTCTGGACAGAAGGACTGCAGAATATCTACTCAGCCAAGTTAACACTGCCAACATCCAACCGAAATTGTAGCTATTCACGAAAACTAAAGACCTGTGCTCCCACACGCAAATGGAGCGAAAAATGGGACGACCAGAAACTCATACATACGTATCTTCCTATTAACTACCGTCACCGAGACAGCAGCCCTCGCTAGGGCTCAAGTTTACTACTGCATATCACACGAAACATAATTGGTGGATATGAGTCCAAGAACCACCTCTTTGGAGACTCCGAGTAGTTTCAAACGGGCTTTGTCCAAGGATTATCACTGCTGCAGCTACTGAGCTTCAAGACTGGTAATTCCCGAAGATACATCAAAGCACTCAGGAACTTGGCCAACAACGTGATTACTCGTCATTACAACCGTGACAAAGGGAGGTGGTGTGGTGTTACTCAACCCAGTCGACTACAAACAATTAAGTCTTAAATTTCTCAACCGCTGGCCCAAACACATAAGCCTGTATCGAAATCGTGCTACTTCTAAGTACCAGGGGGCCTTTCCTTCCACCAGGCTGTTGCCTCTTACGACAAACAGCACAAGGCAAAAAACTACTTAAACTTTTTACCAGGTAACCCGAAACCAGCTGGCCAGTATGCCTTCCTACGACAACAAAAAACCTGGCATCCACTACGGCCTATCACTTCGGGCATAAGGGAGTGCACCCACAGATATCGGCCACCTGGCAAATACCTTTTCAGCGCTTCTGGGCACCATCAGTCAAGCCCACCTTAAACACCTCGGTTGATACTCTCCGCATTTCCCAACTGAATGTCCAACACCAAAAGCATGGCTTCCTTGCTGTCACAGCCTCTTTACAACGGTCTACTGACGCTGCCAATCAACATTTGAGACAGAGGCTCACTGGAAAACCACGACCTTCTTTACTCTTCTAAGCGTTCGTCACTCTGTGGAACTGTGTGTTAAATTTCACACTCTTCAAAGTATAGGAAACTGTTACAAAACAATGCTTTGGGATGCAAATGGGGCGCCAGCTCAGTGCCTGTGCTTGCAACTCTTCATGAAAACTTGGAGGAAGAGAAATTCAGCACCCCACATTCACACCGTTACTGGCTAAGCTACGTTGATGTATATATTGGTTTTCTATCGAGGGCGTCTCAAATCCAGGCCCTTCTCACAAGATCAATGCAGTTGAAACCATAATAAGGTTACACTTTGCACTTCCCGAAACTGATGGCAACTTCTTTCCTCGTCGTTCTACAGTGCAGATCTCCCGGACAGTGACAAATTCTCTTCAACGTGTATAGAAAAAACCTACCAACAAGGTACGATCTTATACACTTTTTTTCTCACCAAGAAACCGCCACTTAAAGAGCGGAGGTCCTATTGGTTTCTTCTTGAGCGCTCTTCGAACTCAGGCCCTTGTTTTCTAGAAGCAGAATGCCACGTACATAACACAAGCCTTATACACGGTCTTCAGTTCCTCCCTTTCTTCATCGGGATTGCAGACTCAAGGCACAAGCTATCCTCAACAAACCGCCATGGCACAGCCCCCAACACAAGTTCATAGCTACTCCCATGTGGCGATGTTGCCACGAATACTCGCGGGCTTGCTATGGTAGTAACATCACCGTTTTCCCACCATACCACATCTCTTATCAAAGACCTCACCCGAACCGCCGCCCCACACCTTAACTTCTACAGCAGGCGTTCGACATATCCCCTGTCGGGGTTCTGCCCCAAGAAATATGTAGGCGAGGCCGGCAGAGATCTTGCCGTCCGCCTGAATGGCATCGAAATGCCTCTAAACAGAGGACGATGTAAAGGTTACGCCAGTGTCCTCCACAGAGGCACTCCACGGGGCATTTGATGAACTGGACGAGGCCCACAACGCGTTTCCACCGAACAGACCTCGACGCCGACGGTGCCTAGCAGCTCCCTAATCGCCGTCACTGACACTATAGACGCAACACTGGAAACTACAAATTTCAAAAACATTGGCTACATGCTACTTTCAAGCAGCACCAACCAACAACACAGGAAGTCCCATGATTTCATCGTCTACCCGTCCACATCATAGGTAGAGGTTGATTGATAGGACCTGCTCGCATGGGCCAGGTAGGCTTCTACAGTGTTCCTCCATTCTTATGTTTTATGACATTCCCTCAGGTCACGGTGCGTCCATCTCCTTCCGCCAATATATCTGAATGTCTTTATACCTTGTATGTTAGAAGTTGATCAAGGTCCAGTGACCGACACGTTTTCTATTAAATATGTTCTAGTGTATGTTACGGGTCTTTCTAACCAACTTGTCGGTATTTATTACCACGGTTTATACCACGTTACTTTGTGTCGTTGTTGAACACGTACGTTACTTTTGACGTTGTTGACAACGTACGTTACTTTGTGACGTTGTTGACAACAGTACGTTATAGAGACGTTGTTGACAAACGTACGTTACTTTGTGAGTTGTTGCCAACGTTCCGTTAATTGTGACGGTTGTTTGACAATGTACGTACTTTGTTGGCCGTTGTTGACAGTGAGTTCGTTACTTTTGTGACGTTGTTGACAGCGTACCGTTACTTTGTGCGTGATTGACAGCGTCCGTTACTTTGTGCCGTTGTTTGACAGTTGTACGTTACTTTGTGACGTTGTGACAACACGTTCCTTTGTGACGTATGTTGACAACAGTACGATACTCGTGACGTTGTTGACAGTGTACGTTACTTTGTGACGTTGTTGACAACGTACGTTACTTTGTGACGTTGTTGACAATGTACGTTACTCTGTGACGTTGTTGACAACGTACGTTACTTGTGACGTTGACAGTGTACGTTACTTTATGACGTTGTTGACAACGTACATTACTTTGTGACGTTGTTGACAACGTACGTAACTTGTCACGTTGACAGTGTAAGTTACTTTGTGACGTTGTTGACAATGTACGTTACTTTGTGACGTTGAGAGTGTACGCTACTATGTGACGATGTTGACAATGTACGTTACTTTGTGACGTTGACAACATGCGTTACTTGTGACGTTGACAGTGTACGTTACTTTGTGACGTTGACAACGTACGTTACTTGTGGCGATGGCAGTGTACGTTGCTTTGTGACGTTGTTGAGTACGTACGTTACTTCGTGACGTTGACTGTGTACGTTACTTTGTGTCGTTGTTGACAACGTACGTTACTTTGTGACGTTGTTGGCAACGTACGTTACTTTGTGACATTGTTGACAGTGTACGTTACTTTATGACGTTATTGACAACGTACGTTACTTTGTGACGTTGACAGTGTACGTTACTTTGTGACGTTGACAGTGTACGTTACTTTGTGACGTTATAATGTACGTTGCTTTGTGACGTTGTTGACAACGTATGTTACTTTGTGACGTTGCTGACAGTGTACGTTACTTTGCGACGTTGTTGACAACGTACGTTACTCTGTGACGTTGTTGGCAACGTACGTTACTTTGTGACATTGTTGACAGTGTACGTTACTTTATGACGTTATTGACAACGTACGTTACTTTGTGACGTTGACAGTGTACGTTACTTTGTGACGTTGACAGTGTACGTTACTTTGTGACGTTATAATGTACGTTGCTTTGTGACGTTGTTGACAACGTATGTTACTTTGTGACGTTGCTGACAGTGTACGTTACTTTGCGACGTTGTTGACAACGTACGTTACTCTGTGACGTTGTTGGCAACG
>NC_069404.1:89339223-89343080 GCF_026875155.1 Cherax quadricarinatus
AGGACTATGGGTGGTTGCTGTGGGGGTGGAGTTTTGTAATGCCAGTGGGTGGGGGCATTGGATGTGGCATTGGTGTTTGGTTTTAGAGTGTTTGGTTGCACTGGGGGTTGACCTGGTTGGGAGGCTTCTATAGGAATGTTGTGAGGGAGGCCCGTATTTGATCTTCCTGTGTCTGGGATCTCCTGTCTGTCTTCTCCCTCCCCTCTCTTTCCTCCTTTTGCCTTTGTCCATCTCTCTCTGTTTCTGCCTTTTGCTTGTGTTTGTAGTGGTCGAGATACAACTTCCTGTATGCCGGCATTGTCCCTTAATCGTGCTTTCTCCTGAAGGATCCTGTCCGAGTCGCATTCTGCTTGAGGTCACTCTCACTGGCCGGGTTTCTTTTTTTTTACAAACACCCTATCTCCGAAAATTTTCCAGCTGGTCATGTCGTCTTCTCCTATTGTCTTTCATGATGCTTTCAATTGTTTTTCCCCCCTTGTTTTCTTGGCTACATATGTTTCCCCTTCAACTTTCCTGGGAGCCCATACACAAAGACTGACCTACCCTCATTCTCCCACTGCATATCCCTGCGTATCCCCTCATTCAATTTGATTTCCTCCATTGCAGAGCTTTCCTTTCTTCAGTTTCACTAGTAATGTGCTTTTTGGGTCAGTGGCCTGTCATTTTCCCTTCTCGGCTTTCACTGGGCTCTGCTGTAGTCTGTTAGGGCCTCCAATATAGCATAGCTCTTTCATTACTACAGTTCTCCACTGATGAGCTTCTACATGCAGTTTTGCTCTTCTTCCTACAGTCCCTTATTTGTGGACTGGGTAGAGTCTCTTGTCATCCCAAAAATGTTCTTTAGTTCTTAAGGCTGTTTCAGATTTTTCAGTTCCTCTCTAAACTCTGTATCCTGGCTCTGCTGCTTTGGCCTTGCACTCCCACTTCCTGTTTCCATGTCTAATCCTCTTCCATTCTCATGCTAAGTTTTCTAGTTTCTTTTCCCATTCATGTTCCCTTTTTGTGAGCTCTGCTGCCCAATCTTCATTTGCAGTTTCCTCCTCATGTCCTTGGTTTTTTTGTTGCTCTCTGGCAACCATTTTTTGTTTTTATCCTGATTGCCTCAGAGTGGGAGGAAAACTATGTAATTTTCTGTTATGTTAGGTTAGTATTGTGTATGTCAGAGATGTGGGGGGGGAGAGGTAGTGGAGGAAATTGTGGCTATGTGGAGAGTAAGTGGAGGTGGAGGTGGGAAGGAGGGAGAAGCAAGTGGGTGAGTGGGAGAGGGAGAGGGGGAAGGAGGGAGAGGTGGGGAGGGGAGGGTGAAAGAGGGAGGGGATGGAGATCAGGTGAAGGAGTGAGATGTCGGGCGGGCGGGGGAGGGGGGGAAAAAGGGGTGGTTAAGAGTTGAGTTGGCAATGTGTGAGTGTGTGTGTGTGTGTGTGTGTGGTATGTTGTTGTGTGTGTTGGTGTGTGTGTGTGTGTGTTATGTGTGTGTTATGTGTGTGTGTGTGTGTTGTGTGTGTGTGTACTCACTAGTTGAGGTTTGCAGGGGTCGAGTCCATCCAAGTATGGCCCCGCCTCTTCACTGTTCGCTACTAGGGTCACACTCTCCTGAACCATGAGCTTTATCGTACCTCTTGCTTAAGCTATGTATGGATCCTGCAGCCACTACATCGCTTCCCAAAATATTCCACTTCCGGACTACTCTGTGGACTGAAGAAATACTTCCTAACATCCCTTTGACGATTCATCTGTGTACTTCAGCTTCAACTGTGTCCCCTTGTTTACTGTGTCAATCTCCTGGAACATCCTGTCTTTTGTCACCTTGTCAATTCCTCTTATGGGTAATTTGTAAGTCATTATCATGTCCCCACTATCTCTCCGTCCTCAGTGTCGTCAGTTGATTCCCTTAACTCTCCTCATAGGACATACCTCTTACTCTGGGACTAGTCTTGTTGTAAACCTTTGCACTTTCTCTAGTTTCTTACGTGCTTGGCTAGGTGTGGGTTCAAACTGGTTGCCGCATACTCCAATATGGGCCTAACGTATGCGGTTGTACAGTGGTCCTGAACGATTCCTTATTAAGATGTCGGAATGCTTGTTTGAGGTTGCTAGGCGCCATATGCCTGCAGCAGTTATTTGTTGATGTGCGCTTCAGGAGATGTGCCTGGTGTTATACTCACCCCAAGATCTTTTTCCTTGAGTGAGGTTTGTAGTCTCGGGCCCCCATCGACTGTACTCCGTCTGCGGTCTTCTTTGCCCTTCCCCAATCTTCATGATTTTGCACTTGGTGGGATTGAACTCCAGGAGCCAATTGCTGGCCCAGGTCTGCAGCCTGTCCGATCCCTTTGTAGTTTGCTGGTCTTTGATCGAGTGAATTCTTCTCATCAACTTCACGTCATCTGCAAACAGGGACACCTCAGAGTCTATTCCTTCCGTCATGTCGTTCACAAATACCAGAAACAGCATGGTCCTAGGACTGCCCCCTGTGGGACCCCGCTGGTCACAGGTGCCCACTCTGACACCTCGCCACGTTACCATGACTCGCTGCTGTTTCCTGACAAGTATTCCTGATCCATTGTAGTGCCTTCCCTGTTATCCCTGTTTGGGGTCCTCCAGTTTTTGCACCAATCTCTTGTGGGGAACTGTGTCAAACCCCTTCTTGCAGTCCAAGAAAATGCAATCCACCCCCCTCTCTCTCTTGTTTACTGCTGTCACCATGTCATAGAACTCCAGTAGGTTTGTGACACAGGATTTCCCGTCCTGAAACCATGTTGGTGCTGTTGATGAGATCATTCCTTTCTAGGTGTTCCACCACTCTTCTCCTGATAATCTTCTCCATGATTTTGCATACTATACATGTCAGTGACACTGGTCTGTAGTTTAGTGCTTCATGTCTGTCTCCTTTTTTAAAGATTGGGACTACATCGCTCTCTTTCCATGCGTCAGGCTGTTTTCCCTGTTTCGATAGATGTATTGAATATTGTTGTTAGGGGTACACATAGCGCCTCAGCTCCCTCTCTCAATTCCCATGGGGAGATGTTTCTGGCCCCATTGCCTTTGAGGTATCTAGCTCACTCAGAAGCCTCTTCATTCTTCCTCGGTTGTGTGCACTGTGTCCAGCACATGGTGGTGTGCCCACCTCTCCGTCTTTCTGGAGTCCCTTTTGTTTTCCCCTTTTGAAAAACTTCTTTGAATCTCTTGTTGAGTTCCTACTACTTCACCCGGGCATTTTTGTTGCCTCTCCTCCTTCCTTCCTTAGCCGGATTTCTGGGCCTTGACTGTTGTTTTCCTCCTGATGTGGTGTACAACAGTTTCGGGTCAGATTTGGCTTCGCTGCTATGTCGTTTTTATATTGTCTTTGGGCCTCCCTTCTTATCTGTGCATATTCGTTTCTGGCTCTACGACTGTTCTCTTATTCTCCTGGGTTCTTTGCCTTCTATATTTCTTCCATTCCCCAGCACACTTGTTTTTTGCCTCCCTGCACCTTTGGGTGAACCATGGGCTCATCCTGGCTTTTTCATTATTCCTGTTTACCCTTGGGTACAAACCTCTCCTCAGGGCCCCCTTGCACATTGTTGCTACATATTCCATATCTCATTAACTGGCTTCCCTGCCAGGTCTCTGTCCACTGAACCCCCTTCAGGAAGTTCTTCATTCCTGTGTAGTCCCTTTCTTGTAGTTTGGCTTCATTCGTCTGGCCTTCCTGCTTCTCCTCCACTTGTAGCTCTACTGTGTGTGTGTGTGTGTGTGTGTGTGTCTGTGTGGGGTGTGTGTGTGTGTGTGTGTGTGTGTGTGTGTATATGTTGGTGTGTGTGTGTGTGTGTGTGTGTGGTGTGTGTGTGTGTGTGTGTGTTTTTGGGTGTGTGTTTTGT
>NC_069404.1:89343580-89382086 GCF_026875155.1 Cherax quadricarinatus
GAGCGTTGGTTTAAAAAGTCCTATATAGGTGTGAAGCGTGGGTGATGATTGTTGCAGCGAGGAGAAGGCTGGAGGCAGTGGAGATGTCATGTCTGAGGGCATTGTGTAGTGTGAATAAAATGCGAGAATTTGTAGTTTGGAAGTTAGGAGGTGGTGCGGGATTCGAGGTGTGTAGGGGGGGGGGCACCCGGGTGACGCCATTTGGGGGGCGACACCATAGAGCCTCTAAAGGTGACACTAATGCACAAAAGTGCCTCGCCAACATAAGAGAAAATCTTCGTTGTTTTTGATTTGATATTGATGTGAGATTTTGATATTGAAGGCAAGGGAAATGTAATATCAGATTTACTGTGTGTTCCCTGTACTCAAGGTCATATTGGAACTAGTTTCTCTGAATTGCAATGTTTTTCTTTATTTTTCAAGTTTTTTATTTTTTTTTGTTTTGGAATTGATAAATGTAGGATCTATTGGCCTGTACTCAGTGGTATTGGAGTTTTTCCTCAATATTACTACGATTATTTATTTTTTTCATTAATAAAGTTGAGAAGTATTCTCCTGTTCAGGTTTTTTGCCTTAAACATTTCATTGCTCAACATTTGTCGCTGGTCATGCAGTAGTGACATAACTGGAGTTTACCCCCATCCCCCCCCCCCTTGAATTTCATGGGGGTGACACCAAAGATTCGCCCTGGGTGCGCCAACTCTGCGACACCTCTGGCAGGATTCCCTGAACTGTTGCCCTGAGGAAGGGTTGAGGTGGTTCGGACACGTAGAGAGAATGGAACGAAACAGAATGGCTTCGAGTGTGTAAATCTTGTTGTGGAGGGAAGGCGGGGTAGGGGTTTGCCTAGGAAAGGTTGGAGGGAGAGGGTAAAGGAGGTTTTGTGTGTGAGGGGCTTGGACTTCCAGGAAGCATGCGTGAGCATATTTGATACGAGTGAAAAGGAGTTTTTAATACTTGATGTGCTGTTGGAGGTAAGCAAAGTAATATTTATGAAGGATTTCAGGGAAACTGCAAGCCGGACTTGAGTCCCGGAGATAGGAAGTACAGTGTCTGCACTCTGAAGGAGGGGTGTTAATGTTGCAGTTTTATAAACTGTTAGTGTAAAGCACCCTCTGGCAAGGGCAAAGATGGATTGAATGATGAAAGTTTATCTTTTTGGGCCCCCTGCCCTTTGGTGGAATTGGCTGATGTGTTAATAAAAATAAAAAAATTATGATTTTGCCCACATTGTCTTATTTTAGGCAAATTCCTTCGTTCCGTTCACCAAACTCTCGTCAGTTTCGCTAATATGCCTTCTAGCAATTGAGCACAAAAATGGCTGTTTAATTTATTTCAGCTACCCAGTAGTGATTTGAAATTTGCACAATTTTACAAATTCAGAAATTGTAAATTTAAAAATTGGGTCCAGAATAAACAATGTAGATATTGTAATTGCATAAATGTCGGCACACTTGTGAAATGTATTAAGATCAGTTGGACAAGTATTGAATGAGTAACATGATTTTTGTCCTGGAATGTTGGAAAAAAAAAAAAAAAAAAAAAAAAAAATTTAATTTCATCTTCTTAGATTTCAATTTAATGCTATTTTCAGTTTGAAAGCAATCAAAATTCTCTTTATATAGCTTCCATTTGTCAAATGATACCAAGATACTGAAAAAAAAAAACTCGAAAAATGCCCCGCAGTCGCTATTTTAACCTACACTAGGTCACGTTGATTTTCCCATCATGCATTGGGTGGGGCAGATACTTTGTGGCATGCACTGCATAGACCCATTCTCTTGTATCTAGCCAAAATTTCCCACTTTGCAGCTCATCGGGAGGGCAAAGTCATCATAGTTCTATGGCACAGACCCTGAGCTCATTGACTTCTTGACAATGACTGATTTACCCCACAAACTCTGATGATACTTTTTGCACTCCCCTCAGCCTTTCTAGTTAAGTCTCTTGCTGCCCTTTCCCCTTTCACCATCCACTGCCCTGCTGTTATCCGAAAACCTATTACTCATCCATCTCCCTTTTGCCCCCTGATCCCCTCGCTTCCTTCCTGCCCTGCAGCGCGTATAGTCCTTGTGGCTTAGCGCTTCTTTTCGATTATAATAATAATATAATGGGTTTAATATATTTATAGATGGGGTTGTAAGAGAAGTAAATGCGAGGGTCTTGGCAAGAGGTGTGGAGTTAAAAGATAAAGAATCACACAACAAAGTGGGAGTTGTCACGGGCTGCTCTTTGCTGATGACACTGTGCTCTTGGGAGATTCTGAAGAGAAGTTGCAGAGATTGGTGGATGAATTTGGTAGGGTGTGCAAAAGAAGGAAAATTAAGGTGAATACAGGAAAGAGTAAGGTTATGAGGATAACAAAAAGATTAGGTGATGAAAGATTGATATCAGATTGGAGGGAGGAGTATGGAGGAGGTGAACGTATTCAGATATTTGGGAGTGGAGTGTCAGCGGATGGGTCTATGAAAGATGAGGTGAATCATAGAATTGATGAGGGAAAAAGAGTGAGTGGTGCACTTAGGAGTCTGTGGAGACAAAGAACTTTGTCCTTGGAGGCAAAGAGGGGAATGTATGAGAGTATAGTTTTACCAACGCTTTATATGGGTGTGAAGGTGGGTGATGATGTTGCAGCGAGGAGAAGGCTGGAGGCAGTGGAGATGTCATGTCTGAGGGCAATGTGTGGTGTGAATATAATGCAGAGAATTCGTAGTTTGGAAGTTAGGAAGGGGGTGCGGGATTTTCCAAAAATGTTGTCCCGAGGGTGAGGAAGGGTTTTTTGAGGTGGTTCGGACATGTAGAGAGAATGGAGCGAAACAGAATGACTTCAAGAGTGTATCGTCTGTGTGGAAGGAAGGCGGGGTAGGGGTCGGCCTAGGAAGGGTTGGAGGGAGGGGGTAAAGGAGGTTTTGTTGTGCGAGGGGCTTGGATTCCAGCAGGCATGGTTTAGCGTGTTTGATAGGAGTGAATGGGACAAATGGTTTTTAATACTTGACGTGCTGTTGGAGTGTGAGCAAAATAACATTTATGAAGGGATTCGGGAAACCGGGAAGCCGGACTTGAGTCCTGGAGATGGGAAAATTTCAGTGCCTGCACTCTGAAGGAGGGGTGTTAAAAGTTGCAGTTTAAAAAACTGTAGTGTAAAGCACCTTCTGGCAAGACGTGATGGAGTGAATGATGGTGAAAGTTTTTCTTTTTCGGGCCACCCCGCCTTGGTGGGGAAACGGCCGGTGTGATAATAAAAAAAATAAATAAAAATAAATAATGGGTTGTGGAATAGTTTAGGTTTAACTTTACGACTGGCTCAAGTGAGAGCAAGGCATCTAAGGACAGTGTTGCAGTGAAGTTTCAGTTTAACCCTTAAACTGTCCCAAATGTAGATCTACGTTGACGTGCGTAGCACTCCGATCGCAGATCTACATTTTTTACATAAAGCGTGTAAAATCAGACAGATTTACTCTGGAGCGCTAGGCACGTCAACATAGATCTACGTTTGGACAGCTGAAAGGTTAAACTAAGAGATTTAGATTTTTGCCACCGGTGACTAGTTTGTACCCCCTCTATCCATCCTGTGAATGGTAATGAAAAGAGCATATGGCTACACAGAAGGCCTAGAACTAGGCCTCCAGAGGATTTACAGAGTACACTGGATTTATCTACATTTCACTTGCATTTAAATCAAATTTAGGAATTTTAATATATTGGTATCTTATTTTCATTAAAAAGTTTAATTGACATATCACATAGGTTATTATACTGTCTGTTTATTCCTCAATAAGTAGACAATTAAGCAGTGTGTTTAAAGATAATGACTATAGGACTGTTCATGTATTTTGCATTTGATTATCTATTTTGCCAAAAATGCCAGAAGTACTTGTAACCAACCAAGCCTAAGCCTGGTCACTTCTTGCAAGTTTGCTACATAAACGTACCTGTCTACGTTGTTATAATAATGGGTTATAAACTACTCAGGCTTCTAGTTGCTTTCCCATGGAAGATTAAGGTTAAATGTTTCACTAGTTTTCACAGATAACCCATTTCCCAGAGGAAAAAACACTTTCAAGTATGCATTCTGAAATGTTCTAGCTTTGATTTTCACTTATTTTTCTATTTCTAGTATAAGCAAAATTTAAAAAATTATTAGAGTAAATTGTCTTAATCTGTGCTGTTCAGGGATAGTCCCTTCCAACCCTACTTTCTACATGCTTGTGATTGAAAATGTGCATTGTTTTTCAGCTTACTTTGTGGAATGGATTCCAAACAATGTGAAGGTTGCGTGTGTGATATTCCACAAAGGGCCTTAAAATGTCATCAACTTCATAGGCAATTCTACAGCAATACAAGAAATTTCAAGGTAACTTATATTTTTTGTGTGTAGGGTGTTGTGTAAACCCTTTTTTGAAAATTTTGAATAAATAAAAAATCAGGCTTTTAGAATGTTAGCCTTGTACATTGACTGTACTATAAAATGACTTTCACAGCTTAGCTAAACATAAAGTTCAGTTCTAAGTTTGTGTAAAAAAAAAAAAAAAAAAAAAAAGGCACATAGCTATTTAATACAGTAGTCTCCCATATCCCAATGGGGATGTGTTCATAGACCTAACCATGGATAGTAGCAAAGTAATTCTAGAATTAGCACTTTTTCAATGATGGGAAAGCATTTCGACTTCTCTTAGGCTTTTAAAGAACTGCCAGCATCACTACTTTTGTGCTTTGAGGGCCCTTATTAAGCAAAATTAAGAGTTATTTTTGGGCCCCAGTACACTGTGGGTATGGGAAGCCTGTATTTTTCAAGGTTCCACTGTTACTGATTTCATGTGTAAAGATTTTACTTTAATTTAAGCAACAATTTTGACTTTTTCCGTTTTTCTATTGGTAACTAAATTTGTACTGTAAAGAGCAAAACAAAAAAAGTTTTTTCCATACGGATTCCTTTTAGAGGACAAGAAAATTTTTAGTGTGCTTTTATACTTTAAAAGTACGGGTGAAAGGGTTTTCCCTGTAGTTTTTATTTGTAATTGTCAGTTTAGGTCCAGTCTACCTGATCGGGGTTGGTGTACCGGGACTGGTCGAAATATCTGTACTACACGCTTATCTTTGTTTAATTGCCTGTGTCAATTTAAACTTTGATAGCAAATTTTATCCCCCCAGAAAAAATCACCCCTTTAAATGCATGTTAAATTTTTAATTTTCATAACTTTTTTTTTGTTGTGAGTTTAAAATTGATGCAACTCTTTAATATTGTTAAAGTAGTTTTATTTTTTTTCTTGTAGAATTAGGGTTGATGTAACATTTATTTTTTGGGGTTTTGTTTAAGATGCAAATTTCCCCGAGCATTTCTTTAGGTTTTTAATGGTATTTTTCCCAGCGTTTTCGAGAAATTTCATGTTTTTCCCGGCGAAAGGCTTTCCCCCACTGGTATCGGGGAAAGGGTTTGGGATGAGATGGAGTTCCAGAGGCTGAGTCAAACATGAAGATCTAGTGTCGAGTATCAGCAGTTCAGGGGGTAAGTTGTGATGGGGAGTATTTGATTGAAGAAGAACCAATAGATGAGGAGGTACCAGAGGCCAATATTTAGTAGAAGGAACTTTTAAAGTGGCCAAAAAATACTTCAAAGAATATGAAAAAGTTATCAAAATCTTACTAAGGAATCTCCAAGTACATAATGGAATTTAATTTGGTTTTAAAGTGAACAATCTTCAAGAAATTTTTTTTAAACTGTCAGTTTTTTTTTTCTTTTGGTGGCAATTGGTAATAGAAAATGTGCTAAAATGTTTTATTGCGAAATATGTACGAATGCGCTACAGTGTTGCTTTTTTTTATAAAAGTTTAATTTGCGTTACTAGCATTGAAAATACTCTAGTCACTAATATGCCTTAGCAAAAATTTCTGCAAGTTAATTCATTATTTTTTTAACTTGTTTTTTTACGGACTTCGATTTGTTCCAACAAAGCACCAAGATTTCCCAACAATTGGTGTCTGTGTTAAAATGACAAAAATTTTTAGTGAAAAATGCTTGAAACTTCATTGGAAATAATGTTTTATCCCAGTCCAAAACCCACAATTTTTTATTTTAGAATTAAAAAGGATGTTTTTTGGGGTTTTTGGTAAATTTTTTTAAGTGTAAATGGCCAGCAGTGCACGAGGGGCCAAACAGAATATTTTGGGAGTCGTGCTTCTTTTCTAAATTTTTTATGCCGAATTTTTTGTTAATTTTTGGAATAAAACTTATTACCAGATGTTTTTTTTTTTTCTCTCCTACCCAAAAAATTTCCCCTGTTTTAACTCTAATTTGAAAGTCCCCTGAACTTTTTGGTGGGGAAAAAGATTTAAGAGCGGTTTGGGGGTGCTTTGATATTGCTCGGTTCCTTGGTGGGGCTCTTGATAAAAGGGTAAAAAATAATGATCCAGGGAATTTAAACTTACCACAACTTTCCTTGAATAAAACCCAGAGTGCCCCCCCATTCTCCAGGTTTTGGGCCCCTACTAGGGGGTTCCCTTTATCCAGTGAGTGAGGGCTCATTTTAAGAAATGACTTTGTTCCCCAAAATTACCCGGGACTATGACCCCCCCCCCCCCACCCCCGGGGGTTCAGTGCTCCCCCAGGATTTTAAAACCCAGGGGTTTAAAGTTTTTTTCCCCCTAAATGTAAAACATAAAATGGTGGGAGCGGGAAATAAAGGGGGGAGCATCCTACTTTAAGGGTTAACCCCCCCTACCCTTTGGAAAGGGGGGCTTCTACTGCACCTATGAGACTTGGTTATTGGAACAGCCAGGAGACATCAGTTGCCCCAATAATGGTTCATGTCATAGTGGTGTCTCCCCCCATAGGCTCCGTCCATCAAAAGAACCAGAGGGAATTCAAAGGATTCAAACACTTGAGTGCCAGTCTAGCTGGGACAGTTTTTTAAATGCCCCAAAGGGGTCGGATCATCCCCCGAGCCCAAGTATTGGAAATTAAAAAGTCCACAGAAATCGGGAGTGCTGGTTTGTCCCGGGGAAACCCCCCTGCTACTTCCCTTTTGGTAAAGGAAAGCAGATGCTTGTCAGAAAAAGTGTCTGGTATAAATTTTGAACTAATCTACTGCTTTTCAATGTTGCTTTTATGGCTTGTGTGAACATTTGAAGTGCTCTTTATTTTTTAAAATCTAGGGGCAAGGCTAAACCATAGGATTATCAGTGCCTGAGGGGGATGAGGAAGGAATTTTAATCGGAAAAACTGGGAACGACCCAAATTTCCCCTAGTCAAGACCCTTCACCAGCACCCCCCTCAAGGGGGTTCCTTGATGTTGGGGGGGGCTCTTGATTTAGAGAATTGGATCTGTGCTCCCCCCCCCAAATTTAAAGCCTGAATGCCCCACTCCCCCCCCCGGGGCGCTGTATAATCCTCCGGGTTTAGCGCCCCCCTTGTTAAAAAATAATACCAGCATCAAGGAAACCTATTTGGGGGGTTGAGTGCAAAAAAAAAAAAAACCATTTTTTTTTTTGTAAATGAAGTAGTGTTTTGAAGACCTCGCATGTCTTGGGCCTTTTAAAAAGGTAAATCCCCTGGGGGAAGGTTTCCCTTGTTTTGGGTGAGGGGCTCTTGATTTGGGTAATTGGATCTGTGCTCCATTTCCCCCAAATTAAGCCTGAACCCTTTCCACTTTCCCCCCCGGGGCATGTATAATTTTTCCTGGTTAAACACTTCCCCTTGATTATAATAACCCCCTGATGGACAGTGTAACAGATCAGAAAGATGTCTAGGCAGTTGTCCCCAATCAAAATTTTTGCAGAGGGCTTTGTCTGTTTTGGGGAAAATAGTCCTAAGACCAGGCCTGGAAGTTTCGGGAGATGCTCTGCTGTAGTGGAGGGCACTGTTGTGGGGAAAAACTGTAATTTGGGCATCATTTGCTGGCTCTTGGGAGGAGGGGAAAAACTATGACCCATTATGACAGTCCCAAAACCTCCCCCCCTTTCCCTGACATTATTCTTGGAAAATTTAAATTTTTTATTTGGTTTTAAGTGGGGTGCTTCTACGACGATAGGGTTGGCTTTTCCCAAACCCATGAAAGGGACCATGGAGGCTACATTGCTGGTTGAGGATACGAATGCTCATCCGTCTGGTTCCTAGAGGTTAAGGCAGCTCTCTGATGCAATTTGAAAATCTGGTTCCCCGTTGACAACCGATCCCTTTGGGAAAGTTACGCTAGTGGAAGTTTTTGGGAAAGTTTTCCTCTTCAAGGGGGGGGGGGGCCTTGGTGCGAGAAGAGGCTTTGGTTTGGGGAAAATTTGATCTTTTGCTCTCCCTTTGACCCAAAACCCAATTACCCCCCCAACCCCCCTTTTCCCATCCATCCCCCCCATCCCCCCCCTTTTCCCCTTTTCCCCTCCCCCTCCCTCCCCCAAATTCCTTCCCATTTTCAGCCCTTTTGGGAAATTTTCCCACACACTCTAGTTCCTAGGTAGGGGGAAGGGTACCAAAGGGCCATCCCATTGCATTAAGGTCCTTGGCGGTGCTGTGCTTTCCGTGGAATCTAGATCACGTAGAGGTTCCCCATCCCCCCTCCGGTCTCCGGGGGTGATTTTGGGGTTTTTGGGTGACTAGTGTATTCTGGGTCTGTCTGTCGGATTTGGGGGGGGTGGGCAAAGGAGGTATGCGTTGTGTGGGTGTCGGCCCCCTCTCTTTTGTCCGCGGGTGATCAGGGATGTGAGGTTGTACCCCGATTGCTGGGTTAGTGGCATGAAGGGAAAGGGATGGCTTGGGGGTTTCCCTGTGCACCCGCACCTTTCGTGCAGGATCTTCTTGAGGTGGAGGGGGTTTACACCCTTTTTTTCCTCCCGGAGTATTTCCCCCTCTTCCCCGCCCCCCCCCTTTTTTTTGCAAAATAGAAAGAAGGACATAACCCCGGAGTCCCAAATCCATGAACTGTCCCCCGGGCCCCCTTCTAAACGCCCCCCGTTTTCCAAAACCCGTACCTCTTTTAGTGCCGTTTCGTCCCCCCTTCAGGGCTGGGGTTCCGACCGACTCCTTTGATGTGTTGACCTTTGCTTGTTTGCTTTCCCCCTACGGTGCGGCAATTTTTGAATCTCCTGCCCCTCCCTGTAGGTCTAACTCTGGTCCCGCCCTAAACACCCCCGATAATGATGATATTTTCACTTCCTTCTCCTTTTTTATAAAAAAGACCCGCAGTCACGCACTTCCCCTTTCAGCTATATTTCAAATACCAAGGCTTTTTTTTTACTTTGCCCATTCCTCTATGCCTGTCTTTCCGACCCTAGTACTTGGCAAAACGCTCCCATGCCGTTGGGGGGAGTATCCTTCATGTTCTCGAGGCGGTATGCATTTCCTGTTTCAGAAGCTAACCAAACTCCGTCTTTCTCTCCGTAAAAACTATCGATACTATTCCCGTAACTATTGAAAAAACATTCCTCAATTCTTTTGTGGTCTGCATTCTGCCCCTACCATTGTCAACGATTTTTAGATATGTGGGAATGACATTCTGGAACAGTTTGAAATCAAAACCTCCCCCCCCTCAAAGTAGACATTATGTCCTCCCCGCCCGGCAGAGACAATCCCTTGCAATGTAGCTCGTTTGACTTTTGACTGCTGTGAGCTTCCATCCTTTTATTTCGGGGCACATTTTACAAGTTTGAAAAGTGATCCCCACACCACCAGTGTAGAAAATTTCTGGCATTTTGGTATCCAGCAAATATGAGGTCCATGCTGAATGCCCAGTTGTGGTGCTGACAACCTCCAATACAGTTGTCATCTATCCCCCTTGGCAAATTATCATGAGGTCATCCCTTTACTCTGCTTTCCAAGTTTTCTTAAAAGAGCAGAAATTGTTTTTCCAAAGAGGCAGAAGGGCCCCCATAGCTATGGAGTCTCACTATGCCCCCAAGGGAGACTTCCCCCTATTTCTTATTCTTGGTTATTAATGTTCCCCCCCCCCTTTGGGGGCCCAACCTTGATCCCTCTGCGGCACCCTTTTCCCAGTCACCCCTGTCTCTAATTATTTTGGTCCTGGATCCGCGGTCCCAACCCCAGCACCTCATTTTGGTCTCACCTCTTCTTCCTCTTACTCATGAGTTTCTGTATTACAAGACCTTTTATAAACCTACTCCCCCTCACCCCTCTCCTCCAAAATTACAACATCCCCATTTTAAAATCTTTAACACTTCCCTTTGCAACCTGCGCATTTTTCTTTCCCCGTCTTTGTCCCCGGTTTTTCCCTTTAATGGCTTGTTTGGTGTGGGGATTCATCCTTTCCTGTCTGTACCTTTTTTCCCCGCCCCCCCCAAGTTTTTCCTTTTTGCTCCTCTGGTTTGCTTCCTCCGTTTTCCCTCCCAGCTCTAGTTCCCCCTTCCCTTTCATCCTTCCCTACTTTAGTAAGTCCATTGTCACTCCCATCTTTACTCACCCCCCTCCCTTCATCTCCAATATTGTACCACATACAAGTCCCTTTTCTCTGAAACCCTTGAAACATCTCAGAATTATCGAGGAGATGACCATTTTGGGGCATGATCCCTCCCGTTCCTCCTCTTCACCTTCCGTCTGCACAATCTTCTTTGCAGCGTCCCAATCTTCCGCTTAAAAGTTTTCCGCTCCTCCCCCTGTGGACTTTTTAAACCCACTAGTCCCTAGAAAATCAACCCTTAGATTTTTGTATCTTTTTCTTCACAAAACTGGGTTATTTCAGTGGAATTTTCCCCGTTTTCCCCCGTTTGTGTTTTTTTTAAAGAACCCAAAAATTTTGCTCTGCTGTTGCCATTCATCCGGGCTATGATTTGTTTCTCGGATCCATTTCCCCTGGAAACCCTTTTAAAGAAAATGCACTTTTATACGCCGATTCCTTTCCGTCAAACTCTTTGTTTTATTGCTGCATTACACTGCGCCCTTTTTACTTTAATAAGTGGTATACAAACTGTTGTTTGAAACTTCTCCTCAGGCATTATCTATCCTGTGTTGTATTTCTGGTTTCTGTTACTTTTTGGTTTTAATGCCCCTATTTCTTGGGAAGGGCTCATGTGACTCCCCTGGGATTCAGTTGGAGGCGTTTCTCGCTTCCTCCCCTCCCTGTTATAAATAAGGTTCTCCCACCCATTTTGACCTCGTACTCATTCCTCTCTTGCATGATCTCTCGGCTGTTCTTCCTAAATGTACTAGCTTCACTGGGCTCCCCCCCGGGGTTGACGACGCGATTATTTTCCAATATCCTTTTCTATTCCCACCTTGTAGCCCATGTGGCAATTTGACCGAAAAAAAAGGGACTTTTTACTCGTTCTAACTATTTTTGTGAGGTTCCTTCTTCATCCTCCATTTATGAGTTTTTACCTCTTTTCGACCTCAGTTTTAACCCAGCTTCACTTTCTATCCCCAAACATCAGGCAAGCATTCTCTGAAGTTCGTATTTTGGCGTCTCCTGCTTGTGTGGGCAGTAAGTTTGAAATGCGCTGCGTGGGGCAGGTACCGATATAAAAAAACCCAGAGAGATTCCTTTATTTTAACAGAGGAGGCGGTCGTCGCGTGCTCCCTGACGTAAAAAGCATTATGGAGGATTATGTTTCTTCCATCACTTCTGCTTCCTTATGAGTGCAGTTGAAAAAAAGTACAGAAAAACCCATGATAAATACTTTGACCCGGTCCCGCTCCCCGGATTTCGGTGTTTATTCGCAAAAAACCCAAATGTTGCCACCGAAAATTTGGGAATCATCTTGTCCCTATTTAGGGGCTTCATCTATGCCCCTCATTTCGTTCCTCAGAGTCTGCCAGACATTTGGGACCCCTTTAAAATTTTCTTTACCCAGAGAAGAATTTATGATAGGGTTTTTTCCCATTTTCGGGAAAACTGAGGCAAACATCAGGTTCCCGCCCTTGGCAGCGGGGCCCCTGCGGCATTCATTTCGTATGCTACAGCATTTACTCATTTCCCCCTTGCAGTCCTCTTAAAACTCTTCAATTTATTTGGTCACAAGGGGTTCTTCCCCAGTTGGAAATCTGCCATTGTTCCCCCTTTTTGCAAACCGGGTATTTGGGAATAATGCCTCCCACTATCGTCCCATTGCTCTTCCCAGGGCAGATTGAAAGGGTTTGATGGAACTTTGGGTTTAAATAGATGTTTGATGGGGTTTATAGGACACGCAACAGTCTCCCCATAGTCAATAGGCTTTCGTAAGGGCCATTCTCCCACTGACGTTTTCTATGCTTAGATAGGGTTTTTTCGTAATGCCTTTGCCAAAAACTTCTCAGTTATCGCCATTTTTTTTTGGCCCTTGGAAGGATTTGGCACAATTTTGGAGGTATAAAAATTTTGGGGCCCAGGCCCATCCTTAGGCCTCCGAGGAAAATCTCCTTTTTTCCCTTTTGTCCGATCGCCGTGATGCTCATTCCCTTCGTACTGTTTTCGATCTCATGTCCTCTCCCAAACCCTTTCAAATATGGGGATGGCAGGAGGGCCTTGTTTACTCTTTTCCCTTTTCTCTTTCCCTTTAATTTGCTTTGTCTTTTTTTATTTTCCCCTTTCTTGTTCATGTGGGCACTCACTTTTCCTCCCCCTTGGGGGGGAATTTCCCGATGGTTCGTGTCTGTTTTTCCCCCCCTTGCCCCGAAAGCCCAACGTCTGGGTTGGTTTCTCGCTCTCTTTTCTTAACCATTCCCGATTCATTTTTCATGCCTCGGGTGTACACCGAGGGTTTCCCAAACTCTTTGAGGGTGTAGGATTATAGCAGTGTTTCCGGCCCCGACACTTTAAAAGCAAAGGGCTTTTTATTTTCCCGGCAGTGAATTGTATGCCCTTTTCTCGTAGCACTATCAGTTTTGAAATCTAGCCTGTGTCCCTTTTGTGTAAGTTTCATCCCTCCCTTAGTGTTTTTTTGGAGGCTATACGAAATTTTTGTTTACCCCTCTCCCGGGTTTCTTCGTACCCAAATTTGGTTACACTGTATCTCTACCCAAGCAAAAAAGATTTTGGGTTTTTTTTTTGGGGTTTCCTGGTCTGTTAAATGTACGGGGGCAATGAACGGGCAGACACTGATGGCGGTAAAGCAGTACATGACCCCAAAGTTTCATTGGGGGGGTTTCCCCGTTACAGACTTTTTGCTGTAACTCTCCCCACCGGGGGGCACCTGTTGGCAAAACAATGGTTGATTTCTTTTTAAAAACTTTTGGATTTTTGGGTCACATAGGGGTTTGCGGGGGGAAAAAAAGGGTTTTACGGGGGGAAATGGACCGGGCCCGGCACTAGTAAATTTGCCGGGTGTCGAACAAGGGGAAAAAAAAGGGAATATCGATCTTTTCTTAATTTATTTAAAGTGGTGACAAGGATTTTTTATGTGCAGTGGCAAAAGGGGAAATAAATTGTAGAAAAGGGAGAAAATCTAAATTACCCCCAAAGTTTTGCGTAAAATAATGGGGAGATTGGGGAATATCTTAAAAGGGAAACTGGCCTAGGAATATTCCCAGGGTCCAGTGAAGTTTTAAATAAGGAAAATAAGTAACTATATAGTCATAAGATAGAAACGAGTGAGGGTTTAGCTTTGGGAGGTGCAGGGAATCCCAGCAAAAAAATTGAGCATACCCCCCGGTTACCTTTTACAAAACGGAAAAAATTTTCTTTTCCTTAGAAGGGGAAAGGGGGGGAAGTTTTTAGCGTAGGCCTGGGGTAAAACAAAAATTAAAACTTTTGATCCCAGAAAAACGCAGTGAAAAGTGTAATTTGAAAGAATAAAAGTGTATATCCTTGAGATAAACAGTGTACAGAACTCAAAAAAGGGAAATTTTAAAAATAGTAAAAAATAATAATAATAGTATTAAAAAAAAAAAAAAAATAGTGGAATTTGGGGATTTTATTATAAAAAGGGGGGAAGCGCAAAACCCCGGAGGATTATACAGCGCCTGGGGGGGGGGATGGGGAAAGGCATTCAGGCTTAATTCGGGGGAAGGAGACAAAACCCAATTTTCCCCTAAAACCAAGGCCCTCCCCAACATAAAGGGAAACCCTTTCTTGGGGGGGTTTGTGACTGTGGCAGTGGGGGGCAAGTCTCCCAGTCACACCCCCCCTTTGAAACCCCCCCCAAACCCTACACCACCCCCCCCCTGCACCCCACCCCCCCTTTACACCCCACCCACCCTCCCCCCACACCCCCCTACACCCCCACCCCCCTTTGCACCACCCCCACCCTACACCCCCCCTGCCCCCACCACCCCCCCTACACCACCACCCCCCCTACCCCACCACCCCCCCTGCCCCACCACCCCCAAACACCACCCCCCCCCTGCACCCCAAACCCACCCTACACCCACCCTGCACCACCACCCCCCCTGCACCCCCCACCCACACCCACCCCCCACCTACACACCACCCACATACTGAAAAACTTGGTTCTTTATTTTTTACTTCTTGCATATTCTGGCCCCAGAAAGAGAAAGGTAAAGTGGAAATCAGTTTTCTTCCGTGGCTTCAGTGTAGTAGGATACAGAAGGATTTTTCCAGCACAGCTTATCTGTGGGAATGAAAAAAAACCCTTTGGAAAGGAATCCAGAATCACATGCAACCTTTTGCTTTCCAAACACCTTATCTTTGTACTAGACTAAATACAGCCCCCAAAAAAGGGACCTCGAACTACAAGGGCTTCTGGTTTTGCAAAAAAGATTTTAAAAATTTGGGCAGGTTCGAAAGGTACAAAGGGGGTAATAAATGATAAAAAAAATAAAGAAAAAAGGTGACCTTTTGGGATGGGTTCTCCCAAAAAATATAAAAAAAATTGGGGCAAGAGTTAGGTATCAAAAATGCAAAAAATTGTCCATACCAAAACAGAGGACTGGGAAAATATCAAAGCCCACCCAAAGGGTGCTAAGCCAGCCCCAAACCCCCAGTATGCACTAAAACCCCATTGCGGGTTTGCGGGGCCCAGGCTCCCCCGGGGTTTGAAACCAAAATCCCCACAGTGCTGGGGCTGGCCCAGGTCCCCCAGTCTTTGCAAAATTCCCCAACAGTGCGGGGCCCGGGCCCCGGGCCCCCGCCCCCCCCCCCGGGCCCCAGTGTGCCCCAGCCCACCCCCACCCCCCACCCCCAGTGCTGCCCCAGCCCCACCCCCCAGCTTTTTTCCACCCCGACTCTTTTGGGACCCTCCCCAAAACCCACCACAAAAACAGAAAAATATACTGAGACGCGGTTAACCTCCAAAAGATATAAAAAAATTTTTCCGGGTGGGAAAAGGTAAAAAATATGTGTTCAATGGGGGAAAAATTTTCCCAACTCCCTCCGTTAGGGAAAAATGGGGGAGATAATAATAGAACAGGTTTTTACTAGACCCCGGGTCATAAATAGGCGGAAAAAAAAATTTTAAAGGGGCCTTGGGGAGTAGAAAGGTGTCTGGGGATCTCACTTTCAAGGTTCAAAAACCGGGGCCCCGTCGCCGTGAAAAGGAAAATGATGGGATGGTTTGGGAAACTTTCAAAACGAGAGTTGCCAACCCCTGATGACCCTTTTTCAAATCACTTGTTCTCTCTAGGCGGGGAATACTGCTTCCCATTAAAAATCCCCCTTCCCAAAGCGGGTGAAATCGCAGATCTGGGAGGGGTTTTTACAGAGATCCTTTACTGCCGTATAAGTTCTGTCAAGCCCTTAACTAGGGAATGTTTTGGGAAAGCACTTGACTTGTACTCTTTGGGAAAAAGCAGGAGGGAGAGATATTTCTTAATTTTCATTTTGGAAAATTTTGGGAAAGGAATGGCCCCAAAAATTGCAACAAAAATTTCATCCTACGAAAGTAAAAAAATGGGAGGCAAAAAAAAAATCCCCCAAAAAAAAAGTACCTTTAAAAGAAAAAAACACCAAAAGGGCCCCGGGGGCCCCAAAAAACTTTTTTAACGCCCCCCCCATCAAGATTAGGGGAATTGCCAAAAAAACCCCTGGTGCCTTAAAAGAGAGAGCTGGACAGTTTCCAAAAAGTCATTTGTTTGGATCAGGGGGGGCTGTGGCTCGTACGTTGGCTGCGTGCGGCCAGCAGTAACGCCCTATTTTAAATCGGGCCCCTTGACCCCGGGGGAAAGGCCTGGCCCTGGCCCGGGGCCCCGCGGGGGCGTTAAACCCCCGGAAAAAACCTCCAGGAAAACCCCCGGGTATAGTTTTCGGGGCATCTTCGTTTCATCAGTGTGGGGGTTTTGAGAAAACTCCCTCTCCCCATTTCGAATGGGCCCACACTCGTTTTAATCAGGGGTTTATCTCATCGAAAAAGGCGCCCTGTTCTACTCTAAAAAAATTGGGCAGGTTCCAATTTCTGTTAGCCACATTCTTTTTGGGGACGGGGGCCTCTTTTAAAACAAGAAAGCAGAATATCCCTTCCAATGCCGGCCCCAATAAGTGCGAAAAGGGCCCCTAAAACTCCGGGAAAAACAGTTGAAATCCTTGATCTGTTTTCCCCTTTGCCCGCAGGCGGAGAGGTTTTGGGGTCCCAAAAACCTGCACACGAAAATCACTCCAATGAAAGAAAAAGGTCGGAGGAAAAGCAGCATTCCCCCGATGAAAAGAAAGGGGCGCCACGAGTACACTGAGAGCAACAAAAAAAAGTGCCAGGCCCCAAGGGACTGTTCAATTGCCCCCCAGCAACATAAGGGGGTTTAAACCAATAGCCCCCGGGCCCTGTTTTAAAAAGAAGGCAGGGAAACAGGCACCAAAAGTCAGTACCTCCCAACCGGGCTGGGGTTTTCGTACGTCGCTTGGTGCACCCAGCAGTAACGGCCTGGTTGATCAGACAATGATCCCCCATGAGGCTGGTCTCGGGACGGGTCCCCCAGGGGGGTTGCCCCCCAAAAACCCTTCCAGGAAAACCTTCGTCCCCGTCTACTGTTACTTTCCTTTCCCCTTCTTGTTTGATGGGCCTTTTTTAAACCCGGGATTTCTCTCATTGACTTTTTAACAGCACCGGGGGAAGAGAAAAAAAGGGTAATTCCCTTTTAACCCCATTAATAAAATGTCCCAAACCCCCTTTCCTTTTTAAAAAATTAGGGATGTAAAAAAAAAGTAAATTTCCCGAAAGAAAAAAGGAAAGAAAGAAGGTTTGTTTTTGAGCGGAAAAAGCCAGTAGGATTTAATATTTTTTAAAAAGTAGGGAATACTTTTAATATAGCATATTGCATACAAATTTATGATGGGCATGATTTATGAAAGGCAAAGCCTTGGGACAGATCAGTATTCAGGTTTATAAAACCTCTGATCTTTGGGGGTTTTTAAAAGTTAAAGTTATGTTTATAATTATATAACCTGAGGGTGTTTTTCTCTCACCAAGAAATTTGCTGAGAGTTTAACCCCTATCTTTTGCAGTTTCTTGTTTTGTGGTAAAAAGTTTACGTGCAGTCTTAATGCCCCTCGTGCAGTCGATAAGCTTAAAACCCCAAATTTAACCAAAAAACGTAAAAATCCTATTAAAGGTTCTTGATGTTGGGGAAAAAACATAATATTGTACAAATAATAAAGGGCACTTCCCAGAAATACTCGAAGGTGAAAAAAAATAATCTGTTTAAAAAAGTGGCACAAAAAAATGAAAAAAAAAATTACATGTGTAAAAAAATCGAATTGGTAATACACCAAGAATATGAAATTTAGAGGTACTTCCCCAAATATAGGTACCATAAAAAAAAATTTGCTTTAAATTTTTACTCTTTTTTTTGGGATTATTATTAAATCAGGGGGAAAAGCTATTTTATGGAAGAATTATATAATAGATTTTCCCCTGAGGTAAAAATCCTCGTTTCTAGTTAGATGGGATCTCAGGGACATTTTTTGCAAGACGCAAAAAAAAAAAACCAAAGAATTATATTTTTTTTATATATATAATATTATTTTATAAAATTTTATATTATATATTATATATTATATCATATTTATATATATACAATAAGCCACAGTAACAGGTGATTTCGGGAATATGGAAAAAAACCCCTTTTAAAAAGAATACAAAAAATTTCCCAAAGCGCTTTCGTGATCTCACATTACAAGGAACAATCATTTTTTCCTTGATAATGTGGGTGGGTCACAAAAGGTTTTGGGTTTTTTTTCTTTACGGGTGGTTGTTTTGCATATATATATATATATATATATATTTAAAATTATATTTATATATATTTATTATATATATTATATATATATATACATAAAATAAATTATATATATATATATTTTATAATATATATATATATTTATTATATTTATTATTATTATATAAAATTATTATAAAATATATAAAATAAAAAATATTTTATAAATATATTATATATATATATTTTGTATATATAATATGTACTCCCCTAGTTGGGTTTTCGGGGGCGAGTCCAAGCCCCTGGCCCGCCTCTTCCTGGTGTGTGTGTGTGTGAAAAACATTTTCAAAAAGGGCAAAAAAGAAAGGGTTTACAAAAAAACCAAGATTTGTGGGCCTCAAAGGGGGTATGTTATTTTGAAATTTACAAGATAACTTTCTACTTCCCAGGGATCCCACTACCCTTTTTATTTTTTTCCAGAGTTCGTTCATTTGGTTTGGGGCCACTATAAATGGGGACTACAAAGGGAAAATGCCCTGTGCTTCATGTCTTTCCCATTTTTGGGGTTTTACAAAAATAATTTGTTTACGTAAAAGGCCCCCCCCATAGTGACTTTCGGGACCAAAATTTTGACCTACCAAAAAATGATATTTTCTGGGGGTAAGCTAAGTTTTGGTCACGCTAAACATACAGTAACTTAGGGGGTTAGCTCTCAGGGTTGGTCGTTCTTCCCTCAAAAATTCCCACCTGTTTTTTAAACGGGAATTTTACCCTTTAAAACAAAAAGCTGAAATACTAAAATATTTAGTTATTTAAAAACTCATTAGTGCATTACGGTCACAATTATTTTCTTAAAAAAAAAATTTAAAGACACTAAAAAAGGAATTGAAAAACTCTTTTTTAAAGGGAAATATCCCGGGTTGGTTTTTGGGGGGGGTCAACCCCCCCCGCGCCCGGTCTTGACCGGGGCGCAACTTTTGGTCGTGATCTAAAGTCCAGCTGGGGGGTTTCATCATATGGTAAGATCCGCGTCACAAAAAACCCTTTCCTTTTAAGTAAGAAAATTTTTTTCAGGTATACAAAAATTTACGTTACATAGAATTTCATACTTTGCAGCATATGTGTGGGAAAAACTAGGAAAACCCCAAAAAAAGTAAAGAGTGATTTTTTCCTTTGGGGGGGTCCTTTAATTATACATTATTTTTCTCATAAAAAACCCTTTTCTGTTTCCTATTATCCCTTAAACCTAACCTGACCTTTTTCATATTTTTTAGTTTTTTTTATTGTAATGAAGTCATATTCTGAATAGATTTATTTTTTTTAAAAAAAATTTCCCTATTAAAAATTTTTAACTACTGCTACCTTCACCCAAATATTTTTTTTTTTTTTATAAATCAATCTTAAATATTCTTAAAGAACACTTCCTCTCCCGGATCAGAGAAAACCCCACCGAGTCAATTTTGTGTTACATATGCCAAAAACAGGTTCCTATAAAACTGAAGAGCCCAGCTATTTACCCACCTTTCAGGCAAAGGTTTAATACTGTTTCCACCCCCGTGGGGTCCCTATTCCATAAGTTCTTACTGGGCGAAACCAAAAAAAAGAAAAATAAGAAAGAAAGGGAAAACTGCAGAAGGCCCCTGGCCCATCGAGGCAGGTCCAAGTCCCCTACCGGGTTTTAAACCAAAGCACCAACCTAGTCAGGGGGGTCACATTGACTTAAAGGGGGGAAACACGGCAACCCCACCCGGTTTTGCACAAAACTATCAGGTCTAACTCACACCCAACCCCCATCTTTTCCCTGTATTTATAAACCTATTTTTAAAAATACACAAGTTTGGCCCCTATAAAAGGATTGGGAGTTTGTTCACTCATCCACAAATCTATTTTTCCAAACCCGTACTTTCCTATATCCTTCCTGAAATTGAATTTTTCCAACTTAAAAAACCCTTGCGGGGGTCCTTTTTCTAGGCTAGATATTTTCAGCAAAACTATTTAAAATCCCTTTTTTATTCCTGTTTTCCATTTTTCCCCCTCAATCAATCCCCTAATTCTACGTCTTTTAAGAGTGCAGTTTTTGGGGCCCTTTGTCATCCTCATTGGGGAAGGGGTTTTGTACTGGGATCAACTTTGCATCCTCCTTTTTAATTTTCCAGAGAAAAATTTTTATCCCTTCTGTAATACGGTGACCAAAACTGTGCGATAATCTAAATGAGGCCTATGGTTCAAGAATTTTATTACATTTCACCTAGCCCAAAAAGATCACTAACATGTACAGAAATTCTAACAGGTAAAACCTTTTAATACCATTTTCAATAAAATGTATTTTGTAGGGCAGTTCCCCTAAGCTCGGGGCACTAATTTCCCCCACTCAACACCCCACTTTTATATTAATATATATATATATATATATATATTTAAAAAATATTTTTATTAATATATTTATATATATTTATAAAATATATATTGTTTCTGCCGAATAGGAAGAACTTTCGATCCTTTGGTTAAAAAGCAACGCTCACTTGCCATATAGGACAAAATGAAAATTTGTGTAGCCCAAAAATTTCGCCAAAATCATTCTGGGAAACCCAAAGGAAAAAAATTTTATTTGATTGTGTTTTTTGTACTAAATTACTGTAAAGTTTTAAAAAAATATTTAGTTGGGTTTTTGGCTAAAATAAAAATTTCTCTTGTTATAATAAGGTTTGGGAATTTTTTTAAGATTCTTTTGGTGCAAAATTAATTTTTTTTTCATTAAAATTAAAAGAAAAAAATATCTTTAAGGTAAAGAAAAAAATTTCAGAAAGGAAATTAATTTTTTAAAAGGTTCTTGGTAATTGACCAGTTTTTTCATATTCGGCATATATTTTATTTTTTTTATATATATATATATAAAATTATATATAAAAATATTATATATATAATTTAAAATTTTATATTTATAAAATATTTTTATTTATTTATTTATCTCCATAATTTATGGTCATTAAAGTTATTTTTACGGGCCCTCGTTTTAAATAGGCGGGGTATTTTCAACAACAATAAAGGTTTTTTTGATCAATTTAAAATTTTATTTACTGAGAGAACAATTTTTAAAGTCACGGGGAAAAAAAAAATTTTAGGTATGATTTTTAGCGATGATAGAAATAAAACTAAAATACTGACCCCAATTTGGACAAATTAAAAGTTTAAAGTGGTTCCCCAGGGTTTTTTAAAGGGCCCTTTCCCGCGGACTCCAGCGCCAAATTCCTAAACTTCTACTTTTGTCTTTCACAAATACTTTTTCTCCCCTCTATCTGTTACACAGACAGAGGGTAGTCAAAATTAACAGAGGCAATAAAAGGTCAGGGGCTGGGTCCCAAGTTTTTAGCAAAAACCGGTTACCCGTAGTAATGAACTATTTTTCATGACTTTTTTAAAATTTTAAATTCCTTTGACTCCTTACTCCACCTTCCCAAATTATGACCTTTGGTCAGCGATTCCCAAAAGAGGTGTCAGGTGTCAAACCCCCTTAAGTTGAAAGCCCAAAAAACTTTCAGAGCAATTCTTACATCGTGATTAATATATATTTTTCCTTTGCTTGAAATTTTCGGTTCAAATATGTTTATGCTTTTTGCCTAGGGATCTAAGGTTCATCCCCGGGCCTGGGGGCCCTGATTTTTGACATACAAAATACCAAAGGCTTGATAGGACGAACAGTAAAAAAACCCTTCAAGAGACGAGTAAAGATACAAGGGGGCAAATTGGAAATTAAAAAATAAGCGAGTCACAGGAATGTTAGTAAAATTTTTTTAGACTAAATGTTTGTGAGGAAGTGGAAAAAAACCTGGGCGAAGAGGTGGTGGAGGGGAGGGGCCAAAAAAGCAATTTAAAAATGCGTTCCCTCATGGGCACTCATTTCTTCGATGCAGGAGAGGGGTCTTGATTCCAAAGGGAAATTTTTTTTTTTATTTTTTTTTAAAAAAAATACATCACCCGCCCATAAAAAAAAAACAGGCCCCTATCCGCCAAAAAGATGTAATTTAATTTTTCCCTGGCCATTTAATGCCCCATACAAAATATAAAAAAATTTTACATTATGTAACAAAAAGTATCTAATGAAAACACTAACAATAACCAAAAAAAGGAGAGTATTGATACATACGTTTACCCCCCTACATCAAAAATAAAGCCGATTTTTCTTTACTATGACTTTTTCATGTAAGAATTTTTTTTTCCCCCTGAATATACGTAACAAAAAAAGCTTTTCAAAAAAATTGCATGTTTTAAGCTCGTAATGTAAAATGTAAACTATACCTGAAAAAATTGCATCAAGAAAAAATAGACTTTAAAAAACAGTTTTTAGGGTTTTGACCTAAATTAAAAACACTTTAAATGTGGCAAAAACCCAAAAATATATAAATTTTTTTAAAAAAACAAGTGACATTAAACAATAAGTTGATAAAATGCCTCCTTCAACACACCCGGGACACAGTATGAAAAAGTTTTTAAAAAAACCCCCTAATCCGAAAATGTGTATATAATTTCCCATTCATTAAACCCCCTTTAGAGATGAGCCCTTTAAAAGGGCAAAGTTCAAAACTATTTTCCTATAAAAAAAACCCTTTTTATTACACCCCCCTCTTTTCCCCCCATTTAGGAACCACCCCTGTCTCTCGGGGCCCGATTTACAGTTTCCCCGTTTGCTCAGTCTCCCAGCGTACCTGAGCCCTATAAGCCTGTCAAAATCGAACCCGTTTCCCCAATCACACAAACCCACCCCAAACTTGTACTGCTAAATGAAAACAATACCCTAAAAAATAATATTTACCTCCCAACCCTCTGGGCAGAGGTGTGATGGTAAGTGAAACCCCGATAGCAAAGGGGTTTTATACACGGGGGGTTTAAAACAGTCAACCCCTGGGACCCAATACAAAAAATTTTAAAAACCCAAATTCTCCCTATCAAAAATGGAACACCACTTAATCCCGCTGCATCACTACCTCCCAAACACCCAATAAAAACCTGAACCTTCCCTCGTTTTTCCCTCTAAGCCACCCCCCAACACACCACAACAACACCCACCCCACACACCAGCTGGGGATTGTCCTTTCGAAGAAAAAGGTTTTAGGGAAGGGAAATTTGGGCCGACGACATTGGGGGCCCCGGAGGGTCAGGGGGAGAATAAATAAGACATTTCAATATCTGCGCAGAATAGAAAAGGTGGACAAAAGGATGTTCCCGAGATGGGACCAGACACAAAAAGGTCCCCAATTTTGGAAATTGAAGACTTTAGATGAATCAAGGGAGGGTTTGGAAATATTTCTTCCGTTTTAGAGTAGTCAAGCCCTGGAATAGCCCAGGGAAGGGGAAGTAGGGAGGCGGGGGGGGGAAAAAAAAACATTGTTTTTAAAACGAGGTTGATTTAAAACTCATGGGGCAGGGGGAGAGAGGGCCCAGTTTTGCAATCAGTGAAGAAAGGGAGGGCCAGGGCTTTGAAAACAACCCCCTTTAACCACAAATTTGGTGGTACACCCCACACACTCCCGACGGCGAGCCCCTTTAAAAACCCGGGGTGACATTTCAATCCTTGCCCAGCCATGAAACCCCCCCCCCATACAAAACGAGTAAGACCCAATAGTTAAACTCGATAACCCACGGGGGAAAGGGTCCCCCCCACCGCGATCCCCAAAAATTTCCCCCTTCCCGCAAACCGTCCCATAAAAAGTAGCTGCCAGTACCGTTTTCCCCGCCACCCCTCCCCCTTTCCCCCGCATACCCCCCCGAAAGTACACGGAAAAACTACCATTAAATATGCCAATGCACGTTTGAAATCTCTGGCACCCCTCCCACAACCAAAATGGGGCGCTCCCCAACCACGGTATGCCCCCCTCCCACAGCCTGACTTTCCTCTATCCAATCCCTAACAATCCCCCAAAAATTTTGCAAAAAAAAACACCGCCCTGATTTTGCCGTATCTTTGCCCCCCACACACTCCCCCACCCCCTTTTCCTCATTTCGCCCGCAGGGAAACCCTTTTCCCGATGGCAAAATGCCAAAGCGGGAAAAGGAAAATAACCTCCCGCACCCGAGGTCTGAGCTTCAACTTACCCAAAGTGACACCCAAAAATTCCCCAAACCCTACATGGGGTAAATTCCCTCCCCCGGCACCACCCCTTGCTCCCCAATTTTCTTCGCCCCAAAAACCCCCATGGAATTTGCCCGGTCCTGTAGGACCCCTTTAGAGTACGCAGACCCCCCAAAATTCCCTCAACTCTGCACCCCCCATTCCCCTCTGCACTCCCCTTTCAGAAGCTTTAACCCCCCCCCCCACCCCAACCCGTTTCATTTCCCCCCGTAAGAAAAAACCCCTTTTACCCAAAAGCCGTAGATCCAATAAAACCCCAAAACCCCCCGGGCGTACCCGGGAGTTTCCCCCTCCCTTCCCCGCAATCACACCCCGGGAAACCCCATATAAAAACCCAAAAAACCTTTCTTTAAAAAATTTTCGTAATTCCTTGCCCGTTAAGGGGGGTTTAAATGCCGCCACATGCCAAAAAACCCTTTCTGTACCCGTAACGTGTTTACCAAAGGGTGGGGCCCCCTGAACTAAAGTCCCAAAAGATCGGAAAGCAAACTCCCCAGGCTATGCTGCACCCCTTTTCCCCAATAGTCTGAGTTCCCCCTTTTCGACCGCCTTGTTTTTCCATAAACACTTTTTCCACAAACTTTAGCTATCCAACCCCCCCACCCACCCAGAAACCCAAACCCCCCGCCAGTTCCCAATTTTTTCCCCAAATTTTAAAAAAACAAGATTTCTCCCCCTTTAAACCCCCATTCCCCCTAGCCTCCCCCAAAAAATGAATGACCCCTTTCCCCTTCTCAAACTATTTCCCCCCGCACAAAAAACCGTCGGTTTTCGTCGACGTTCCTTACATTTCCCCCGGGCCCACCCCACCTTTCCCCCGGCCCCCGCCCCCAAGAACGTTGGGCCCCATGAGTTGTAAAAGGGTCCCGGGAAAACAGGCAAACAGGATTTGAGATAGTGGACATCCTTTCCGGGGACCCCCCCATACATACTGCTTCCCCCATGCGACCATTTTAATTTTCACACGCACCCCCACCCCCATACAATGCCTCACCCCTTCCCCAACCCCTTCCCCCAAAACCCTCTTTAGGGAAAGGGTTTTGCCCAAAAACCCCCCGTTCCCCCCGGTTTAAGCCCCCTGCCCAAACCAAAAAAAAGTAAGCCCCCCCTTTTCCCCAAAAACCTCTTCAAACCCCCTTTAAAACGTCCGTTTTACCCCCGACCATTTGATCTGCCAGGCCAAAACCCTATTGCCCTCCGTTAGACATGCCCCCCGAACATTTCGGCGATTTCCGTTTTTTTCGGGAAAAAATTTTTAATCCGCACAAAAATAAAAATTTTCGCCTGATAATCCTTGAGGGGATTCTGGACCTCTCCCCCTTTGGGGCCAGAAAAAAACCATGCTGGGGGCTTTTCAACTCCCCCAAACCCCCCCCCTCCTTTTATGATATTCATCAAAATCCACCAGGAATCCCCCCATTAACTTCCCTTTTTGATAAATCACTAATGCCCCCCAAACCCCCCCTCATCTACTTCCCACCCAGTGTACTCGGGTCCCCTAACCCCCAAAGAAAAATGGCACTAGTCACGACCCTATGCAATGCCCGCACCCCCACTGCCCCTACCCCCAAAAAACTCCCCAAAACCATGCATTGCTAACCCCTCATTTCCCCCAGTCGGGCCTAACACTTGCCCCCCACGTTAAACCCCCACTTTTAGGTGGGCGATTAACCTACCAACCTTGTGGCCGTTTTCCCACGTCGCTGCTGACCTCGTTTAAAAAAAACGCCCATGGTCGATCGCCCCAAAAAACACCTCCTCAACCCCCCCTGCACACACACGCTTTTTAAAAAATTCATTTTTCAGCTCACGAATTTCCCCTTTTTTTCAATGTTTCTATCTTCCCCTACGGATATACTCCCCCCTGTCCAAACCCCCCATTGCAAACCCTCATCCTACCCTCTAGGACTGAAGGAGCCCATAAGGGTTGTTGCATCATTTCGTTTCCCCCCCCCTCCCCCTAAAACTTACGTATTCGTGGCCCCTTTGCTAACCCCTCCACCACCCCAGTAAATCCTCTATTTCCCCCCCGTTCCTCACGAGCTTGCCCCCAAAAATTCAAATCCTCCCCCCCCCTCCCCATCATCAGAATCCCCGTTTTTTAGTTTTTCCCAAAAACCCCTTCCCCTCCTGGCCAGCCCCCTCCCACCCCCGGTCCTTTCCACGACCCGGGCCCGGTGTCTGAAAATTTCCCCCCTCCACCGTAGCAAGGGGTCCCCTAACCCACTTTGTGATGAAAACCCGTCTAGCCTGCCGCCCTACCCTTTTCTAACAAAAGGTTTCTCCCCTCCAAGCCCCAAACCCCCCAAAAAGTTTAGTTGGGCATAGTCTCTCCCGATCACCTAGGATAGTGGAAAAAAAGGCCCCCCCACCGGGGGCTCGGGCGTTGCCCCCGAATAAAAACAATTCAATCCCTCCCACAATGCAACAGGTGGTAAAAAACGGGGAAAAAAAAAAAACGGCCATCCCTTTACAAAAAAGCTTTCAGAGTGATCACTCTCTGCGGGTGGTACATACACCCTAACGCCACTCGCTCGGCCCCCCCACCATCCCTCACTCTGATAATTTTTCACCCCCTTTGCCCCCCCCCTTCACTTCTACTAACCACAAAAGGGCTCGCCTCCAGAGTTGGACTCCCACCCTCCCCCTTTAAGGTTGTCTGCATCACAAAAGCCCTATAAAAAAATTTACCCCCATTTCATTTCCCCAACCTTTTATATTGTGCTCTTGCACCCAAAAAAAAACATCCACTCATTTCCCACACCCGGAAAATTGAAACCCAAACACGCTTACCTCCCGGCCAAACCTTAAAGTTTAATGTCATTTAAACCCTTTGGCCCGGGGGTGGTTTTTCCCCCCGTGCTTTTGGCCCTTCCCCACAATGGGCCCCCATGTCCTTTCGGGGCCCTTTATGCATTTCCCTACTGGGGAGCCCCAAACCCCCCCCTGGTCCCGCTCCGGGGCCCAAAATCCCCCCCGGGGCCACCCCCATTTTTCCTCCACCACCACCACCTTGCCAGTCCCCTGTGCTGGAGTAGGACATCTTTTGAATCCGTTTTTCCAGCCCCACGCTTGCGCACGGGGCTCCACCGTTCCCAAACCTCACCTTCTGTGGACCCCCCTCACGGTGAACCTCCACCTCCACCACCCTGTCTGACCCTTTCCCCCCCTTTGGGGGACAGTTTCCCCGTGAGACACCCCCAAAATCCCATGGGGGTCAGTTTGTGTCCAAAGGTCTGGGAGCATTCCCCAATAGCCCCCGTTTACCAAATCGCCCCCCCTTTGGATGGGGGAAAAAAAAAAAAAAAAAGGAGGTGAGCACATTTTCCAGGACCGGTCAAGGCTTCCTCCGCCGAAAACCATGCCCTCCCCCCCATCAGGCAAAATGGGTCCCCCAAAAGGGCCCCCCCGCCCCAGGGGGCCCCTTTTGGTCTGCACCCCCCACTGCCCCTGCCTCCTTTTCCCCTCCTCACTCCACCGCGACCAGGCCCCGTCCTTTTCCCGTTTCTCTAGGCACCCCAACTTGCCAGGGTTCCCCCGCGGGGAGTAATTTTAAAAACATGGAGTCGGTTTTTGTTCACAAATGCAGGGTTTTGATTTATAACCCCCCACAACGCCTGCATGTCCCGCGTTGCCCAGCATGGGCACCCTGAGCTGAGGCCCGAAGGGGCCCCCAATATAAATAAGACGGGAAAGGGGTTTCCTTATCGTCATTTCAGTGAAAAAGTGCCTTGGGTATCCCAGTATGCACCTTCCCCCATTGCCCGGGGTGTGCCAGGTTTTAAACGGTACCTTTGTCCTTAAAAACAAATTTCGTATATCCGTTTCATCACCCCAAACGGTCATTTTTCACCTAACCCCTGGATAGGCCCGGAGGCCCTCATGAAGGGGAAAACTCACCATAGAATTTTACGTCCCTCGAACTTTCCCGGATTTCTCTACCCGCCGTCGTAGACGCCCGGGGTTTAAAAAACTTAACAAAACCCCGGGATGGGACCCTTAAGTGCTCACCCTACAATTCTTCATTTGAATTCCTTTGTATCCCGGATGATTAATGGCAACAGCACAGGAGCAGCTTACGGTGAAATTGCCCCGCGAACCAGCTGGATGCCCACAGTATTTACCCTCCTCCTTACACTCAGCGCCATATTGGAAAAAACAGGAAGTCTTCCAATCGCCGAGAGAGGGCAGCAGGCGTACGTCTGCTCACACAACTGACGAGCAGAGAATAGGAAGTGGAATAACCTGGACGAAGAGGTGGTGGAGGCAGGATCCAAACAGCATTAAGAATGCGTTCCCTCATGGGCACTCATTCTCTTCGATGCAGGAGAGGCTCTTGATCCCAGGAATTTAACATGATCTGCCTTTCCTTAGATCGAACCTGATTACTTTCCATTCACTCAAAGATGAATTATCCCTACGGGTTTAGTGCTCTACTATGACTGTAATACTACTAATACTAATAATAATAATTTAAGACCAGTTATGGGGCTCACTTTGCTAGGAGAGAGTCTGGACAAGTGTGTGGATATTCACTAGTATCCTAAACAAGACTGTTTTGGGCAACGTTTTGCTCTAGGCAGAGATTCCTCAAGTCAATCTGGACAGATTTGAGGCGGAGCCAGGAGTTGAGACTTAGACCCCCTCCCACAACAATCACAAACTGAAAAGAACGATAAAAAAAATAAATACTTTCAATAGGTTAAAATACCGTTCATTAAGAAAATCAAATTTGTTTCGGTAGTTAAAAAAAATAAAAAGGTGTCCCGCCTGTTCTCTAGGCTTGGTTGGTTAATTACCTATTAAAGCCTGTTGACTACATGAGGGTTACTAGGCTGCAAATAACCATCACCAGGAAAGAATACTGCAATTCTTAAAATTGGAACAAAAGCAAACTTTCAGCGTATATATACTGAAACACATGCAACCTGAGGGGTATATATCTTGCGGTCTTGAGTTGATAGATGTGTGGTGTAGTCGGAATGTGTTTTTTGTAAAGAGATTGCCGGCGGGTTTTATGCAGCGTTGTGTGGAGGTCACCGGTCGTTTGTGTGGCCACAGTGTTCCAGTATCCTGGACTTGTGTGCATGTTGCCACCTGGAAGACCCTCACACTCGGCGGATTCTGCAGGCGACGTGCCCAAGGATTTGCACCTCTTCTTTCGCTATTGCGGTGATCAATTTTCCAACTTAATGTTCAACATTTCTTTAATAACCGTTACCTTCTTGGGGTTGAACTACATAACTACAATCCCGATGTTATACTTTTGAACGAGACAGCTGCAAGAGTTGATCAACATATTAAAATTACGTGGATACTGTACTGTGGAGAAATCGAGAGGACCCTTTAGTGGTGTAGCCATCTTGGTTAAATTAGGATATACATTTAAAAATATTCATGTTGATGAAGATAACATTCTTGCAATAGAACTAACAACGTCGCATGGACAACTAGTGATAGGAACTGGATATTTTCCCCCGAGACAGCATATATAGAGTCAATTCCTCTACATAGGATATTAAGCAGAAATATTCCAACAATTCTAGCTGGAGATTTTAATGCTCATTACCCTGCCCTCTTCAACTGTGGAGCTGGTATTCCACTGGGTGACTTAAAAGGAAAACAACTCTTTAATATCATGACAGCTAGAAACTTGTCATTTCAAGGCCCATTCTTCAAATCGTTACATTGGACCTCATCCAGGAACACCAGATATAGTACTGACAAACAGAGACTGTGACATCTTTCACTGTCGTATATCTCTGGTGGAAATGTAGGATCTGACCATATCCCTGTTATAATACAACTACAAACTTCTCCATTTAGAATACCTGTAACTCCTAAACCCAATCTTAACACCCTAGGATTTGACCCCTTCAGGGCATATCTGGGTGGGGAAATGAAATTGTGTCTTTGGAAAATCTACCTTCCAGTGCAATTGATGATGCAATCAGGTCCCGGCACAATCGAATAATTGAAGCTACCAATGCAACTTGCCAATTAGCTTCCACAAAGATATACCAACAATATAAACCTACTAGAGAAATTAGTGACACTTTAAGAAATTATCAAGCAGAATGTCGAAGGCATCTTCAAACGCGACAACCACCAGCAGCTACACTGCACCGATTAAGGCACGAATTAATTAACATGATTAGTCAACACAAACGACACATATGGAAATTTCTAGTTCTTCAAGCTAATCAATATAAACGTGAACCAGCAAAATTTTGGAGTAAGATCCGACAACTTTTAGGGGGAAAGCACAAGGTTCCTAACTACCTAGTTCATACCTTCACTGATGAGGATGATGAAGATGTTGAAATTAAACTTGACGATCCCAGGACCAGGCTAATTTGATGGTGATGTATGGGAGAAAATTCTCTCTCACAATAACAGTCGCCAATTTAATAATAATCATTATCAGTTAGTAAATGAATGATCTACAACCACTACCTACCATCGATACTTCAACTTTTGAAGATACCCACCCGCTTATTAGACCTGTTACATTACTAGAGATAAGTCAGGTTATTGGAAGAATGAAAAAATAGAGCCCCTGGCCTCTCTGGAATAACAATGAAAACAAATAAAGTACCTACTAGAAATTGCAAACAGTCCTTGGTAAATATCTTTAATGCCATCTTGGCCTCAGGACATTTTCCAGTTGTTTTTAAGACTGCTAGGATGATCTTTCTTGCTAAGCCCAATAAAGACATCCACCAACCTGGGAACTATAGACCTATATCTTTACTTGAAGTCACTGGAAAAGTTCTTGAGAAAGTCATTTCCAACAGATTGAATTACTATATGGAGTTTAATCACTTGTTTACTGAAAAAACAATTTGGCTTTAGAACACATAGAGGTACCAATCATGCAATAAATGTTATTTTTGACACTGTAGCAAGTCTAAAACAGCAGGGCAATCTTGCCTTAATTGCCACCAGAGATGTTCATAAAGCTTTTGATAGCTTATGGCATGATGGCCTTATATACAAACTCATTGACCTACCAGACCATAACTGGACTTTTCTCAGAGTAATTTATAATTTCTTAACTCAAAGAAAAATCATTCCCACCTTTCATGGCAAGTCGACAGAACCTTTTATACCGACGGCTGGTGTCCCACAAGGTTCTTGTCTCAGTCCACTTCTGTTTAACATTTATGTGAATGACCTTCCTCAACCAGAGTTTAATGACACAATTGTGACACAGTTTGCAGATGATGTTATTCATGTCGTCTCATCAACTCCAGTAACAGGTAAATACAAGTATGAGAGAGTCATAGAAAAAATGAATATTGAACTTCATCGAACATCTAATTGGGAGAAGAAATGGAGAATTACGACTAATCCTGACAAGGTCCTTGTTAGCACGATAGGATGTTTTGCATCAACCATCGAAGATAAAGGGGGTATCTCCATCAGAGGTACACCTGTAGCCATTAGAAACCCTAACAAGATCTTGGGATATGAAATAGACAGGCTGCTCCACTCAACATCTCATGTAACTAAAAAGATCAACACAGCCAAAGCCGGTCTTAGCAGTCTCTTTCAATTCAATCAAGCCCCTCAACATGTCAAAAAACATCTGTATAAAATGATAATAAGACCTATACTCGAATACCCTTGTGTCCCAATGTCATTAACAACAAAGACCAACATGCTACGGTTACAAAGGGTCCAGAATAGAGCTCTTCGCTTTATTACCGATACCAGGAGGAGAGACAGAGTTAAAATGGCAGATTTACACACACAACAAGATATTACTGCCATAAATGTACGCCTTGACACCCTAAAAAAGAAACAACTTTATACAATGCAAGAAACTATACATGCCAGATAGAGAACATCCTATACAAGTGATAAATACCACCGATTACACCATCAATACTCCGCCTCACAGGACTCAAAGAATGACTCTCCCACAGAGGGTTCGTCGTTTTATTCATAAAGATGATTACCCTCGACCCATGATTTTGAGCAACTTACCTGATGAAGAAGATTGGATACCACCAGAACCCTTCTATGTATACTGAGAAAATCATCGCCCCCAATTAGGGAGACATCTTAAATAACTTTCTAATGTAAAATTATGCTATTGACTATTGTTGGACACCACCATTAAGAAGCTATTGTCACGAACTTATAAACTGGCCAGAAAATTATTGCCTTTTTTGTCGTATAAATATCCGTTGTGCAATCGCGAAAAAAAAAAAAAAAAAAAAAAAAAAAACAATTGCAACTTGTATAACTACTACCAATTCAGAGTCATGTACTTATATACCTATTATATCTATGTGACTCTGATGGGTTAGTATTATACCCCTTTAAGAATATCTTATCAATTCACATACACTTTTTAAATTACACCAAAGTGGTTGGGCCACTTACCTTTTATATCCTACCTCTCCCCCCCCTCCCACCCTTTTCCAATATTTCCATCCTTACCCATCCTTCTTCCTTACCCATCTTACCAAAGCTCTGGTCATCAGAAAATCGAACTCGGTGATCATTTGGGACAACTCGAGGCTTATTCTCGCTCTGCCGCGAGAGGTCGAGATGGTTTACCGACACGCTGTGTGCAGACAAATCCTGAATGACAACCGCTGCGAGATGTGTAGACAGTTGGAGATTTCTCTACATGCGATATATTTCTGTCCGTATTTGACAGAGATAGAGAGTTGCTTTGGGCTGTTTTATGTACTTTTTGTGGGGATTCCAAGGTCCAATGTTTTGCATACGCTTTGTATATGTTCGGTTGCAGTAAATCATGTGCCAGGTACATAACTGTACAAGAGGTAGTGACGTGGTAGTGATGTGGTTACACATGAGAACTTCTGCTGTTCATTACTGCGCACGTCCTCGCCAATTACGAAGACGGATAGTCGGAGCTCTTCACCGAGGTTTTCACGGGTTGATGAGGGCTTGTTTGGAGAATTTGATAGTGGCCACGGCCGTGGCCAAAGTTTCCCGTAGAACCTGTAGGCGACCTGTAGGGCTGTTGTGGACTATGCGTTTTCAGATAACGACATGCATACACGATGGTGGCTCTGTCTTCGTGCCCTATATCATATTATATGATGTATTTTGATTTAAAAAAAATAATAATATTGCCACTGTCGACTTCATGACAGTTTACAAAGTCATTCATTAGCAGGTGACCATAAATATGGTGTGCTTAAACCTATCCTCAGTGAACAAGGAACCATTTCAGGGTGAAGATTCACGAGGGTGCTTGTCTATAAGACCTGGTAGGTAAGATACATAGGCAACTTTATTCCGAAACGTTTCGCCTACACAGTAGACTTCTTCAGTCGAATACAGAAAGTAGGCAGGAACAGTAGAGATGTGAAGACGATATAATCAGTTCATCACCCTTGAAGTCGTAGATTTGAGGTTGTCAGTCCCTCAGCCTGGAGAAGTTCAGTTCCATAGTCAGGAACTATCTGAAGATCAAGCAACAGTGCGGAGACTTGAATACTGTCGGAAGGAGAGGTGCAGAGCAGTAGTAGTGAGAACGTAGCCACCGAGAGGTCACGTCCCTCTCAGATCAAACAATTCTCATTTGAAAAAGTTGTCCAAGCTGTACCAAGATGTACCAAGAGTAGTGTGTGTTGCAGTGTCTGACAGTGTGAATATCAAAATGGTATACAATACCGACAGGTTGGTAGGTAAGACACATAAGCAACAGTTAGGCAACTTTATTCCGAAACGTTTTGCCTACACAGTAGGCTTCTTCAGTCGAATAGACAAAGTAGGCAGGAACAGTAGAGATGTGAAGACCAACTGGGCATTTCTCAGAGACCCTCAAGTTGTAGAGCATTCAGCTTGCAACTGAAAGGATCCAGGTCAAATACTGGGCGGGGATAGATGTATGGACAGACTACATAACACAAGTTGTCCGTTACCTAATAGTAATTAGATGCTTGCCAGTTGTGGGTCGCATCCTCGAGAAAAGACTTAAAAAAAAAATGGACCCCAGTGCAAATAAGCCTTCAAAAAAAGGGTCTTAATTCTTATACAGATCCTCTATGGAGCTTCATTCGTCTGGCAGTTTGAGTGGGAGAGTTAAAGAGAACCGAACGACAATGTATTATAAAATATATAAAGACACGAGTAGTGTCTATAGTAACGTGAGATGACGACTCTTTCCTCCTTGTATAACAGCATGAGGCGACGACCTGTCCCCTTGTGTAACTAATCCTCATCCACCGGCTGGAACATCGTGTATATAACCCAAGCCGGATCTGTGGAGGTGCTCACATAGCCAGGTGCCTTCACCACCCACACCCACACTCCAACATCCGTCGCTGGCGAACGCCCCTCTAGTCATCAGGTGAGGAAAACTTTCAACAGACGAGTCTAAGAGACGACTTGAACCCTGTGACAACTTCAACAGGTGAATACTTAGTGATTAATGGAGATGTAAACAAAAGTAAGAGAAACCTAAGTGAACCCTCAATGTAATGATACTTAAGTGAACGTGTTAACCACAATGATGATGCCAACTGCACCGAGCACTTTAGTCAACGCATGAGCGTCGAACTAACTCAACAAACTAACAAAGTGCGCAATGTATGTTAACAAGTGAACCTGTCATTGGTGTTCCCCATTGTAGACACTGATACTAAATACTTCCAACTTGCCGAAAAAAAATGTAGGCAAGGATGCGGAATATTTCCCGGTAATCCGGAACTTTGGTTCACTAAACTCAGTCATTTCGTTTAATTCTATATCATATTGTTCATAGTTCTCAGAGAAAGTCAGTAACAATTGCTTGAAGAAATAGAGGAGACTAAGTAACGAAAATTTAATTTTATTCCCTAGTTTTTTTTTTTTTTTTTTTTTAATTCGCCGGTATTCTCCCGGCCCGGGTCTTTTCCAAGTAGTGGTGACTAGTAATGTCTTCAGCACGCAGAGTCTATGGGTCTATGAAAGATGAGGTGAATCATAGAATTGATGAGGGGAAAAGGGTGAGTGGTGCACTTAGGAGTCCCGTGGAGACAAAGAACTTTGTCCTTGGAGGCAAAGAGGGGAATGTATGAGAGTATAGTTTTACCAACGCTCTTATATGGGTGTGAAGCATGGGTGATGAATGTTGCAGCGAGGAGAAGGCTGGAGGCAGTGGAGATGTCATGTCTGAGGGCAATGTGTGGTGTGAATATAATGCAGAGAATTCGTAGTTTGGAAGTTAGGAGGAGGTGCGGGATTACCAAAACTGTTGTCCAGAGGGCTGAGGAAGGGTTGTTGAGGTGGATTCGGACATGTAGAGAGAATGGAGCGAAACAGAATGACTTCAAGAGTGTATCAGTCTGTAGTGGAAGGAAGGCGGGGTAGGGGTCGGCCTAGGAAAGGTTGGAGGGAGGGGGTAAAGGAGGTTTTGTGTTCGAGGGGCTTGGACTTCCAGCAGGCATGCGTGAGCGTGTTTGATAGGAGTGAATGGAGACAAATGGTTTTAATACTTGACGTGCTGTTGGAGTGTGAGCAAAGTAACATTTTATGAAGGGGTTCAGGGAAACTGGCAGGCCGGACTTGAGTCCTGGAGATGGGAAGTACAGTCCTGCACTCTGAAGGAGGGGTGTTAATGTTGCAGTTTAAAAACTGTAGTGTAAAGCACCCTTTGGCAAGACAGTGATGGAGTGATGATGGTGAAAGTTTTTCTTTTTCGGGCCACCTGCCTTGGTGGGAATCGGCCAGTGTGATATTAAATAATATTTTTTTAAATTTAGTAAGACTACGTGACATTTATTTTATGTTTTGTTTCTGATTTATCTAAAGAAAATTATTATAAACTTCTTTTTCTAATTAGGGAAGTCTGAATCATTCACTCTCTTATTGAAGAGCCTAAAGTAAACGCATTAAATATTTCCATGATAGGCGCATGGATGACCCTTGTCCCTCACAGCTATAGCCATGTTCGTGAATATTTGACTTGTAATCTCCCGATTTCTAAATTATTTAACATGTTGCAAGCTTTAACACCAAGGATACTGAACCTGTTACGAGCTTTGACACTAAAGATATTCACGTTAAGAGAATACTCGCACAATTGTACAATATTTTAGCCAGGTTGCAAAAATCTCTGGAAACTAGAGTACATGTTTTTTGGGTTTTATATCGTTGGAAAGCTGGATATGAACATTCACGGTAGAGTTATGTGTCCTTGAGTATGTACACAGTGTATTTCACTCCTTATATTAGGGATACAAGTATCCTTGATATTACTGTCTGCTTGAAACACAATAAAGTCACACCATACCCATTCTATGGGTGGTAGTCACCCCAAAAACTATCCCGTGGGTTGTAGTCAAAAGAGTAGAGGCACAAAATGGATCCAGGGGCTGGACCTCAACAATCTGAAACCTCTTCAAGTAACACTGGTAATGAACTGCTGCATTTGTTCACTTCTTGTATAACTTCACAACAATAAAGTTGTTTATACAGGCATGAAGTTACAAAAATATTATAATGTGTCTAACGTTTGGTTGTAGGTTACTAGTGTGTGGTTGTGGGTTACTAGTGTGTGGTTGTGGGTTACTAGTGTGTGGTTGTGGGTTACTAGTGTGTGGTTGTAGGTTACTAGTGTGTGGTTGTAGGTTACTAGTGTGTGGTTGTAGGTTACTAGTGTGTGGTTGTAGGTTACTAGTGTGTGGTTGTAGGTTACTAGTGTGTGTTGTGGGTTACTAGCGTGTGTGTGTGGGTTACTAGCGTGTGGTTGTGGGTTACTAGCGTGTGGTTGTGGGTTACTAGCGTGTGGCTGTGGGTTACTAGCGTGTGGTTGTGGGTTACTAGCGTGTGGTTGTAGGTTACTAGCGTGTGGTTGTGGGTTACTAGCGTGTGGCTGTGGGTTACTAGCGTGTGGTTGTGGGTTCACTAGCGTTGTGGTTATCAGTTACTAGCAATACACAAATTTAGGAAGATAAAATGGCTATTTATTTTTTATTATAGACAAAGTCAGGACATTTTTCCACAACTGTTGGTAATACGTTACTGTAGATAAAATACTTTGACATTTCTTAAACATTTGTGAACTGTCTGTAAATTCACTATTTATTCTTCGCTGCCACCATATAATAACGCAGGGCGTGACAATGGTCCATCTAGTAGTTTACATTTAGTTATGTCTGCATCAGCTAGTGATGTTGATGTGACCTCCCAGAGATACTTGTAATCCAGCCGGAGCCTGGCGGTTGTAACATCCAAAAGTCTGATGATTTTGTTGGATGTACCATAAACATGCGGCTCCTCCTGCATGACAGAATGATCACAGACGGACCGAATGGTGTCAGTTTTCTCTGTCTGAAGTCAACGAAAGTTAATCTGAATCATTAGATCAGTGATATAATACCGACAAATGATGAAGAGGACTTGTGTAAGATCCGAGTATCTTTTACTGATCTCAATAAAGGTACCCAGGTGCTGCACATGAGGCGAAGTTCAGTTGTTCTTTTCATATTATTGCCCTCAAACTATAAGTTGACATCTTAAAATTGTAATATACTCTTTCTATAAAAGGCATATGCCTTTGTCAATTCGTTAGTTCCATCACTTGTAAAGGGCAGCAGTTGTGTGTGATTGAGGCATCAAAACTGGCATCACGTAAGGTTCTTTTGGGGGAATAGTGAATTTTGGTGAGAACTAATTTCCCAAATTTGTCTCGTTGCAGGATGCATCCGCTGAGTAGACAGACGAGTCAGCAGCAACAACAGCAACAGCAGCAGCAGCAGCAGCAGCAGATGCCACCGCCCGTGCCGCCCTTCTCCCGCCAAGGCCCTCCTTCCCGCCCAAACATGTAAGTGCCACCCGGTCACACTCAGTGCCACCAGGAACACCCGCCACGCATTCCACTCACCCATTACGGCCCTCCCACTCCGGACCACCTACTCATTCCACCAACAGTCACCATTGTTACATCATCGACCCATCTATTTACTACTCACGGCTCTTGAACATTATTTGGATACAGTCCAACTATCGCCATCTTGAACACGTATTTACAGTGTAAACATTGTCGCCATCTTGAACACTTGGGGTCAATGTAAATACTGTTGCCATTTTGAATACTTCGCTTCCTAAATCACCATCATTAACTAATAAACCATAATATCAGGTTTTATGATATGAGTTCACCTGCAGAAGTGAGTGTGTGTTCCTGGGGTTCAAAAGTCTTACAGCTTGGCTTCTTCCCTTAATCAGCAAGGTTTCCTGATTTTGTTCTCTTCCTTTTTTTCTCCTCCCTCCCTCAATTCCTCTCCTGCTTCGTCTGACTGCTATGTATAAATAGTTTACCTCTATCAAGATGTTCCATCTCTAGACAGTGACTTTTTCCAGAGGGTCCTTAAAAATTTTTTCCCCCC